>OW569417.2:68548294-69209294 GCA_937662695.2 Halyzia sedecimguttata | reverse complement strand
TTAAAGTGAATTATACAGAAATACCCCACATATTCATTTATTCAGTATTAAACGTACCTATACTGTGTATATATACTTACATAACCTACCCAATTCGAATTCATACAGTACGAATTTAGTAGCATGTATAGGTACTTGCTACAGAAATACCCACACATATTCAATTATTCAGTATAAAACGTGCCTATATGGTAGCCAATTCTTACAGTACAAATATGTTTTAGAAAATTATAGTATCAGGTAGGTACTTGCCAGGTTTGCCAATTTTCTGGGCTATTTCTTCCTATGCTGCATTTCTCAATGTAGCATCGCGATATTCCGCGGATTTAATATTGTAAATTACCTCGTAATTCTTAATTAAATCGATGAATTGTTCATCTGTCATCTTTTCAAAATCTAACTGACGTGTTTCGAATGTATATTTCTATAGAAACACACTAATCTACGCCACCTTGGCATCTACAATCCCCTACACCTTCCCCCGTCGATCTGGATCGGCGGATATCGCGTTGCGTGGGCCGCGTGGGATAGCGTTGCGTATGATAGCGTCGGTGTAGTGTGTTTCTTGACAAATAAATTCAAGGGTCCAGATATCGCGTGGCGTCGCGTACGTGGCGTACGTGGGCATAGTCTGTTCCTACCTTTATTGTTTGAGACCAATTTCATCTCAAAACTCTCGAAATAAATACACATGATAACCTCTTGAAATCCCCAGTACAGGCGAGAAAAAAGAAGAATTTGAAATGGAAAAAGAAATGATAAACCTACGCCTTAAATTTATAAGTTTTAATTTCATTTATAGTAGGTACCCTAAGTACATCATTTAGAATCACCACTGTTTTTCATCACTTCGTTGATTGAATGCAATAGTGGCCACTTTCCATTTCCACAATTTCCGTGAGCATCGTCGGTTTCCACTGACCACATCATCAGTCCAAAAAGGCCATTGTCTTTTACATATTGTGCCTGAAATATCAATATATTGTTGAATACATACAGAATGTCAATTTGAAAACATATCAGGCCAATTTTGTCAAAACAGGGGTGTTTTGAAAGAAAATGCTGGAACAGGTCAATTTTGATTCGGAGGGTGACATATTTTGAGCACAATTGTAAGCCAGTATCTTCTCAAGCCTAGGGTAGGGGTTGTCACCCCTAAATTCTTAATAGGTAATAGAGGGTGAACTATACCTCAATTGAAAAACAACTTGTCAGAATCACTCAAGTTGACAGCTCGCTGTTCCTTGCCGCTTGTTCGGCAAGGAACAGCGTGCTATCATTTTGCCCGGATGTCTTTATTTCAGAATTTTTTCACTAATTAATACCCGGGGTCAAATCCAATTCTGTCCGACCGTCAGGCCAGCTGCTATAACTCTCGAACGAAATGAGTTATAGGGTTGAAATTTGCAGGGTAGTTTCGGAGCGTAAATATCTCGGTTATTGGTAAATATATCGGTTAATGGGCGAAATCCACCAAGCGGTTCCGGAGTTATGGACATTTTTAGTTAAAACAATTTTTATGAATATTTCCGAAACCGATTACTGGATCTATTCGAAATTTGGCATCAAATTGTAGAATCATTTATGCATGTGAAATTTTGAATTGATCGAATGGATAAAAACTGGAAAATTTTGTTTCTACAATAATTCGAAAAATACTTATGTGATTGAATTGAAACTGAGTAGTAAGATGCAAAAGACCGAAGCAAACAATTTTGCAAAATTTCGAGAGGATCGCATGACTAGAGAAATTTCAAAAAATCACTACTATTTTGCTTGAAATTCCGAAACCAATTTTTTTGAAATTCATGCTGCCCCTTCCGAGCATTTCTCGTTATGCGCATGCGCAGATGAGAAGTTATATCTAACTGCTGGAGTTTTCGTCTGAGAGGATAAGGGTTTTGAGGTAGATTCTATTTCTCCCTGGTGAGGGTCCGCGCATGCGTGGATTCAAGAAGCGATATCTACTGAACCACTTGTGTTGGAAAATCGGAGTTTTATATGGGCCAATTTTGAAATTCATGTTACCCCTTTCGGGCATTATTCGTTATGCAAATGAGCAGACGAGAAGTGATTTAACTGATGGAGTTTTCTTCTCAGAGGATTGGAGTTTTGAGGTGCAAGATGCTATTCCTCCATAGGATTGAAGCTGCGATATCTCCTGAACCAATTGTGTAGAAGAATGAGAGTTTGTGTGAGGTGTGTCATTTTGAGAGGACTTGCAGCCACGAGTAGATTGCGCATGCGCAGTGCAGAAGTGGCTATTTTTTTGGTTGTATGGCTTATGTTGAGTGTGGTTTACGTCTAGTGTTGAGTTAAGGTTTTGGAAGAAAAGTCATGGCTATTCTATGCACGGACAAGTCAGTTTCGAGGAAATAGCGTTGTTTCCGAATTGAAATTCCTATACCGCCCCCCTGGTGGCCAATTTATAAATAACTATATTTGGACGATCTATATTAAATTAGATTTGCATTTTAAGAATAGGCTTAACCAATTTGCATTTTTGTTTAGCGCATGAGCAGACAAGAAGTGATTGGAGTGCTGAAGTTTTCATCTGAAAGGATTGGGGTTTGGAGGCGCAGGATTCTATTCCTCCATAGAATCCTCTTAGGAGAGTCCGCGCATGGATGGATTGAAGCGATATCTCCTGAACCACTGGAATTGAAGAATCATAGTTTTGTGTGAGGTATGTGATTTTGAGTGGACTTTTAGCCACGAGTAGATTGCGCATGCGCAGAGGAGAAGTGGCTCTTTTTGGGTTGTATGGCTTATGTTGGGTGCGATGTACGGCTAGTGGTCATAGATTTGGTGCTGAGCCGATGTTGTGAGGTTGTAAAAGAATATTAAAGGCAATTCTATGAACGGACAAGTCATTTTCGAGGAAATAGAGTTTTTTCCAAGTTGAAATCCACAGAGATTTCCGTGGCCCTGGGGTCAATTTATTAATAACAATATCAATATACATTCGGATTTGAAGAATAGGCGAAGAAATTGCGTTCCTAATTCAAAATTCATGTAACTCCTTTCGGGGATTATTCGTTTCGCGCATGAGCATAATACAAATGGTATGGTCCAATTTCGAAATTTGGTGGATGCTCTAACAATGAGAAATTTTGATGGTGAATGCCAGACGGAATTTGGAAATTTACGGTAATCTCGCGTGGTACTCTTTGAATTGGCAGATACACTCTTGGGTTGGTAATTTCAGCCTCAACGACAATTTGATGTGGAATTGCCAAGTTGAATATTGGTGCTGTCAAAATTACAGATTTTCTCAGCGGTGATGAAAATCCTCCTCGTGGTTCCGGAGATTCTTCAGATTCAATGGTCACTGGAGCAGGCGTAGAGGGAAGATCAGATATCAGTTTTGTACAAAATTAGACATTAAATATGTTCTGACAATTTCAAAATGATAAGAATCGAATCTAATAATAATAATGAATCAGATTAAGATAAAACAAAAATATCTAAAAATGTTTTCCGGAAAGTTACAATAAAAATGATAGAATGATATAGATACAATTTAGAAAAGGTATATTTGACACGAAAGAATTAATTGAATAAAAATGAAGTTAATTAGAAATTTAAAAGAATAAGAAATCATTTAAAAAAACAGTATGAAAGATAATAATCGCTTCCTGGTGGCTCAAAAAAAAACTTTCAAATACACGGACAGAACGTCAGTATAGATAAGAAACGATAGAAAAAAATCAAATATCTCAAATTTATAAATGGAAATAACAACGATTGTAATTTCAACGGTAATTGATATTTGAAACAGATAAAGTATAATCGAAGGATATACTTATCAAAACGAGCAACCAGAAAACTCACTTTCACCTTTCACCTGTTAATATCTATCAAAATCGAAAAAAAATAAGTAACGCTGCTAATAATAAAAAATCGACAGTTATTCTTGAACGAGTCAAATCTGAATGAATGAAAGACCTCGATGGGATCGGAACATCTCGTACAACACGAAGATCCTAATTCAATCGATCCCAATTGACATACCTGAAATCGAAGTCAGTGGCGTATCGTTGGACGGGCGATGAGAAAACACCATAGTGGCCACTGAATCGTTACAATATTTAATCGCCAATGGATACATGGAAAAATATGATATTGAAACAAACCTTCAATTTAACAGATCTCTCATCATCGTAGCCTACCCATAAATCACCATTATATAGGTAAGGAACTTTCTGATCTTCATCCCACACAATGGTAGCGCCGTCCATGTGAAAATCGCAGAGCTGAAACAAATTTTTGAATTATTGAAACTTATTGTGCAACCCTCGTCCAACTTCCCATAAATTAAAATCATATTATTATCATTAGACATGATTGAACGAAGGATATTACAAATTATAAAGTAGATAATATACAAATTCCTCCTTCGAAAAGGATATTGTGAGTTATAACGTGATTTTCTTCAATTTTTGCGTGCGTGTTCCGCAATTAACAACGTGCTATCATTTTGTCACAATGTCTGTATTTTTCGAATTTTTTTTACGAAAATGGTCTCAAACGATTGGGTTCGACTCCCTGATGAAGAATTCGAGGTCAAATTCAATTCTGTTCGTCCGGCCGGCCGGTCCGGCTGTTAGCCCGATAACTCCCGAACGGAACGAATTAGAGCGTTGAAATTTGCAGGGCATGGTTGAAGCGTAAATATCTCGGACAAGTTCATTAATGGGCAGAATCCATCGAGCTGTTTCGGAGTTACGGCCATTTTTGGTCAAAATGTTTTTCAAGAATTTTTCCGAAACAGATCACTCGATCTATCTGAAATTCGGCATCATATTGTAGAATCATGACCTTTATATGCTCGCGAAGTTTTGTATTGATAGGATGGCTATGAACTGGAAAAAAGTCAAATATTTGAAAATGATATAGAAGTATTAGCGGAATATTTTGCTTGAAATTCCGAAACAAAATATCGCATTGAGTTCAGTTTTGGCACTTCGGTGACGAATTATGACCTCTTGGGGTGTGCAAAATTTCACTGTGAACAGACCACTAGGAGCCTAAAAAAAAATTAATAATTTTAATAATAACTTCCAAACTGGACAAATAATTTCATTTCGAATTCCTACATGGAATATCTCTAACATCTGGTGATCAGATTTCGTTCCGAAGTATTTTTTGCGCGTTTATCTGAATCAAGTCGATATGTACGAGGGCAATTGATTTAAATATGGACCACTTACTAGCATGGCAATTGAATTAATGCGTAAACAATGTGTGGAATTTCAAATTAGTTTTCAAAATTTGTCTGACCGGTGAACGGCAGGGGGTGTAACTGCCACTTTTGGGCATTTTTGCGCGTATGTTCTGGGGAACATCGCGTTATAGTTTTGCGCAAATGTCTGTAACTTTCGAATTTTTTGACGAAAACGGTCTCGAACGATTTGGTTTGACAACCCCAATGAAGAATTCGAGGTCAAATTTGATTCTGTCCGTCCGGCCGTCCGTCCGGCCGTTGCCACGATAACTTGAGAACGAAAAGAGCTAGCGAATTGAAATTTTCAGGGTGGGTGGCGCATCCCAATACGACGGACAAGTTCGTTAATGAGCATAATCGACCCAGTGGTTTCCGAGTAATAATTTTGTTTTCAACCAATATAAATCCGATCGAATTGAAACTTGGTGAGTAGTTGTAGAATATGAACTTAAGCACGTTTGTGAAATTTTGAGCGAATCATATGGCTAGAAAAATAAAAAAAAATATTTTTGTTGTCACGATAACTTGAGAACGGAAAGAGATAGCGGCTTGAAGTTTTCAGGTTAGGATGTGCACCAGAACGCGAAATTTCAGTTCGTTTATGAGCATAATCGGCCGAACGGTTTTAGAGTTATAGCCATCTGAAATTTGGTTGTTTTTTGTTCGCCATTAACTCGCAAAATACTGAACTGATTGAATTCAAACATGGTAATTAGTTGTAGAATGCTAACGCGAAAATTCTTGCGAAATTTCGTGAGGATAGTATTTGTGAAAAAATTTTAAAAAATCATTGAAAATTGAAAAAAAAAATTCTATATATCAGTAACTATTCGTACGAAATTACTGAAATTTTGCAAGAGCTTTTATAACCTAACTCTTCTGCCAAGTTTCAAGTTTTAACTCGATCGGTTGAATATTGTTGGAAATTCGAGCATTCTTGTGTGAGTTCAGTAGATGGGTGACCGTTACCTCGATAACTTTCGAACGAAAAGAGATAAGGACTTGCAATTTCCAGGGTAGGTTGCGTATCCGAAAGGGAGAGTTCAGTTCGTTTTTGGGCATAATCGGTCAAACGGTTTCCGAGTTAAACCCACCTGGAATATTATTTCCTTGATAACTCAAAAAATGAATATTCGATCGAATTGAAGCTTGGTAACTAGTAGTAGAAAATCATCATGAAGACGTGTTTGAATTTTTGTAAGGACCGTACCCCTAGAAAATTTGAAAAAAACGACGAAAAAAAAATTTTAAGAACCACACCCCTAGAAAATTTCAAAAAAATCACGAAAAAAAAAATTCGTTCAAGCACTGACGTGAAGTCAGAAGCTTTTGCGCGTATGTTTTATTGTCCATTCTTCTGTATTGGACACCTTTAATCGAATTTACCATGGTAAATTCTAATTAAGTGTCCAATACAGGAGAATGGAGAACATAATTTACCATGGTAAATTCGATTTAAGGTGTCCAATACAGAAGAATGGACAACATAATTATATATATATATATATATATATATATATATATATATATATATATATATATATATATAATATATGTGTTATCGGGAATGTGGTCAGTATAAGAAATTGGAACAACAATTTACTTCAAATTCTCAATATTTCGTCAGAATATTTTCGACATCATCAGGAGAAAAAAACTAAAAAATTTTACATATTATCAGTGAGATCATGGGCAAGACAAAACAAACAATCAACTTACAAGACTAGAGTTCCATTCTTAAAATTAAATTTTGAGTATTCATCGCCAAAACTACCACTACGCTGTATTTAGTACAAAAATAAAATCAACCAACTACATGTCTATGCAGTAAACAATTATTAGGAAATCAAAAAAAAAACCTTGAGAAACATATTCGGTTCGATACAGGATAAACAATCTCAAAACTAAAATCGAGTGACATCTATATGACCTAACGTGTATTAAATTTTATTTATGATATTACAATAAATGTTATTAAGGTTTTCTGTATCTGTTTTATAGTTAATGGCATTTTTATTTTTTTTAATGTGTAACATTTCGAGAAAAAGTCTGTTTTTATAATTACTTTCACGTTCCAAAATTTCAATATCCCCAAAATCAAAATTATGTCCAGTTGTTTTTGTATGATGAGCCAACGCACATGAATTTTTTTCAATCCGGCAGTCACTTTTATGCTGAGTGATACGATTCTTTAGCCATTGTTGTGACTGTCCTATGTAACATCCCTGACATCCCAAACATGGTACTCGGTACACTGTGTTACTGGTGAATTCAATTGGTGTTTTGTCTTTTATATTGGTGAATAAATGAGAACCCCTTAAAATATTGTAATTAGCTAACTTCAATTGTGGAAATTCTCTAAATGTATTTATAATTTGATGCGTTAATTTTTTCACGTAAGGTAATTTTTTATATTTAAACTGGTTCACTACTACCTCGTCAGTTGGACCGTCATAGAAGTGGTTGGACTGAAATATTAATTTTCTCAAAATATGTTTTGGGTATCCATTATTAGCAAATAAACCTACTCAAATTGGCTTTTAAAAACTTTTCATTAGAGATATGTGTGATTCGATTTCTCATTGCAATTACTGTGTTTAGCTTCTGATTGTTAGGATGGTTTGAATAAAAATTGAGAAATCGTCCAGAGCATGTTGGTTTTTGGTACCAGTCTAACACCACAACATTATTCGAGTCTCTGATAACCAGAGTATCTAAAAAAGGTACACTTTGATTCTTCTCAAGTTCTAACGTGAATTGAATGTGCCTGTTAAAATTATTAAATTGATGATGTCGAAAATATTTTGACGAAATATTGAGAATTTGAAGAAACTTGTTGTTCCAATTTCTTATACTGACCACATTCCCGATAACACATATATTATATTTGAGTTTGGTCGAAAAAAACAATATTGAAGATTGATTATATATATATATATATATATATATATATTTATAATTTGTTCAAACTGTTCCAATATACATCGAGATGTCATGATCTAAGATTCTCATAAACTTGCAAATAATAAAGATTCCTAGGTATACCGAGAAGACTCCTCGAAAGCTATTTCAAGCTCTTATACGAATCAAGAGGAGTTGTTTTCTGGTAAGGCTTTCCTTAAACCAACTCAGACAGAGCATTTTGAAAATTTTACACAGCAGTAAAGGTGAACGATATCGTGAGGCTAGGAAATCTATTTTCTATCAATGTGATAATATTATTTTCAGATTTTCTGCTTTTTAGAATATTGTTCAAATATATTTTATACGAAATTTTTCTTGGATACTCATCGAAATCAATTTTGATGAACTCGACAATGCGGTTGGATAACATATCAAAGTTGAATAGGTTCCACGAGTTCTTCGACATTCAACACCTAGGTACATTTTACCTCATTATATCCTAGGGTGCCAACATTGTTTGTGTACGGTCCTGGGTTATTGGCAGATTTAACAGGAGCCATCAAACCATTATCGGCCTGGTTTTGAAGTAGCATAGCCTTTCCATAAAAGCCACATCCCATGACTATTTTTTCTCTATGAGCTCCAAATTCAATCCAATGAACCATGCTCGAATTTGCATTCAAATTATCTCTTTGCCACTCTCCCTCTTTTGGGCTAGAGTACAAGGGAGAGTTTTGTCCTGTTTGATAGTATGGACTATGAAAGTCATAGGACATTATATTTATGATATCCAGGTACCTACGGAAAATATCGGTTGTTTGGTATTATTGGAAAAGCCATTTTCAATTTTAAACATACTTGGCCATCTCCACTACGTCGTATGGCGCGTTGAAAGGTAATTGGTCAACTGCTGCAGTGAGTAACAATCCATGAGGTTCTATTGATTCTTTAAGATATTTCAATAGGGTTATGAAAGTTTCCTGAAAAATTTAAAAACAATAATCTGATAGTATTTCAAATTAAAAAGTGATTGACAAGCAATAATTCCACCATGTTGATTCTGTGTAGGTACAGGGTAATAAGTTTCTTTGATATTTTTTTGTTGCCACCTTATAGTGAAAAGTAGGTAATATTTTGTTGAAATTCAAATGGATATGGTCACTTTTCGAATGTTTTATTATAATTCCAATACAAAAGTATTTGTTGGAAAATTTCGAAATGTAATGATTTAATGAAGGTCCAATGAAAATTTTCAACGCAGATAGCTGCGTTAGGTATCTGAGTTGAAAATTTCCACCAATGCATTTTGCCACAACAGACTAAATGCACCAACGTCCGTTGGAAAACGCAGTCCCCAGTGTCCTCAGCCTCAGACGAGCCAAAAAGAGCAGGACACTACCTACATTTTCTCGAAGCGTTTTGACGTATTTTCAAATTCACATAGTTTTGGTCTGGATAACAATAGAGAGCCAAAATTCTCAGCATAAGATCTAGTTAGTTGACTCATCAATCACAAAAAAGTTCCATTTGTCTAACTTCTATACTTTTGTTTTTATTAATACCTGAAATACGTCGATTTTGCAACTGATTGGCTGATCAACAAAACCTATAGGGTACTTCCCGGAGTCTTAGAAAGCTGATTCTGTATATCAAACAAGAAAGATGAATAGGTTATATTATTCCACAACCTTTATCGTAAAATGATAAGATTGACGACTAGTTTCAAGACCTTCTCCTGAGGTGAGTTCACTGGACAGCGAGTGGATATGAGATTCACACCGACTAAGTTGGTTATCGTGCTACAGAGCTTTGATTTTCTTTCCTCTAAATCGAATGTACATTTGAGGCGTTTCGAGCAAAAGTGGCTTTTTTTCTAGAATTGAGTGAATAGCAGGAACGACCCACAATTAAATCAAATTTTCTGATGCAATACCGACCCAAGCCTATTTCGACCATTCAGCACAAGAAACCGCACATAAATCCACTTTTGCACACATGGTCAGTTGAAATTTGCTGAAGCTACACTGGCCCAACCCATTTCTGCATTGTACCATGTATAATACCCTAAGAGTCACTTGAAATTAAGTAAATTAAAAAACTTATAAAATATCCTCAAATAATTACATGAACAAGCTTCAAAAATGTGCAAAATTTATGTTTGCTATTTTCTCTGTGATGAATATTTGGGGCTTGACCCGCTTTTGCTCTGAGCGTCTCATTTGTAAACCTGAGCGATAGCATATCCTCAGGACGGGGGAGAAGGTGATAGACCGAAGCCTTAGTTCGAGGAGGATCAAAAGCTGCAAAACCATTGAGAGCCAAGGTCATTCAGAATTTTCTTATCATTCTTGGTGATCTTAGCACAGGGAAGTTAAAAAGTGTAGGATTAACAAGCAATTCTGTCAACATCTGTATGGATGTAATTGGAGTAGCTGAAGCAGTGTGGCATTCCGATGTAATGCCCAAAGATGAAGCAGGCAATGAGAACAAAATTCTCTGGCACTCTTTAGAATATGCGGAGGACTTATCAGTACAAAATCTCATGAGATAAAGATGAGGCGATGAAAATGCATATAAGATAACTACGAGATGAACAAGTATTCGGTAAAATAAATCAACTAACTTATAAATAGCCCCCAGTGATATGATATGATTATACTGACACTTCTAGGTCTATGAGGTCTTATGAGGAGACCCCTCATAAGCACTTGCGAGAGCATGTGTGAGTTGGGAGAATGAGTCGTGTTATGTGTAGGATTTGTAACTGTGTCCTTACACTACCTTGGGCACTGTTAGTTTTTGTCCTAATAGTAAATGATGGATGCTACCGTCCGACTAGAACATTTTTTTCCTGTCAACGGGAGTAGAAATTGAGAGCAATACCTACTATGTCCACTGCAACGTATATATATTTTGAATAGGTACTTACAAATGCCTACTTCTTGAAATGAAACTCTATCCTGTTTTTGTCTCAGATGAACTTCTCGATCACATTTTCGTTGAAATATGGAATGTCTTCAACTAAATTTTCTTTGACGTTCAATATTGCTAGCGCCGTCAGTCTTTCTTCCGAGAATATATTCCTTAGAAATGTTTTGATCAATTTTTTTAAAGTAGAGAAACATCTTTCAGTTTCTGCAGTTGTCATGGGCATCGTTAATAGAATATCCAAAATTTTACATGTTTCACAAAACGTTGAATCTAAACCATACGACTCCATTAAATTTAAAGTACCTTAGCAACTGGTCACGTTCACGTTTTCTTGTGTTATTTCTGGCAGCGAGTAAAATATTGACAATTCCAATTTCAGGGCTTATTTTTCAATCATTGAAAATGCATTGTAGAAAATATCAATATCTTCTGAAGGTAGTTTTTTCTATAGTGTATAAATAATATATACATAATTTTCTCTTTGATACAACTTTGCACCAGAGAGATGATTTTTTAAAGCAAAACTATCCTTGCTCTGAAATATAATATGTCGCAGATTTCTCTCGCAGATTAGTTCAAATTCTCCTCATTTCGTACCCGTCTCTTGGTTGCCCACGGTTCTTGCATATTTTATGTTACAGAGGGTAGACTGTTTCTGATGTTAGGAACAATTTTTTCAAACAAAAAAAACAATTTTTTTCTTCACATCCGCACATCCATAAAGTGTTTCCGTAAACATTTGTGTCAAACTTCCGCGTAAACCCCGCCCGATTCTTATAGCCGGGTTGCACTTGACTTGAAATTTAATACGGGCATAGGTCGTTCATTCTTATTAATATCTACCTTGTCCACCAAACTCAAAGAAATAAAGTTTGATTTCGTTAGATCACACACCCTAATTGTCAGTGCTTAAATCCTCGACGCAAGTTAATAAAATGGAACAGCACTATTATTTATTCGGTTCATTCCTCTCTGGGCTCCTATTTCTGCACCCAAATCGTCACTGAAAACTGCGTGGAACTAGCGGACTAGCCTGATCTCTGATTGGTCACGTTGGCCGTTTCCATGGGCTTGGGCTTGGGCTTTCGAGATTCCACCCATCAGCAGAGTGCGGAGTGCGGACGCTGGTCACTTATAATAATAGTATACCTTGTCTATGCGCAGGCTTAACGAAAATTTATTATTGAGAAATATAGATGGTGGCTAGGTAAAAATGTATTAATTTTAATTGAATCCAGTTTGAAGACAAAAGTACGAATATGAAATATACAAATTATTGTTTTATGTATGTACTTCAGCTTTCTAAGGAGGCTGGTGCCCCGCAGCTCTCAATCTCCAGCCGCCCCTGACTAATATGTAAAGAACCAGAAAAATTCTCTAGCAAGAAGACAAAATTTCAAATGTACCATTGAATATTGAAAGAACTTTTCACGAGAAGTTCTTTCAATGTTCAATGGTACATTTGAAATTTTGTTTTCTTGATCTAACGGATCTCTAATCAAATTTCAGTAGAGTACGGTGTTACTGATTTATCATGATTGAGCATCACAAGAAAGAGCGTGCTAAAACTGCTAAACATAAATTACAAAGATTAGCTAGGTTGGTACTTTTTTATTTGGATACTCCCAATCCACATCAATTCCATCGTAGTTATATTCTTTGCAGAAGTCGATAGTGCTCTGCGCCATATTTTGAAGTTTTATGGGATCATCTGCAATCAATCCAATATCACCGGTGTTATCTGCCGCTCCACCGATGCTGAAAATAGTTTTTAAATTCGGATTGATCTTCTTCAGATCACTGAGTCCAATGAGATTACCTGGAAATTGTTTTGAATGATTGAAATATTCATAGTCCGTATGGAAATTATCTCACCTTGCTCAATTTCCAAGGAGTAGTCCGCAATCTTGAGGGTACCATTCTCATTCAATCCCAGAAAAGCATAGAAGATATGGGTACATAATTCTGCTGGTATATCCCAAGAATATATACTACCATTTCCTGGACGATTGGCTCCCCATGAGCCATAGTAACATAGGACATTATCTGCAAAAAAGTTGCAGTTTCGTTATTTCATGTATTGCTCGTTTACATTGAAGCAGTGGCAGATGCAGAATACTGTTTAGGGGGGTAATGTATATAAAAATTCCCATACAATGAAATAAAAATAAGAATATAGTCAGAATAGACTAATTAAATAATGAAAACAAATGAGGTTTGTGGAGCATAATAACCCCCCTTCGACCTCTGTATCCGCCACTTTATTGAAGGTGCATCTACATTCGCTGGAAATGCCCACTGCTGATTTTTGCTCATGGTATTTGTAATATGTTGTGAATGAAATCATTTTACGAGAATCCGAGTATTTCCAAAAATCATTACTAAAAATTCTCTTTGAAATCAGTTTATTTTCAGAGGTGGAAATTGAGGACGTTAATGAAATAAAAATATTTGGGTACCAATCAACATGTTGCTGAGTTTCCCAATAAATTTTCTCAATATATTTATATATATATATATATATATACAGGGTTACAGGTTAAGTCGACCTAAATCCTTTAAGAGGTGGTAGTTTTCATCATTCCTGACTGATTTGACTATGGAACCCCATACCCCAAACTTAACCGTTCTCAAGTTATGGCACTTTGAAGATTATTTATAAATAATCCAGATTGTTTGTCTATTGTGCCCTTTTTTGTGTGTTTTGTAACTCTAATGTTTTTGTTTTTGTATGTTTTGTATGGCAGATTAGTTGCTCCATTATTTTAAACACAAAAACTGCAGGTAACTGTACCAACTGAGTCGTATTAGACGACTAATTGTTAAAAAAAGAAATAAAATCATGAAAAGTTTTTTTTTCTGTGTAAGATATTTTAAAAAAAGTCTATGACAGTTGTGCTGCAGATGTGCTTAAAAATATCTATGGTTCTTCAGCTTTCCGATAAGGTATAATTTGCTAGGGTATTATCAGGATTTTCGGAAAAAAACATCGATGAAAGACTCCCAGGTTATAACAAAAATAACGGTATTTCGTGAAGTTGCTCGCAGCGCCTATTGTCCTGCAATGGGTAGCGCGTCGCGTGCGAGTGGGATATCATACAATGTAACCGGGTGCAAGAGAGACACGACTTGGCTTGTTTCTCTGGACTGTTTCCTTCTATTCGTGACTGTGCTTGTGAACTGGACCTTGATTTGTGCTTCTGATTTGGAACTGTTGAAGATGGCGACCTTTACGAACGAAGAATATGCTGATAATTTGTTATGTTATGGGTACTGCAATTGTGTATCCTTACAAGCTCGTCAAGAATACATAAGACGCTTTCCTGGCCGCCGAATTCCAGATATTAGTGTCTTCGACGGAGTTTACCGACGAATTAGAGAGACTGGCTCTGTTTCGAGGCAACGAACAGACCTGGGTAGACCACGTAGTCCACAAGATGCTTCGAAAAAACGAAGGATCTTCCAAATCTGCATTCAACATGAACCTTCAGAAATCCAGCCCCCTCACAGGATCTCCTTCTTCGATAACATGAACTGGCGTGTAGTGGTACGGGTAGAAACCCGCAGTATGCATAGTAAACCACACTTTCCATTGTGAGAATCCAAGTACTCGGGCAACAATGTTGGTTGACGTAGTCGGATCCCGTCGACATCGTCGAACAATCTCATTATCTTCATCATCATCAATACGTGGTCTACCCAGGTCTGTTCGTCACCTCGAAACAGAGCCAGTCTCACTAATTCGTCGGTAAACTCCGTCGAAGACACTAATATCTGGAATTCGGCGACCAGGAATACGTCTTATGTATTCTTGACGAGCTTGTAAGGATACACAATTGCAGTACCCATAACATAACAAAATATCAGCATATTCTTCGTTCGTAAAGGTCGCCATCTTCAACAGTTCCAAATCAGAAGCACAAATCAAGGCCCAGTTCACAAGCACAGTCACGAATAGAAGGAAACAGTCCAGAGAAACAAGCCAAGTCGTGTCTCTCTTGCACCCGGTTACATTGTATGATATTCCACTCGCACGCGACGCGCTACCCATTGCAGGACAATAGGCGCTGCGAGCAATTTCACGAAATACCGTTATTTTTGTTATAACCTGGGAGTCTTTCATCGATGTTTTTTTCCGATAATACCCTAGCAAATTATACCTTATCGGAAAGCTGAAGAACCGTAGATATTTTTAAGCACATCTGCAGCACAACTGTCATAGACTTTTTTTAAAATATCTTACAAAGAAAAAAAAACTTTTCACAATTTTATTTCTTTTTTTAACAATTAGTCGTCTAATACGACTCAGTTGGTACAGTTACCTGCAGTTTTTGTGTATAAAATAATGGAGCAACTAATCTGATATGCAAAACATACAAAAACAAAAACATTAGAGTTACAAAACACACAAAAAAGGGCACAATAGACAAACAATCTGGATTATTTATAAATAATCTTCAAAGTCCCATAACTTGAGAACGGTTAAGTTTGGGGTATGGTGTTCCGTAATCAAATCAGTCAGGAATGATGAAAACTACCACCTCTTAAAGGATTTAGGTCGACTTAACCTGTAACCCTGTATATATATATATTCAGAAAATTTATTGGGAAACTCAGCAAATAAGGCTTGAAATCATACAACCATTGGTTGATACATCTATATTTCGATCCTTGTTAGGATCTTCATCAGGATGCTAAAATTACATAGGGACAATTAAAAAACTGTAAAACCCTAGGACTGTAAAATCTTGAAAAAATAAAAAATGAATAACTTACTTAGGACTAGTTGTACAAAGGAAGGCAACACAGCCAACAGAGAAACATCAAACAATGATCCAGTATGTCAGGTAAAGGTATCACGCTCATTTATAAAGAAAACAACGGACTATGAAATAATTTAGAAAAATCTTTCGGTCATTAAAAGTAAACAATTATCAGAAATGAATATATAACAATAGATATGACATTGCAAACCACCGAAATACAACACAGATACGAAAAACAGATCAAAGGCGGACTCGTCAACACTCCTCAAACGACCAGCTGAAAGGACTACACGTCGGTGTAATATGCAACACAAAATTCTCAACGATGCATATCATGGTGACTGGATCTCAAATTGCTCTCGAAGGCAAGCAGATAGTTGTAGATGTTGCTGAGGCCCTTGATGTCTGTCCTCTTATTGACACATTCATTATCCTCATTTATGAAACACATCTCCAAGAACAGCCGCTTGTAATAGTTTCTACTCAGAGTAAGGACCTTGGGATGTTCAAAATCAAAATTATGTCCTGTTGTAGATGCATGTGCAGCCAAAGCACACTTCTCCGGGTGGAGTCTCACATCACTCTTATGGACAGCCAAACGACGCCTCAAACTCTGTGATGTCTGTCCTATGTATATGCCAGAACAGTTTTGACATGAGATAGAGTAAACACAGTCTGAGGCTGAGAGAGTTGGGGTCCCATCCTTCAATCTGGAAAAAATGCCACGGTTGGTATTGGCGCTGTATTTTGCCAACTTGAGGTTCTCCACCACACCGAAAATATTACTGAGCTTGCCTGTGAGGCCCGGTATAGATGGTAAGCTGGCAAATCGAGTTCTCTCAACTGAAGGAAGATGTTCCTGGCCTTCGACGTTCGTGATCTGAGGCAGTGCCAAATCTCGTACTGGACCGGCAAACACCAACTTCCTCAACAAACCGCGAGGATATCCGTTGTCCAGCAACACACCGAAGAGACCCCTCAGGGAACCACGCAAAAAATCGGGATGTGCAATCCTCACCACCCTGTTCCTCAAATTCCGGATAACATTCAGCTTCATATGCCATTCATGATCAGCGGCAAAATTGATGTACCTTCCTGAGCTGGTAGGCTTCCGATACCAATCCAACTTTATAATTTTGTTATCAGTTCTTACTACCCTGGTGTCCAAAAAAGGAACGCACCGGTCTTTCTCCTTCTCGATAGTGAACTTGATATGTCGATCAAAGGAATTGAACACATCCAGCAGTTCCTGGCACTTATCAGGAGGGCAGGTGAGGAGAAGATCATCGACATACTGACGCACAAAAGATGGATCAAAGGACAGCCTCCGTAAGCAAAACCTTATGAGGACAGTCATAACAATCGCCGCCAGTATGGGACTAAGATTACTACCCATGGGACACCCGAAAATTTGTGAGTAGTATAATCCTTTGTATATGAAGTAGTTGGAATTGAACAAGAACTGAAGTATATTGAGGAACTCAACCAGTGGGACGTCGGTGACAGCAGCAATGGCCTCCCAATTATCTCTGATACATGTCTCCGTGGTGTCCCAGGAGATGTTAGTGAAAAGACTTACCACGTCCAGGGATACAATAACATGGTCGTCGGGTATCTTGAAGCCGTTCATAGCTGCCGCAAACGAGAGTGATTCTCGCACTGCGAACACGTGGAAATCGTCCCTGAAAGCGGATTGGAGAATATCTGCCACAAAACCACTAAGATCCGATGTGGGTGACCCTATTGTAGAAACTATAGGACGCAGTGCTGTGTCCGGTTTATAAATGAGCGTGATACCTTTACCTGACATACTGGATCATTGTTTGATGTTTCTCTGTTAGCTGTGTTGCCTTCCTTTGTACAACTAGTCCTAAGTAAGTTATTCATTTTTTATTTTTTACAAGATTTTACAGTACTAGGGTTTTGCAGTTTTTTAATTGTCCCTATGTAATTTTAGCATCCAGATGAAGAACCCAACAAGGATCGAAATATAGATGTATCGACCAATGGTTGTATGATTTCAAGCCTTATTTGCTGAGTTTCCCAATAAATTTTCTCAATATAATATTTCCGGCAATTTTTTGTTACGATATCTCAGATGGGTTTCTACGATGATGTTACCACCAATTATGGTATTGAAGTCACAGCTGACCTCAAGACCTGGGCGAATTTCAACAGCAGGATAGCGAAGTTCAGCTGCAGAAGAAATTTTCTTCTCCGATGTCGGGCGAATGGTGTCACTCCCAGACATATAAATCAAAATCTTAAATGTCTTCACAACCTGATGGATGATGATTCAAGTGACAACAATAGGGTCGTCGCACTCAGTAGCAAGATATCTTCTAAGTTACTCAATTTGGAAATTTCCATCACCATCAGAAAGATTAAATTTCTCACGACATCTTCGTCAAGGACTTTTTCAAGGTTCAGTAATGTTTTACCTTTTAACACTCTCAACAAGTTTCAGCGTCTTCAGTCTAAGTCTTTTGACTGCCTCACCCGTTCCTACTCCGCCAGGCTGAAGTTGAAGTTCGAGGATCTCTGCAGAACACATGTTGGATCCGCCAAAATCAAGGATTCTTGGTTTGTTAACCTTACGAACCGTGAGTTTCCATTTGATATAAGACACCTTCTCAGCTTGGGTCCGAAATTTTCTTTTTCGGTTCCCTCCAGGTTTCTATCAGTTAAAAACCTATTGGCTGATGTGGAATATGTGGTAAAGTTGGCACCAGAAAGTTCACAGGACCTGTTGAGGGCTAAGTGCACTAACGCCATAACTAATCACATGAATCAAAATTATAATAAAAATAGTTTCTTTCACCGTGTTTTCCTCAGGTCTAGGGCCTTTCTGAAGGAACACAAGGACATCCTCATTGTTGAGGCCGATAAGTGTAATGTCACCGTGGCGATGAGGTCCCAATCATATGATGAGAAGATGTGGAGCATTGTTGGTGGCCGTAATGTATACAGGAAGATTTCGACCAATCCAACGTCAGGGTTTCAGACCAGGAATAATAGAATCGTAAAGGGCCTAAAGGATGGTGGATTTATTGACGCTCCAACCGCTAAGAAGCTAACCAACTATAAGGGTATTCCTCCCAAAATATATGGTCTGCCGAAAATTCATAAACCGGACATACCACTGCGTGCTATAGTTTCTACAACAGGGTCACCCACATCGGATCTAAGTGGTTTTGTGGCAGACATTCTCCAATCCGCTTTCAGGGACGATTTCCACGTGTTCGCAGTGCGAGACTCACTCTCGTTTGCGGCAGCTATGAACGGCTTCAAGATACCCGACGACCATGTTATTGTATCCCTGGACGTGGTAAGTCTTTTCACTAACATCTCCTGGGACACCACGGAGACATGTATCAGAGATAATTGGGAGGCCATTGCTGCTGTCACCGACGTCCCACTGGTTGAGTTCCTCAATATACTTCAGTTCTTGTTCAATTCCAACTACTTCATATACAAAGGATTATACTACTCACAAATTTTCGGGTATCCCATGGATAGTAATCTTAGTCCCATACTGGCGGCGATTGTTATGACTGTCCTCATAAAGTTTTGCTTACGCAGGCTGTCCTTTGATCCATCTTTTGTGCGTCAGTATGTCGATGATCTTCTCCTCATTTGCCCTCCTGATAAGTGCCAGGAACTGCTGGATGTGTTCAATTCCTTTGATCGACATATCAAGTTCACTATCGAGAAAGAGAAAGACCGGTGCGTTCTTTTTTTGGACACCAGGGTAGTAAGAACTGATAACAAAATTATAAAGTTGGATTGGTATCGGAAGCCTACCAGCTCAGGAAGGTACATCAATTTTGCCTCTGATCATGAATGGCATATGAAGCTGAATGTTATCCGGAATTTGAGGAACAGGGTGGTGAGGATTGCACATCCCGAATTTTTGCGTGGTTCCCTGAGGGGTCTCTTCGGTGTGTTGCTGGACAAAGGATATCCTCGCGGTTTGTTGAGGAAGTTGGTGTTTGCCGGTCCAGTACGAGATTTGGCACTGCCTCAGATCACGAACGTCGAAGGCCAGGAACATCTTCCTTCAGTTGAGAGAACTCGATTCGCCAGCTTACCATCTATACCGGGCCTCACAGGCAAGCTCAGTAATATTTTCGGTGTGGTGGAGAACCTCAAGTTGGCAAAATACAGCGCCAATACCAACCGTGGCATTTTTTCCAGATTGAAGGATGGGACCCCAACTCTCTCAGCCTCAGACTGTGTTTACTCTATCTTATGTCAAAACTGTTCTGGCATATACATAGGACAGACATCACAGAGTTTGAGGCGTCGTGTGGCTGTCCATAAGAGTGATGTGAGACTCCACCCGGAGAGGTCTGCTTTGGCTGCACATGCATCTACAACAGGCCATAATTTTGATTTTGAACATCCCAAGGTCCTTACTCTGAGTAGAAACTATTACAAGCGGCTGTTCTTGGAGATGTGTTTCATAAATGAGGATAATGAATGTGTCAATAAAAGGACAGACATCAAGGGCCTCAGCAACATCTACAACTATCTGCTTGCCTTCGAGAGCAATTTGAGATCCAGTCACCCTGATATGCATCGTTGAGAATTTTGTGTTGCATATTACACCGACGTGTAGTCCTTTCAGCTGGTCGTTTGAGGAGTGTTGACAAGTCCTCCTTTGATCTGTTTTTCGTATTCAAATATTTTTGTTGTCACGATAACTTGAGAACGGAAAGACATAACGGCTTCAAGATTCCAGGTTAGGATGTGCACCAGAACGCCACATTTCAGTTCGTTTATGAGCATAATCGGCCAGACGGTTTCAGAGTTATAGCCATCTGAAGGTTTCTGAAATTTGGTGGTTTTTTGTTCCTCATTAACTCGAAAAATACTCAACCGATTGAATTCAAACATGGTTATTAGTTGTAGAATGCCAACGCGGAAATGGTTGCAAAATTTGGTGAGGATAGCATGCGTAGAAACTTTTTAATAAATCATTGAAAATAAAAAAAAAAATTCTATATATTAGTAACTAATTGTTTGAAATCGCTGAAATTTTGCGAGAACCTTCATAACCTACCTCTACTGCCAAATTTTAAGTTGTAATATGATCGGTTAATTATTGTTGGAGATCCGAGCATTCTTGTGTGAGTTCAGTAGATGTGTGACCGTTGCCTCGATAACTTTCGAACGAAAGGAGATAGGGACTTGCAATTTTCAGGGTGGGTTGCGTATCCGAAAGGGAGAGTTGAGTTCGTTTTTGGGCATAATCGGTCTAACGGTTTTCGAGTTATACCCATCTGGAATATTATTTCCTTGATAACTCAAAAAATAAATATTCGATCGAATTGAAGCTTGGTATCTAGTAGTAGAAAATCGACATAAAGACGTGTTTAAAATTTTGTAATAACCGTACCCCTAGAAAATTTGAAAAAAATGACGAAAAACAAAATTTAAGAACCGTACCCCTAGAAAATTTAAAAAAAATCACGAAAAAAAAAATTGGTTCAAGCACTGACGTGAAGTCAGAAGCTTTTGCGCGTATGTTCTATTGTCCATTCTTCTGTATTGGACACCCTTAATCGAATTTACCATGGTAAATTATGTTGTCCATTCTCCTGTATTGGACACCCTTAATTCGAATTTACCATGGTTAATTCGAATTAAGTGTCCAATACAGGAGAATGGACAACATAATTAACCGTGGTAAATTCGATTAAGGGTGTCCAACACAGAAGAATGGACAAGAGAACATACGCGCAAAAGCTTCTGACTTCACGTCAGTTCTTGAACCAATTTTTAAATAACGGTTCCACAAGGTTTTGCGGAATAGTGTCCAAACCGTGGTACTTGGCTCATTTTGAAATGTATGCGAAACTTTCGACCATTGTCGTTATGCGCATGAACAGACGAGAAGTGATATAACTACTACAGGTTTCGTCCGAGAGAACTGGGGTTTTGAGTTGGAGGATGCTATCCGTCCATAGAATCCCATTGTGATGGTCCGCGCATACGTAGATTGAAGATGCGATATTTCCTTAAACACTGGTGTTGGAGAATCGGTGTTTTGTGTGAGGTGTGTGATTTGCAAAGAACTTTCAACCACGAGTGGATTGTGCATGCGCAGAAGAGAAGTGACTGTTTTTTGGTTCAATGGGTCATGGTGGGAGTGGGGATGCGAATATTCGTTCAAATTTTAGTGAGGATGGCATGAATATACTATAGAATTCAAAAAGTATAAAATGCACTGACGAGAAGTAAGAACTTTTTGGGTCGCTAGTTTCCTTCGACAAATTTGAAATGAATTATGAGTACCTCATGCTAAGTGGGAAGGTTAAGCCGGAGATCTAGTCAGATGGTAATGGACAACATTCACTGTCGCAGCAATAAACAGTGATGTGCTTAGGCAGCTCTAAGGATACAGTCCCAAAGTCAAAACAGAACACAACTGAATATCAGAATAAAAAATAAAAAGAAGCACTGCCGTGAAGTCAGTACTCTTTGGCGTGCGTGTTCACGGTGGCTCATTTGAATTGAATGTTGAGTAATTCAAGCTCAGTGGATAGAGCGAGCCGAAGATCTACCCAAAGGATAGTGGACACCATTCACTGTCAGTTTAAAAATTAACAGTGCTGTATATAAGCCGCCATCAGGATAGAGTAACAAAGTTGGAAAATAACAAAACTGACTCTCCTTAGTCGCACAAGCTCCTAGAAGATTTGGGAGGCTCAGTATATAATCCTAATCATGTTTATAGCACACGCGCCAAAACAGATTACCTTTTTACACTTTTTCTTTCATTGTTAAGTCAATCTGCTTTGGCGCGCGTGCTATAAACATGATTAGGATTATACTGACCCTCCCAAATCTTCTAGGAGCTTGTGCGACTAAGGAGAGTCAGTTGTGTTATTTTCCAACTTTGTTACTCTATTCTGATGGCAGCTTATATACAGCACTGTTAATTTTTGAACCGACAGTGAATGGTGTCCACTATTCTTTGGGTAGATCTTCGGCTCGCTCTATCCACTGAGCTTGAAGTACTCAACATTCAATTTAAATTAGCCACCGTGAACACGCGCGCCAAAGAGTACTGACTTCACGTCAGTGCTTTTTTTTTCAAGTTCTTTTAACAAATATAGCTATCAATACAGTTTGGCTGTTAGCTTTACCGTGGATCGAAAAAATTTGCGGTTATGGGACCTCCGTTAGGAACGCAATTGCCTCTTCTCTAAAGCCGAACATATTTTAATATGGATCTACCGAATATAGTTATTTATAAATTTGCCTCAGGGCCACCATACAGACATTTCAACTCAGAAACAACGCTATTTCCCCCAAACTGACTTGTGTCCGCGCACTGAATTGACATGAATATTCTTTTAAAACCTCACAATATCACCACTGATGGTCTGCTCATGCGCATAATGAGAAATGCCCGTAAGGGGTAACATAAATTTCAAAATTAGCCCCAGGGCCACGGTACACACACTTCAACTCGGAAACAATCCCCCAAACTGACTTGTCCTTGCACTGAATTGCCATGAATATTCTTTTAAAACCTCACAATATCGGCTCAGCACTCCCAACATAACCCATACAACCCAAAAACAGTCACTTTTCTTCTGCGCATGCACAAACTACTCGCGGCTAAAAGTCCTCTCAAAATTACGCACCTTGCAAAAAACTCCGATTCTCCAACACTAGTGGTTCAGGAGATATCGCATCTTTAATCCACGCATACGCAGACCCTAACCAGGGGATTCTATGGACGAATAGCATCCGCCAACCCAAAATTCCAATCCTCTCTGACGAAAACACCACCAGTTAAATCACTGATGGTCTGCTCATGCGCATAACGAAAAATGCCTGTAAGGGGTAACATCAATTTCAAAATTAGCCCCGGGGCCATGGTACGGAAACTTCAACTCGGAAACAACGCTGCATCCGCCAAACTGACTTGTCCTTGCACTGAATTGCCATGAATATTCTTTTAAAACCTCACAATATCGACTCAGCACTCTCAACATAACCCATCCAACCCAAAATGAGTCACTTCTCTTCTGCGCATGCGCAATCTACTCGCGGCTAAAAGTCCCTTCAAAATCACACTCCTTGCAAAAAACTACGATTCTCCAACACTAGTGGTTCGGGAGATATCGCATCTTTAATCCACGCATGCGCAGACCCTCATCAGGGATCTGGATTCTATGGAGGAAGAGAATCCACCACCCGAAAACCCCAATCCTCTCTGACGAAAACTACAGCAGTTAAATGACTTCTCATCTGTGCATGCGCATAACGAAAAATGCCCGGAAAGGGCAGCATGAACCTCAAAAAAATAGGTTCCGGCATTACAAGCAATGTATTCCGCAAAATAGTAGTAATTTTTTTATTTTTTTCATGTCACGTGATCTTCACGAAATTTCGCAAAAGTGTTTGCTTTGGTCTTTTGCATCGAACTACTGAGTTTCAATTTAATCAGATCAGTATTTTTCGAGTTATCGTGAAAACAAAATTTAAAAATTTTTGACATTTTTTTTCCACTTTAGGGCCGTTCGGTCAGAACAAAACTTCACAGGCATATGAAGGTCATGATTCTACAATTTGATGCCAAATTCCAGAAGATCGAGTAATCGGTTCCCGAAATATTCATAACGTTTTGACTAAAAACGGCCTCAACTCCGAAACCGCTCGGTGGATTTCACCCGTTAACGCACTTGTCTGAGATATTTACGCTACAAATCTACCCTGCAAATTTCGTTCGAGAGTTATCGTGCTAAAGGCCGGCTGGCCGGACCGGACAGACAGAATTGATTTTGACCTCGAATTCTTCATCAAGGAGTCGAACCCAATCGTTTGAGACCATTTTCGAGAAAAAAATTCGAAAAATACAGACATTGTGACGAAATGATAGCACGCTGTTCCTTGCGGAACACGCGCGCAAAAAGAATCTTTCAATTCGATGAAGAAGTCAATGTTATTGTTACTGAATATTTCTCCCTAATAACTTACGAAAGAATGCCGAGATATTCACGCTACAAAACTACCCTGCAAATTTCAATGCTCTAAGTCGTTCCGTTCGAGAGTTATCGTGCTAACGGCCAGCCAGCCGGCTGGACCGGACGGACAAAATTGAATTTGACCTCAAATTCTTCATCAGGGAGTCGAAGCCAATCGTTTGAGACCATTTTCGAAAAAAAATTCGAAAAATACAGACATTGTGACGAAATGATAGCACGCGCGCAAAAATAATCTAAATTCCGCAAAAAAAATTTTTTTGTCGAAATTTTGAACGAGTGTTTGCGTCTATGTATTCATCTAACTAGCGAGTTGCAATTCAATCTGATTAGTATATTTCGAGTTATTGTGGAATAAAAATTTCCTAATTTTCAAAATTTGTTTTTTCCAGCTTTGAGTTATCTGATCATAACAAAACTTCGCCTGCATATAAAGGCAATGATTCTACAATTTGGTGCCAAATTTCAGATGGATTGAGTGATCAATTTCAGAAATATCAATAAAAATTATTTAACTAAAAACGGTCATAACTCCCAAACCGCATTGTGGATTTTGTCCATTAACGATCTTAGCCGAGATATTTACGCTCAAAACCAACATTGCTAATTTCAACTCTCTAACTCATTTCGTTCGAGAGTTATCGTTCTAACGACCAGACGGACGCATGCACAGAATTGAACACTATTATTATTTCCTCGCTAAAAAGAGTCTCGAATTCAATCGAATTCATCCTTAGCGGTCTATAATAAGGGTTTCTCAAATATCACAATAGGTTTTACTTGACACGATACATTCTTATAATCAAATAATAAATATGTTTAATATAATATTAAAATCGATTATGTAGAAATCGGTTGAAGATACTAACCAATAATAGTTTATATCCTTAACATCTACAACATGGTCAGACATGATATAGAACGCAAATCGAGATAGTATCAAGGCAAATTGAACTCTAAGGTATAAATCGGATACTGATAATACAGAAAAACACAGATCTACATCAATACCCATGATTTCTTTATAGATAAGAGAATAGCTGTTGACGACAAGACCGAAACAAGAATATTATATATCCGGTATTCGATTCAAAGTGACGTGAAATCTTTACTCTTTGGAGAGCATATTCACGTTTACAAATTTGGATTAAATTATGAGTGCTTCAAGCTAAGTGGATAGAGCGGGCCATCTAGTCAGACTGTACTGGAGAGCATTCACTGTCAATAAACAATGCCTTAACTGATATGAGAATACTATACCAAAGTTGATAGAAAAGACAACAGACTCTCCTTGGTCACACAAGCTCCTAGGAACTTCCGAGGGATCTGCTTGGGAAAGACCTAGGAGATTCAGTAAAATCATAATCGTGTCTATAGCAAGTGTGCCAGAGCAGATTGACCTCATATGAATGCTTTTTTAGCGTTTTTAAATATTTCATATTTTCATAGTGAAGTCAACCTGCATTGGCGGGCTTGCTATAGACATGATTATGATCCTCCTAAATCTTCTCCAATGGGATTCCTATGAAGTTCATGGGCGCTTGTCCGACTGAGTAGATGCAGTTGTTTTCTGTGTTGACTTTAGTACTGTATCTTTATCGTAGCTTAGGCACTGTTTATTAATCCGACAGTGAATGGTGTCCATTACAGTCTGACTAGATCTACGGCTTGCTCTCATAATTTAATTCAAATTTGTCAACGTGAACAACTGCGCATAAGAGTACTGACTTCATGTTTATCCTTTTTCATATTTTTTCAATTTCCTTTCAAAATTTGGTTAATTTCGACAATGTGGTTTTTATCGTAGATCAGAATTAAAAAAATACAGCAGTTAGGGGACCCCATTAGGAACGCAAATGCTTACGCCTATTCTTCAAATACGTTTCTCCGAATCCACTATCCACCGAATCTGGTAATTAATAGGACAAACAGGATGGTTTCACATAACACTGTCGATAAAGTTATGAGTTATATGACAATTCTGGCACCAGACTACTATTTAGACAAAAAAATAAGAAGAAGTTCGAACTTGCGTAGCTAGACACGATATTTTTGTAGAGTATTATACAATTTTGGATTCGTATTTTTTTTTCTTATCTCTCCACGGGGAAAACCAATATGGCTTCCATAAGAAAAATGAAAGTAGACTATCGCGTCTCTGAAACGATGGTAAACAGAAGATATCTGACGACTCCATTAGGATCTCTATATTTCTAACCGTATTTCGCGAAGTTATCCCCAGGAATGAATGCGTTATAAAGAGAACAGGGAAATCTCGATATTCAGTTTCGTTGGGAAATCTCGAGAACCATTTGAGATTTGAGCCACCTTATATTTCTAACGGTTTTCGATATCCCTGTAGTCCCCATTCAGATAGTTCTAACCTTGTATGTAAATTCGTCCAAAATAAGAGGAAACAGAAGACTCATATGTTGGCTTAGCGCCAGAATCCCACAATCACGTAAGAAAATTTACTTGCGTTCTAGAACAAACAACACCATAAACAGCCACCCCACTCTTCACCAAAAATGCGTAGTTTTAAAGTTGGCCACAAGGCCACCGTACGGACGTTTCAACCAAAAAGGTCAATATTTTGATGAAACGGACTAGGCACAGAATTGCCATGAATTTGCTTTCTAATCGCCACAATATTGGCTAAGAATCAGACCCATGGCTGCTTGTCGTGAACCACTCCCAACGTAAACTATACAACCCAAATACAGTCACCTCCCATCTGCTCAAGTGCAATACACTCATGGTTCAAAGTCCTTTCAAACAAACGTCACTCATAACTCCTATTCTTCACCAGCAGGGGTTAAGGAGATAACGCATCTTCAATCCACGCATGTGCGGACCCTCACAAAAGGTTTCTATTGAGTTATAGAATCCTAAACCTCAAAATTCCATTCCCCTCAGACGAAAACTTCATTAGTTAAATTACTTCTCGTCTGCTCATGCGCATAACGATAATGACCAAATGAAGCGCATGCATTCAAAAATAATCAGAGGACCATGTTATGGAAACTATTCCACAAAATAGTGGAATATTTCTTCATTTTCTTTAGTCCTACGATCCGCACGAAATTTCGAACAAATGCCCCTTCCAATATAACCCATATCACTTAAAAAATATAACTTCTTCTTTGCGCATGCGCAATGCTTTCGTGGCTAAAGGTCTTATCAAAATCACACCACCCACACCAAATTCCGATCCTCCCAGGAGGAGTAGCATCCTCCACCTCAAAACCCCATACCCCAGTAGTTAAATAACTTCTCGTCTGCTCATGCGCATAACGATAATGCCCGAAAGAGGCGCATGCATTTTGAAACAACTCAAAGACCACGTTATTCAATTCAATTTTTCAGTCATGCGATCCTCACGGAAGTTTGAACGAGTGCTTGCATCCTCACTCCCAACACAACCCATAAAACCCAAAAACAGTCACTTCTCCTCTGCACATGCGCAATCAACTCGTGGCTAAAAGGCCTTTCAAAAACACACGCCTCACACAAAACTCAGATTCTCCAACACAGTGTTTAAGGAGTGACCGCAATCGTTCGAGATTATTGTCGTCAAAAGTTCCAAAAATACAGATATTTTGGCAAAAAGATACCACGCTGTTCCTCGCGGAACAAGCACGCAAAAGGCAGGATTGTTTCTCAAGAGCATAAGGTCATATATCGGGGTTAGATTTCAACTCGATCAGATTTGTAACTTCGGAAATTTTGAAGAAATTATATTACAAAGGGCAAAAAATCTTCGAAAACATGGAATTTTACCATTCCTAAACTTATCCTCAATCCTTTATATCCCGATATTTAACACATTCTGCACCTCAATTATTTCGTCAGCTATCGTGTACACAGAAGGAGGAACATACAGAATGGAATTTTACCATGGGTACTACAAAAGTAACTACACTCTTCTCCATTATAAATTTTTTGTCGCCTGACAGCTATTTTCGTCGTGGGAGACCACCTCCTGCCCTAAATTGCGAATAAATAATTGGACTTTCTGTAGACCGAACCCACTCAACTCAAATTACCACTGATGCTCTGACAGGCAGCTCAAGATATTTGAATCAGAAACTCCAAATTTGTGTTACTTCATTTCCTGGAGAGTTCAAATATTTGAATTTTTCTATGAGAAGTACCTACATTCTATGAGAGACTCCTGTACACTTTCTCACCTGCAACTTCGATTCGAAGAAGTCGGCAAATGTGTTTTTAAGAAGAATGAACATCATTCCTTGAAACCTCTGCAATACATAAAAATTGAAGCCTATCAAACCAACCTTCCTCTTTTGCCGACCCGGTAGTCTAGCGGTTGAAGAGCTAGCTAGGGTGCCGGAGTCGCGGGTTCGAATCCCGCTCAGGGCATGGATGTTGGTTGTGATTGTCCGGTATGAATGTTATAACTTGAACTCTGCTGGTTAATGACGAAAGTCAAGACCATATTTAGGGACTAAGTCCAATGTGATTAAAAAAAAAACCTTCCTCTGATAACAGATGCATTACGAAATCGATTTCAGGAATGTAATAAATATTAACATGGATGATCACGCTCGACTTTCCTTCAGTGATTCAGATTCAAATAATAATTTCGAATCAGAAACTCAGATTTCTTTTCGGCCTGAGATTTGAAAGTAGCTAATTGTTTCGCTAGTTATCCCATTTTATTTCCACTTAGTATTATTAATTAAATTTTAAATGGCTCCGAAAGTAATAAACGGATTTTCTCACTTAAGACGGAAGCCCTTTCCATTCGATTTAAGCGTTTATCCTGAAAATATTAAGTCTCTCGGTCATTCCGTTCGAAGCATATTGTGAATACTGATAAATTAAAGAGAGAGTTTAGCTTGACCCTCAATTTTAATGAACCTAGCGCTTTCGACTCATCACTTGAAAAAATAGAGTACTCGAAAATACGTAGATTATTGCATTCAGCAATGATAAAACCCAACAAAAAAATGAATCAGAATCATGATAGTAGTTTGAGGGAGTATCCGCAAATCCAAACAAAAAAATCTATAATTGAAATCTTTCCACGGTGACTCTACACGTCTGGTAAAACCAAAACAACGTGAGTCACATTCCTGTCCTATTGCATTGGAACTATTCCTTTGACTCCTGGCAACGTCGCAGGACGCCCAGTGATCGAGCAACTGGGAAATAATATTCGAACGAGGACGCCGACAAATCGAGAGAATGAAAGTTTACGTGTATACTTTGGACGCTAGCGGAGCGGATAGTGAAATGACGCTGAGGGGTGTGAGACTGTAAACAATTCTCTGTATCTAAAAAGTGAAAAGATTAAATCGAATTATATCAGTGAATACTTCAAAGTGGTTATATAAGACATAAGATAATGATAAAAAGAAATTGGAGGACGCCCACCGGATGCTTGATGAACGGGCGCCCGGAAATTGGAAGGATGTAAATATATATATATATATATATATATATAATAAGAAAATAGGATAACGCGGATAAGTTTATTAAAATGGAAAAGTATAACGGGTAATTCCGCAAAAGGAGCAGAGATAATCATTCTGCTGGTACCTGCCGACACGTGTTTCTGCTAGTTGGCTTCTTCAGGACAGGGCAACCAAGAAACCAAATATATATATATCTAAAATATGAAAGTTTTCAAAATCCATTTTATGCCCTTCAATTTGTTCGTGTTTTTTAAGTGCTGTGGTATTTTTACAAAATTTATGGCCATTGATACGTTCTTTTATATATTGTGATGTTTGACCTATGTATACTTTAGGGCAGTTTATACAGTTAATTTGGTATATACAATTTGAAATTTTATTTTTTGGAATTTTTGATTTTAAATTTGAGTTTAAGAATTTCAAATTATTCACATTTTTATATGCTAAATTTATTCCATAATCTTTTAATGTTGTATTTAGTTTTTCCGATAGGCCTTGTATATATGGTAAAGATATGTATTTTAGAATTTTAGTTTCGCTTTTTTTAGTATTTTTTTTCTCTGTGTTGTATAGGCTGAAAATTTTGTTTTTGAAAATTTTGTTTATTATTTTTAGAGGATAGTTATTTCTTATCAGCATATTTTTTGCTTTATTTATTGTTTGTTTTCTGAATTCTGGACTTGTGAGTTTTAGAGCTCTGTCAGCGATTCCTGATATCACACTTTTCTTATGAATCATTGGGACTGTAGCTTCAAAATTTAAATATCGTCCGCTCCAGGTAGGTTTTGTATACCAAATTGTCTTTATTTTAGTGTTTGTTCGTATAAGTAAATATTGTTTTACTAGTCAAACACAACGTGCTACAATTACCCAAGAAAACTTTCACAAGAATTTATATATATATATATATATATAAACGAGGAGCAAGCAAAGGAGTACAGGGGTACAAGGAGAACTTACTTATAGACAAGAGCATTTGTCAATATTATATTTACTACAAGCGCCATCTACATACATCGTGGTTGGATAACGCTAAAGCATTTGACTCATCGGCGCACATATCGATAGTATGGCTGCTAGAGATGCTCAAAAATACCCTAAACATTATGAAGCTATGGAAAACTAAGTTCACCAGCCGATTCGAAGGTCGGCTAACTTATACCGGATGAGTGAGATACAGGCGAGGCGTATTTTATAAGCCCTTCATTGTTCTACAGAATAGGGTACAACGAAACACCTGGTCTCACATCTCCTGTATATGGACGACTTTAGACAAGTATGTTGTTTTTCATCTAAGCAAAGGAAGAACTTAAAGAGCAGGATAAGGCATCGAACCCTAAGGGAGAAATATCATTCGGCACCTTCTAAAAGAAGAAACTCACTAATTTCTTGGAATGAAACAGAGAGCCATATAGCCAGATATAGTCCTGCTGGAAAAATAGCTCAAGGAATTGTTTGTTGTCGAATTTTCCTCCCCTGCCTAAAATAATGTGGTGATGAAAGAAAAACAGAAGGGAAAAATTGAAGGATTTAGTGTTCGAACTGGTGATCCTATATCCAAGGCATAAGGTTAGGAAGGTCGTACTAATCATAGGATGTCTAGGAGGAATTGGAGCAAACTACATTGAATTGAAGATTTATCAGGTCCGTGTATCCCTAGCTGAGGTTTTGGCGAACAGAATGCAGAAAGTAGTGTTGCTCCGATCACTTCGTGTCATCGGGACCCATCAACTGTGAATGCCGCTTGCAGCTCATCTCTTTTGTTAAGAAACTCTGTAAGGGCAGGACGAAGAACTACTACTGCAAGAAATGTGTGAGAGGCTTCTCAGTAAATAACCAAACAAAAACAACTGGTGTGTCATAATTGTGAGGGTGTGGGCCCTGTCAGGGTTTTCCTCTCACTCAGAGGTAAAAAAAGCGTTCTTTCAGATAATGTACTAAAATATAAAAACAAAAGTATAATTACCATTACATATGTACAAGTTTCACCTTCTTAAATTATGCACAGAGTAGAGTTCTATGTAGAGAAGTGGCTTGTACATTTCTCTTCCCTAATGTATGCAGGCAGATGTTGTACTTAGTATCAAGTATATTGTGGGTTAGATTCTCTGATTGATAGTCGATGTCCAGGATATTTTAACTGAGTAGTTCTTATATAATGTAGGGAGGTGCTTTAGTCGGGAATAGATGTATGTTCGTATAATATACAAAGACAGTACACGTGAATCTACGTGAATACGTGAATCTCCGGTGCTGATAGGAGACCATTTTGTCTAAAAGTTTCAATGCAAGTCTCTCTAAAACTCATGTTATATATGATACGGACAGCTCCCTTTTGGAATACAATGACTTTGGCTAGTATTCAAATGCAGTTTGCTAGATAATTTACTTCTTCGATACCCCAAGCGAGTGGATGTTTGCATGAAGTTTCAATTTAAAGTTGGTCATATTTGAATTTTCTGAAATTTCTATACTAGAATGGTTGGTCTTAAACATTATTGCCTCTGTTATTTATGTTACTATTTGAAGGTGGTTATAACAAACAAAAACAAAATTTCAAGAAAAATTCAATATTATTTTTTTTTTTCGCTGCGCTGTTCAGGTGAACAGAGTGCCTATCAATTCATCCAAATCTCTGTAATTTTAGAATTTTTGGCCGAGAATGGTCTCAAACAGTTAGTTTCGACTCACCCATAAGAACTTGACTCTGTCCGTCCGTCCGGCCCAACCGTCAGCACGATTACGCTTAAACGCAATGAGTTTCGAGAACTTGACAGTATTTTTTTCGTATATTGTTAGAAATTTAATGAATTTCAACTCTGATAGAATACATATGTCAGAATTGAATATTCTTTGATGTTAGACGATTCTCTAATTACTCAAGTCCTTAAAATGATATGAAATGTTTTCATATCTTATAAAAGCTGAGAAAACGGTCTATATCGATGGTAAATTCGATTAAGAGTATCCATTAGAGGTGAGTTGACATGCGCGCAAAAGCTCCTGACTTCATGTCATTGTTTGGACCAATGTTTTATTAATCAAATTACCGACAAACAAATTTACATAATTCTATTTTGATTAATAAATTTTATATAATTGGCCTTTGCCCTTTTTCTCTTGTGCTTTCTGAGTATTCTGTATTCCCTGGACTAATAATTCACTGCCCTTCAATCTTCTTCAACTGTGATATTTTTCCTCATATTCTATCCTGTATAATCATTCCGAAGATGAACATCTTTATTATTATTTGATTCAATAGTTTGTGTAGTTGGTTCAGAAATTGAACTCAGTTTATTAGTTCTGTGTAAGTTTTATACATATACTTTGTTTCTGATATTTTGTCTGAAGGGTTTTGTCACCGTTGCTAAGTTCAGAACCCATTTTCCAATAAAATGTAGCCAAGAAAACTCCGATACTGTACTTGGTTCTCGAATATTCTCAATTGCTGAGATATATTTTGCAAATGGTTTGATACGATTTCCAGAATGTTCATGACCTAAGAAACTACCTCTTGTAGTACGGTATGTGCGCTTTTAATTCCTCAAAACAACATTGTGTTCACCTAATACTCTCAATACTCAATCTTTCATCATGTTATTTTAGATTGTTTCCGATAATCAGGATCTCACATTACCTATACAGGGTCTTTCACGAGGAACCTCACCCATATTTATACGGGAAACTACTGAACGTATTTTCATGAAATTCAGCACTTATAAGTACTTCACGATGCTGATGAAATCCAAAATATTTTCAAGGCATGAGCACCTCCGGTTTTTCCGGAAATGACGTCAACTTCCGTTTTTCAAATTTGAACACCATTTTTTAATTGCAGAAATAGATTCCTTAGAAAATTTCAAGTTATTTTGATGTAACATTTTTCAGTTTTGGTTGGAAAATTCTCTCTGAGTGGGAAAATTCGAAAAAAAAAATCCAAAATAGAGCTCCGCTGAAACAAGAATAACTTCGAGGTTTTTGGATGGAAAATTTTCATTTTTGGGATTTTTCAAGATGTAAGATTGATGTATCCACTTTAAAAATCGAAATCATGATTCATGATACAGGGGGTGAAAAAATCGCTTTCAAAGTTAGGGATGACAAAATCGTGAAAAATCAATTTTTTCAAATTAGAACCCCTTTTTTTTGGCAGATATTGAATCTACGTCAAAAAATAATGTGAGTGTATGCATCACACCCTTGCCCTAAAGTGGATATTTTCTGAGTTATTCACAAAAAACTGTTTTTCGTCTTGAATTTTCAGCTATTTCTTTTCCCTTCACGCCAAAAAGATGAAATTTTCAGGAACTGTTACTTAAACCATGTTTTAGATTTTACTACCCTAATATGCAAGAGAAAAAAGTTACAGGTTGTTCCTAAATAGATGGCGAATTTTGATTCGAATTTGTATCGAAAACCTCTTTATTTCAACTAATCGGCCATCGGTTTTCTCTCCAGTGATAAATAAATAATTCCTTATGAACCATATGCAAAAACTTACCATGTTTTACATTCTTTTTTTTTAATGATAGATATCATTAATTACATCTGCCAAATTACTCTTTATCCAGTAGCATTTTGTGTTTACTATTAATTTGGTGATAATTCGTATTAAGTTATAAAATCGATCACTTTGCCTAATTTTACCAATGAAGATTATTTAAATCTCATTCTACTTCATGGAGAATGTAATAAAGTTGTAGAGAGAAGGATTCGACTGTTCATTGAGAGGTTTCCTGACCGACCCAGACCAACGAGAGATACCATTAACAGAACCATGACAAACTTGAGAAATGTCGGATCTTTCGTTAAGAAAACTATACACAGAGAAAAAAGTGTAGTAGAAGATGAGAACAACGAAATTACAGTTCTTGCATATTTTCGTGTGAATCCTCAAAATTCTCTCGGCATCTTTGAGATGCCGAGATTGATCTGGGATTATCTCAATCGAGTGTTTGGAGAATATTAAAAAAATTGGTTCAAGCACTGACGTGAAGTCAGGAGCTTTTGCGCGTATGTTCTATTGTCCAATACAGGAGAATGGACAACATAATTTACCATGGTAAATTCAATTAAAAGTGTCCAATACAGGAGAATGGACAATAGAACATACGCGCAAAAGCTCCTGACTTCAGGTCAGTGCTTGAACCTATTTTTTTATCATAATTTTTTCTGCAAGTTCTCTTTTATTTTTGTTATTTTCTTTGTAAATAATATTCGTTTCTTCAAAATTCATACAGTGACCACTTCTGAAAACATGATCCGCAAGAGCTGTACTCTCTACTTTATTTGTGCGAATGGTACTCTTGTGTGCACTTATCCTGTTTTTCAATTTTTGTTTAGTTGTGCCTATATACACAAGGTCACAGTCTTTACATGGAACTCTGTATACTAAGTTTGAGTGGTCCCACTTTTCCGTTTTATCTTTCACTCTTGTGTAGATGGTGTTCAGTTTATTACTATTTTTGAATATTACTGTATATCCGTAGTTCTTAAACAGATATCTCAGTTTTTCCCCTGTTTCTTTTATATAAGGCAATACAACTATTTTTTCAAAATCTATCTGTTTTTTTGTTTTTTGTTCTGTGTTATAGTGCAGAAATACTCGGTGTTTCACTACTTTGTTTATTGTGTTTAATGGGTAGCCATTTTCCAAAAGTACCTTCCTTACCAAACAAATCTTTTCTTCTCTATTGTTAGCAGTTGTTAACTTTATTGCTCTATCACTCAAACCAATTGCAACTGTTTCTTTCTGTTTCTTGGGGTGGCAGGATGAATAATGCAAATATCTTCGCGACCATGTCTTCTTTTGATGCCAACTTGTTGAGATTAATCCTTCTTTTCTTGTCAATAATATATCCAAAAATGCAATGGAGTCATTTTCTTCCTCTTCAATGGTAAACTTTATTCTCTGATGGAAATCGTTGAAGATACTCAAAATTTCTTTTTCTTCACCTCTTCTCACAGATAATATTATGTCATCCATGTATCGCTTGAAAAACCCCACATTCAGTTTCAAAGTTTTCTTTATTTCATCCTCTATATACTCCATTACCAGATTTGCTACCGACGGTGCCAATGGATTCCCCATAGCTATTCCTTCTTTTTGAGAATACCATTTTCCCTTATACGAGAAATAGGTATGTTCGAGACAGAATTTGACTCCTGTTAAAAATTCTGTTTTTCCTAAAGATGTAAAACTTTCTATGTCCTCCCATTTTTCTGTTACCACCTGTATTGCGAGGAGAACAGGTATACTCGTATACAAAGACACCACATCCAGCGATAACAAAATGTGATCAGCAGGTATACGAATCTTTTTTATAAACTCCACAAAATCCCAGGAGTCCTTCACATAAGAATCAGTTTTTCCCACTACATTCTTGAGGATGTTATTAAGAAATATTCCCATCTTGTAACAAGGGGAGGTCATACTTGCAACTATTGGCCTCAAAGGTCTTTCCGGCTTATGTATCTTCAATAGCCCATACATTTTGGGGCACACAGAGGTATACGTTATCAATTTATAGTAATCTATCGATGTGACCATCTCCCTGGATTTCCAGCATTTTAGTATCTTGTTGTTTCTTTCTTGCAAGGAATTGGTTGGGTCTTTTTTTATTTCTTCATAAGTATTTCTGTCATTGATAAGATTTAACATTCTTTCTTCCTATTCTTTCTTATATATTATAGCTGTAAAATTTCCTTTGTCCACATTTGTTACCATTATCTCTGGATGATCAGTTAAGAATTTCTTTGTTTCGCCTATTTTCTTCAGTAATGGATCTGTACACCTTGTCTGATAATACTTGTTCTTTGTATTCTGTAAGATATTTGTGACAGCACCTCTAATTTCATTTTTGACTTGTATAGGTTCCTTCTCTATCCTGTCTTCTACTTCTGTTATCACATCTATAATTGGTAGCTTATCTTTTTGGTAATCTATGTTAAAGTTTTGGCCCAACTGGAGAACTTCTAAAACTTCCGTGGGTACTTCAACATCAGTGAAATTCTTTACCCAATCATGGTTTATATTGTTTTTATTATTTTTTTCCATCAAATTTTTCAATTTTTTTTGGTGATTTTCCTTGCGACCGTTGAAATCCCTCTCTAGCCTTGCCTTTTCAAAATTCATAAAACTTTCCAACATTCTGTCAGGTATGATCCTTTTTAGGTTAAGTCCGACCGTTGTGATGTCCCTATTTGTCTTTTCCAAATTGCGTATTGTGTCCTCGATCTGTAGTGATAAAATGCTGTTATAGAATCTCCCCAAAACAATGTCTAGTTTGTTCTTATTCAATCCCGTAAACTTTGACACATCTACCCTGATGCAAGTGGGTATCACATTTTCCGACCTACATCTTAACAAAAATATCCTTCTGTTCACACATCGACATCTGAAATCCATCAACCTCGAAAGTGTCTTCAACTCGCAGCATATTCCACGACCATATTGTCCTCTAATCATATCATAAAAACCCATGTTTAATAATACCATATAAATTCTTCACCCCTAATCGATTATATCTATAGGAATCTCGGGAATAGGTGACAATATGACCTATAGATATAATCGATTAGGGGTGAAGAATTTATATGGTATTATTAAACATGGGTTTTTATGATATGATTAGAGGACAATATGGTCGTGGAATATGCTGCGAGTTGAAGACACTTTCGAGGTTGATGGATTTCAGATGTCGATGTGTGAACAGAAGGATATTTTTGTTAAGATGTAGGTCGGAAAATGTTTTAGAAGTTCTCCAGTTGGGCCAAAACTTTAACATAGATTACCAAAAAGATAAGCTACCAATTATAGGTGTGATAACAGATGTAGAAGACAGGATAGAGAAGGAACCTATACAAGTCAAAAATGAAATTAGAGGTGCTGTCACAAATATCTTACAGAATACAAAGAATAAGTATTATCAGACAAGGTGTACAGATCCATTACTGAAGAAAATAGGCGAAACAAAGATATTCTTAACTGATCATCCAGAGATAATGGTAACAAATGTGAACAAAGGAAATGTTACAGCTATAATATATAAGAAAGAATACGAAGAAAAAATGTAAAATCTTATCAATGACAGAAATACTTATGAAGAAATAAATAAAAAAAGACCCAACCAATTCCTTGCAAGAAAGAAACAACAAGATACTAAAATGCTGGAAATCCAGGGAGATGGTCACATCGATAGATTACTATAAATTGATAACGTATACCTCTGTGTGCCCCAAAATGTATGGGCTATTGAAGATACATAAGCCGGAAAGACCTTTGAGGCCAATAATTGCAAGTATGACCTCCCCTTGTTACAAGATGGGAATATTTCTTAATAACATCCTCAAGAATGTAGTGGGAAAAACTGATTCTTATGTGAAAGACTCCTGGGATTTTGTGGAGTTTATAAAAAAGATTCGTATACCTGCTGTTCACATTTTGTTATCGCTGGATGTGGTGTCTTTGTATACGAGTATACCTGTTCTCCTCGCAATACAGGTGGTAACAGAAAAATGGGAGGACATAGAAAGTTTTACATCTTTAGGAAAAACAGAATTTTTAACAGGAGTCAAATTCTGTCTCGAACATACCTATTTCTCGTATAAGGGAAAATGGTATTCTCAAAAAGAAGGAATAGCTATGGGGAATCCATTGGCACCGTCGGTAGCAAATCTGGTAATGGAGGATATAGAGGATGAAATAAAGAAAACTTTGAAACTGAATGTGGGGTTTTACAAGCGATACATGGATGACATAATATTATCTGTGAGAAGAGGTGAAGAAAAAAAAATTTTGAGTATCTTCAACGATTTCCATCAGAGAATAAAGTTTACCATTGAAGAGGAAGAAAATGACTCCATTGCATTTTTGGATATATTATTGACAAGAAAAGAAGGATTAATCTCAACAAGTTGGCATCAAAAGAAGACATGGTCGCGAAGATATTTGCATTATTCATCCTGCCACCCCAAGAAACAGAAAGAAACAGTTGCAATTGGTTTGAGTGATAGAGCAATGAAGTTAACAACTGCTAACAATAGAGAAGAAAATATTTGTTTGGTAAGGAAGGTACTTTTGGAAAATGGCTACCCATTAAACACAATAAACAAAGTAGTGAAACACCGAGTATTTCTGCACTATAACACGGGACAAAAAACAAAAAAACAGATAGATTTTGAAAAAATAGTTGTATTGCCTTATATAAAAGAAACAGGGGAAAAACTGAGATATCTGTTTAAGAACTACGGATGTACAGTAATATTCAAAAATAGTAATAAACTGAACACCATCTACACAAGAGTGAAAGATAAAACGGAAAAGTGGGACCACTCAAACTTAGTATACAGAGTTCCATGTAAAGACTGTGACCTTGTGTATATAGGCACAACTAAACAAAAATTGAAAAACAGGATAAGTGCACACAAGAGTACAATTCGCACAAATAAAGTAGAGAGTACAGCTCTTGCGGATCATGTTTTGAGAAGTGGTCACTGTATGAATTTTGAAGAAACGAATATTATTTACAAAGAAAATAACAAAAATAAAAGAGAACTTGCTGAAAAAATTATGATAAAAAAATTGTTTCAAGCACTGACGTGAAGTCAGGAGCTTTTGCGCGTAGGTTCTATTGTCCATTCTCCTGTATTGGACACTTTTAATTGAATTTACCATGGTAAATTATGTTGTCCATTCTCCTGTATTGGACAATAGAACATACGCGCAAAAGCTCCTGACTTCACGTCAGTGCTTGAACCAATTTTTATATTAGCCATCAAACCTTTTTAATTCTTCATAATCATTACAAGAATGTCTGTCGATATGGAATATGGTAATAATTTGACATTTGAACACATCGTTTAATGCATAATCAATTTCAATACTTTTGTCACTCGTTGATGAGATGAGATATCTGAAATTATAGATAAACTCTAAATATTCCATTCAATATTGAAATATTAAAATTAAGTTTCCACTTATTCATTTGTATTTCAAGATAATGAACGTTTGAAGCTAATGATTCATGTGAATTTTCTGTGAAAATTTGTTTTCATTGGTTATGGGAAAAGAGTTATTGTGAAAATAAGATTCATTTATTTAGATACCAATCTATACAGGGTGTAACTAAATAAGTGTAAAATATTCAAGGGGGTGATTCCTCATCGAAAAAAAGATAGGATCTTTCATATAAAGAAACTTCATTGGAGCATCCCTTGTTAAGATACAGCCCCTTAAAGGGGGTACAGAAAATTTGTTTAATAATTTTTTTCACAAGCACTAAAAAAGTCACAATATTGAAATTATCCTAATATTTTCTAATACCAAAAAGACACTTAGCCAGTAATTTGTTTGGTTCACCCCATGGTTGCAAGGGGTGGAAAACGCAACCCCTAAAATTTATTTCCAATGTAACTTTTTGTCGTATTATTTGTTTACCATTTTAAAATTTATTTCCGATAACCTGTTCGCGATGTAGAGGACTTAAGAAACCGCATCATCGATGAGTGCAGGGTAATTAGAGAGACCAGGAATATTTGAGCGAATACGTGGCTCAATGCGCCGACGTCTAGACGCATGCGTTATGTCTGAATGTAGACATATTGAAGATTTAATATGATTATTATTAATTACTAAGATTGTTATCAATTACTATGAGTAATTACTGTGAGTGTTATTAATAAATTAGTTTTGTTTATTCCCCTTCAATCATTTAATGCAGGTAGTAACTACAAAATAACAATAAATCCATATCACTGTCAAGTTTCTAGGTATTCAGCTGGACTCCAATCTGAAATGGCATGACCACATCTATAGCCTCTGCCAAAAACTGAGTAAAAATATTTATACCTTCAGTGTACTTAGACAATTTGTTGACAAGAGTTTGTTGATGATTTTGTATTTTTCCAACTTTCAATCTGCGATTACTTATGGTATTGTGACTTGGGGCAATAGTAACCAGTTGTTTAAGGTCCTCAGAGTACAGAAGTTGGCCATCAGGGTCATCAACAAAATGAAATTCCGCGAAACTTGTAGGGGAGTATTCAGGAGAGATAACTTGTTGACTGTAGTCGGTCTATATATACATAGATGTATGTTATTTATCAGAAAATATCCTGAATTTTTTGCAGAGTTTTTAAATGTTAACAACACTAGACGTAGGGCACATTACTTGTATCCTAAGCATTCCCTCAGTCTAGCTCAGAAAAATAGTAGATATATGTGTATGAAGTTATATAACTCACTTCCCGGAAGTCTGAGAGCGATCAAAGAACTCAATGTCTATAAGAAGAAAGTGCACCAGTTCTTAGTTAACATCGAACCTTATTCACTTGATGAATTTTTTTCTAGGTTGTAGGAACTTTAAGTAGTTAATGTTATCTATCTGATTTGACATCATTTCTAATTTATTATTTGTAATAACTTTTGAAATGCAAATAAATTATTATTATTATTATTATCGCATTTATGACGATGTATCTCTGTAGTTGTTCGTAAAATAATGTTTTGCTGCGATCTGGTTTATTTTGGGCAAAAAATTCAAGAAACATTTTTTGTTTAGAATGAAACAGGTTATCGGAAATAAATTTTAAAATGGTAAACAAATAATAAGACAAAAATTTACATTGGAAATAAATTTTAGGGGTTGCGTTTTCCACCCCTTACAACCATGGGATAAACCAAATAAGTTACTGGCTAAGTGTCTTTTTGATATGAGAAAATATCAGGTTAATTTCAGTATTGTGACTTTTTTAGTGCTTATGAAAAAAATTATTAAACAAATTTTCTGTTGCCCCTTTAAGGGGCTGTATCTTAACAAGGGATGCTCCAATGAAGTTTCTTTATATGAAAGATCCTATCTTTTTTGACGTGACAACGTCTTATAAATTGGTTTGCCGGGTGACACTTCAAGAAACTGCGTTTCGCTCCGCTCACGTTATGCGCTCACAATGAGAGCGAGTGAGAGGCACGCGTCCCTTCCACTCGGGCATGGTTAGCCCGCCTAAGAGCGAGAGAGACAGACATAAAAAGTGAAGATGTATTGCAAGTTATTGTATGTATATTTGTATATAAATACGTATGTATGTGTAAAGGTAAAAATAAAATTTTGTTAATATGAATATCAGTGCGAGATTCTTTGTATAAATTAATGTTTTAAATATAATTCTTTGTATAAATAAATGTTTTAAATTGTTACTATTATTTCATCCTTCTTCCTACTATACGAATGAATATTCACATTAAAATTATTTTACCACTCAAAGTCGTTGTCACGTAAAACTTTCGCCCGTATACCGACTTTACAGGCAACCAATTTTTTTTTTTTTAAATTTAATTTCTTTCATGATGCAGATCATAGGAATCCATTGATATAATTCCCAACTCTGAGAAACCAATACTTTCGGAGATATAATTCGTCTGTTTGAACAAGAGCGCCAAAAAGCTCCTGTCCACAGGGCTCGATCCTATTTTTGCGCGTATGTTCTGGGGAACATCGCGTTATAGTTTTGCCCAAATGTCTGTAACTTTCGAATTTTTTTCGATGAGGAATTACCCCCTTAAATATTTTACACTTATTTAGTTACACCCTGTATATTGTTTTATACTATCTACTAAGGGCCGATTTATTCAACCTCTCCGTAAAGTAATCGTCAACTATATGCTCGTTGAATTTACTGATCCCCTTTAAAGTGAACATTTACAGATTACTTTCCTTTCGGTAAGGCTACTTGACAGTTTACAGGTCGTAAAATATATCAGCCCTCAGTGAACAAAAAAATTGTATACCTCACTGAAGCCGTAATACAAACAAAGGAAATAATTTCGAATAAAACTCTATTAACATATTCGATTATTTACTTCAAGAGAGATCAAGAATAACATTCATTTAGAAAATTCAATACTACATCAAGCAGCATGCAATACATTTTTTCGAGTTTGGACCACTGCTGCCCACATAATCATGGAGGATTCGTGAAACACTGCAGGGAGGATAAATACTTGTATATAGATTATTATTAAAATATGATAACTGACTTTCTCCATTTCCTTATATACTACTTCTCGTTGTAAAATATACTCGGATTTTCCTCCGCAACACTAGGATACATCATTTTCAAAGTTAGCGTTGAATTATCAAGCGATTCTATTATAATATTAGTAAAATCTGTTCTTCAGAGGTATTCATTGTTAAGCATGCTAAGCAACAAGCATTTAAGAAACATATACCTGAAGTTCCACGGGAAAACAATATACATAATAATATATTATTATTATTATTATTATTATTATTATACTGATCCTCCTGGGTCTTCCACAAGGAGACCCCTCATAAGCTCTAAGAGCTAAGAGCATGTCATCTTGGTTGCCTCTTATCAATATTAAATTTTCTCATGAGGTATACTTAATCTTCACAAATATTCAATCGACTAAGTTCCATATACCTTGTTTTTAAGAATTCTATCTGCAGTAACTGCAAGAGTAACTCATGCATTCTATTTGTCGAAAAGCATTACTTTTGTGCTCTACGTCAACTGGACCTTAATTCATTTCAACCTGAAAGTAAATATTAAGACTTGGATTTCTCTGAGTAAAGTAATTCATTCAATTCACTTGTATTACTTACTGCTGATTTTTAGCCAGAAATCCTGAAGGACATATACCAGATATCTTCTTTCTGAACAACTTTTCCACAGTTCTCCATAATTTGGAATTTCTTTCACATACGTAAACAATATTTCTAGATTCCTCCAATCTTCAAATACAAGGTAATCTTGATTATTTTCAACAGAAGGAATACTCGTTCGTACTTCGTGGATTGAGAATATTTTGTTTACGTTTTGTATTTGTGTTTTGATCAGATTCAGATTCGATGTTGAGGTTAAAACGGGGCGCATGCGATGTAGGGCTATCATCTCCCATAGATTTGTGATGAAATAACACACATAACATACGCGTAAAAGATATGTCATCATGACATTCATATTTTTATTTTTGGAGGTTCTCGCAAAAATACGACCATAGACAACATATCATACGACGATTCGGATCCGCTACCGAACTCACAAAAGGCTGCGCGGTTCTCCAACAATATAGATCCGATCGTGTTCAAACTTGGAATTCTGCAGTAGACTTAGGTTCTGAAGGCTCTTCCAAAATTTCAGCCATGCCGGACGAATAGTTTATGATATATGGAATTTTTTTCAATTATTTTTAATTATTTTTTTTTTAATATTCTAGTTATACCATCCTCACGAAATTCTTCAAGAATTTTCGCGTTGGCATTCTACAACTAATAACCATGCTTGAATTCAATCGGTTTTGTATTCTTCGAGTTGATGAGGAACAAAAAACAACCAAATTTCAGAAAATTTCAGATGGCTATAACTCTAAAACCTTTTGGACGATTATGCTCATAAACGAACTCAAATGTCGCATTCTGATGCACAACCAAACCTCAAATTTTCAAGCCGCTATCTCTTTCCGTTCTCAGGTTATCGTGACAACAAAAATATTTATCAATAATTCTTTAATAATTTTCTAGCGATACAATTCTCACAAAATTTCTCAAACGTGCTTAGGTCTATATTCTACAACTATTCACCAAGTTTAAATTCGATCGGATTCATTTTGGTTGAAAACAAAATTATTACTCGGAAACCATTGGGCCGATTATACCCATTAACGAACTTGTCCGTCGTATTTGGATGCGCCACCTACTCTGAAAATTTCAAGTCACTAGCTCTCTCCGTTCTCAAGTTATCGTGGCAACGGCCGGACGGCCGTACGGCACCACAGAATTAAATTTCACATTTGGGCAAAACTATAACGCGATGTTCCCCAGAACATACGCGCAAAAACATAAAATGTACCCATATAAATTCAATAGGGTACAGCATTCGAAGGAAACTGATTTCGTCAGGAGAACAGAGTTTTGCGAAGCTATGATGATTCGATTTCAAGAGAATGAAAAATTTTTGGACAGTATAATTTGGACAGATGAATCTAAATTCACAAAGAATGGTTCTTTCAATAGGCATAACAGTCATTATTTGGATGAAGAGAACAACCACCACTTCAGACAATGGAACTTTCAAGAGACCTGGAGTTTCAATGTTTTTTGCGCCATCAAAAATAATGCAATTCTCGATGTTCACATTTATGATGGGACTTTAACTGGTAAGATAGAACACTAGACATGTTTGCATTATTTAAAGAATGTTCTCCCTTAGAAGATAGATATTCTGACATATTGACTCAAATAATTGAGCCGCTAGTACAGAACCATCATGACTTATGGTATCAACAAGATGGCGCGCCTCCACACAATTCACTCAATGTGTCAAATATCCTCTACAGGCTATTTGAAGATCGATGGTTGGCGAACAATGGTCCACATCTTTGGCCACCACGTTCTCCCGATTTAACTCCTTTAGACTATTATGTTTGGGGTAGGATAAAAAATATTGTCTACTCAACTCCCCTGACTGATAAAGAGGACTGCATAGAACGAGTCAGAAATGCGTTCAGGTTTGTTTAGATTTTTAGATTCATAGTTTTGAAACTCAATTTGGTTTTTAAACACTTTTTTTCTGATCGAACCAATATTGAGCTATATCGCCTTAGTTACCATGTGTCATAACATACTCATAGTTCCCAAGGTAAACATGAAACGTCAGTTCATATTTCCCTAGGGAAATATGAAACGTCAAATCATATTTTATTTCTTTATTTAGTAACAAAATGGAAACTGTAATTGTTGAAATTTCCACTAATAGTATTTCCACCAGAAACAAAGGAAGAAGAAATATCTTGTTCATAATTATTCGTCGACGAGACTACAGTTTTCTTGAGAACATTCCGTGCGGACGCAACGCCGAATACTCCCTCACCAAACGAGCAGCACTCAGATCTTCTTCATCAATTATAGTGAATATTCTGTTTACATCATTCTTAGTCTTTGAGACTTTGATTATGATTACCGACCCACGATCTTCGATATCTGAAGATAGCATATTCACCAACTCTTGTGTTCTGCAGGCGCCAAAGATTTCCATTATTAAAACAACCTTCAAAATTATGAATGTAAAAATCTTAGCAACAGAGGAAATCAAAATGAAACTTTCACCTTATACATCAAAAAAACGTCATTAGGAGCTTCACTCAAGAATGTCTTGAGCTGCTTTTTTAGGAACGTATCCTTTATTTTTGTTCTCAACAAATGCTTCGACTTCATCGAATAATTTGTTTTTTCCTTCAAATGTAGCATAGATCTTAACATCGATAGTTTCGGCCATAACGTGTTTGCAGAATATTTCTGCGACTGGGGATCGAATGAATTTATCATATATCAAGAATAACAAGAATCAGAGCAACATACCAAATCTTGAAAATATGCTAACAAAATATTATCGCTCACACCGTCCACCAAATTTTTTCTTTTCTACTCCTGAAAGCATTCGTACTCTTTACTGTAGGCAGCTTGAGATTTGGCCGGAACCAAAGATTCACGGGCCTTTGCCGTTTGAGTTTTGACGTAGTTCGACAAGACGTCAAAATGAAACCAGTCAACCAAGATTCTCAGAAACATGGCCCATAGCAACGTTAAAAATTTGATTATTACAAAAATATACAATCTAATAATAATTTTTCCATATCAGATTGTTTCAATCAGAAAAAAACTATTGATTACACCACGGGAAATATGAATACATTTTCCTCGGTTGTCTATACATCCCTCGGGCTCCACCCTCGGGATGTAACTTTGACAACCTCGGGAAATATACTATTCATATTTCCCTAGTTGTAATAATAGCTATTGCAGATCTCTTCCTCCCGATGAAATAAGAAGAGCAACGCACGAAGCATTCCTGAGACGTATAAATAAATGTCTAGAAATTAACGGTCAAAACTTTGAGCATCTTCTCTAGTTATAACTGCGAGAGTTTGCCATGGTTCTCCTAATAGTAACTTGAAGTCGGTTTCAAGAAGGGGTGAAAAATCTACAGCATGGTTCAAATAACAGTTCCTGAAAATTTCATCTTTTTGGCGTGAAGGGAAAAGAAATAGCTGAAAATTCAAGACGAAAAACAGTTTTTTGTGAATAACTCAGAAAATATCCATTCAAGGGTGTGATGCATACACTTACATTATTTTTCAACGTAGATTCAATATCTGCCATAAAAAATGGGGTTCTAATTTGAAAAAATTAATTTTTCACAATTTTGTCATCCCTAACTTTGAAAGCGATTTTTTCACCCCCTGTATCATAAATCGCGATTTCGATTTTTTAAGTGGATACATCAATCTTACATCTTGAAAAATCCCAAAAATGAAAATTATCCATCTAAAAACCTCGAAGTTATTCTTGTTTCAGCGGAGCTTCATTTTCGATTTTTTTTTCGAATTTTCCCGCTCAGAGAGAATTTTCCAACCAAAACTGAAAAATGTTACATCAAAATAACTTGAAATTTTCTAAGGAATCTATTTCTGCAATAAAAAAATGGTGTTCTAATTTGAAAAACGGAAGTTGACGTCATTTCCGGAAAAACCGGAGGTGCTCATGCCTTGAAACTATTTTAGATTTCATCAGCATCGTGAAATACTCATAAGTGCTGAATTTCATGAAAATACGTTCAGTAGTTTCCCGTATAAATATGGGTGAGGTTCCTCGTGAAAGACCCTGTATAGGCCTTTGTTTGTTATAAATGTTGTGATGTGTCGGGTGTCAGGATGAAGTTCAATGTAATGAAATGCCATTTTTTATGTTATCTACTTTGCTAAAAACCTTTGCATCTCTTAATTTGGGTAATAGCTGATCCATAGTCGGCAGTGGATTATTTTCTCTATCGATAGCAGCATTAGCCCGTCGCATATCCACACATATGAGGATTTCTTCATTATCCTTTAATATATATATCCTTCAATTGTATTCCCTCGTAATAAGTCTTCTATTTCGGCCTCTTCTTTTTCTTCCAAGGGAATCGGTATATGGCTGGCATACAGGAGTAACAGTTCCATTAATTCTAATCTTAACCTTGAACTTGTGGAATTATTTTGGGCTGATCTTATTTATCTCTGTATTTGTTTGGAGTAAACCCAGTAAGGTTGCTGTTATTCGAAAAAGTAAATTGCGCGTACTATTGTTTACTACATAAAATATTTACGCTAATACACTAGTCTGTTTTACTGATGAATATTTAGACCACAACGAAACTCGGAGAAAATGTTTCAGAGAGATCGGTCAAGTATCACAGTTCATTAATATTAATACATTCCACACAGTTTCTTCCACCAACTTCACTTAATTTAGGTACTCTTTGTCATAGGAGTTTCATGACCTTTTTGGCAATAAGTTTTCTTCTCTTCTTCTTTGCTCTTCCTGAATTTTTTTTTCTGGAACAATTTTATTCTCTTCCCTCAATGTTTACATTTGACAGTTTTTTCATTCGTCTCATATAAAATATATATATACATTCACTATGATAGAATTTAATTAAATTAAATTTTCAAATTTGTGGATGTAATAACAAACTGGTATGATCTAAAAGTCTGTATGCACCACGGATATTAGAGGTCCTCTGGTTTGCAAGTTGTCGCCCTCGGGTCATAAACATCTAATTAATTCCCTTGGTGCACAGATAACTCTTTTTCTTTTATTCTTATTGTTTCTTATATCTGGATAGTGTTACTCTAGACCAATATAGTGTAGGTTTCGTCCTGCCCCTGAGGACAGAAGTAATGACCTCCATTTTTTTCTCGCAGTTCGAATATTATAAGAATCGGAAGTATATTGAATAAATTTATAATGAATATCTGTTGAGTATAGATGAAAGTTCTGAAGGCCTATAAGGAACTACATGACTCCCTCCGATCTTATTGTAGGGAACTACATCCTTCCCTCCGATCCTTCTGCCTCCTCGCCAACCCCGCTAGTAGATGTCGCCTTTATCTCGATCAACACCTTTCAACCTTTGCGTGATGCTTGAAAAACGAAGCGCCGCACTGGAAACATTACTTCGGCACATTCTGGCTGAAGTCAAATACGTATACGGCACTACGCAGGCTCTCACTGACCAAACCATATTGATAAGTTCATCAGTGAGAACTACAACGAAACGCTGGACAACCCAGAGAATGTGGGTCCTCACCATCGCACCTTCCATCAAAATTTGCAGGGCAATATTAATTTAATCTATAATATAGCTGATCACTCAAAATTGAAACGACAGTGCAAAGTTTTACTTTTGTATCCGGTCTTTACTACTTCCCTCTTCAGAAATCATTCAATAAATTTAATGAATCCACTAAGGAAAAAAAGCTCAGACACATCGACTATATTTTTGATATGCGCAGTTTTTGGTGTATGGGTAATATTCCCCATGTATTACGTCGTCATTGTTTAAGTCCTTAAAAATTCCTTCAATATTAATATTTTAAATAGAAATCAAGTTGCTCATTGGCCGGGAGGATTTTTCAAATCAGGTTCGGCAGTCCAAACGGTTATTTTTCGGAACTTCAGAGGTTCGAAGACCGCTACAGGACACTACTGAAGGACAATCATCGCACATAGGCTATAAGCTCCACTTTCAAATGAGAAAAAAGTTCAAGTTATGATTCAATATGTCTTTATAACAATTATGAATTCGATATTTTCTGCGAAATTTTCTCACTTAACCTATCATACAATTCAACGTCGATACCCAAAAAATTGGTTCACGCACTGACGTAAAGTCAGAAGCTTTTGCGAATATGTTATTTTCTGTGGTCTATTTAGCTCTATTGGACACTCTTAATCAAATTTATCATCAATATAGACCGTTTTCTCTGCTATTATAAGATATACCTGGAGCTTCACGGAATAAACCATATTTTTTTTTATCCGCTCGAGAGGAAAAACCTTTTATAGGCCCGCCCTGAGAGGGTCCACTTCTCTCAGGAGTGTGAGACTCCAGTTGTTGATTGGTTACTCACTAAAAAACGTCTCGCACGTTCCTTGGAGTAGTTCTTCGTGCTGCCCTCACAGCGTCTCTTAACAAAATAGATGAGCTGCAAGCGGCCTTCATAGTTGATGGGACCTGATGACTCGAAGTGATCCGAGCAACACCGCTTTCTGCATTCTGTGCGCTAAATCCTCGGCCAGAGATTTGCAGGCCGGAATAATCTTCAATTCGATCACGTAGTTCGCTCTCATTCCGCCTAGGCATCCTATGATTAGTACGACACATATTATTTTTAATATTATTATCATTAATACATTTCATACCATGTTAATGACATACTTGAGTAATGAGAGAATCGTCTAAGATCACAGAATCTTTAATTCTGAAATATGTATTCTCTAGGAATTAAAATTCATTAAATATTCAATGATATACAATCAAACTTACGTCTAAAGTAATTTCAGGATCCGATATTCCGTGAAAATTAGCGCTTCGGCATTACACAAGTAATTACCGAGTTTTGATTGGATAGGATTTGTATATTTTGAGTTATAGGGGACATAATAACAAAATTTCAGATGTGTAACACAACCACCTTTTGGCCTATTAACCAACTCAAATGTCGCATTCGGATGCGCAACCTACCCTGAAAATTGCAAGTCGCCATCTCTTTCCGTTCTCAAGTAATAGTGAGATACAAAATATTTTTTCATAATTAATTTAGAATTTTCCGTTGATACGATCCTCACAAAATTTCACATACATCCTTATGTATTTTTTGGGTTATCGTGAAAATAATATTCCAGATGCTTATAACTACGCAACCGTTTGGCCGATTATTCCCAAGAACGAACTTAACAGTCTCATTCGGATGCGCAACCTACCCTGAAAATTGCAAGTCGCTATCCCTTTCCGTTCGAAAGTTATAGTGATAACGGTCATACATCCAAGTACAGAACTCACCCAAGGGTGCTCGGATCTCCAACAATATAGATCCGCTCGTGTCCAAATTTAGGACTTGGCTTTACAGTTAGCTTCTTAAGGCTCTCGCAAAATTTCAGCGAAGTCAGACGAATGGTTTCTAATGTATAGGATTTTTTTTCAATGATTTTCGAAGATATTTTCAAAATTTTCTACTGATAAGATCCTCATGAAATTTCACAAAAATTTTCGCGTCGGCATTCTACAACTAATTACCATGCTTGAATTGGATCGGTTTGATATTTTTTGAGTGGTAATTGAGGAAATAACAACAAAATTTCAGATAAGTATAACAACAAAATTATCTGCAATTTTGTTGTTATGTAACTCCAAGACTATTTGGCTGATTGTTCCTATTAACAGACTCAAATGTCACATTTGGATGCGCAACCACCCTAAGAATTGCAAGTCGCCATCTCTTTGCGTTCACATAATATCTTTCAATATATATTTTTTTTAATTTTCTGGTGATACGATCCTTACAAAATTTCGCATACATCTTTAAGTCGATATTCTACAACCAGTTACCAAGTTTCAATTTAATGGGATTTGTATTGGTTGAAAAGCAAATTTTTACTCGGCATTCTACTACTAAAAACAAATTTTCATATAGAAAAAACTCCAGAACTGTTTGGCCGTTTATACCTGTTAACTAACGCAAACGTTGCATTCGGATATTCAACCTACCCTAAAAATTGCAAGTCGCTATCTCTTTCCGTTCTGAAGTTATCGTGAGATGAATTATATTTTTTAATAATTTTTTTTAAATTTTCTAGTGATACGATTCCCAAAAAAATTTTACGTCTTCTACAACTACTCACCAAGTTTCAATTCGATCGGATATGTATTGGTTGAAAAAAAAAATTATTACTCGGAAACCGTTGGGCCGATTATGCCCAACTTGTCGATCGTATTAGGACGCACCACCTACCCTGAAAACTTCAAGTCGCTATCTCTTTCCGTTATCGTGACAAAGGCTTGCATTTGGACTACAGACTCCCGCATTCCAAAGCTAATCTGAAGATTTCTACTCTCGAACTCATTGCGTTCGATCGTAATCGTGCTGACGGCTGGACAGAATCAAATTTGATCTCGAATTCCACATCCGTGACTCGAACATAATCGTTTGAGACCATTTTCGACAAAAAATCGAACATTACTGACATTTGGGCAAAATTATAGCACGCTGTTCCCCAGAACATGCGTGGAAAAAATGTTATGTTTTTAACTGTACAAAAATTTTGTTTACGTCACAACAATGATGACATAATACATAGGTAATATGCTCAACCAAAAAGTGTGTATCTCAAAAAGAAAGTCGACTTGTTCGAGGTTTCTTTCTGAAGGATTTCTACCCTTTACGTTCTCACTCTGTATACGCGGGTCCGTGTGTTACACTTCGGCGACAATTCATTACCTATTTTGTAACAAAACGGTCGATTCTAAAAATCTTTTTTTCTTTAATATAGTATTTCGAGAGCTTCACGTCGTGGTATCTTTTTGGGCGCATGTTCTAGGGGAACATCGTCCTATCATTTCGTCCAAATGTCTGTAATTTTCGAATTTCGAGCTGAAAATTGGCTAATAGACTAATTCGGACTCCCTGATCACGAATCCGGTGTCAGATTCTTGGGTGCCGTCCGGCCGGCCGGCCGGCAGGCCGGCAGGCCGGCCGGTTTCCCGGCCGTAAGCACGATATCAGGAGCACCGAAGGTCCTATCGACTTCAAACTTTCAGGGTAGGTTTCTGATCAAAATGCGACGGTTAAGTTCGTTAACGGGCAAAATCAGCCGGAAGGTTTAGAAGTTATAGACATTTAAAATTTTGAGGTTATTTCCCTGATATTTCAGGAACTAAAGAAGATGTTGAATCAAAACTTGGTAGTCAGTTCGAGGATATAAACGCGCAACTTTTGGCAAAATTCTGTTATGATCGAAATGTTGGTAATTTTTAAAAAAATATTTCTTTTAATTTTTTCGAAAAAAAAATTTTTTTTTCGTGAACTATTCATCAGATTGCAACAAAAACTTGTACTAACGTCAATTGTAGTATTTTGCAACATTGTGCAAAATTTTGGCTCTATACGATTTCAAGTTCTGGAGATATAAGACAAAATGTGTCAAATTTCCTGGGTCTCTCTCAGTATTTTCATCGATTATTATATAATAATCAATAATATTAAGGTATTCAACATGATACTGCTTTTTTTCTTTACTGGTCAGTACGGGCCACAAGGAAGATGAACATGCGACAAAAGCTCCTGTCCACAGGGCTTGAACCAATTTTTTTATCTATTACGATAACAAACAAGGAGTGTTCACAATTCAAGGTGAATATTTGTAAGGAATTTCGTGCGGATCGTATATCTAGAAAATTTCAAAAAAATTATTGATTATACGTGTAAAAATATTATGTATCTCAGAAACTATCCGCCCTATATTGTTCAAATTTTGCAACAGCCTTCAGATCTTAATTATTAAGCCAGGTTTCAAATTTGATCACGATCGATTCTATATTGTAGGAGTTATATAGAAGAAATACTGGAAACCGAGAATCGTTGGGCGGGTTCAGTTTCTGACAAAGAACGTTCAGAATTTTACTTAGTGAGAATTTGTGTAAATGAAGGGACGTCTCGAGGGAAAAAGATAGAAAAAGAGGGGATTTTGAGGTTAGGGGGGAAAGGTGATGGTTGAAATTTCCGATAAGGTTATAATGGTGATTTTTGGAAAAATTCCATATAATTGAAAAAAAATCCGAAAGTGACGTATTTTTCTTACCTAAATCGGGATTTTTGGGAATTTATTTTAAAATTTAAGGGACGTTTCGAGGGCGGTCAAAGTACGCGACCGAAACTTTGGAACGGTAACAATCAAGCGAAAGCTGAAGACGAGATTTCAATACCTATTACCATTTCCGAAGTATTTACGAAAGAAATTTTGTTTATGTCCGGACCTCAAATCGCGACAAAATCGATAGTCGAAAAGTAGAGTGATGTGGATGCACGTAGCTTCGTCAATTTGGCTATGCTAAGATTCGGAAGGAGGCAGAGTTCTAGAGGTAAAGTTATAGGTTTTGTTTCGCCGTTTAGTAACGTGTGACATAAATCGGCTCTCTTACCGTACGAACCGGCATCGTTTGCTAGTAATACAGGCTGTTCAGAATTATAATGAATCAGTACACGCGATGAAACTAACTCCTGCTTAATCCAATCCTGAGGGATTTGCTGAGATCTACCATGTGCAAATTGTTCATCTTTTTTCAATAATTTTTACAAAGCTTTAAGTTTATGAGTAATTTTACGAAAAAATTTTGCGTAATAATTTACGACGCCAAGGAAAGATTTCAACTTCAACTTTTGGAGGTTATGCTTAAAAAATCCCTTCAATGTTCTTTGGTGAAGTATGCATTCACTCATCATTAATTACATATCCCAAATATTCTATCCTCTCTTGAAATAAACTGCATTCAATCGATTCGCACAATTCAATCATACAATTAGGCCATGAGATAAAAAAACACCCGAAATTGAAATTCGTAAAAGAACTAATAATAAAGGTACGAAATTATTCATGTTTCAAGTAATTTTTTTGAAAGTTCGAATTATATTTAATAGATATATCATCCATCAAAGTTATTATTTCGATAGTAATGAAAAAAAATTGGTTCAAGCACTGACGTGAAGTTGAGCTTTTGCTCGCATGTTCTATTGTCTACTCACCTCTATTGGACACTCTTCATCGAATCTACCATCGATATAGACCGTTTTCTAAGCTTTTATAAGATATGAATACATTTCAAACCATTTTAATGACATACTTCAGTAATGAGAGAATTGTCTAAGTTCACAGAATTTTTAATTCTGACATAATATATGTAGGCATTCTATCGGAATTAAAATTCGTTAAATATCTAATAATTTAACTGTCCCATTCGGATGCGCAACCCATCCTGAAAATGCTCTATCTTTCCGTTCGCAAGGTGTTGTGGCAACGGTCACCCAACCAGCTACTGAACTCACCCAAGACTGCTCGATCGTGTCCAAATTTAGAACTTAGTTTCCGAGATATAGACTTTTTTTCAATGATTTTTATGAAATTATTATTACGATTACGTTACGTTATTACAATCAACTCAAGCGATTACGATTGCCTCAAGAAATATCACAAAAACTTTTACTTGTATTTCTAGAGTTATTCAGAAAATAACAACAAAATTTCAGATAAGTATAACTCAAGAACTGTTTGGCCGATTATGCCTTTTAACGAACCCAAATGTTGCAATCGGATGCGCAGTCTACTCTTAAAATTGCTAGTCGCTATCTTTTTGCGCGAGTGTTCCGCAAGGAACAGCGTGCTATCATTTCGTCACAATGTCTGTATTTTTCGATTTTTTTTTCGAAAATGGTCTCAAACGATTGGGTCAAATGCGCGCCAAAGAGTACTGACTTCACGTCAGTGCTTCTTTTTCGTTCTCAAGTTATCGTGAGATACAGAATTTTCTTAAGTTTTCTAGTGATGCGATCCTCACAAAGTTTCACATACGTCTTTATGTGGGTATTCTACAACTAGCTATCAAGTTTCACTTCGATGGGATCTGTTTTTTTAAAGTTATCGAGAAAATCATGTTTCAGATGGGTATAAATCCCAAACTGTTGGGCTGATTATGACCAACAACGGACTTAAGGGTACCATTCGGATTCGCAACCTATCCTGAAAATTGCAAGTCACTATCTCTTTCCGTTCGAAAGTCTTGGCAAATGGTCACCCATCCAGGTGCTAAGCTCACCTAAGACTGCTCCGATCTCCAACAATATAGATCCGATCATGTTCAACTTTGGAACAGTTATTGATATGTAGAATTATTTTCAATTACATTTAATGATTTTTGCGCGTATGTTTCTGGGGAACATCGCGTTATCATTTTGCCCAAATGTTTGTAATTTTTGAATTTTTCGCTGAAAATTGTCTCAAACGATCGGTTTCGACTCCCTGGTCAAGAATTTGAGGTCAAATTTCATTCTATCCGGCCGGCCATCCGTTGCCATGATAACTTTAGAACGGAAAGAGATAGCGACTTGAAATTTTCCGGGTCGGTGGCGCATCCCAATACGACGGACAAGTTCGTTAATGGGCGTAATCGGCACAACAGTTTCCGAGTAATAATTTTTTTTCCAACGAATACAAGTCTGATCGTATTGAAACTTGGTGAGTAGTTGTAGAGTGCAGAACTAAGAATGCTTGTGAAATTTTGTGAGAATCGCCGACTAGAAAATTTAAAAAAAATTATCAAAAAAATGTATTCATGTCACCATAACCTGAGAACGGAAAGAGATAGCTACTTGAAATATTCGGGTAAGGTTGTGCATATGAATGGGACATTTGACTTCGTTTATAGGTATAATCGGCCAAACAGTTTTGGAGTTATACCCATCTGAAATTTGGTTGTTATTTCCTCAAAAACTCGAAAATATAAAACCGATCCAATTCAAACCTGGTTGTCGGTTGCCACCGCGAGAATTCTTGCAAAATTTCGTGAGGATCGTATAACTCGAAAATTTTAAAAAAATCATTGAAAAAAAAAATCTTTATATCAGAAACTATTCGTCCGACGCCGCTGAAATTGAGCGAGAGCGTTCAAAACCTAAGAGCCGACGCAGACGGGGTCGACCGGGATATATTTGACGCGATCAGAATCGCATCGGCAATTTATCGATCTGTCATTCAGGGCGTTGCTTTGTCGTTCAGTCTCATAATCACAGAATAATATTAATTAATGTCAGAAATTCATCGAACCACGTAATATTGACATTCCACATAACATTACTCCCTTACTTGGTAGGTTACGGTCACCGAATATAACATAAGGAGTGCTACCTTTCTTGTAAACTGTGCACAACAGTAGTGACAGTGCATTCCATTAAGGTTCTAAGGGGTGTCCGCTTGTTGAAGTAAGTATATGTCATTTTAGGATATAATTACAATGATGCTATATGATTCCGTCAATTTTGAATTCTCGGAATGTTTATTAGGTACTCTGTTTTCGAAAGGAAATATACTTCAAAATGAAACAAAGCTTTATAAACAATAGTTTCTCTATTAATATTATTTTAACAATTGCATATCTATTGAATATCCCATTGTAGAATAAATCAAATAAATGATATTGATCTCATACCTTTTTGAATGTGAATATACTATAGGTAGCACTTAACAAATACGTACAATTATATATAATCCAATGGAACATACAAAATTTTTGACCAACTACTGGTCTTAGATTTTTGGAATTTGGTTTGAGTTATTATTTCAAGTTCTTGGGGGAATAACTACCAAACTCCCGAACAATTATCCACATTGTTCCACGCCTTTCATTAGCATCCCTCTTCGAATATCCCAGGTGCCACCGGGATGCTTTTCTACTTCCCCAACGAATATTAAATTGAAGAAGCCTAGAAATTGAAATTCATTGAAATTGTAGAAGAATTTATGGGTATTTTACAGATTATTTATCAGTATCTAACAAATTATAAAGTACTCGTATGTATCTGGAAGGTAGAAGGAAAATGGTAGTTGAGGTTGATGTAAGCGAGAATCTTCATTAAATTCCTTTTTTTCGATAATTTGTCTATAACTGAGCCAATTTTCTTCCCTAGACTCTTCAGGTATCTACTTATAATTCAATATAGAAGGAATGGGCCATTTATAAAAAAAATTTGGTCCAAATCAATATAAATATAAATTAGAACTACACAAACTTACCTCCATGACGTCAGCGACGCGCGATACGTCGGTATATACGTCCTGCACTCCGATCGCGTGAATCGTTCTTTTCAAATCGTACGCTCCAAATCGCAACGAGTATGACGTCTAGTTTTAAAATATGAATTCGTTTGTTATATGCAAGATGCATAGAATGTTATTATAAGCATCTATGATATATGCATAGACATGATATACTATACTGGTTATAAATGCAAAAATTCGAGCGGAGATACCGCCCTTGATCATTCTTTTCTAACCAGGAAGATCATAGAATAGAGTAGTGGATATGGTAGATAGCAGATAACATAACTGAATTCAATTTTAGCATCGCAAATTGTTGGTGAGTGATAGAGCTTTCCTATTCCTCATTTTGCATTGATTTCGTTATTGTATTCAATATTATTATATGTTGGAATTAAGGTTATGTGGAATGTAAATATTATGCGCTGCGATGAATTTCTGGCCTGAATGAATTTTATTCTGTGATCATAAGACTGAGCGATAAAGCAAAGCCCTGAATGACAGGTCGCTGAAATTGCCGATGCGATTCTGATCGCGTCAAATATATGCCGGTCGACCCGTGTGCGTCGGCTCTAACTCTAATGCCAAGTTCCAAGTTTGAACACGATCGCATCTATATTGTTGGAGATCCGAGCAGCCTTGTGTGAGTTCAGTAGCTGGATGGGTGACCGTTGCCTCGATAAATGTCGAACGAAAGGAGGTAGGGACTTGCAATTTTCAGGGTAGGTTGCACATCCAAATGGAATAGATCAGTTTGTTTTTGTGCATAATCGGTCCATCGGTTTCGGAGTTATACCCACCTAGAATATTATTTCCTTGATAACTCAAAAAATGGAGAATGGATCGAATTGAAGCTTGGTAACTAATTGTAGAATATCGACATAAGGGCGTACACTCTTAATCGAATCTACCATGGTAAATTTGATTAAGAGCGTCTAATACAGGAGAACGGACAATAGAATTCACCATGGTAAATTCGATTACGACTGTCCAATACAGGAGAATGGACAATAGAACATACGCGCAAAAGCTCCAGATTTCACGTCAGTGCTTGAACCAATTTTTTTTTTAATCTTTTAGTCATTCGATCTTCACGGAATTTCGCAGGAATTTGCGCGTTGACATTCTTCGACTAATTACCATGTTCAATTTGGATCGGTTTGGTATTTTTAGTAATCGAGGGAACAAGAACAAAATTTTACGTAGACATAACTCCTACACCGTTTGGTCGATTATGCCTATTAGCAAACTCTGATGTTGCATTCGGATGCGCAACCTACTCTAAAAATTGCAGAGCACTATTTCTTTTCGTTTTTAAGTTATCGAGAGATAAATGATAATTTCTAAAATATTTTTTTTTATTTTCTAGTGATACGATCCTCACAAAATGTCTTCATAGTGGTATTCTACAACTATTTACCAAATTTCAATTCGGTCGGATCTGTATTGGATGAAGACAAAATTAGAACTTGGAAACCGTTTAGCCGATTATGTCCATTAACGAACATTTACGTGGTATTTGTACGCACCACCTATCCTGAAAATTTCAAGTCGCTATCTCTTTCCGTTCTCCAGTTATCGTGACAACGGCCGGCTGGAGAGAATCAAATTATTCATTAGAGGGTCGAACCTAATCATGAGATCATTTTCTAACAATACAGACATCTGGGTGAAATGATAACATGCTGTTTCTCAGAACAAAAAAAGCGCAAAGAAACGTCAATGAGAAATTACGCCTACGGGAAGTGATCCCGGTAACTTCAGCTTATAAGTCCAACAAAATAACCTATGCGCTATAGTAGTTGTGTGTAGACTATACGATGAAAGGGGTATATGAATGAATTTTATTACTTTTCCTCTTTCTTCAGATTTCTAATTTTTCAGCTTTATAATTACTGGAAAATATCATCATGTTACATATTATTCGACGGTTTTTGTGCGTATTTTCTGGGGAACATCGCGTTATCATTTTGCCCAAATGTCTGTAATTTTCGAATTTTTCGCCGAACATGGTCTCAAACGATTGGGCTCGACTCCCTGATCAAGAATTTGAAGTCAAATTTGATTCTGTCCGGCCGGCCGTTGCCTCGATAACTTGAGAACGGAAAGAGATAGCGACCTGAAATTTTCGGGGTAGGTGGCGCATCCCAATACAACGGACAAGTTCGTTAAAGGGCATAATCGGCACAATGGTTTCCGAGTAATAATAATGTCTACAACCAATATTAATCGGATCGATTGAAACTTGGTGAGTGGTTGCAGAATACAAATCTAACCACATTTGTGTAATTTTGCGAGAATCGTATATTTTTCATGACACGATAACCTGAGAACGGAAAGAGATATTGGCTTGAAATTTTCAGGTTAGGTTGTGCATCTGAATGCGACATTTGAATTTGTCTACAGGTATAATCGGCCAAACGGTTTTGGAGTTATACCCATCTGAATTTGGTTGTTATTTCCTCTATAATTCGAAAAATACAAAACCGATATAATTCAAACATGGTTATTAGTTGTAGAATGTCAACGCAAAAATTCTTGCGGAATTTCGTGAGGATAGTATAACTAGAAAATTTCAACAAAATTATTGAAAATAATTGAGAAAAATTCTATATATCATAAACTATTCGTCCGGCATGGCTGAAATATTGGAAGAGCCTTCAGAACCTAACTCTACTGCAGAGTTCCAAGTTTGAAGACGATCGGATCCATATTGTTGGAGAACCGAGCAGCCTTTTGTGAGTTCGGAAGCTGGATGCGAATCGTTGTATTTTTGCGAGAACCTTCAAAACCATGAATGTCTTGATGACATATTTTGCGCGTTTGTTCTGGGGAAAATTGCGCTATTTCATAACAAATCTATTGGAGATGATAGCCCCACATTAGGGTCCTGTAGCGGTCAGACCTGGTTTTGAAAGAGATCCTCCTTAGGAGGAGGCAACTCAATATTGAAGGGATTTTTATGAACAAGAGTTAATATCTTTGAGAAATAGAGAAGGCGATTCTTCTTCAGGAGATCCGTGCGCCTGCAGAGGAGTATATTTGTGAGAGAGGACTTTTGAAAGGTTATGTATTATTTTTAATATGATATCGCTGAAATTTTGCTGAAGGCTTCTAAACTTAACTTTAAATTAACCACACTTTCTGATCTTGTGAGGTGAGAGGCTCATTTGTCGATATTAAATCTCGTGATGGGTAGAGAGGCATTTTAGGCCACTTTTTCTATCACTAATGAGAATATATCTTTATGTTTCACCTCAACACCTTTAGATCTATCAATGGGCATTTATTGGTTAAGAATACGTAATTGAATAGGTATTACTAGAATTCAATTGAATTTCATTCAATATGTTAGTAACTAAACTTATAATTTTGTTTACTTTGATTATTTAAATATGACATTAATAATAGTAATATTTTTCTAGAATAATTATGTATTCTTTTCCCAAAGAAGAATTGAAGGTAGACAATGTGTTAATTTTTCCATAATTACTTTCTATCCTTACTTCACGAAAAAAAAAATGGTTCAAGCACTGACGTGAAGTCAGGAGCTTTTGCGTGTATGTTCTATTGTCCATTTTACTGTATTGGACACTCTTAATCGAATTTACCATGGTTAATTCTATTGTCTATTCTCCTGTATTGGACACTCTTCATCGAATTCACCATGGTTTATTCGATTAAGTGTGTCTAATACAGGAGAACCGACAATAGAACGTGACAGTCGAATTAACCATGGTGAATTCGATTAAGATTGGAGAATAGACAATAGAATGCACCATGGTAAATTCGATTAAGAGTGTCCAACACAGGAGAATGGACAATAGAACATACGTGCAAAAGCTCCTGGCTTCACGTCAGTGCTTGTTTAAATATATATTTTTTTAATTTCCAGTCATCCTCGCAAAATTTTGCATAAGTCCTCGTGTCGATATTTTTCAACTAACTACCGCGCTTTGATTCGATCGGAAGTGTTTTTCTGTTCTCAAGTTATCGTGAGATACATAGGTACTATTTTTTCATAATTTTTTTGAAATTTTTTAGTGGTATGGTCCTCACAAACGTCTTTATGTCGATATTCTACAACTAGTTACCAAGTTTCGATTCGATCTGGTCTGTATTGTTTGAGTTATCGAGAAATGAATATTCTAGATGGGTATAACTCCGAAACCACTAGGCCGATTATGCCCAACAACTTAACTGGATTGTGCCCATTAACGAACTGAGCCGGCGCATTTTGACTCTAAACCTACTGTGAAAATTTCAACTATCCGACTCATTGCGTTCGAGCATAATCGTGCTGAGGGCCGGCTGGCCAGACAGAATCCATTTTGACCTCGGATACTTCATCAGTAAGTCAAAACTAATCGTTTGAGACCATTTTTTGGACGAATTGATATGCACGCGGCTCACCTGAACAGCGCGCCAAAAGGAACTGTCTCCTTGCCCTTGCCAAACCATTCACATAGATATAAATGACCTGCATATATACCGAGATAAAAAAGAACATTCGAACCCCAGCTTATGATTTAGGTACTCACTGCCAGCCTGTCCTTCTTGAAGACAAAGGAATAGGACAATTGAAACAAAACTAACTTTTATAATCATTTCGAACTTATCAATCAGACTTATTCTGCACTACCCAAGTTATGAAATGAGAAATAACTTGTGAAACTACGAACTTCATATCTTATCGATAATTATTTATTAGATCCGTATCGAAATACTCACCTGTTCATCCCATTGTCTTGCTAAATTCCTTATCTTCAATGATAACTTTTGAGTTCTACTTAATAAGGATTAATTCAAAACATATTTAGATATCCCACTATCGATATTGAAAAATAACTCATAAGGATGATGAGATAAAAAATGGGTTCAAGCCCTGTGGACAGGAGCTTTCTGGCGCTCTAGTTCAAACAGACAAATTATATCTCCGAAAGTATTGGTTTCTCAGAGTTGGGAATTATATCAATGTATTCATATGATAGAACTACATCATAAAGGAAATTCAATTCAAATAATACTTTATTTATCAAGATTAAATGAGCAATCATGAGAATGAGAACTGCACCACATTTTCAAATTTTTTTTTGACACTTTGCGGTGATCTGGTCAATACAAAACTTCACATGCGTATAAAGGTCATGATTCTACAATTTGATGCTAAATTTCAGATAGATCGAGTGATCGGTTTCGGAAATATTCATAAAAAATATTTTTACTAAAATCGGCCATAACTCCGAAACCCCTTGATGGATTTCGCCCATTAACGAACTTGTCCGAGATATTTACGCTCCAAAACAACCTTGCAATTTTCAATTCGCTAACTCCTTTCGATCGAGAGTTATCGTGCCTACGGCCGGTCGGACAGAATCGATTTCGCACTCGGATTCTTGATCAGTGAGTCGAAACAAATCGTTTGAGACCATTTTCAGCCAAAAATTCCAAAATTACAGACACTTGGGCAAATTGATAAGCACTCTGTTCCGAGGAACTAGAGTGCCAAAAAAACAAGTTTCGTATGACAATTGCCCAAAACAGGTTGAAAGTACCTACAAATAGTAGGTATTCCATAACACATGTATGAATGAAGATAAGTAATAATGAAAAATTACCTTGTAATCGATCAAAAATTTCCTGATCTACGTTCACCAAATTTTCTCCTCTCTCGAACTACAGAATTATGCTTTCAATATTTACGGAATATTTTCAAACATTTTCGGGTGAGGTCCCCGTTGCATCGCTAAAATACGAGTATTTCAACCCCAATATTTTTGAAGTTACAATATTCCTTTCTGTCAAGTTGACATTATGACAATTCATACATAGAATAATTATATCAATCTGTGAAATACGATTTACATTGAAATTTTGAAAAATCATATCTCCGAAAGTATTAGCTTGTTAGAGTTAAAAATGATATGAATGGATTCTTATGATGAAACTGCTCATTAACAAAAATTTAATTTGGAATTTGTTCTGTGAAAAAAAAATTTTTTTTTTGTTACTCCGAAACCATCTGTCCGATTTTGCCCAATAACGAACTTAGCCGAGATATTTATCCCCCAAACCTACTCTGAAAATTTCAACTCTCTAGCTTATTCCGTTCGAGAGTTATCGTGCCTACGGCCGGACATAATGAATTTCGACCACTGATTCTTGATCAGTGAGTCGAACCAAATCGTTTAAGACCATTTTCATCGAAATATTCGAAAATTACAGACATTTGGGCAAATTGATAAGCACTCAGTTCCGAGGAACTAGAGCGCCAAAAATAGCAGCGGAATGGCTGCCAGGAGTCAAAAAACCCACCTCCTATAATACCTACATAAATTCCAGGGAGGAACCAATTATTTCCTCCTCTGGATTCAAAATTTTTAATGATTAATGGAATAATAATACAATCTGTTTTGATTCAGGGATGGACCTTGAGGTGTTTTCTTCACTTTATTTTATCATTCTCTAGTAAACATAAACATTTCCTACCTATAATTAGGGAACCCTCATCACGAAACTAACCTAACAAAAATATGAGTGTGTAAGTCTATTCCAAAATATTCCCAAATTATTGGCGCTCTTGTTCCTCGGAACAGAGTTGCCCAAATGTTTGTAATATTCGAATTTTTGGCTGAAAATGGTCTTAAACGATTTTGTTCGACTCACTGATCAAGAATCCGTGGTAGAAATCGATTTGGTCCGTTCGGCCGTTAACACGATAACTCTCGAACGGAATGAGCTAGCTAGTTGAAATTCTCACAGTAGGTTTGGGAGATAAATATCTCGGTTATGTTCGTTATTAGGCAAAATCGGCCGGATAGTTTCAGATAAAAAAAAAAAATTTTTCGAATGAAAAGTATTTACCCTGTGTGACTTATGAAAGGATAACAGTATTTGATATTCAGGGTTTAATATTATTCAAAATACAATTGTAATTGGCGACGTTTCGGGCAGTACCCTTTTTCTAGCCTGTAAAAAACAATATACACAATGTAAAAAACAATAAGAACAAACAACCAATTTATAAGTATTCTAAAATTCTAAACACTTTGTTGGATAGAGATCTAATTCTTTTATTACCTTCGAAATAATTTATTTTAAGTTATTTCCCAACTTATTTATATTATGTCATTGGGGTTATCGCCAATTACAATTGTATTTTGAATAATATTAAACCCTGAATATCAAATACTGTTATTCTTTCAAAAAAATTTTTTTTACATTAAAAATTTCGAATTCAATTTTTTTAAGATGATCGATATCATTTTACACTCGACCAAGCTAATACTTTCGGAGAAATGGTGATTCAAAATTTCAATAATACATCGTACTACTATGTCTTCACAGAATGCGAATTCTATCTGTCTGTGTTATATCTGTGTTCACTGTTCATACATGTAATCTTATCTACCTATGACAGACATGTGAAATGTCAACAAGTAACAAAGTATGATTGATTGCAAAATGACCAATTATAGGATATTATAATTACCCCTTGGATAATCCATATGATGATGGAAATATATAATTTGGTAAGTTTATGAAATTGGGTTCAGAATATCTTGACTGAAAATAAAACTGGAATATTGGCTAAGTTTCAATTGATATAATATAATTTTCAGAGTGGATTCGAGGAATGTTTTGGGACAGTATGGCGATTTGGTCGATGCCGAGGTTTAATCAGGCCTCAATCTACCTACTCCTGATTAACCCGGAATAACAACGAAAGTAAACATGCCCTGACTAGGCCTCAATCTGCCTACTCCCAGTCAGCAAAAATAAAGTTTCCTAACTAGGCCTCAATCTGCCTACTCCTAGTTAGGTTAATAAATAAAACAGTGAAAAACATGGATTAGATATATACTGACAATAAACAACACAACACAACACAAGATAAAAGCACTTCAATACTTTATGACTGTTCTGCCTTTTTGGTTGCGCTTCCTCGACTTCATTTAAAGTGTGAACTCGCTTTCGAGTGATATCTATTCCGGGGAGCCATCTATCCGTTGCCGTTGGTAGTTTGGCCCCCTGGTGGTGTGTCTCCGCTTCAAGGGCTTGCTTATGTATCTTGTGACGCTCTCTGTTGGGGGTAGCGTTAACATGGTTGGCAGCGCCAACAATAACCGTAACGCAGTAGTCACCCCACAGGGCGCGCCACCGTGACGGTGAAGAGGTAGTCCCACAGTACCCCCTTGCTAGTGATTCACGATACCAATTGCATTACAGCCCTGCCTGGAAACGCTCGGGGAAACGAACTTGTCGACCTGATCTGGTCGTGTAAGCCGCTGGCGCTTGCGTTACTGTCTCTGGTTCTGCTGGTGCAGGTGGGATAGGTTGTTGGGCCGGAGGTGAGTTCTCGCCTGGCAAAAAGAAAAGAATTCCTTCGTCGTCGTCGGCCTCGTTCGGATTTACAGCGTCCTCCGGTGAATTTTCGTTGACCACGATGTAGGCTGGTTTCCGCCTGTCGATTGGAACCGGAACGTTGGTACCGTGAATTCGGAGGGTGTAGTGTTTTTTGGTTCGAGAAACCACCTCGAATGGTCCATCGTAGGGGTGCTGGAGCGGACGCCGAACGGCGTCGTGCCTTACGAAGACGAGGGATGCGGTGGCGAGATCTTTAAAGACGAAGATCTTCCGTGTCTGGTGCAGTTGACTGGTCGGAGCGCCTGAAAGTGCTGGCGCAGGTCGCGAACGAAATCGTCGGAGTTATCCGGGTTCATGGTAGACGTTGAAACCAGGAACTCGCCAGGAAGACGGAGTGGTTCTCCGTATATCATCTCAGCAGCAGTGGATTGGAGATCTTCTTTCCAAGCGGAGCGGAGCCCCAGTAGTGCAGTGGGTAGTGCGTGGACCCACGTCTCAGAATCCAAGCATTTAATGGAAGCTTTGAGCTGACGGTGGAGTCGCTCGACCATTCCGTTGGCGGCCGGGTGGTATGCCGTGGTTCTGAGATGGTCCGTCCCCAGTAGCTTGTTCAAGCAGTGAAATAGGTAGGACTCGAATTGCCGTCCTTGGTCTGTAGTTACTCGGAGTGGGACGCCAATCCTGGCAACCCAGTTAGTGTAAAATGCTCGGGCGACGGTTTCTGCTTTCTGGTCTTGGAGCGGTATTGCTTCTGGCCATCGAGAAAATCGATCTACGCAGGTGAGGCAATATCGATATCCTTTGGAAAATGGCATCACGATCAGGTCGATGTGCACATGTTCGAAACGGCACGTCGGCGGTGTAAAGTTACCGATCGGAGACGAAACATGTCGTGACACTTTTGACTGCTGGCACTGGATGCAGACTCGGGACCACGCTCGACAATCTTTGGAGATGGAGGGCCAGATGTATCGTCGCTTCATCAGCTTGGTGGTGGCCTTGGCGCCTGGATGGGACAGACCGTGGATGGCGTCAAAAGCTGGTTTCCGGAATGGACCTGTCAGGAAGGGTCGTGCCTTTGTGGTGGATATATCGCAGAAGGCCGCAACGTTGGATCCTGGTATCGTGACTTGGCGCAGAAGTAAGCCAGAATCTTGCTTCTGGCGGAACTCTTGGAGCTCTGGGTCACATTGCTGGGATGCTGCGAGGGTCTCGAAGTCGAGTGGTGCTGCGATCTCGTCCACCCTGGAAAGGGCATCTGCGACGACGTTTTCCTTTCCGGATATATGCCGGATATCTGTAGTGAACTGCCCGATGAAGTCCACGTGGCGGTAGCGGCGTGGGGAGCATTGATCAAACTTTTGACTGAAGGCGAAGGTCAGCGGCTTATGGTCAGTTAAAATGAAGAAGTGGCGTCCTTCAACCATGTGTCGGAAGTACTTGACCGATTTGTAGATGGCCGGAGTTTCTGATCGTAGGCGCTGTACTTGCACTCAGCGCCAGCCAGCTTCTTCGAAAAAAATCCAAGTGGTTCCCACTCGTTGCCAGCTCGTTGGTGCAGTGCGGCTCCAATGGTGTGGTCTGATGCATCACAAGCCAAGGAAACCTCGGCACCAAGTTTGGGGTGTGCCAGAAGTGTCGCTTTTGCAAGTTCTTCCTTGCAGGCGGCGAATGCGACATCAGCGTGGTCGTTCCAATTCACAGGTGTCTTCTTTTTTATGTTTCCTTGGAGCAGGTCATTGAGTGGCGCCTGGGTCTTAGCAGTCCCGGGCATGAAACGCCTGTAGAAGTTCAACATGCCCAGGAATTGCCGGAGATCTTTTGCTGTTGTTGGCCTGGGATATTCGTGGATGGCAGTGATTTTCTCGGGGAGTGGTTTTGTTCCATCACCAGATACAAGGTATCCCAAGAACTTGACTTCCCTAGCGCCAAAGCAACATTTCGCTGAATTGACGGCAATTCCGTACAGCCGGCGACGTTCAAAAATAATGCGGAGATGTTCATTATGCTCTTCATCGGACGAGGAGGCCACCAGTAGGTCGTCAATATAGGCGTACACGAAGTCAAGTCCCCGGAGAACCTCGTCGATGAACCGCTGGAACGTTTGGGCGGCGTTTCGTAGTCCAAAACTCATCGCCGGGAATTCGAACAATCCGAACGGAGTAGTGATGGCCGTCTTCTCCACGTCTTCAGGGGCCACCGGGATATGATGGTACGCTCGTACCAGGTCAATGGTGAAAAAAATTGACTTTCCACGGAGCATTTGGGCGAAGTCTTGGATGTGGCGCACTGGATATCGGTCTGGTAGAGTGCGCGCGTTTAGTCCCCGGTAGTCTCCACAAGGACGCCATTCATCTCCCTTCTTTGGCACCATGTGGAGTGGCGAAGCCCAAATGCTCTGCGATGGGCGACAAATACCCAATTCCAACATGGATTCGAATTCCTTCCTAGTGGCGAGGTAGCGGTCCGCGGCTAGGCGACGTGGCTTCTGTGAGACGGGTTGTCCTGGTGTGGTGTGAATGTGATGCACTGTACGGTGTTTCACATCAGCTGCTTTGCAAGCGCCATCGGGACGCGTCAGCTCCGGGAACTGTTAGAGCAACGCGTGATAGCGGGTATCACCCACGGATGTCCGAACTTCGGCGATAGTCGCGCACTTGGAGTCCCGTCCCGTGACACTGATACTCGTGGATCGGTCAAGTAAGCGTCCGTTGCGCAGATCCACGAGGAGGTCGTAATGAGTCAGAAAATCCACCCCGATGATGGCCTTGGACACGTCCGCAATGACGAAACTCCACGCAAAATCACAGCGGAGACCGAGGTTGAGTGTCAGCGGAATCGAACCATACGTGTCGATCGCACTACCATTAGCCGCGGTTAGCTCGTACCCGGTTTTTACCCGTCGGCCTTTCACTAAACGTCTCGTAAACACACACAAGTCAGCGCCGGTGTCGATCAAAAAGTCTACTCCACTGCTTCGGTCCGTCTAAAACAAGTGGCGTGTGTTGGGGCAGCCGTGGTCTGCCGCGTTTAGCGACTGCCCTTGCCGTTTCCCTCATTCACGTTGTCGTTACCAGCGTAGGTGCACGGTTCTTCGCACCTATGTGCCTTGTCCCCGAACCGATAGTGGTAAAAGCACATACCACCGAACTGAGTTGGTCCCGTGATCGGGAGCGCTAGTGACGACGCGATGTAGGACCATTGCGGTTCTGCAAGCGACCGCGCACTTCCGCCCGTAGCTCGTTCAACTCGTGACTTTGTTCGTCCAAGCGCACTGTCATCCTCTCCAACACTTCACACAGCTGGGATTCGCCTGATGACACCGCAGACACTTGTTGCGGCGCGACAGCATCTAGCGCCTCCATTACGCAATCGGCGGTTTTGGCTAGGTCGTCCATGGTGACGTTTGGTTGGGCAGCCTGTGCGGCAATGCTGGCATGAGCGAGTGGGTTTATCCGCTCCATCCATAGGACGCGGACAATCTCGTCTGCGGCGTTGCCCCCAGCGAGCTGTTGCAGGTACCTCAGGAACTGGGACGGCTTCCGGTCTCCAATTTCTACTCTCTCTAGAAGTTGCCACGTCTTTTGGGCCTGTGATTTCCCCAGTCGTTGGAGAAGTTGCTCTTTTAGCGTTTCGTACGGCTCTTCGGCTGGAGGGTCGATAATCAGGTCGCGGATCTCTTTAGCGTACCTTCCGTCGAGTGATTTTGCAACCTGACGGAATTTGGCTGAGCTGGCTGTTAGACAGACATCTTCGAGTGCCCACTCGACTTGCTGGAACCATACTTCCGGTCATCTGGGGTGAATACGGGGATTTTGGGGCGTGCTAGTACTTCTGGTGTGGGTGCTGCGGCGGATTGGTTCGGCATCTTGGCGATCGGGGTTATGTCCGCGAGCATATCGTCCCTGTCACTCATAAAGTTGACGTTGATCACGTCGGGGTCACCAGTTTTGGGACAGTATGGCGATTTGGTCGATGCCGAGGTTTAATCAGGCCTCAATCTGCCTACTCCTGATTAACCCGGAATAACAACGAAAGTAAACATGCGCTGACTAGGCCTCAATCTGCCTACTCCCAGTCTGCAAAAATAAAGTTTCCTAACTAGGCCTCAATCTGCCTACTCCTAGTTAGGTTAATAAATAAAACAGTGAAAAACATGGATTAGATATATACTGACAATAAACAACACAACACAACACAAGATCAAAGCACTTCAATACATTATGACTGTTCTGCCTTTTTGGTTGCGCTTCCTCGACTTTATTTAAAGTGTGAACTCGCTTTCGAGTGATATCTATTCCGGGGAGCCATTTATCCGTTGCCGTTGGTATTTTGGCCCCCTGGTGGTGTATCTCCGCTTCAAGGGCTTGCTTATGTATCTTGTGACGCTCTCTGTTGGGGGTAGCGTTAACATGGTTGGCAGCGCCAACAATAACCGTAACGCAGTAGTCACCCCACAGGGCGCGCCACCGTGACGGTGAAGAGGTAGTCCCCACAAATGAATATCTCGGATGAGTTCGTGGTTTCGGAATAATAATTTTTGGCACTCTTGTTTTTTTTTAATTCAATTTCTTTTGTGAAAAAAAACAAAAGGACCCGTATTACTCTTCATGGTACGCATGAGGGCAATATAAGGTATGCCATGTAAAGTCATTTCTCCTCCAAATGAAATTGCCCAATTCGTGCGAATGTCTGTAATTTTCGAATTTTTGGTCGAGAATGGTCTCAGAAGATTAGTTTCGACTTACTGATGAAGAATCCGAAGTTAAACTTGGTTCTGTCCGGCCGTCAGCAAGGTTACGCTTGAACGCAATGAGCTAGAGGGTTGAATGGTCCATTAACATGGACCAAATCCGTCAAGTAGTTTCGGAATTATAGCAATACGAAATGTTGTTTTCCCAATAACTCGAAAAATACTGATCTGATCGAATTAAGGCACGGTAGTTAGTTGATAAATACCGACACGAAGACTATTCTACCTATGCTAAATTTGATGAGTTTCGCATGACTAGAAAATTCAAAAAATTGCTTCAAGCACTGACGTGAAGTCAGAAGCTTTTGCGCGTATGTTCTATTGTCCATACTCCTGTAATGAACACTCTTCTTAATCGAATTTACCATGATGAATTCTATTGTCCATTCTCCTGTATTGGACACTCTTCTTAATCGAATTTACCATAATGAATTTTATTGTCCATTCTCCTGTATTGGACACTCTTCTTAATCAAATTTACCATGATGAATTCTATTGTCCATTCTCTTGTATTGGAGACTCTTCTTAATCGAATTTACCAAGGTAAATTCTATTAAGAAGAGTGTCTAATACAGAAGAATGGACAATAGAACTCATCATGGTAAATTCGATTGAGAAGAGTCTCCAATACAGGAAAATGGACAATAGAATTCATTATGGTAAATTCGATTAGGAAGAGTGTCCAATACAGGAGAATAGACAATAGAATTCATCATGGTAAATTCGATTAAGAAGAGTGTCAAATACAGGAGAATGGACAATAGAATTCATCATGGTAAATTCGATTAAGAAGAGTGTTCATTACAGGAGTATGGACAATAGAACATACGCGCAAAAGCTCCTGACTTCACGTCAGTGCTTGAACCATTTTTTTTTTCGATAAAGAGGGTCCAATCAGGAGAACGGACAATAGAATTCATCATGGTAAATTCGATTAAGAAGAGTGTCCATTACAGGAGAATGGACAATAGAACATACTCGCAAAAGCTCCTGACTTCACCCCAGTGCTTGAACTAATTTTTTTTTCGATTAAGAGGGTCCAATACAGGAGAACGGACAATATAATTCAACATGATAAATTAGTTTAAGAGTGTCCAATACAGGAGAATGGACTATAGAACATACACGCAAAAGCTCCTGACTTCACGTCAGTGCTTGAACCAATTTTTTTTCGATTAAGAGGGCCCAATATAGGAGAACGGACAATAGAATTCACTATGGTTAATTTGATTAAGATTATCTAATACAGGAGACTGGACAATAGAACATACGCGTAAAAGCTTATTTTGACTTCTCATCAGTGCTTGAACCAATTTTTTTTTTTTAATTTTCTGAGGGCACGGTTTTTTACAAAATTTACACATGTCTTTATGTTGATATTCTACTTCTAGTAACTAAGTTTCATTTCGATCAGGTCAAAATAAGGAAAAATCATTGTGACGAACATACAAAATTTATTCGAAACAACAACGAAACGAAACATCAAATATAAAAAAACTAAATATTAATAGAACAAAACTTCAAGGGGTGTTCAATTTCCCCCCCTCCAAAATGTTATTTTTCTCTTAAAAAAAAATTTTTGCTGCAGAAAGTGAGAAAGTGACCCTTACACCCCTAAACGACTCCCTCCGAAATAAATTCCTATTTCAAACCACCGCCCCCCACCCCCAATCTAAATATCTAATCGATTAATCGTAAATGAATAGGTGTGTTTTTATTTTCAAGTATTCATTCACTTTACGAAAATAAAAACACACCTATTCTTTTACGAATAATCGATTAGACATTTCGATTGATTAAAAAAACGTACCCAATATTTCACATTTAATTACCTATCAAAATTGGATGAGGAAAGTTTAGAAAAGAAATAATGTTTCATAAATAACGAAGGTTGATTGTTGAAATATAATTTTGGAGTATTTTAGTTTTGTTCTTCTAGAAAATGGATGCGACCGCAGAAAGAGGAAAATGGAAATAAATGATGTACAGATTTTGTAGAAAACTGAAAAAATACCTATTAAAAATAGAATACTTAAGTCGACATTTCCGGAACAAATTTTTTGTCGGACAAGGTCTTTCAAGGAACGTTTTGGGAATACATTTGTGCTATTAGGGTGGTGTGTATTAAATGTTACTGTCTTTTTTAAATTTTTTTAAAATTTGCGGATATTAGCAAAAAAGGAAAATATGAATTTATAAAATTTATTATGATTTTCTTATACTCACAACTGTATTTAGGTACCGATTCGGACATGTTTTTATTGCCGACAGCCAATCCTGTAATTGCTGAAAAGAAATATGATTTTTAGATACGGTTTTTACATCAATAATTGTTAAGAAAATATTTCGATGTAACCTATGTATAAAAGTTTTTTATTTAGATTTATTATAGAGGAATGGAAGGATTTTCAATTATATTGACATATTATCTTAAAAATTTATAATAGTATTGATGATTATTCAAAATTAATTATGGGATTTCTATTCAACTTACCTGATTATTCATTTTTTGATTTCGTAGTTCTTAGATTTATAGAAGAAAAAAAATATAATATAATAAAATGGCGTTTGTATTGGGTAATTTGATTTTCATTTAATAATTCAAATATTTTATGATCCAAATTCAATTCATGGGAGTATAGAATAATAAATATGTCATAAACCTATAATTTTCGAGAAGAGGCCAAGTTCTTTATTTAAAAAAAAAATTATCGAATCAGCAAATGTATTAATGATAACTATTATAATAAATAACATCATAATAATAATATTATATGGTAATATTAACGATCAAGGTATTTTAATGTTTGAGCGTGTTAATATTCGAGATCATCATAATATAAGAGTTACGTACATATATTTTTTTTGATATTTACTTGGTTAAAATAATTTTAGCGTACATATAATTGTTTTGATATTTACTTTTTTAATGAAACCAATTAATTCTCGATTGAATTTTATTGATTTAGATTAATAGTATGATGAATAATTAATCACAAAATTGGGAGACCATGGGCCAATTGCTGTGTCAAATAAACTATCAGAGATGTGATATAGCAATCCACTCTAACAGTCAAGCTGCTATTAAAGCTCTGAGCTCCCATGTTAACGAATCCAAACTAAAATGAGAATGCCGAAGAAAACTCAATGAAGTAGGCAAGAACTACAGGGTCTATTTGGTCTGGGTTCCTGGACATGCTGAAATCATAGGAAATGAGGAGGCAAATCCAAGAGATACTTGGACCTTATTAATAACACGCTGCACTTCCTTACAGGACACTGCGGCCTCAGGAAGCAAGCATATGATGAGATTAGGACTAGTAGAAATTGACGAGTGCAGATTCTGTTGGGAGGAGGATAAAACTCCTGATCACCTTATAACGGAATGCTTCGCCATCTCAAACCAACTTAAGGAATGCTGTGGGCAAGAAATTTGCAGGAGCGAAGACGTAGTCTTTTTGAAGCCATCCCAGATACTGGAGCTCATCAGAACTCTGGAACTGGAAGGTGAGCTATAGACGGTAATGGCATCTATAGCTTTGAAGGGGGACACAATAGACTTAAAGGTCGCAGTGCAACGTAACCCCCTAAAATAATATACTATATACAATATATTTATATATGTTGTAAATTTAATGGTCCTTGATGGATAGTTTTCATCTATTAGAATTTATTTTTTAATTTTGAGATTTACTAGCAGAAGTTATTTTTTATTATTTACTATATTTTGAGTGCGAATTTTTTTGGTATATTATATAAGATATGAAATGGTCACTATCGTTTATATGTAAAATTATCTCCATTTCATTATTGCTGCTCTTACTAGAGGATATGCCCTTCCGCATGGAAAAATGAAACTATCATTTTTCATAGAAACTGTATGATAGTGTTTTATCAAAAGAATATATATACCAATGGAACTGGTTTGTTTTTACATTACACAGCCTAACTTTGTTATAAAATTCGAAAAGTGAATTTCGTAAGATCTATATGTCTCATTCAATCTGATTCGTTTGTTGAATGCAACATTTGAATTTGTTTATAGGTATAAGCGGCCAAATGGTTTTGAAGTTATAACTGTCAGATATTTGGTTGTCATTTCCTCAACAACTCGAAAAATACAAAACCGATTTAATTAAAAAATGGTTATTAGTATTTCAATGCCAACGTGCTAATTTTTACAAATTTTCGTGAGGATCGTATTACTAGAAATTTTTAATGTTTAAAACAAAAAACTATGTTTATTTATTTAGTTATTTTTATTATAAATTTATATTGCACGTTTTATATAAATTCGATTTTTCGCAATAAAAATAATGAAACATTTACAAAAAATATAATTATAAAAAATTATCAATATTTCTCAAATAACAACAACAAAATATTGTAGTTTATTTTGCTTAATTACTGCATACTGCATATATTTTAATTAAGTTTAAATTAAAATGAGAAAATATTAATATATATATATATATATAATATTATTAATACTATTTTTTTGTTGTAATTATTTTCGAAACCCTTATTCCATATATATTCCATTGAACCTAGCTTTGATAAACTTATGATCATGTAAATTCTTGATAGAGGATAAGAAATGATTGCTTTTTCTTATTTTTGATGAATATATAAAGTTTGTGGGAAGATTGCACTTAATAATTATTTACAAAATTTATAGAAATTATTGTGGAAAACTAGCGAACAGAAGTTTCCAAATTGTGTAGATACATGATTCGTCTTTCGGTTTTTTTGTAATGCATTATCATAATTGTTGGAAAGGAATTAATATTCTGATAAATAACGATTGTTTAGGTATCAAAGAAAAAATTGATAGGAAAGCTGTTTTCTAAAATATAATAACATGTTGTATAAAATGAAATGAATGAAATTGTACAAAATAGAATAAGATAGATGTAGACATAAATTAGTAGGTTTATACAGGAAAAAAAATTATTGAAATTAATATGGCATACTAGTAAACAGAGGTTTCCAAATTTTGTGTACATTCAATTTTTTTTTAACGAATTAACATAAATAATTGTTGGAAAGAAGTTAATATTTTATTATATAATGTTTATTTATGTATGAAAGAAAAAAAATTAATTGGAAACCTCTTTTCTAAAATAAAATTACAAGTTATATAAAAATAAAATGAAATTGTTTGTTTGAAAGAGAATACGATAGATGTAGCCATAATTTAGTTCAGGATTTGACAATTTTGTACACTGTAAAATAACAAAATTTTTCATTATTATTATATTATTTTCAAAAGTTCCTATATCCACAACGTTGTTTTAAAAAAACAGAAAATGATTTTTTTTCAAATGGAACAAAAACAAGTTCAAAATTAAAATTAGTTGATAATTTTTGGAATTCAGTGTTGAATTCGATTGAACTAAAAAAGAAGAAAATTATATAATACAGTTGGCAAACAAATCTGAGTTAAGTTGTATATTTACCTGGATACTCTGAGTACAGTATCTATAGATGTATTTTGAGGAAATTTGACTAATGGAAGAGCTTCGTTAGGGTTTATTCTAAATTTTTCATTTTTTCTAAATAGATGCTTCAAAGATATGCTTCAAGTTTACCAAAGATGAAGTTTCGTTTGAATATGTTCTAAATTTTTCATTTCTATTAATTTCATGCTTCAATAATATTCTTTATAGTTGACCAAAGGTGGAGTTTCGTTTGGATATGATCTAAATATTTCATATATTCTGATTATATCCACAATATTCTTGATTTTGATGGGATTTCTCCTTGGTATGCATAATTTAACTTCATATGAGATTTCTAAGGTATTTTCTTCATCAACTGCTAGACAAATAGTCGTTCTGCAGAGAAAAATTGATTAATTTTTAGGATTCAGGAATTATCATATCTGAAAAATGTTAACCGTAGAGTTCATAATCATTCTACGATTATTTGGCAGTTTAAAATATTCTGAGGTTCTAATAACAAATTTTAAAAATAATTAATTCTTTTTAATATTCTGCTAATTTATTCTCAAAAAGTTTCTAATGGTAATTTATTAGAAGAATTTGATAACTAGAATTAGTCTTGATTATGATTGAACATTTGTACTACATGATAGATTCTCCTCTGATAATTTTGTAATTATGAAGTTTGAGAAAACACATATATATATATATATATATATATAGATTCTAGGTTAAGGGGTATAGGAAATGATGAATAACTTCAGTTTATCTTCTTTATTTCTTTAGTCGACGTTTCGACCCTGGTTGGGGTCTTCCTCAGGACTCTACAATAATTCAATACGAACAGTCAGTAACAGAACAAATAGGTTTTTTTTTTGACATACCGAAAATGTGAAGAACAAAAGACCTGAAGCACATCAGCAAATAATGCTAACAGCGTGTCATTTACAATCACTCCCTTACAATGACCCAAAGCACAAAGATCTTCATATGCGTTTGTGAAAGCATGGCAATCATAAATGAAAAGAGGTTATTAAGAAACACAGAACATGAAGCTAGGTTACGTCATTGTCAACTCGAGTCATAGAACCTGAATTTGATTCGCGTTTTCTTTGGAAGTTCCAACTAATCAAGTAAGAATAAATATTGCTAATACCTTCAATATCTTTTTTGTGATTCATGGCATTTTCATGCCGCTTAATGTGGAACATCTCCAGAAAGCATCTCTTCCTCGTATTGTCTTCCTTGTCCAACACCCTTACTGAGTTATAATCCATCTGATGGTCTTTCTTACGGATGTGTTCCGCTAGGGCACAAGTTTTTTTCGGGTTTTTTACATCACTCTTGTGCTGTGTGATTCTCTTTTTTAGGTTTTGGGATGTTTGTCCGATGTATACTTCTCTACACTCCAAACACGGCACGCAATATACCACTCCACTCATTCTTTCCACTTCGTATTTGTCTTTGGTGCGACTGAATAATCTGTCAACTTTAAAGGCGGGTTTAGGGATCAGTCTTACAGCCGGTTTCATAATCAATTTTAAAGTCTCTCTAATTTTAAAGCTTCCTTTAGTTGGACATTTTGGTTTCATAATAGATTTCAGCTTCCTAAAGTTGCTTTAAATTTAAAGATAGAATTTCTTGACTTTAGCTGTTTTAAAGTATACATTAGCAATGACATTTGCGTTTCGTTGAGGAATTGACATTTGTCAATAAATATAAATCATTTTTTAGCGAGGATACCGCTTATAACCCGGTTATTAACAACGGTTTGTCATCAATGTCAAAATTTGTTCCCCCACCACATGACCGCGAAAGGTTGTATGTGTTTTCACTAAAACGTCAACGGTTAACCGTAGTCCTAGTAGTAAATATTTGTTTACTTTTTATTATGCAAACCTTACTTATTCTAACGTTTGATAAACAATTAACATGAATTACATGCAAATGTTGAATTTATTTCACGAAATGCTATTCACTAACGAGAATTAATGTGTCTTATTGGAATTCCTCAACACTGTATTACATCCAAATAATAGTCCCACTTCCCAGTACTGATAGCACTATTCAAATTATGGATAATGCGCTTCAGGCTAGACCTAGGAGATATCTGGCTTGAAATATATACTGAATTTGTATTTTTTCAATTGTTTCGAATGAAAAAAGAAACCTTCCATAATTAGATTTGTTTGATGAAATTATAGGAAATGATTCTCACCACCTAATTAAGAAAAAGTAAAGAGGTGGGTACTAACCAGTACAACAAGAACGTAGTCTTCTAGTCTTTTTGTGGTATATATCCAAGCCAGATTGCCTTCATTCTATTACCGTTTAATAAAAGATTCGCTATTTGGCAGTCCGTAATGACGAAGTAATCCCCACTCCTTGGTTGTTTAGAATATATTAAAAAAATTCCACGCTTTCCTTTGCCACAGCCGTTTTAATTACTTTCAACAGATTTAAACTTTCAACTTTCAATACTTTTGACAATTTCAAACTTTCAACAGATGTCAACCGCTAGCAACCCACCTCATGGACCCGGTTATAAATTTTGATACCGGTATCAAATGTCAATATGACAGCTTTGGAGGGGAACTTCCGTTACCGCTTGTAACCACTCTCGCTAAAATAAAGAAATTATAACCGTTTGATACCGGTATTAAGCGGTAACGTCGCTAAAAATCGATTATAATAATTATCCGATCCGGTGATTATTGTAAAGAATTATATCCAACAAACTTGGAAAAAATATAATGGAAAATTTTGACACAAGTTCAGGTTCATCTGATGACGAAATTCGGTATATCCGAAGAAGAAAAATGTATAGAGAAAGAATAGACTATTTCCACAGATATGACGAGAATGAATTCTTCGATATATTTCGATTAAAAAAAGAAACAGTTTTGCGTTTATTGCAAGAAATAGAAGACGATATAAAATTGCCTACGAATCGGTTAGTATCCTATAGGAGTTATTGAAAATCTAAAATCGTACCAAGGGCATTTTAATTGCATATTTTCATGAAATATTCCTCTCTTTGGTAAAATTCGAAGATCGACTTCTCTTAGTTTTAAGTTCAATGTCCACTATATCCATAGACCTAATAAACCCTCTGGACACGGCTTAGAGAGAGAGGAATCTAGGCCGGACTTATGATAAGGATGGAATGCTTTGGGGCAAAACATCAGTTAATTGCTTTCTTTTCAGAAGTTTTATACGGTATTATTGTGTTTTCTAAAGCTTTATGAGTAGAATTTGAGTTATTTTTTTTTTGAATTAGAGTAGGGTTTATTAGGTCTATGACTATATCACACATATTAACAAAAACTTAACTAAATATCCAAACGAAAAGAAACTATCAAACTTATTACGAATGAGTTGACGTTAAATAGGTACAAAGATAGGTATCAATGTATCATAGAATCATATAAATATTGTGATTGCTGTCAATTTTAGTTCATATAAATCAGTATCAGTCATGCCAATTTCAAATACTTCGCTAAAAGGATACTTTACGTAAAGTCCCCTTGAAGTTTCATTATGAAATTAGTATTCTTTTAAGGTAGGCTTTAGCTTGAAGAAACCTTTATCTAAAGTCTACTTTAGAGGTTTATTATGAAACTGGCTGTTAAGGTCTCATTCTTTAGTAGATTTATTAGGGAATTAGTTAGACCTTTGATCAATGGAATTGTCGCATATTTTATTCTCTCTGTTACATGATTGGTGGATGCGCTTTCTCCACCCAGTGTCTGTCCTGGAGGAGAGGCGTTGAAAATCAGTCTCGTTAGTAGTGTTTTGGGGTACCCGTTTTCTGACATAAATTCAAAAAGGCGTTTTAAGTTCTTTTTGTGAAAAGTTATGTGTGATATTTTATGTGTGATATTTTATTTATTTATTATTGTACCTATACGGTTCTTGTACCATATTGATCTTTTGTCCCTGTGGGTGATTGGAGTAATAATGCACATATCTTCCTGAGTGGGTCGGTTTTCTGTACCAATCTAGCATGAATTTCCCTTCGTCTGTCCTCATCACTGCTGTGTCCAAAAAGGGCACTCTCATCTCTACTTCCTCCTCCATTGTGAATTTGATGTAATCGTGCTGTCGGTTGCATCTTTCTAAAAAGTAAGCTTTCTTGTCACCAGGTACTGTACAAATTAAATCGTCAACGTATTTTTAGCGCTCTAGTTCCTCGGAACTGAGTGCTTATCAATTTGCCCAAATGTCTGTAATTTTCGAATATTTCGATGAAAATGGTCTTAAACGATTTGGTTCGACTCACTGATCAAGAATCCGTGGTCGAAATTCATTATGTCCGGCCGTAGGCACGATAACTCTCGAACTGAATGAGCTAGAGAGTTGAAATTTTCAGAGTAGGTTTGGGGGATAAATGTCTCAGCTAAGTTCGTTATTGGGCAGAATTGGACAGATGGTTTCGGAGTAACAAAAAAAAAAATTTTTTTTACAAAACAAATTCCAAATTAAATTATTTTTAATGAGCAGTTTTATCATAAGAATCCATTCATATCATTTTTAACTCTAACAAGCTAATACTTTCGGAGATATGATTTTTCAAAATTTCAATGTAAATCGTATTTCCCAGATTGATATAATTATTCTATGTATGAATTGTCATAATGTCAACTTGACAGAAGGGAATATTGTAACTCCAAAAATATTGGGGTTGAAATACTCGTATTTTAGCGATGCAACGGGGACCTCACCCGAAAATGTTTGAAAATATTACGTAAATATTAGAAGCATAATTCTGTAGTTCGAGAGAGGACAAAATTTGGTGAATGTAGATCAGGAAATTTTTGATCGATTACAAGGTAATTTTTTATTATTACTTATCTTCTTTCATACATGTTTTATGGAATACCTACTATTTGTAGGTACTTTAAACCTGTTTTGGGCAATTGTCATACGAAACTTGTTTTTTTGGCGCTCTAGTTCAATTTGCCCAAGTGTCTGTAATTTTGGAATTTTTGGCTGAAAATGGTCTCAAACGATTTGGTTCGACTCACTCATCAAGAATCCGAGTGCGAAATCGAATCTGTCCGTTTGGCCGACCGGCCGTAGGCACGAACTCTCAAACGAAAGGAGTTAGCGGATTGAAAATTTCAAGGTGGTTTTGGAGCGTAAATATCTCAGACAAGTTCGTTAATGGGCGAAATCCATCAAGGGGTTTCGGAGTTATGGCCGATTCTAGTAAAAATATTTTTTATGAATATTTCCGAAACCGATCACTCGATCTATCTGAAATTTAGCATCAAATTGTAGAATCATGACCTTTATACGCATGTGAAGTTTTGTATTGACCAGATTACCGCAAAGTGTCAAAAAAAAAATTTGAAAATGTGGGGCAGTTCTCATTCTCATGATTGCTCATTTAATCTTGATAAATAAAGTATTATTTGAATTGAATTTCCTTTATGATGCACTCCTATCATAAGAATACATTGATATAATTCCCAACTCTGAGAAACCAATACTTTCGGAGATATAATTTGTCTGTTTGAGCTAGAGCGCCAGAAAGCTCCTGTGCACAGGGCTTGTTTTATAAAAGGTATTGGAAATGGGATGTCAGCCAGGATGCAGTCCATCATGTAGTCCATGACTATCTCAGCTACGGGAGAACTGATATATGAACCCATAAGGGATCCTAATATCCTCCGATTTCTAGTGGAGGCTAATTTTGTGTTGTGAGATTTAGCCTCCACTAGAAATCGGAGGATATTCCTCTTGGAGTGCAAGAGAAAGGGCTTGGTTCCGAGACACATGTGCGACAGTATGAAATACTTCTATGGGTCAGCAACAGACTCAGTGTCATCTAAACAAGTTGAAAGCATGAAGGAGAAGGTATCACGAATAATCTCACAATTTGAAATAACCACCACCATCAAAAAATCAGAAGAATGGAAAAAGAAGCCTCCAGATTATGGCAGTTTCTTGAGGTTTCACTCCCACATAATATATTGGCCCAATTTAGATCCCACCAGATGAACAAATACAGGAGAGTTTTCTCAGTAGTTAAGGAGAGGAACATGAATAAAATCAAACGCTTGGAAAACGAACAGCTGATCAAGGTGAGAACCCAAGACAGATGGGTCAAAAACATAAGTTCCACAGCCATACCAGATAATATCCTGAGATTGCTAGCATGAGGACCTAAGTTTGCAATCGACATACCGCCCAATGAGGTTTCCCTACAGAAACTCCTATCTGATGTGGAAAACGTCATCAATCTAAATGACTCATCTTCATTTGCGTGAAGTTATCCACACATTCTCATCCACACATTATGACGTGGGGACTGTCGAATATGGGGTATACGGAATTTAACGAGCAGTGTTGCCAGACTGACAATTATTCCCTTATTAACAAATTTGTCAAAATAGGAGATTACACGCGCATTAAAATTCATTTTAAATCATAAGGGGGTTTCACATACAATTACGACCGACAAACTTATAAAGGTGGGGACTATGTGTCTTATATAAATGATTAATTTTCATCGAAAAGCTTCCAAGTGTCCCAACGAATATGATTATAAATTCTAGGTTTTCTATGATGACCTACATTCAGAATGTATATGAATTTCAGCTCGACATAACGTACAGGGTGAGAAAATAAATACTGACTTGGGTAATGATGTTTTTTCCACTGAACGACGGCCGTTGCATCGAGTATTTTTTTATTCTTACATTCCTTAGATGACACTTATTCAGAATAAAGATGAATTTTTGCTCGACGTATCGTACAGTGTGAGAAAATAAATACTGACTTGGAAAATAATGTGTTTTTCACTGAACGACGGCCGTTGCATCGAGTGTTTTTATATTCTTATATTCCTTAGATGACACTTATTCAGTGTCAGTGCAGAGACTGCCTTGTATCAACTGACTGAAGTCATCCAGAGAACTCTGAATAGTAAAGAAATCGCAATGTGTGCATTCCTGGACATATCTGGGGCCTTTGACAACACAACACACGTGTCTGTCAGAGAAGCACTTAAAAGGCCATAATAAAATGGATGTATGACGTGCTGACAACGAGGACAGCTGAGACATTGGGGGGAAATCAACCCATCTCTGTCAAAGCCACTCGCGGGACACCTCAAGGGGGGGTATTATCTCCCCTCCTATGGAGCCTGGTAGTAGATGAACTACTACACAGGCTAACGGAGCTTGGCTTCGAATGCGTAGGCTATGCTGACGACATAGTTCTAATAGTGAGAGGCAAATTCGAGGGCATCTTATGTGACTTACTACAGGAGGGCCTCAGAATTATTGAGCAGTGGTGCCAGTCGGTGGGGCTGAGTATTAACCCAACCAAGACCACAGTAATTCCATTCACCCGGAAAATAAACCTTCCAGCCATAAAATCCCTCTCATTAAATGGAGAAGTGATTGACTGGAAGACTGAAGTTAAATATCTGGGAATAACTCTGGATAGAAAGCTTCTGTGGAACAAGCATGTGGATATCACTGCAAGTAAAGCAATAAGAGCTCTGATGGCGTGCAGAAATCTATCCGGTAAGACTTGGGGCTGTAGCCCTAAAATACTGCGATGGATGTACGTCATGATTGTGAGACCAATAATTACCTATGGGGCAGTAGTCTGGCATGCCAAAGCAGATCAGACAACTACTAGGAAAGCGCTTGACAAAGTGCAAAGGCTAGCTTGTGTGTGCATCACGGGAGCTATGAGAACGTGTCCAACCAGGGCACTTGAGATCATCACAGATCTCTCACCTCTGCATCTAGTGATTGAGAGGTTAGCCCATGAGGCCACCCTCAGAATATCTAAGGAAGGTACAGGAACTGAGAGGATTAAATGTCAGAGAGCCTGGACCTCTTTGACTAATTACATCCCATCAGTGAACCTTCCTAGTGATGCAATGGTCAAAAAAGTAAGCATTGAGAAGAACTTCACCACGATGCTAAGTAGAAAGGAAGAATGGGAAAGGGAGTTCACCACCCAGACTTTCAAAGAAAATACCATAAAATGGTACACAGATGGCTCAAAAACCACGACGGGAGCTGGCGCTGGGGTATATGGGACAGGCACCAAGTGCGCACTGTCGGTAGGCTCCCGTTTGAGTATCTTCCAGGCAGAATTACTCGCAATCGAAAGATGTGCAGATATTAACCTAGAAAGAAAATATCAGAAATGCGACATAGCAATCCATTCGGATAGTCAATCGGCTATCAAAGCACTGAGCTCCCATGCCATCGATTCAAAGTTGATATGGGAGTGCCGAAGAAAACTAAATGAAATTGGCAAGAATAATAAGGTCTTTTTAGTCTGGGTCCCCGGTCACTCGGGAATCAAGGGGAACGAAGAGGCCGATACACTTGCCAGAAAGGCAGCACGAACTCCTTTTATCGGCCCAGAACCTTTCTGCGGTATAGGAAAATGCACCTACAAGAAAGAGTTTCTGGAGAAGGAGGAAACCAAAAGAGAGACACTCTGGCGGAATCTTCCAGGTTTGGTTCATTCCAAAAAGTTCCTTAGGAACTTTAAAGAAGTGAGATCCAAAAGGTATCTGGATCTCTGTAAGAATAAGTTACACCTGGTCACTGGCTTCCTCACAGGACACTGTCGCCTCAGGAAGCATTTGATGAGAATAGGTTTATCAGATACTGACGAGTGCAGATTCTATGGGGAGGAGGAAGAAACTCCTCTTCACCTTGTTACAGAATGCCTCGCCATTGCAAGTCAGCGAAAGGAATGCTTTGGACAGGAAACTTGTAGGAATGAAGACGTAATATCCTTGAAGCCTTCCCAGATATTGAGGTTCATTTATACTCTGGAACTGGAGGGCGAGCTGTAGATGGCGTAATGGTGAGAACAGCTCTGATGGGGGGCACAATAGATCTCAAGGTCGCGGTGCAACGTAACCCCTTATCAATAATAATAATAAAAAAGTCAGTTTTTATTTCCTCACACTGTACGATACGTCGAGCAACAATTCATCTTTATTCTGAATAAGTGTCATCTAACGAATGTAAGAAAAGAAAAATACTCGATGCAACGGCCGTCCTTCAGTAAAAAAACAAGCCCTGTGGACAGGAGCTTTCTGGCGCTCTAGTTCAAACAGGCAAATTATATCTGGTATTGGTTTCTCAGAGTTGGGAATTATATCAATGTATTAATATGATAGAACTGCATCAAAAAGGAAATTCAATTCAAATAATAGTTTATTTATGAAGCAATCATGAGAATGAGAACTGTACCACATTTTCAAATTTTGTTTTTGACACTTTGCGGTAATCTGGTCAATACAAAACTTCACATGCGTATAAAGGTCATGATTCTACTGTCTTCTACAGTCTGGTGCTAAATTTCAGATAGATCGAGTGATCGGTTTCGGAAATATTCATAAAAAATATTTTTACTAAAATCGGCCATAACTCCGAAACCCCTTGATGGTTAACGCCCATTAACGAACTTGTCCGAGATATTTACGCTCCAAAACCACCTTGCAATTTTCAATCCGCTAACTCCTTTCGTTCGAGAGTTATCGTGCCTACGGCCGGTCGGCCGGCCGGACAGAATCGATTTCGCACTCGGATTCGTGATCAGTGAGTCGAACCAAATCATTTGAGACCATTTTCAGCCAAAAATTCCAAAATTACAGACACTTGGGCAAATTGATAAGCAATCTGTTCCGAGGAACTAGAGCGCCAAAAAAACAAGTTTCATATGACAATTGCCCAAAACAGGTTTAAAGTACCTACAAATAGTAGGTATTCCATAAAACATGTATAAAATAATAAATTACCTTGTAGTCGATCAAAAATTTCCTGATCTACGTTCACAAAATTTTCTCCTCTCTCGAACTTTGGAATTATGCTTTCAATATTTACGTAATATTTTCAAACATTTTCGGGTGAGGTCCCCGTTGCATCGCTAAAATACGAGTATTTCAACCCCAATATTCTTGAAGTTACAATATTCCCTTCTGTCAAGTTGACTTTATGGCAATTCATACATAGAATATACATAGAATAATTATATCAACCTGTGGAATACGATTTACATTGAAATTTTGAAAAATCATATCTCCGAAAGTATTAGCTTGTTAGAGTTAAAAATGATATAAATGGATTCTTATGATAAAACTGCTTATTAAAAAAAATTTAATTTGGAATTTGATCTGTAAAAAAAAATTTTTTTTTATTACTCCGAAACCTTCTGTCCGATTTTGCCCAGTAACGAACTTAGCCGAGATATTCATCCCCCATATCTATTCTGAAAATTTCAACTCTCTAGCTCATTCCATTCGAGAGTTATCGTGCCTACGGCCGGACCGGCCGGACAGAATGAATTTCGACCACGGATTCTTGATCAGTGAGTCGAACCAAATCGTTTAAGACCATTTTCATCGAAAAATTCGAAAATTACAGACATTTGGGCAAATTGATAAGCACTCAGTTCCGAGGAACTAGAGCACCAAAAAACATTATTTTCCAAGTCTGTATTTATTTTCTCACACTGTACGATACGTCGAGCAAAAATTCAGTTTTATTCTAAATGAGGTTCATCTAAGGAATGTGAGAATAGAAAAATACTCGATGCAACGGCCGTCGTTCAGTGAAAAAAACATTATTTTCTAAGTCAGTATATATTTTCTCACACTGTACGATACGTCGAGCAAAAATTCATCTTTATTCTGAATAAGTGTCATCTAAGGAATGTGAGAATAGGAAAATACTCGATGCAACGGCCGTCGTTCAGTAAAAAAAACATTATTTTCCAAGTCAGTATTTATTTTCTCACACTGTACGATACGTCGAGCAAAAATTCATTTCTATTCTAAATGAGAGTCATCTGAGGAATGTAAGAATAGAAAAATACTCGATGCAACGGCCGTCGTTCAGTAAAAAAAAAACATTATTTTCCAAATAAGTATTTATATTCTCACACTGTACGATACGTCGAGCAAAAATTCATTTTATTCTGAATAAGTGTCATCTAAGGAATGTAAGAATAGAAAAATACTCGATGCAACGGCCGTCGTTCAGTAAAAAAAAACATTATATTCCAAGTCAGTACTTATTTTCTCACACTGTACGATACGTCGAGCAAAAATTAATCTTTATTCTGAATAAGTGTTATCTGAGGAATGTAAGAATAAAAAAATACTCGATGCAACGGCCGTCGTTCAGTAAAAAAAACATTATTTTAAAAGTCAGTATTTATTTTCTCACACTGTACGATACGTCGAGCAAAAATTCATTTCTATTCTGAATGAGAGTAATCTAAGGAATGTAAGAATCGAAAAATACTCGATGCAACGTCCGTAATTCAGTAAAAAAATATTATTTTCCATTTCAGTATTTAATTTCTCACACTGTACGATACGTTGAGCAAAAATTCATCTTTATTCTGAATAAGTGTCATCTAAGGAATGTAAGAAAAGAAAAATACTCGATGCAACGGCCGTTTTTCAGTAAAGAAAACATTATTTTCCAAGTCTGTATTTATTTTCTCACACTGTACGATACGTCGAGCAAAAATTCATCTTCATTCTGAATGAGTGTCATCTAAGGCATGTAAGAATCGAAAAATACTCGATGCAACGGCCGTAATTCAGTGAAAAAAACATTATTTTTCGAGACAGTATTTATTTTCTCACACTGTACGATACGTCGAGCAAAAATTCATCTTTATTCTGAATTAGTGTCATCTAAGGAATGTAAGAATAGAAAAATACTCGATGTACCGGCCGTCGTTCAGTAAAAAAAACATGAAGTAGTAAATAACATTACTAACTTCAAAAAAAGATCTACAAAACTTAATAAGAGCCAATTACAATTAAATAACAGAATCAAGAAAACAAAATCATTTCTCAAAAAACACCCTCAAATAACAGTTCTTAAACCTGATAAATCTAACAAAACAGTAGTAATGAATACATGTGACTATAATAAAAAAAAATTTTGATATCCTAAACGATGAAACAACTTATAAAAAAATAAAACAAGATCCAACAAAGATAATTCAAAATAAAAATAATGATCTAGTAAAATCATGGGAAAAAAGGAATATTTTACCTAAAAAACTTTGCAATGAATTAAAAATACATAACGCAAATCCACCCCAAATATACGGACTTCCAAAATTACATAAAAAAGAAATACCTCTTAGACCAATCATTAGTTGTATCCAAAGTCCTATTTATAAATTATCAAGATACATAGTTAATTGTTTAACCCCAATACTTGGAAAAAATAAATTTTATATAAAAGATTCATGGCAATTCAACAAATTCATAGATAATGTATCATTAAAAATCAATGAAAAATTGTTCTCACTAGATGTTGTCAGCTTATACACAAATTTACCACTTGACGTAGCAAAAGAATTATTTACTAAGAAATGGAATGAAATAAAAATACATACAGACCTACCAAAAACAGAATTTATAAAAGCAATCGAACTATGTTTTTCATGCTCGTATTTTCAATTTAAAAACGAATTTTATTGTCAAATAAATGGATGTGGCATGGGAGTTCCGATTTCTGCGGTAATAGCACAACTTATTATGGAAGATTTAGAAGAAACTTTCATAAATAGATTAACATACAAAATACCATTTTTTGAACGTTTCGTAAATGATTGTCTCACAGCAGCACCTGAAGATAAAATATGTGAAATTATTAGCAATTTCAATAACTACCATTGTAACGAAGTTCGTTAATTTCCGTGCGAACCCTGTACTCACAAATCTCATAATTTACCTTCATATTTAATTCCATCTGAAAAACGTCGAATTCGAATTAAATTCGTCCGTTATTTTCAGCGAGCTCCTACGTGGAAAAACAATCGCATTTGTTTTTGTCCGTCCGATAAGAACATCTTATCTTCCGTCCGTGCATCGTTTTTGCGCCCGTAAACAGGTGGAAAAAAGTCGCGTGGTATCTGACGAAATTACCTTATAAGGAAATCTTTCAATTTCCTTCCAGAAGAACATGATGTCAGGTACCACCCATCAGAAGGCGAATTTGGACCCCTACCGCCCGTAAGTGCGAGATTTTGACCACGTGGTTGCTCAGCTGTTACCGAGATTATAAAAGGCACCCCGACGAGACAATTCAGGAATTCGGTGTATTAAAATTCTCTGTCGATTCTTGAGTTGATTCGGTATAATTAAGTCTTCGATTATTAATCTACTGCTACTATTACTCCTACATAAATTATATTCTACACTTCGTGATTAACAGCAATTTTCGAGTTTTCCGAGTTCCGTAACGAACCAGACGTGCGAAAGTTAAACTCGAAAGGCGCTGTTTTCCGAATTAGATCACCGTAAGATTTCGACTCTTTTAGTGTGTGAGAAAAAGTGAGACAGGACTCGTGAATATAGTGAAAATAAAGTGCCCGGAATTGGTAAGGCCCATTTTTATACCGTTGCTACCGCTTATTTTTCCGTCAGGGTGTCTTCCTATTGCATAAACGTTCTCCTAAGTTACGTCCATCAGGGTTTATCCTACTGCGGCGCTGATACCTGTCAATTCTCTTTGGCATTGTGGTGAACACATGGCGATTGAGGTCACAACGCTCTCACGGGGGCGCTCCTTGCCAGTTTGTTTGCCCGCTGTCATCGGATTTGTTAAGGTTACTTGCCGGTCGTGATCGTCCCTTTTAGGGTCACTCGACCGGAAACCATTGGCGTCTAGCTTAGAGTTTCCTAATTCACGTCCGCCAGGGTTTATCCTACCGCGGCGCCGATACCTGTCAATTCTCTTTGGCATTGTGGTGAACACTCGGCGGTTGAGGTCACAACGCTCTCACGGGGGCGCTCCTTGCCAGTTTGTTTGCCCGCTGTCATCGGATTTGTTAAGGTTACTTGCCGGTCTTGATCGTCCCTTTTAGGGTCACTCGACCGGGAACCATTGGCGTCCCAGCGTGGGGTTTCCAAATTTATATCTGTCAGGGGTATCCTACTGCGGCGCCGATCCCTGTCAATTCTCGTTGGCATTGTGGTGAACACTCGGCGGTTGAGGTCACAACGCTCTCACGGGGGCGCTCCTTGCCAGTTGTTTGCCCACTGTCATCGGATTTGTTAAGGTCACTTGCCGGTCTTGGTAGTCCCTTTTAGGGCCACTCGACCAGGAACCGTTGGCGTCCCAGCTTGGGGTTACTGATAAGCACTGTGCGTCGATTGATCGAGCCACAGTCGCTGCCGGACCTACGTTTCAAGACCGACGAAGAAATACGTAAGCGCATCCACCATTTAGGACGACACTCTGCCGTGGCCTACCAATTGGTGCACCGGCGCATCCGCCATTATTCACCCTCCCCGCTTCCAAGCATTTTCAACAGCCTCGTTTCGTCAGCTCACCTCGTCTTGCTACCATAACCTCACATTTTACCGTTTTCTTTATTAAGTGTGAGTGCACGAATATAATTTTAATACACTACGACTTTTGTCTTTCCCATCTGACCAATCCTGCTGTGAAAGGAGCTGAATCACACAATCGCTCCTACCTCAGATTGTAACCGAACCCTTCTTCACTGTGAAAAGGCGACCCCAGCCATAAGTGAGGAACCGTCAAGGCGTTACAACCTTGTAAAACCCATTGTAACTGGCGCCCGAGTGTTGTATAACCCGATTGGCAATCGCCTAGTGCGATCCGTGTTTTCTCCACGAGGAAACAGCCTCACAAATTGGCGCCCGAGCAGGGACCGTTTCTTTCACAACAGCAGATTTGGGATCACGGATCAGGAGTTCGTTTTTTGAGGTGGTTAGACGAAATCGCAACATGGAAGTGAACCGTTTACGAGCTGACGAGCTTGTTTGGGAACTGGAGGCCCGTGGATCACTTGCAGGCAGAACTGTTCACGAGAACCGAGCACAACTGCGGAGATTACTCAGCCAGGGAATCCCATACCGACCTTTACAAAGGGACCCGGCCGAGGAAATTAATGCAGTGAGCCGCATCCTGGGTGACCTGATTGAGGATATCACGGAGTTCGACGACGAGAACGCTGTCAATGAAGGAGTCCGGATTGGCAGTCAGCTGTCACATGTCCGCCACAGGTTGGATCTGATTGTACCAGAAACCAGGGAAAACCAGCACAGGATGAACGACCTTAGAGACGTTCTAAGCCATGCCTGGGAAATGTTGAGGGACACCGAGATGTTCGAGGAGGGCCGACAACCGACACAGACACTGCTGTTGGAGGGTGTCGAGGCTCCTGGGATCTCCCGTGTCAATGGGTGCCCCCAAAGGACACAACCAGGACAGGCAGCGGAACTGATCTCCTTCGAGGATCCACCCGTCGCTGTACCCCACGAGTACCGTAGTCCCCTAGAGGTTGTTGGGAATGGACTCGCACCGTTAGTTCGTTCAGCCCCTCCCTCGAATGGCACCCACCAAAGGCAGGATAGGCCTTCCGACTTCCTGCAGAGGGTGCGTGAACGAGCCTGTGACGCAGTCCAGCGTCAGCTGAATTTTACGAGTCCCATCCTAACTGCCGGAACTCAGAAGAGTAAAACCAGTTCATCGGAACCGAAAATCCTTGGCCGACCAGCGGTAGCAGAGTCGACCCGGCGAATCTCGTTTCCATTCTTGGAAGAGGAAACCGAGATGCATCGCGAGGTGGGACCCAACACAGAACCCGACACTGCGGGAATTGGTCCCACCCGTATGCGAAGGGTCCAGAAAGCAGTCGCTCCAGCAACCGAAAGGATTCCCGGTCCTTGGGAGGAACCCGCTGGTCATGGAGGCCAGGAAAATTCCGCAAAAGCAGTCAACTGGACCGAAGGTGAGGTACACCAGCAGGAAATGCCGTCCCGGAAACCGACCGCAAATGTAACGACCGTAGTCAGTCCTCAGTGGAACTGCTCTCCAGTCCCCATTCACAAGTGGAATACGCACTTCGATGGTTCCAGCAGCGTGAATTCCTTCCTGGAGGAAGTGGAGCAGTTGGCAGAGACTCGCAGAATATCGCACCAACAGTTATTCGAGTCGATCTTCGAACTGCTCCGGAAGGATGCCAGAGATTGGTATATCCCCCGCCGTGGAACCTTGAAATCAAACTTACTAGCTTGCCCGTTACTAGCTCAGTGACTTATGCTAGCAAGTTTGTTCGTCCGCCTAGGAAACACCTTACCTAAGTAAAATGCCTCATAGAGCGCCTAAGTAAAAAAAATATACTACTCCTGAATGTATCCCAAATCGTTGACCTGATGGTAAAGATAAAACCTCTTATTCCCTATCTATATATTCCAACTTTACAAATAAATATTTCAATAATATATACAAGGATCAATGGTAAGTCTGAGATCGATGAGGCACTTATCTTTGCAGTCTGGGTTCGATAGATGAGGTAGGGCCGTCCAAAATGTCACAAGTAGAGGTACGTTCTCTTCGGAACAAAGGTACTTCGGTGGTAGGGAAGTTGTCTTCAACTGTTATTCCAGGACTGAGTTGTTCCTATTAGATGTTCCACCAGATATATGCTCAGGTATCAGATATTCCACCAAATTTGTGCTCAGGTATCAATATATTCCACCAGTTTATGCTCCGGTACCAAGAAAGTTCTCTCCAATTGTTCAATCCGGAACTAAGACTGCAAAAATTTAGACCCATAAGATAGTGCATGTAAGACGTGATCTCATTCCCAGTAACTCTAGACGAACTTGAAATTATTTACAGAGCAATAAATATGAGATAAAATATCTAGAATCCAGGAATAAGAGCACGTTATTCGATCGCAAGAATGAGACTAGAAATCAAGCATTATACAAAGAAACGTCTTAACCTGTGTAACCTGCAGAAAATGAATTAAACGGAAATAACAACTTGGCATTACAAAAGCAGAAAATATCAGTTCGAATCTACGTAGTACTTACCGCCTTTTAAATAGACGTCTTGTAAGAAACAAATAATTTTCCAATTCACACGATTATAATGGATTACGGTAGTACTCTAATTTAAACTATCTGGCGAGATGTCAACGCTTTGAGTTCCAGCGCTCGAAAAGGAGACAAAGATGTCCGCTCGAGACTGCGGCGCATCGCGCGCATGCGAAACATAAACTCTATCAACGCGCTGGGCGATACATAGAATCTAGGCAAGGCGTTTTTGAGTGTGAATCGAAGCTACCCGTAGACAGTTTTTTTGCGATCAAAACGGTAATCAATGGTGGAGCGTTTTGTAACGTTACACACACCACTTACCGGGAAAAAAAAAATTTTGAAGAAATTTTTTTTATTAAAGAAATAAAATGCCAAAATCCTTTTTTTTTTTAAAGTAATTTTGAAAAATGATGAATTGAAAATTTTTTTTTTTTTAATGATGAGTGCGAAATTGAAAGGTAAGCCAATTTGTTGATAGAAAAGTTAAACTTACAGGTCACACAGCATAACTGAATCATAAATACAGGTGAAGTTTATACGGTACACAAAGAGAGATCAAAACTCAAAAAGAAGGAGTTTAAAGTTTGCGGAACTAGCAGTGGGTTGACAGTTGTTCGTCACCCAAGTCGAGCAGTGCGATTAAGCGCAATCCAGATAAGCAAAATCCTCGTAGGACCTGACGTTCCAACAAAACCTCACAACACCGATCTGTAACATAGATATACGCCACAAGAGAAAAGGTTAAAATAGTCATTAGACAAAGACAGGATCTAAGACGTGTAGATAAAAGAAAAGGTATGTATCGACTCATCGACAGGTAAGATAGTCTACATGAATCAAAACCTGAGATCATCCAGACTAAGGTACTCAAAATCGGTAATAATTGGCAAAAATTAATGGTGAATTAGATAAAGATATTTCTTCCTGGAGCATTGAAGGATGACGAGTGGCACGATGCAGAAAAAAAAAATAACAAAATTTAATTTTCCTTTATAGGACGAGGAGTGTTATGCACTGTAAAAAAAAAATAATATCAGGTTAGGAACTATCGATCATATTCTGAGGCGTCTCTCCAATTTCCAAAGCTCAAGATTTACAGCTAATTTATTTCACAGTAGATGTTAAATGTGTATGTGTTGATGATCTAACTAATAATATCAAGAGATCACTTCCCAACCCAGCCTCTCCTATGAAGTGATACTTAATATTTGAAAATAATGAAAGTTAAATTAGAGAAACAGCTCAAAATCCCGGAAATGCGTAGGGAAGGAAAGATAAGTTTGGGCGCCAGCGATTAAGAATCGCGAATTAGGTTCTTTATAAGGTAGCGGAAATAGGGATAGATAATAGGAATAGTAATAGGGATAGATAATAGGAATAGGTAATAGGGATAGATAATAGGAATAGGTAAGTTAAGGAAAGAGAAGTGTCCGTCTGTCGGTACAAACAACAACTGTATCCAAAGATACAACCAAAAGAATCTCTATGAGACTCACAGATTTAAGAAAACTTCAAAGTAAGTCACGACTACGCTCAAATTTCCAATAAGGTACTGCATAGCCGCTCTAAACTTCAAAAAATTGATGGGCAGAAAGATACGATAATTGCCATCAGGCAGGTAAAGATACGATAATTGTCATAAGACACGATAAACGGTAAGTGTCATAAGACATAAGAGATAAGATAGCTGCCAAATTGAAGGCTTGAGAAAGCTTCAAAGCAAACTGCAGACTACGCTCAAATTTCCAATCAAGGTACTGCATAGCTGCTGTGAACTTCAAAAATGAATCTCAACCCTCATGAAATTGTCAGGTAAACAAGAAAAAAAAAATATATATATACATTTGTACCAACTAGACAGACACTTGCCTTGCGATAGAGGAAGGAGGAAAGGTATTAGGAACTCAAGATACAAAAAAAACAATCATCATCCCTATCCTGAATCATCTCCACTTTCGTCACTTTGTGTAACGTCCAATTTAATATGTTTTACGTGGAAATCGCCAAGATCCTTTCCACTCGTCAGTTCATAACTCAACTCGTGAGACTTCAAGTTGTTGGGATTCATGATTCAGTTATCCAGACAACAATGATATGAAAAAGCAATAAGGTAAAAGTTGAAAGATAGCTCAAAAAAAAAATAATGAACTCGAATCTCAGACTCACGACGAAGTCACCCTCACCATCAGAAAAACGCAGAAACACACCCAGGAAAAAAATATCACTCAAAAAATAGGTTACTCGAGCCCCACGTTGGGCGCCAGTGAAATCAAACTTACTAGCTTGCCCGTTACTAGCTCAGTGACTTATGCTAGCAAGTTTGTTCGTCCGCCTAGGAAACACCTTACCTAAGTAAAATGCCTCATAGAGCGCCTAAGTAAAAAAAATATACTACTCCTGAATGTATCCCAAATCGTTGACCTGATGGTAAAGATAAAACCTCTTATTCCCTATCTATATATTCCAACTTTACAAATAAATATTTCAATAATATATACAAGGATCAATGGTAAGTCTGAGATCGATGAGGCACTTATCTTTGCAGTCTGGGTTCGATAGATGAGGTAGGGCCGTCCAAAATGTCACAAGTAGAGGTACGTTCTCTTCGGAACAAAGGTACTTCGGTGGTAGGGAAGTTGTCTTCAACTGTTATTCCAGGACTGAGTTGTTCCTATTAGATGTTCCACCAGATATATGCTCAGGTATCAGATATTCCACCAAATTTGTGCTCAGGTATCAATATATTCCACCAGTTTATGCTCCGGTACCAAGAAAGTTCTCTCCAATTGTTCAATCCGGAACTAAGACTGCAAAAATTTAGACCCATAAGATAGTGCATGTAAGACGTGATCTCATTCCCAGTAACTCTAGACGAACTTGAAATTATTTACAGAGCAATAAATATGAGATAAAATATCTAGAATCCAGGAATAAGAGCACGTTATTCGATCGCAAGAATGAGACTAGAAATCAAGCATTATACAAAGAAACGTCTTAACCTGTGTAACCTGCAGAAAATGAATTAAACGGAAATAACAACTTGGCATTACAAAAGCAGAAAATATCAGTTCGAATCTACGTAGTACTTACCGCCTTTTAAATAGACGTCTTGTAAGAAACAAATAATTTTCCAATTCACACGATTATAATGGATTACGGTAGTACTCTAATTTAAACTATCTGGCGAGATGTCAACGCTTTGAGTTCCAGCGCTCGAAAAGGAGACAAAGATGTCCGCTCAAGACTGCGGCGCATCGCGCGCATGCGAAACATAAACTCTATCAACGCGCTGGGCGATACATAGAATCTAGGCAAGGCGTTTTTGAGTGTGAATCGAAGCTACCCGTAGCAAGTTTTTTTGCGATCAAAACGGTAATCAATGGTGGAGCGTTTTGTAACGTTACAACCTTCAGGGACTGGCAGGATTTCAAGGAGCAGTTACGCGAAGCCTTCCTTCCGCCGGACTACGAGGAGCATCTCCTCGAAGAGATACGAAAAAGGACACAAGAAAAAGGAGATAAGCTGGTTCTCTTTGTGACCCGGATGCAGAACTTGTTCCTGAAACTAATCGAGAAACGACCGTCCGAGAAGGAGCAAGTTTCAATCATAAAGAGAAGGCTGAACCCGTCGTTGCAGAAGGCCCTTGCGTTCCAGGAAACGAGGAAGTATCCGGAACTGCTGAACAAGGGGAAGGTGTTCGAGCTGGTCCAATGGCAGGCGGACCATTACGTGCCGCCTCCCGAACGTCCGAGTTACATAGATGAGCCGCACTTGACGTACAGGAACGTACCCCAAATGAGCAACCTGTCCATCAGTTCAACCCGTCACACCGAGCCGCCACCGATACCGTGCACCAAGGAACCTCCGCCTCCTCCTGTTCAGGTAGAACCCGAAAGGCTCAAGGTAGTACCCACCGAGGGACTACGGCCAGTCGAAGAAACGACGAGGGTACGGCAGGTGAGGTTCACCGAAAACTGGACGCAATGTTGGAGATGTGGCAAAACAGGACATATGAGGCGAGAATGCCGTGCCCAACCTGTTATGTTCTGCTCCAGGAGCGGAAGACAGGGAATACTGTCCAGCTGTCTAGCTGTTCGGAAAACTAGAGCGGAGCTGACGGGAAGGGAAGAACCGACAGCTTCTGCCTCTTACTTGCCCGAATAAACCCAAGGTACAATCAACCGAGAACCGACCGATGATCAATGTCCGTATCGACCGTCTGGAGTTTAGGGCCCTGCTTGATACTGGAGCTAGCAGGTCCTTCTTGAACGCAGCAGCAGCCAGAAGATGCCAGCATCTGGGGATTCATACCTCCCCGGTGACCGACATGGTGGCCACCGTAGCCAATGGCAGCTGTGTGCCGCTCCAGGAAATATGCCATACGTCCTTATTGGTGGGAAATGAGGTAATCCCCGTTCAGCTATTGCTGGTGCCTCATTTGCCGGTCGATATCATATTGGGTATGGACGTGTTAGGAAAGTACGAATTCCGAATTGATCTCCAGACCGCTCAGAGCTATCTGAATAATGAGCCGTTAGCAATGCCGAATTTCCTGCAGATATCTCCTGAAAGTTCCGTGGTGGACTCACTGAATGCCGGTCAGGAGTATCTGGGACACATCATCACCGAAGACAGAATTGCAATGGACTTGCCAGAGGAACCGCCGTCCTGTTTCATGGAAAATGCACCGTTGTGCTCCTGGTACGCACGAAAGTTCCGGGAGGTGGCTAAGGACCCTATTGGACAGCCTGACTACCAGATCCGAGGTGGAAAGCTGTACCGACGTTTTTGGGACCACAGTGATTACTCCGATCCCGAAATGGAAACTGTGTGTCCCAACCGAAAACCGGCGTTCCATATTGGAGGAAAACCATGACGCATCGACCGCCGGCCGTCTAGGCGTCACGAAAACCATATCTCGCGTGGCTGGGAACTACTACTGGCCAGGAATGTTCCGGGAAGTGGCTCAGTACGTGAGGAGTTGTTCGTGGTGCCAACGCCACAAGGTCAGCCACCGAAAACCTGCTGGCAAAAAGCAGCCGTATGGGAAAACCGAATCCCGGAATACCAATCTAATCGGTCAGTTACCGAGTTCGAGGAAGGGAAACACCTTCCTTGCGATCTTCCAAGCCGCCGGAGGGCGTCGAAGAGGTAAGACCCAACAGGATGATTCTAACGATACTATTCTTTCAGAAATGAGCCTCCTTTATAGTCTAGGCCCCAACCCAGAGTTTGAGAACACCAGTGCCGTCTCTTCACCAGAAGTAGAACTCGACGGATGGGACCTGGATCAACCCTCAATCGACAAAGTCAAGGACCGAGACCGGCAGCTGAGAGACCGTCCGTCAATAGACCGTCAGCCGAGAGACTGTCAGCTCAGAAACAACCAGCCGACAGACCATCAGCCATCAGGATAGACTACCAGTGTTAGCAGGACGAGGGAGGCTAGCACCTAGACAACCCCGCATCCGCCCGGGTCACGTCCGCAAGGGTAGGCAAGACGACCGAACGAGGCCAAGCCAGCACACCAGGCAGCGCACTCGCCACCGCCGAGGGCGAGGTCGCGGAGGCGTTCAGGATAGAAGAATGGAGGGCCGCCAACCGAATCCCGTTGCAACCCTTAGGGCCACAAGCCAAAGCCGAGCATCCACTAGACCCACCCGATACATCAAGATCGAGAAGGGAGATTGCTGGAGGTGCGGCCTACCTGGCCACGCCCGGAAAGATTGCCGTAACCCGAAGAAACTCTTCTGCTCCCGCTGTGGACGTCTGGATATTCTATCCAGGGACTGCCGCTGCGACAGACGCGACCCCATCCCGAAAGGAGGCCGGCTAAGATCTACGGGGGTGCAATGCGAGTTGCTGCCGACACCGAGACACAGGGCTACGCCGATGTCCTTGATGCTGCACCCAGGCGTCTTCTGGTTGGGTTAATGTTAGGTAAGACGAGGTGAGAGACGAGAGAAAAAATACCTGCGGTTTTTTTTTTGAGGAAGAAAGGGGGGTGTAACGAAGTTCGTTAATTTCCGTGCGGGCCCTGTACTCACAAATCTCATAATTCACCTTCATATTTAATTCCATCTGAAAAACGTCGAAATCGAATTAAATTCGTCCGTTATTTTCAGCGAGCTCCTACGTGGAGAAACAATCGCATTTGTTTTTGTCCGTCCGATAAGAACATCTTATCTTCCGTCCGTGCATCGTTTTTGCGCCCGTAAACAGGTGGAAAAAAGTCACGTGGTATCTGACGAAATTACCTTATAAGGAAATCTTTCGATTTCCTTCCAGAAGGACATGATGTCAGGTACCACCAATCAGAAGGCGAATTTGGACCCCTACCGCCCGTAAGTGCGAGATTTTGACCACGTGGTTGCTCAGCTGTTACCGAGATTATAAAAGGCACCCCGACGAGACAATTCAGGAATTCGGTGTATTAAAATTCTCTGTCGATTCTTGAGTTGATTCGGTATAATTAAGTCTTCGATTATTAATCTACTGCTACTATTACTCCTACATAAATTATATTCTACACTTCGTGATTAACAGCAATTTTCGAGTTTTCCGAGTTCCGTAATGAACCAGACGTGCGAAAGTTGAACTCGAAAGGCGCTGTTTTCCGAATTAGATCACCGTAAGATTTCGACTCTTTTAGTGTGTGAGAAAAAGTGAGACAGGACTCGTGAATATAGTGAAAATAAAGTGCCCGGAATTGGTAAGGCCCATTTTTATACCGTTGCTACCGCTTATTTTTCCGTCAGGGTGTCGTCCTATTGCATAAACGTTCTCCTAAGTTACGTCCGTCAGGGTTTATCCTACTGCGGCGCTGATACCTGTCAATTCTCTTTGGCATTGTGGTGAACACTCGGCGGTTGAGGTCACAACGCTCTCACGGGGGCGCTCCTTGCCAGTTTGTTTGCCCGCTGTCATCGGATTTGTTAAGGTTACTTGCCGGTCTTGATCGTCCCTTTTAGGGTCACTCGACCGGGAACCATTGGCGTCTAGCTTAGGGTTTCCTAATTTACGTCCGTCAGGGTTTATCCTACCGCGGCGCCGATACCTGTCAATTCTCTTTGGCATTGTGGTGAACACTCGGCGGTTGAGGTCACAACGCTCTCACGCTGGCGCTCCTTGCCAGTTTGTTTGCCCGCTGTCATCGGATTTGTTAAGGTTACTTGCCGGTCTTAATCGTCCCTTTTAGGGTCACTCGACCGGGAACCATTGGCGTCCCAGCGTGGGGTTTCCAAATTTATATCTGTCAGGGGTATCCTACTGCGGCGCCGATCCCTGTCAATTCTCGTTGGCATTGTGGTGAACACTCGGCGGTTGAGGTCACAACGCTCTCACGGGAGCGCCCCCGTTTGTTTGCCCAGTTTGTTTGCCCACTGTCATCGGATTTGTTAAGGTCACTTGCCGTTCTTGGTACTCCCTTTTACGGCCACTCGACTGGGAACCGTTGGCGTCCCAGCTTGGGGTTACTGACAAACACTGTGCGTCGATTGATCGAGCCACAGTCGCTGCCGGACCTACGTTTCAAGACCGACGAAGAAATACGTAAGCGCATCCACCATTTAGGACGACACTCTGCCGTGGCCTACCAATTGGTGCACCGGCGCATCCGCCATTATTCACCCTCCCCGCTTCCAAGCATTTTCAACAGCCTCGTTTCGTCAGCTCACCTCGTCTTGCTACCATAACCTCACATTTTACCGTTTTCTCTATTAAGTGTGAGTGCACGAATATAATTTTAATACACTACGACTTTTGTCTTTCCCATCCGACCAATCCTGCTGTGAAAGAAGCTGAATCACACAATCGCTACTACCTTAGATTGTAACCGAACCCTTCTTCACTGTGTAAAGGCGACCCCGGCCATAAGTGAGGAACCGTCAAGGCGTTTCAACCTTGTAAAACCCATTGTAACTGGCGCCCGAGTGTTGTATAACCCGATTGGCAATCGCCTAGTGCGATCCGTGTTTTCTCCACGAGGAAACAGCCTCACACCATCCAAAATTGAAATTCACCCATGAAGAACAAAATAAAATCAGGAGTTCCATCTGAACCACGAGCGAGTATACACGTGTTAAGATAACCGGAATAATTTTCAAATCATATTTCAAGTTCATGCGATTTTCTTCCATGAATTTAGTAATGACTGTTTAATTTTGAAATAATATATTTCATACAGTAAAACAGTTGTGAATTAGGAACTGTTGTGACATTTGTTGAGAGTAAGAAAACTTTTTATAATATCATTGACAACATTCATCTACTCTCAGGGAGATTCCAATGAGGGAATCCCCAGATGTTTCTTATCGGAAACACGGAATATCTTAATTTAACCGAATTGAGATAACAAAATGAATACACCCGGACCGTCCACCTCTGACTACAGGGGCGGACTTAGTCAATCATATGTAAATGCTGCCAAGAAAAACCCAACTGTTAGAAATCCATCCAGAGATCAAGCCATTGTAATGACTTTCAACGATAAATTCAAAATAGTAGATTACGCTAAAGCAATAACAACATCCGTAGAAGCAAAAAACATAACACATATATCAAGAATTTCAAATAATAGAATATGCGTATTTCTGAAAAGTAAAGAACTAGTGGACGAATTCCTCAAAAGAACTAATAGAATCACCATTGAAAACGAAGAAATTATAGTGAGAAAATTGATATCACCTGCAAACAGACTCATTGTTTCAAACGTGTGTCCATCAATTCCCAATGAGATCATAGAAGAAACGTTGAAATCGATAAACTTAAAACTAGTATCCCCAATTTTACCACTGAGAGCAGGAATTCAAGGAGATGAATTCAGTCATGTTCTGAGTTTCAGAAGACAAGTTTATATAGATGAAAGTGACAACTTCACCAATACGTCGTTATTAATTACACATGACAACACCAGCTACAGAATTTTCATATCCACAGACACAATGGAATGTTTTGTATGTAAAAAAGCAGGTCATATATCTAGTAACTGTCCAGAAGCTAAGTCTAAAATACCCCAGGAAACTGAACAAGAAATCAACTGGCCTAAGGAAATGGTAGAAACTCATTCAATAGAACAAAATAACGATAATATTCAATCGAACATCACCGTCCCAGTAGCTAGTGAAAACAACTTGAATAAAGACGACGAACCCGCGAACAAAAAAAGACCACGTTCAGATTCCAATTCATTGTTGTCTTCTCAGCAATCAGTTAGTACACAAAGAATCCATAAAAATCAATCAAATGATCAACCCATAGGACCACCAAACGTCGAAAAACTCAAACATCCAGAAGAAAAAAGAGACCAAAAACTACACCATCGGAGAAGAAATCGGAACCACTCATCGACCACGAGTATATATGCTCAGTAATAAAGATGCTCCCAGGTAACCATGCCTTATCAGATGTCAATCTTATAGGATTTCTAGAATCATCATTTGGGAAAAATGATATTATAGCTGAAGCAAAACGATACACGGATGACATTGATGGATTAATAAAAATGATGTACGAATTATATCCTCATATACAACAACGATCTCTCAAATATAGAATCACAAGAATTAGTAAAAAATTGAAAGGCATTAGTGACACAGAAACATCAGATGAAAATGAATCAATTCGAAATTCCCAAACTGAATTAAACCAATTTGATGACACTATTACATCACAATCTGACTATGACATTGAAGATAATACAATGGAATAGCTGTGGATTTTTTCCACGTCTAGAAAGTCTCCAAAGTTTGCTTAAATCAACAGAACCTCACATTTTATGTCTTCAAGAAACCAACTTTGAGGAAAATAAGATAGGTAAACTGAGCCATTACCACGGCTTTCACAAAATAAGAGCCACGAATAACAGAGCAAGTGGAGGATCATCAATATTTGTGAAAGATAGTATACATGCTGAGGAAGTAACCATTACAACAGAAATAGAAGCAATCGTAGCAATAGTATGGGCTCCCAATCCAATAACAATTTGTAATGTGTATATTCCATATGATAAAGTATTTACAAAAAATGAAATTACAAACTTAGTAAACCAACTACCTAGACCGTTCATTTTAGTGGTGTTGAAATATATTAAAGATAATTTTCTGTACATGTTATGCAAACTTTACTGAGGACAGATATTCTTCCTCTTGGTCTGTTATCGCACACAGAATTTCTTTTGTATCTGTGAACCCTTTTTTCTTTTAACCTGTAGTAACACAGTAACTGTATGTATTTTATCGTGTATGTGTGTATTTCATCAAATCATTAAAATATAAAACGCTGAGCTTGTTGGACTGATTGATTCTACCTTTGTACTTTTATTCAACTCAAGTAAACTCATTACAATAGGTTATGTGCCCAGTACGTTGATTTGCTTAAAAGCTTTCAGGATATCAAATAAACAGTTTTTCGCTCTTTAAGTGTTGTGCACGTGTTCAAGATGGCGTCAGTAAGTTTCATGTCGGGAGTTCCAAAATTAACTGGACGGGACAACTACGACGAATGGAGTTTTGCAGTGGAGAACTTTTTAGTTCTCGAAGATCTCAACAAGTGCCTAGATGATTCGGAAGAGGACTCGATTTTGCAGAATAAGGCACGAGCAAAGTTAGTGCTTACCATCGGCCCCTCATTATATGTTCATATAAGAGAAACGAAGACGGCGGCGACATTATGGAAAACTCTGAGAACTGATACAGGCTTTACAAGGAAAATTCATTTACTCCGAGCCTTAATATCACTTCGTTTTGAGAACTGTGAAAGCATGGAGTCATATGTTACTCAAGTCGTTGAAACTGCTCAAAAACTAAGGAAGACAGGTTTTTCCATTGATGAAGAATGGATTGGTTCCTTGCTGTTGGCTGGATTGCCAGAAAAATATGCACCTATGATAATGGCAATTGAACACGGTGGCATTTTAATAACCACAGAAAGTATTAAAACCAAGCCACTAGACATGGCACATGAAGATACTGCGAGATCAAGTGGTTCAGCATTTGTACTTAAAAAACGTCAAGAAAACAGAACTTTCAAGGGCCAACCAAGAAAAGACAAAGACAGTAGAAAAGACAATTTCAACATGTCAAACGTCAAATGTTATCGATGTAAATGTTTTGGTCATTTTATGAACAAATGTCCCAAGGGAAATAAGGGAACAAGTGATAGTTCGAAACCAGACGAAAACAAGAAATATGTCAGTGCTTTCAGTGCAGTTCTTATAAATGGAGAATTTTCCAATCGCGATTGGTACATCGATTCAGGAGCGAGTCATCATATTACTTGTCGAAAAGAATGGATGAAGGATTTTGAAGAGATAAGTGATCCCAAATTTATTATGATAGCAGACAAGACTCGATTACCAGTCTTAGGCACAGGAAATAATTTTAAAAGTATCGTTGATTTAAAGAAGCATGATATAGTGGTGAGGAATGTTTTATATGTACCTGCAGTAAATACTATTTTATTATCGCTTGGTCAAATGATCAAAAATAGAAACCGAATAGATTTCTCTAATGAAAATTGTAGAATTACCAATGATAGAGGTGAAGTGGTTGCCATTGCCAATTCTACTCAGAATGTTTACAAGTTAGTATGGCATTCCCACCAACAATGTGAAAATACTGTAGTACAATCATCACATGCAAGTTTACACTTAACAGTATCGAATGAAATATGGCACCGAAGATTAGCACACTTGAATTTACAAGATCTTATGGCAATGCAAAATCACAATTCAGTGGAAGGTTTACACATGAAACGAAATAATTGTCCAGATAAATTTTGCCAGATTTGTTGTGAAGGTAAACATGCAAAATTACCTTTTAGGCATGAGGGTCAGAGATCTAATTCTCTGTTACCGATGGAACAAGTATCTATTGGAGGATCAAGATATTTCATTCTATTTGAAGACGATTATAGTAGGTACACGCACGTCTACTTCTTAAAGACGAAGGACGAAGCATTTAAGTATTTTAGAGAATACAAGCAACTTGTCGAAAATCAAACAAGCAAAGGTATAAAATGTTTACGTTCTGATAATGGTGGTGAATTTTGTGGAAACGAATTTGAAGAATACCTCAAGAAAGAGGGTATCGTACACCAGAAAACCAATCCCCATACCCCACAACAAAACGGTATGAGTGAAAGAATGAACAGAACCATTATTGAAAAAGCCAGGTGCTTGTTATTTGATGCTGGGCTTTCTAAAACCTTCTGGGCTGAGGCTGTCAATACAGCCATATATGTCAGAAATAGGTGCTTAGCTAGAGGTCTAAACTACCGAACACCATTTGAACTCTGGTATGGTAAAAAGCCAGATATTAATCACCTCAGAATATTCGGCAGTGAGTGTATGGTTCATGTTCCGGAAGCTAATCGACTAAAATGGGATAAGAAATCCAAGAAAATGATACTAGTTGGATTTGGAGACAACGTTAAAGGATATAGATTATATGATCCTAATGTCAGAAGAATCATAACCAGCCATGATGTGATTATACATGAAAAAGAAGATAGAGAAATTGTAGTCGATCAAAACATAGACTTGGACGAGAAGCATGAATATACGAATTCAGTGGGGGAAACAGATGATCAAGAAGAATCAGTGGTTACCTTAGACTCAGATGATGATGAATCGAATATCCCTCGTAGATCTGAGAGAGTCAGAATACCAAACAAGAGATTGGAAGATTACGTTACCTACGTCTGCAAGGGTGAAGCTGACATAAACGATATACCAATAAGCGTCAAAGAAGCCCTATCAAGTCCAGATAAGCACAGATGGAACCAAGCGATGATAGAAGAAATGCAGTCATTCGAAGAAAACGAAACTTGGGAATTGGTGGATGCGCCAAAACATGGAACCATCGTTGATTGTAAGTGGGTTTTCAAAATTAAAAGTTCGCAAGAAAATTTAGTTTATCGTGCTAGGTTAGTAGCTAAAGGTTTCACGCAAAAACAAGGTATAGACTATGAAGAAACATATTCACCTGTCGTTAGACACAGTACGATTAGAATGCTTTTCGCATTATCTGTCAAAATGCATTTAAAAGTTTTTCACTTAGATGTGAAAACCGCCTTTTTAAATGGCTATCTTGAGGAAGATGTATATATGAGACAGCCAGATGGCTTTGTACTTAGAGGATTTGAAAATAAGGTATGCAAATTAAAAAAGGCTGTTTATGGACTGAAGCAAAGTAGTAGAGCTTGGAATAAAAGAGTAGACGAAGTATTGTTAGGATTGAATTATTCCAAATCGAAATTCGAACCTTGTATTTACATTAAAAGAACAGGAACAGCTTCAACTATTGTTGCATTATACGTTGATGATTTTTTTGTTTTTAGTAATAACGAACAAGAAACAATAAATTTGAAATCAAACCTCAATAACCATTTCAAAATTAAAGATTTAGGATTAGCCGAACATATTTTAGGTGTAAGAATTAGGCAGGAATCTGGTAGAATAAGATTAGATCAGGAGAGTTATATTAATCAAGTATTGAAAAGATTTAGTATGACCGATTGCAAGGGAATCTCAACTCCCATTGAATGTAATTTAAATGTTGAACCAAGTTCGAAAGAACTTGATAATGTTAACAATGAGTTTCCGTATCAGCAGTTAATAGGCAGTTTAATGTATATAGGTGTTTTAACAAGGCCTGATATTTCTTATGCTATCAGTTATTTAAGCCAGTATAACAATTGTTACACGGAGACTCATTGGAAATATGCAAAGAGAGTGCTTAGGTATTTACAAGGCACAAAGAACAAAAGGCTTACTTTTACAGAGAATGGCTGTAACCTAGAAGGCTATTCAGATGCCGATTGGGGATCCAATCCTAATAGAAAGGGAAGAACCTTGACGATCGGAACAGAAAAATTTGGGATGGAAAATCAAACATGCCGACTGGGAAAAATTTGAAAAACAATTAGAACTACTACAGGACCAAGCAATTACAGGGGACATAGATTATGATGTCTCTAAATTCACAGAACTCCTGATAAGAGCAGCTGAAACAAGTATAGGAAGATATCAAGCCAAGCCCAAATCCAAACTAGTTCCATGGTGGACCGACTTATGCTCAGAAGCAGTAAGGTTGAGGAAGAATGCACTCAACAAGTTTCGTAGACAAAAAACTCTTGAAAATCTCATAGAAGTTAAAAGACAGAAGGCAAGAACGAAGCTGGTTCTAAGAAATGCGAAAAAAGAAAGTTGGCAGAATTTTGTGTCTTCATTAACTTGTTCAACTCAACCTGGGGAAGTGTGGAATTATATAAAACGTATTCAAGCTAACCATACACAATTCAATATAGATGCGCTTAAAAATGAACAAGGAAATATTATAACGAGCCCTGACCTAATACCAGAACAACTCGGTGATGCTTTAGAAAGGCAGTTTAGCGATCATGGCTTCAATGATGAATATAAAGAGAGAAAGAAACACCTTGAAAGTATACCCCTAAATTTTAAAGATGGCAACAATCATAGTATCAATGACGCTTTTTCTATAGAAGAACTAAAAGCAGCCATACAGAAGTCAAAAGACTCAGCAGCTGGGCCAGATGATGTTTCCATGATTTTCTATAAAAATCTACCAGAAAAACTCCTAAGCCACCTGCTAGAGATGTACAATAAAATATACGTTGAGCAAGAGTTCAGCGAAATGGAGTACCTCAGGGATCGGTTCTAAGCCCAACTCTCTTCAAAGTAGGAATTGACAAAGTGGACTCTGCAGAGAGGATAAGCAAACCTGTCAAATGTATGAAATTTGCAGATGATATGCTACATGTGTAGGGGAAACAATTGGAAAACTATCAGGCTCCAACTAGAGAATACGTTGAATAATTTAGTTGAATGGTCAGTGAAAACAGGATTCATTATATCCACACAAAAAAGTAAACTGATGATGTTTACTAGACGCCATACACAAGAAGAAACAATTAACCTCCAAATATATGGGAATACATTAGATACAGTCTACCAACACAGGTTTTTTGGGTTAATATGGGACAACAAACTAACATGGAGACCACACATAGAATATCTAAAAACAGAAGGCACAAAAAGAATTACAATACTACGTGTCCTTTCACATAGATCATGGGGTGCAGACGAGGCCACTTTGTTGAGAATATACAGAGAGATTATAAGGTCGAAACTAGAATACGGTGCAATAGTCTACTCATCAGCAAATAAAACAGATTTGAGAAAATTGGGTACTATACACAATATAGCCCTCAGAATCTGTTTGGGAGCATTCCCCACCAGCCCAATAAAGAGTATTCAAAGAGAGGCAAACGAGCTGCCACCAGACCTGACGGCAGAACAATTTATTACAGTATGCTGCCAAAATTTCATCTCATCGCAATCACATAGTGTACAACGAACTATTTAAAAGAGTATATGTCGAGAAACACCATTCAAAGAAACGTAGCCCAAAACCACCATCACAGATACTTGAAATGCCTCACATAGAACTACTACGGAACATGACACAAACTGTACCTCTGAAAATTCCCCCATGGAGACTGTTCAAACCTATAGTGGATTTGTCACTGATGACCATCCGCGAAAACTATCCAGCGGGTCTGATTATGAGGCAAAAAATAATGGAAAAAATTTGTAGTTACGGCTCAGATTTGACCATTTACACAGATGGATCAGACAGTGACCGAAATGTTGGATGTGCTGTATATTCAGAAAACATTGAACGAATGTATAGAATGTCACCAATATGCACAATAAACACTGCCGAATTATTTGCAATCTGGAAAGCCCTAGAAGAGTTGGAGAACACACCCACAGTCCATCGACGTATATTGATTTGTTCCGATTCCATGGCAGCATTGAAATCCCTGCGGTCACGCAGATGTAACTCTTCACTAGTAATAGAAATATTGAGTATAATACATCGCTTGCATGAGAGGAATGTTTCAGTGAAATCTTTGTGGGTCCCATCTCACATAGGAGTGCCTGGTAATGAGAAAGCTGACACTCTAGCAAAAACGGCAGCCAAGGAATTAACAATTTTGGAAAGGTTTCAAAGTCCAGAAGATGTAAGGTCACATTTCAAAACCAGGGTATTCGACCTATGGCAATTCCAGTGGACCCGGCAAAATTCAAAGCTCCATGAGTGCGAAAAAACGGTTACGAGAACACAAGTAACATCACTCAATCGTAAGGAGCAGATTACCTTGAGAAGACTACGCATAGGACACACAGCCATCACTCATAAATTCCTCCTGGAAAGAAATGAACCGCCAAAATGTAACATGTGCAATCACAATCTTACTGTGAAGCATATACTTATAGACTGTCCTCATTTCGAAGAAGAAAGAAGAGCCGCACAATTGGAGATTAACTTCAAAGATGTCCTGGATGTGGACCCGACTAGCACAAGGCGATTGTTCCATTACCTGAATGCTATAAATATTGTGAATGATATTTGATTCGATTAATCTGTTAAATTTGTTCAAATCGTTGTAAGAGGTGTAAATGACCTAGAAGTCGAAACACCTGAAATGCATGGCATTATTTCATAAATAAAAAAAAAATAATAATTTCTTGGATCTAACACTTATACGAACAAACACTAAAATAAAGACAATTTGGTATACAAAACCTACCTGGAGCGGACGATATTTAAATTTTGAAGCTACAGTCCCAATGATTCATAAGAAGAGTGTGATATCAGGAATCGCTGACAGAGCTCTAAAACTCACAAGTCCATAATTCAGAAAACAAACAATAAATAAAGCAAAAAATATGCTGATAAGAAATAACTATCCTCTAAAAATAATAAACAAAATTTTCAAAACAAAATTTTCAGCCTATTCAACACAGAGAAAAAAAGTACTAAAAAAAGCGAAACTAAAATTCTAAAATACATATCTTTACCATATATACAAGGCCTATCGGAAAAACTAAATACAACATTAAAAGATTATGGAATAAATTTAGCATATAAAAATGTGAATAATTTGAAATTCTTAAACTCAAATTTAAAATCAAAAATTCCAAAAAATTAAATTTCAAATTGTATATACCAAATTAACTGTATGAACTGCCCTAAAGTATACATAGGTCAAACATCACAATATATAAAAGAACGTAACAATGGCCATAAATTTTGTAAAAATACCACAGCACTTAAAAAACACGAACAAATTGAAGGGCATAAAATGGATTTTGAAAACTTTCATATTTTAGATAGAGAAAAAAATTGTAAAACCGGAAATATATTAGAAATGATTCATATCAAAAAAGAGAAAGAAGCTATGAACGATAAAACTGACACCAAAAACTTGGCACAAATATATTTCAATTTAATAAAATGAAAATATAGATCCCAGTTTCTTAGTTTTATCAATTTACATAGCTATCGCTGTCTTGAAGTGATAAAATTATTTGATATTTTGAATCATGACATTATTTTCAATTTTGACAGTTGTAATTTGTCAAACATTAGTATTAGATTGTTATATTATACATCCTTGAAAAAGGCCAATCAAGGCCGAAACATATGTTGGATATTATATAAAATGAAAAAGTAAATATTGTTTTACTAGTCAAACACAACGTGCTACAATACCCAAGAAAACTTTCACAAAAATTTATATATTTATATAATAAGAAAATAGGATAAAGCGGATAAGTTTATTAAAATGGAAGAAGCCAACTAGCAGAAACACGTGTCGGCAGGTACCAGCAGAATGATTATCTCTGCTCCTTTTGCGGAATTACCCGTTATACTTTTCCATTTTAATAAACCTATCCGCTTTATCCTATTTTCTTATTACATATCCTCGGGTTAAGGTCGCATCGCACAGGTAGCTTATGCTTCCTTCGTGCCGATGCCATAGTTTACCTCCGAATTGGAGGTCCTAGAGCTGAAGGCACAAATTGGTTGCTCGCTCCTGTTGTGGTGTTGCCTGTTTTCAGTTATCTTTCCACCTTTTTCTTGGTTTCTTGGTTGCCCTGTCCTGAAGAAGCCAACTAGCAGAAACACGTGTCTGCAGGTACCAGCAGAATGATTATCTCTGCTCCTTTTGCGGAATTACCCGTTATACTTTTCCATATTTATATAATATATATATATATATATATTTTTTTTTTTAATTTCACACGTAACGTGGTTTGTTGTAGCTCTTGTCGGGTGTGACCACCAAGACAAGTTCCAGTCCTTAGTGCGGGTAGAGGACCTGTCGGATGATATTGACAGTTCCAAGTAGTACAGCTTTCTGCATCCAATTGTCTGTGTTGGTCAGCAACTGAAGTTCTTGCAGATGTTGGGTGGTTTTCTTGGGTACTATTCCATTCGCACTTATGATAAGTGGAATAATATCTACTTTCTTAAGCCGCCACATATCCCTCATCTGTCTAGCCAGTGGTGTGTATTTATTTATTTTCTCACTATAGGTTTTCAAGATGTTGTTGTCCTGAGGCACTGCAAAGTCTATTAGTATCGCTGTCATCTGTTGTTTGTTCCATACCACCATGTCCGGCCTGTTATTTTCTATGCCAATATCAGTTGTTATGGTGAAGTCCCAATATATCTTTGTGTTTTCATTTTCTAGGATGGTTGCAGGTGTATATAGGTGGTGAGGTGTGAATTGTTGGATCAGTTTCTCTCTTTGGCCCATGAGTTGATGCACGACCTTTCCCATATTGTCGTGCCGGGATAGATATTTGGTACCCACAATAGTCGAGCAACCAGATGCAAGATGTTGGATCGTTTCCTCAGCTCTATTGCACAAACGGCATTTCGTGTTTTCGATATGTTGCTTCGTAATATATTTTAAATGATTCCTTGTGGGAACTACCTGATCCTGTATCGCGAGTATTGTGCCTTCTGTTTGTGGGAACAGGTATCCCTGGATAAGGTAGGTATTGGAAGCGACTATATCTACTTCCTCGTGGTGTAGGTTGGAGTAGAATATTCCATGCAATTCCTTCTCACGCCAGCGCTGTCTAAAACTTTCTAAATGGTTACCTTTCGCGTTGCTGTTGCACCATGGTTCGGGATCCTTGAGAAATCCACTGATGGACTGGTGAGTTGCTGTTGAGGAAGTAATTCTCGATGTTACTAGTTTCTTTTCCACAGGCAACCTCGACGGAGCTGAGACCTCGGCCTCCTTCTTTCCGGGGTAAATACAGTCTTTCAATGGCTGAGTTGGGGTGATGTAGGCCAAATTGGGTTAATGTGGATCGGATTTTCTGGTCTATCTGATGCAAGTCCGTTTTCGACCAGGAGAGTATTCCGGCTGTGTATGTAAAGGCTGGAATAGCCCAGATGTTCATAGCCATTATTTTATTTTTTGCGGATAAATGGGATTTCAGTATAAGTCTTACTCTTCTTAGGAGTTCTTCTCTGGTTTGTTCTTTGTTTTCTTTGTGCCGGATCTCAAAGGTTTGCTGCACTCCCAGATATTTATACTTATCTTCCTTACTTAGGGTTCTTATCTCTCTCTCATCACTGAGCCTCACATTATCTTCCTCCGATATCTTTCCTTTTATTATTATGACTGTCGCACATTTTTCCAAACCCAACGTCATACCAATATCCGCGCTGAACTTTCTAACTAGTTCCAGCTCTCCTTCTAGTTGCGCTCGGCCTCTTGCGTACAATTTGAGGTCGTCCATATAAAATAGATGGGTTAGTTTTGTCTGATCGCTCAAGGAATATCCATAGGCGGATCTATTGAGCATACCGCTAAGAATGTTCAGAGCCAGACAAAACCATGGTGGGCTCAGTCCATCTCCCTGGAAAATTCCCCGTTTTATTTGGATTTCTGGTGTTTCATATGATGTTCTTCCTTCGTTGAGGGTGAGCGTTGTTCGCCATGTCGCCATCATGGCCTTCAGGAGATCAATTATTCTTCGTTCTATTTTATAGATTATTAGAACTTCTATCAGCCATGAATGGGGAACGGAGTCATATGCCTTCTGGTAGTCGATCCAGGCTATCGCTATGTTCTTATTCCTTTTTCGCGCCTGTTTTGTTACCTCGTTATCAAGGACCAGAAGCTCTTTGCTTCCTCTACTTTTCCCTTTACATCCGTTCTGCTCCCAAGCCATTATGTCGCAGTGTTTAAGATGGGCGTTTATCTTATGGGCCAAGAGCGAGGTTAAGATTTTATAAATGACTGGTAAGCAGGTGATTGGCCTATAGTTCTCTGGTTGATTCAGATCTCCTTTTTTTTTCGGAATATGAGTTTTTCCTTCGGTAAAATAGTGAGGTATTTTCGAAGGTGTTTTCAGCGCCTCATTAATTAGTCGAGCAAGCACTTTATGTGCTGATGTAATTGCTTTCCACCAGTAGCTGTGAATACCGTCTATGCCAGGTGTTGCCCAGTTCTTCATTCTCTTAATTGTATCTCTGACATCTTCTTCCGTTACCTTGACTTTCGGCATTTCTGGTAGGCTTTGACGTGTTGCTCTCTCTGCTGCAATCCATGAGGCTTCATCGTTATGCTTTCGATCTTGTGACCATATGGACGACCAGTACTGTCGCATATCTTCTGCGTTTGGTGGATTCTTTGTTTCTACTGTATTTTTGTCATTTAATTTTCTGAAGAAATCCTTCTGGTTGTTCTGGAATAAGTTATTCTGTTGGTATCTCATAGTTCTTTTATGATACCTTCTAATTCTGTTTCCCAAGGCTGCTATTGTATGCTTAAGTTTTTCCGCATGTGTTCGTATCTTCTGTTTGAACTCCTTGTCACTCTCTCTCAGCTTAATTCTCCCTGCATAGGACTTTAGTTTCTTCTTGACTTTTTTACTCATTTGATTATTGTTCAGATATAGATGGTAAATTCCTATCTCTTTCCTTAATGTGGTAATTCGTTTCTCTAGTCTTTGTTCCCATGGTGGTTTATTTGCTGGTTGTTCGATGGTTTTCTTCTGTTTTGGTTTTGTGTCCAGGATGAGATTTGCCACTGTAGCCGCACAGTGCACTTTATGACAGATCTCTTCGAAGTCCTCTGATTCTTCAATTGTGGTTCTCAATACCTTGTCAATCGCTTTCATGGTGTTCTTTCCTTCGGCGTTCAGTTTGATTCGGGATATATGCGGCCTATTCTTCAGTGGTATTCCAATCCATATCATGGTATTTTCATAGAAGATAGCCTTTATCTCTTCGGCTGATGCATCTTCTTCTGGCTCTGTAATATGTTGTGCGTGTATCACATCCTCCTCTGGTATGACCAGGCTTCGTCGCGTTGCTGAGGTCAGTGCTTGAATGCTTCTGCGGATGCTTCTTATTCTGAAGGATGGTGATCTTATCTGCGTCTCTGCTCTCATAGACTCCAGTTCATCAGGTGAGATGAGTTTTCTGGTTTTGATATTTTTAACTTGCGCTAACAGGTGCTTTCCAGAAAACTCTTTGTCTGGATATAATTCGAGCCACTTTTCAGCAAGCTTAGCTGCGTACTTTTTCGTTTGTTTTTCCCCTTCCGTCACTTGGAAATAAGCGCTGATAAGACTCAGATTCATATCTCTGGTCCAGCGCTGCCTTCCCCGTCTTAGGGTTTGAGCGGGATCCTCCAGTTCAGATGCAAGATCGGTCGCTGTCGGTTCCAAGCTGTTCCCCTGCCTTATCCTTCTCGAGGTGCGTAGCCTTGTGGTGCCAGTTTGCGAAATGGTGCCACTTGCTTCACCTTGTTCCGCTAGAGACTGTGCCAGTCTTCCCCCTAGAGCAGTCTCCACTCTGGAGGCGGTTTCCGAGGCTTCTTTTTCTCTGTCGAAAGCATTTCTCAATCACAATGTGAGGGATGCCAACCCAGCACATACATATATATATACAAGGAAAATTTTTTCAGGGATGTCGACTGAAAGGAGGCTTGTTGGTTACTCTTTATTTCTTGCCTAGCTTTCGGAAAACATTGTTTCCATCTTCAGGGCCAAAAATGTGAGGTTATTCCTCAGTATAAATCATCAATAAATTAGTTAAAAACATTTAGATATACGAAAGCACATTGTAAATAATTCAACACGTATTCACAGTTTAAAAGAGACGTAATTAAATTAACTTAACCTTAAAATTAAAAAAAATATATTTTATCACAGAGTATCACAGTATCGGTCTTTCGCTCACAGAGTGTTCAGTCTTCATAATGGTCTTATCCGTTTTTATTCATCCAAAGGTCCATCATAATATTCAGCTTCCTTTTTGTTGGGGTATGTCAGCAAATATGTATATACATTACTTAAATTTTGTGTGTCACTTTTCCTGTTTATTGGATTGCTCTGGTTCCTTATGTTGATCATCTCGAGTAGGAGTCGTTTATTGTATTTGGTCTGTGTTGCCAGTATCTCTGTATCCTCAAAGTTAATCTCATGCTTTTCCTCTACCGCGTGTGTGGTCAATGCGCATCGTTGGTTATTGTTTACGATATCACTTCTATGTAGGGCCAGTCTGTTCTTCAGCCATTGGGACGTTTGACCCACATAAGTGTTTTCACACTCTCCACATTTTATCTTGTACACCACATTAGATCTAAGTAGTTTCGGTGTTGGATCTTTAAGTTTGCTATATAATCTTGAAATTGTTTTTGTATTATATGTTGCGATTTTGATTTCTTCATTTTTGAAACAGTTTTTTATTTTACTTGTCAAATTTCCAATGTTTGGTAGGCTACCATATTTGGTGGTCTCTGTCTCTCCGCCTGTGTGTGTCTCTGTATCTTCAGTGTCGGGAGGTTTGGGTTCTATCTGGTTTATGTTTCTTGTGCATGACTCAAATAATAACTTTGCTAGCATTCCCCTTGGATAAGAATTCTCTTTAAATATCTGGAACAACTTTTGTAAATTCGCATCCACCAAGTCTGGGTGACAAATGTTCTCAATTCTTGCTTTCATCTGTTTAATGCAATTTATCTTGACCTGTGTTGGATGTTCAGATTTATAATGAATGAACTTGTTTGACGCAGAGTCCTTTCTATACCAGTCCAGTTTAATCATGTTATTCACCCTGCAGACCCTGGTGTCCAAAAAGGGTACTGTTCTGTTTGCATCTTCTTTCTCTATCGTGAACTGAATATGTGGGTCGTAGCTATTGAAAACATGTAGTATCTCATCTGATCCATCATGTGGAAGCGCCAGTATTAGACCATACAAAATTACGAGAGAGTTTCTGAAAAATAATCAAAACCTGATCATTCTTAATAGCGATAAGGGCTCAGTCACTGTTGCGATGGATAGAGAGGATTATGTCAGGGGAATGCATTTGATAATAAATTCAGACAGTTTCAAACGAATACCCAGAGACCCGACAAGCACAGTACAAAAGAAATGTAACAACTATGCAACCAAATTGTCAAATATAAATGCAATCAGTAAGGAACATGCAAAAATCATGAAATGCTACAACTCTGTATGTCCAAAAATATATGGAAATCCAAAAATTCACAAAACTGGACACCCACTTAGACCAATAGTAGCTAGCATACAAAGCCCCACATCTAACTTGGCTGAGTTTTTAGCCAATATTTTATCGAACGCATATGACAGAGAAAATAACTACTACATAAAGGACTCCTTTGAATTTTCTAGATGTATGAACAACTTAACAATCCCAGATGGTTATGAACTGGCTTCATTGGACGTGATCAACTTATTCGGAAATATATACAATGAATTGGTTATTAAAGTGATCAATAATAAATGGCCAAAAATTGAACAGCACTGCAATATTCCAAAAGCATTGTTCATAGAGATGATAGAATTTGTATTAAGTAACAACTACTTCACATTTCATGAAGAATTCTATGTGCAGAGCTTTGGCTGTGCCATGGGCTCGAAACTCAGCCCTATTCTGTCATTGTATGTTATGGACCACCTGCTCGATGTGTGTATACCCTTGCTGTCTTATAGTCTCGTTTTCATAAAAAAATTTGTTGATGATCTAATACTGGCGCTTCCACATGATGGATCAGATGAGATACTACATGTTTTCAATAGCTACGACCCACATATTCAGTTCACGATAGAGAAAGAAGATGCAAACAGAACAGTACCCTTTTTGGGCACCAGGGTCTGCAGGGTGAATAACATGATTAAACTGGACTGGTATAGAAAGGACTCTGCGTCAAACAAGTTCATTCATTATAAATCTGAACATCCAATACAGGTCAAGATAAATTGCATTAAACAGATGAAAGCAAGAATTGAGAACATTTGTCACCCAGACTTGGTGGATGCGAATTTACAAAAGTTGTTCCAGATATTTAAAGAGAATTCCTATCCAAGGGGAATGCTAGCAAAGTTATTATTTGAGTCATGCACAAGAAACATAAACCAGATAGAACCCAAACCTCCCGACACTGAAGATACAGAGACACACACAGGCAGAGAGACAGAGACCACCAAATATGGTAGCCTACCAAACATTGGAAATTTGACAAGTAAAATAAAAAACTGTTTCAAAAATGAAGAAATCAAAATCGCAACATATAATACAAAAACAATTTCAAGATTATATAGCAAACTTAAAGATCCAACACCGAAACTACTTAGATCTAATGTGGTGTACAAGATAAAATGTGGAGAGTGTGAAAACACTTATGTGGGTCAAACGTCCCAATGGCTGAAGAACAGACTGGCCCTACATAGAAGTGATATCGTAAACAATAACCAACGATGCGCATTGACCACACACGCGGTAGAGGAAAAGCATGAGATTAACTTTGAGGATACAGAGATACTGGCAACACAGACCAAATACAATAAACGACTCCTACTCGAGATGATCAACATAAGGAACCAGAGCAATCCAATAAACAGGAAAAGTGACACACAAAATTTAAGTAATGTATATACATATTTGCTGACATACCCCAACAAAAAGGAAGCTGAATATTATGATGGACCTTTGGATGAATAAAAACGGATAAGACCATTATGAAGACTGAACACTCTGTGAGCGAAAGACCGATACTGTGATACTCTGTGATAAAATATATTTTTTTTAATTTTAAGGTTAAGTTAATTTAATTACGTCTCTTTTAAACTGTGAATACGTGTTGAATTATTTACAATGTGCTTTCGTATATCTAAATGTTTTTAACTAATTTATTGATGATTTATACTGAGGAATAACATCACATTTTTGGCCCTGAAGATGGAAACAATGTTTTCCGAAAGCTAGGCAAGAAATAAAGAGTAACCAACAAGCCTCCTTTCAGTCGACATCCCTGAAAAAATTTTCCTTGTTCACATAGAGTACGACTGTTAAATAAACGTTAATATATATATATATATATATATATATATATATATATATATATATATATACATATATATATACATATATATCCAGTAGGAGTACAGTGCAGTGTCGATAAGAGTTGCTCCGCCACTATCTACAATTTAAATAAAATCAACTGAAGTTGAGTACAGAAATTTCTGAGTGAAATTGACAACATTCGACGGTTCCCTCTAGTGGGTGATTTTCCGCGAATATAAGAAGAACAGTTACCTGGAAAACGCAGTTTAGTTTATTATAAACACCTTATATTATCAATTAGTCACGAACACAGGTGCGAAAAAACTTATCAGTTCGATAAGAATATACCGAAATCTGCTCGCATTTCATCCGCTAAGGGGTTCCACACACTAGAATGACGGAAACTGAAATAACTTTGCGAAATTTGCATGATGAGATCGTAAGAAATAGAGAGGAGTTGAAGCTTATTATTCAAGCAAGTGAAGCAAATGTAATACTGGAGGTTGAGGCTCTGAGAAGGAAGGTTACTATACTGGAGAGTGAGAATACAGAACTCAGAAGAACATTGCAGGAGTTAGAGGTTGATGTTAGGAAAAATAATTTCGTTATTCATGGCTCGGATCTGTCGGAACACGGAATTATAAGCACCCAATCGATATCAGAAGAGATTAATAAATTTTTGGAATTGGACCTTGTTGATTCTGATTTCAACGACGTGTATCGACTGGGAAAAACCAAGGGTTGCCCCATTAAAGTGGAACTGAGGTCTTATCGTACGAAAAATAGGATTTTTCAAAATTTAAGGAAGCTAAAGGGAAAGAAGATATTTATCACGCATGATATGACAAAAAAGCAACGTGAGGATAACAACTACCTCCGACAACATCTTGTCACGCTCAGAGCACAGAATGTGCAAAACTGTCGAATTAGGGGTAACAAAATCTATATTGAGAATACTCCTTATAGTTTGTCTGAACTCGAAGGACTTCAAGAGCATGCTCCAAAACGCCCGAACAGTGCCCCAACTACCCCAAGTGTCCCAGGTATCGAGGGTGACCAGCAGAACAGACCACGACAATCAAGAAAAGGGATTCCCGTTGAGACTGATCTACCGGTGCCGGTGGGGACTCCGAAGACTATTCAGAGGGGAGGTCAGGAGGACCGCACAAAAGTTGGTGTTCCTGAGGTTCCCGCTGGAAGGGCGAAACTTGCACCGAGGGAGAAGGGAAGGACGCGATCAAATAGATAAGTGAGGTTGCCCTTGTTTCTATTTTATTTTCTCCCGTTGTTTTGTTTTTTTCTTTCCGTGTTATATTGAGTTTAATTTGATTTTTTGGTACTTTGATTTCCTGATGGATTCTTTCATAAGAGACATTAACTTCACACCTTTCGATACAATTGAATTTGGTAGTGTTGATGAGTACAATAGATCTCAGGGAACGGGGGATGTTTGTTTCAGAGTACTGCATCAAAACATTAGGAGTGCATCAAGAAATTTAGATGAGCTCAAGATACTACTCAGTAGAATTAGAGTACTTCCCGAATGCATAGTGTTGTCTGAGACTTTCAGATTGTATGATGAGTCGTTTTTTCGGATAGAGGGATACAATATGGTTTACAGTCAGGGTGAAATTAACAAAAATGATGGAGTTATGATTTATGTTCAAGAAGGCTTTAATTTTCAGAGGAATACAACTCGTATCGCTCAAGTAAATGCTTTGGAGGTTACCATCAGCCTTCCGGATAATGAAAAACTTCATATAACTGGTGTTTACAGGCCTCCTTCAACAGGTGCACATGATTTTGTGGATTCGCTAGATGAATACCTGAAAAAAATACAAAAGTTAGGATTTAAACGTCACTTAATAGTAGGAGATATGAATATAAACATCTTAACTGAATTGGATGACCTGGTATCCGCATATGTGAACCTGATGAGCGAATATAACTACTTATCGGTGATAAATAGGGCGACCAGGGGGAAATCTTGTCTTGATCATATATTTTTGAGGAACGAACATATAAATAATGAGAATATTGTAAATGCAGCCACAATAGAAACATTCATAACAGATCACCGTGCAACAACTGTCAGTTTCCCGATTATAAGGGTAAAGAAAATTAGTAAGTACTATAGGTACCGTAGGATCGTCGATTATACGAATTTTAGAGCAGAATTGAGGGACTTGGACTGGAGGGCTCTTTACTCTCAGGAAGACCCACAACTAAAGACAACAAAATTTTTGGATACGGTAGACAGATTATTAAAACAAAGTACAAAGACGTTAAAAACCAAAAGAAAAGAGGTACAAAGAAAGGAGTGGATAACTACCGGTATAGTGAAGTCCGTCAATACTAAAAACGCACTTTATAGAAAATTTATGAATGAGCCAGATAAATACAGGGAAGAATATTCAAGATACAGAAATAGACTGAATCGCACAATTAGAGCGGCAAAATGTAATTACTTTAGAACAAAAATTTATGAAAGTAAAGACAGTACGAAACAACTATGGAAAACTCTGAATAAAATGTACAGAACTAAAGACCAAAATGTCATAAAGTGTGTGCGAGATCAAGACGGTTCTACTGTGGAGGATGCGAAGAGGATGGCAGATATTTTTAATCATCACTACATAAATGTAGGTAAAAACCTTGCAGATAATATAAAGACATCGGGTACACCTGCTTCCAAGCAAAAAACAGTGACGCATTCATTCTTCATGAAACCTACTACTCCAGAGGAAATTAAGCAGATCATTGATGAGATCAAATGTGGCAAAGCTCCATGTTACGATAACATATCAGGCGAGACAATAAGGAATATAAGAGATGAGATTGCTGTTCCCTTTTCCAATGTAATAAATGGAATAATCGAATCGGGCATTTGTCCAAAAGAGTTTAAAGTTTCTGTAGTTATCCCTCTGTTCAAGAATAAGGGACCTGCGGACTCACCATCTAACTACAGACCTATCTCACTGGTTACTTCATTCACAAAACTATTCGAAAAGATCATTGAAAAGAGATTGCGAAACTATCTAGACAAGCACAAAATAATTTCAGATAGACAGTTTGGTTTTCGCAAGGGAAGATCCACCTCCGACGCTGTATCCACACTATGCGATCAAGTTTACAGGGCTTTGGACTCTGATGAGGTGGCTCTTTGTGTTTTCCTGGACCTCTGCAAGGCTTTTGATACCGTTAACCATAGTATATTGCTGGATGTCTTGGAGGGCGTAGGTGTGCGAGGTGTTCCGCTGAAACTCTTCGGCAGTTATTTGAGGGACAGAACCCAGATGGTAAAGATTGGCGACTATCTTAGTGATCCCTTGAATATTCAGTAGGGTATACCACAAGGCACAGTATTGGGACCTATTTTATTCAACCTGTACATCAACGACATATTGAATATTGAGGCGGATGGAAGTATTATCGGTTTTGCCGACGACACAGCCGTCCTATATAGGGATACAACCTGGGAAAAGCTGAAGTGCAGAGCAGAAAGGGATCTAGAAAAAATATTCAATGCCTTCAGTCACAGATATCTCACAATTAATCTTGAGAAAACCAAATATCTGCCATTCTCCATCTATAAACCGTATCTGCCTCTTTTCGATATGTTGAAGATCAGAAATGCGGGCGGGAACTTGCAGATTGCCTCGGTCACCTCCATAAAATATTTGGGGGTCTTCATCGACCAATTCCTGCGTTGGGACATTCATGTGAACAGTGTGGTTGCTACTCTGAGGCACTTTTTATACCGGTTTCGCTTCTTGTGTCTAATCTTGGAGCGGAGACATCTGAAGATGTTGTACCATGCATTGGTGGAGTCCCGTTTACGCTATGGCATTTTGACATGGGGTGGTTTATATGATGCACACTTGAGAAGATTACAAGTTATACAGAATACATTCCTAAGAATTATTCTACAAAAGGAGAGACTATATCCCACGGATAAACTTTATCTGGAGGCGGGGGTCTTGGATATAAGGCAGATATATGTTTTTAATTTACTGATATACACCTATAACAACAAAAATATTCTCACTTACCTGGAACACGATTATGATACTCGAGGAAGAGCACAACAGAAAGTTTCGTCATATAGGGCAAAAAAAACCATCGGACAACGAACCCATACTTTCCTTATCCCGCATGTACTCAACTCTCCGCCCTTGGATCTGAGAGTTCGGCTGCACTCACTTAATTCTTTCGGCTTGTTTAGGAGTACTATAAGGAATTACTTAAGAGACACTGATAGACATAACATTGCTAATATTGTGAATTCATTAAAATAAGAAATATGTTATTAAATTGGGGACTCATCAGTGCTAAAATCTGTACCTACTCATTCGGAGATGGCTTGAGGGATCCTCCGCACAACCATGTGGTTTTGGAGGTTTATCTTGTTTATTTGTTTTTGTTTGTTGTATTTTTCAATTGTTACAGAAGATGTAAATTTTGGTTTATGAATAAACTTATTATTATTATTATATATGAATAATGATAGGACTAGTTGCTAGTCAGCGTTGATGGAATTACACTTTGTGGATGACTCTTGACTGCGGTCTCTGCTAGTCCTATCATTATTCATGTCTAGTGGTTAGCTTTCCATGAAAGTGAAACTCACTTATTTGCTTTATATATATATATATATATATATTTTAATTTTTTTTTTTTATATAATTCATTTATTTTCCCAAACATGATACAATTAATGTAAATATTATACCAGTACAAATACACTGTTTCAATGTTTAAACGCACCTAAGTGAGTTAACACTTGTTTTGTGCACAAGATTCGTACAAACATACAATACACTTCAGAAAGAAAAAGGAAAGAAAAAGGAAAGAAAAAGGAAAAAGCTGGCACAGTACAATAAAGTACCGGAACCCATAACAGAGATGGGCAACTAATCGGTTATCAACCTGAAGAAACTCTCATAATTTTGATTCACAAACCTTTTACAACTATATGAGAATCTTTTGTAGTTATTTATGATTTTAATTTCATCAGTCAACAAGTTATAGCATTTTGGACCCAGAAAAGTAACAAACCTTTTACCACAATTGAAATTAATTTGTGGACACTGCAATAATCCACCTGTAACACTTCTAGTTATAACCTCATGAGAGACGGAAATATATATATATATATATATATATATATATATATATATAGATTTGTTCGACCGCACATACAGACCCAAATCGACATACTTTACCGATTATACAGTCCAAAAGTGACGTTTTCAGACCCGACTCCGGGTCTGGTAACGTTTACCTATAGAATTGTACTCAGGGACGTTAGGGGATGCCAGGGGTAAATTTTCAGATGGGTCTGAAAAAGCGGTGATACATCATATTATATACAGAAAAGCTTCAGAGTTTTGCCAGTGCGAGGGCGCTTCTGCTCACATTAGCTCGCTGTATATAATTCGTATAGTTGATCAACGTCTTGAGTCCTTACATCCGGCAACGCTGTAGAGCGAGAGTTTGAAAATAATATATTTCGTCCTCTCGATATACAAACCCAAAACCAACACATACGAAAACTTATACGAGCCCGGTATAGGTAGTCATCGTCATGAGAATTGTTAATTGTGGATTGTTCAAATGAAACTTCAAAATCAGATACTTCTTCCTTTTGATATACAAACCTAAAAACCACACACATGAACGCTTATACAAGCCTGGTATATGGAATCGTCGTCATGGGAGCTGTTTATTTCGAATTCTCAATCATAATTCTGAAGGAGTGTTGAGGACAAATATAATTTCTTCATGGATCATTTTGCAAAAAATTAACATAATAAACAGTAACGAAACCATTCTGTAATATTTCAGAGACTAAATCGGACTCCTTCATCAGATACAAAGCGAAAACTTGACCAATTATTTTTTGATGACAGTTATTCTGAAATTTGTTACACTGCAAATTACAGTATTAGCTGAAAGACACACGGAGAAATATTCATTGATTTTAACTATCACAAATATTTCGTGGAAACGGGCTGGTCCCCTCATCGCTCAGTGTTCCCCTAATGAGGAAAGCGTCATGCAGGGGCAAATACGAACCAGTTTCATGGCTATTACCAATCGTCAGCATAACATTGCCACACTGAATGATAGCTGAAGGAGTTCTAGGAAACATAATCCCAGTTCTTGCGAACAGGTAGGAAGAAAATCTCATCAGCTGCATCTAAGGAAATCCTTAGGAACTCTGACCCTCTGTGATGCGGAAACCATAAGCGATGTTCAGTGATGTTCATGCTTTTGCCATAAGAGGGTCAAGGACTGCAAGGCTGTCTACCTGATTTGGCAATTAAGAGCTGTCAAAGCTTTGTGCAACCCATCGTAAGAGTTGGGAATGATATCAATGGATTCTTGTGATAAGACTGCATCATAAAATAATTAAATACAAAATGTTTTTGACACATCTCATAATTAGAGCATTCTATGAAATTGTAAGACCATTTTCTGCCAATTCGAAAAATACCGACATTTGGGCCAATTGATAAGCACTTTGTTCCGAACAACAAAAGCAACACAAATAGCAGAATATGTATGTACAATCTATAGAGATCGACATAATGGATTAGACTAAAACAAAGATTCTGATGACGTAATACCACTCACATGGAAAGGAAACATACGGAGTCGACTTGTATTTTGTTGAACATACAAAACAATTTCCCAAATTACACAATTGGAATTGGCCATATTTGGTAGTTGAGTTTGTTGGAGAAATAGTTAGAACTTAGAAATTTCTATCTGAAGTGACACTGTGATACTATGTTTTTGTCGCCCAAATGTCTGTTATTTTCGAATTATTGAATTATTGGCTGAAAATGGTCTCAGACGTTTTGGTTCGACTCACTGATCAAGAATCCGTGATCAAAATCGCCGTACGGCCATCCGCTAACAAGATAACTCTCAAACAGAATGAGCAAGATAGTTCCAATCTTCACAGTAGGTGAATATAAAAATATTTTTCTTATATCACAAATTTAAAATTGTTTTTTTTTATATGCAGTTTTCTCATAATAATCCACTGATATTATATAAAACTCTAACAACTACTTTTGGAGATATGATTTTTCAAAATTTCAATAATAAATCTTACTTCTATGTTTTACAGAATGCTATAATTACTCGATCGTAGAATTCTCAGGGTTATAATATGATATTATTTTTTTTAAGTGATATTTTAATGCCCGTGGATAATCCATATGATGATGGAAATATATACTTTGGTAAGTTAATCGAATTGGGTTCAGAATATCTCCAGTAAAAATAAAACCGGACTATTGGCCAGGTTTCAATTGATATCATATATTTTTCAGAGTGGATTTAAGGAATGAACATCTCGGATAAGTTCGTTGTTTCGGGCTAATTTTTGGCACTCTTTTTTTATTAAATGACACTTTTTTGAAATTCATTTCTTTCATGATGCAGTTGTATCATAAGAATCCATTGAAATAATTCCCAGCTCTAAGAAACCAATACCCACTTTCGGAGATATGATTTGTCAAAGTTTGAACAAGTGCGCAAAATCTCCTGTCCACAGGGCTTTTCTACTTTTTTTTATCATGCAGTTCTATCTTAAGAATGCATTGATATCCAACTCTGAGAATCCAATATTTGGAGATATGATTTGTCAAAGTTTGAATAATAACTCGCTAGAAGTTTGACGAAAGCGCCAAAGTCCCTGTCCACAGAGCTGTCCCACATTTATAATTAAATATCAATTCAATAAAAGATTTGATCTGAATAATTTTTTGACAAATTTGAAAAAAAACTTCTTCAAAGCTTATTATATCTCGCTGTAGTCTCATCTTATTTAGTCTAAGAAAACTTAATCATTCTGTGACGAAAGCATGCCCACATTTGTTCTCAATTTTTTGGCAACCATCACTTTCTAAAGTCAATTTAATTCTTAGGAATTTTGTAATTTTTGCCCGTATGTTCTGGGGAACATCGCGTTATAGTTTTGCCCAAATGTCTGTAACTTTCGAATTTTTTGACGAAAATGGTCTCAAACGATTAAGTTCGACTCCCCAATGAAGAATTCGAGGTCAAATTTGATTCTGTCCGTCCGGCCGTCCGGCCGGCCGTTGCCACGATAACTTGGGAACGAAAAGAGCTAGCGACTTGAAATTTTCAGGGTAGGTGGCGTATCCCAATACGACGGACAGGTTCGTTAATGGGCATAATCGGCCCAGTGGTTTCCGAGTAATAGTTTTGTTTTCAACCAATATAAATCTGATCGAATTGAAACTTAGTGGGTAGTTGTAGAATATGAACCTAAGCACGTTTGTGAAATTTTGTTTGGATCATATGGCTAGAACATTTTAAAAAAATTATTAAAAAATATTTTTGTTGTCACGATAACTTGAGAACGGAATGAGATAGCGGCTTGAAATTTTAAGGTTAGGATGTGCACCAGAACGCGACATTTCTGTTTGTTTATGAGCATAATCGGCCAAACGGTTTTAGAGTTATAGCCATCTGAAATTTTCTGAAATTTGGTGGTTTCAAAAATGTTTGCAAAATTTGGTGAGGATAGCATTTGTAGAAAATTTTTAATAAATCATTGAAAATTAAAAAAAAAAATTCTATATATCAGTAACCATTCGTTTGAAATTGCTGAAATTTTGCAAGAGCCTTCATAACCTAACTCTACTGCTAAGTTTCAAGTTTTAATACGATGGGTTAAATATTGTTGGAGATTCGAGCATTCTTGTGCGAGTTCAGTAGATGGGTGACGGTTGCCTCGATAACTTTCGAACGAAAGGAGATTGGGACTTGCAATTTTCAGGGTAGGTTGCGTATCCGAAAGGGAGAGTTGAGTTCGTTTTTGGGCATAATCGGTCTAACGGTTTCCGTGTTATACCCACCTGGAATATTATTTCCTTGATAACTCAAAAATTAAATAGACGATCATATTGGTGCTTGGTAACTAGTAGTAGAAAATCAACATAAAGACGTGTTTAAAATTTTGTGTGAACCGTACCCCTAGAAAATTTGAAAAAAATGACGAAAATAAAAATTTTAAGAATCGTACCTACCACTAGAAAATTTTTAAAAAATCACGAAAAAAAAATTGGTTCAAGCACTGACGTGAAGTCAGAAGCTTTTGCGCGTATGATCTATTGTCCATTCTTCTGTATTGGACACCCCTAATCGAATTTACCATGGTAATTTACCATGGTAAATTCGATTAAGGGTGTCCAATACAGAAGAATGGACAATAGAACATACGCGCAAAAGCTTCTGACTTCACGTCAGTGCTTGAACCAATTTTATTCCATTTTCTCTGCATCTGCACATGCAAGTGCGACTGTAATTTCAGAGAAGGACGATTGCAAAAAGCCCATACCATCATTTCAAGAAATAATTAAAGGATACTTTGGGAGGTGAATTCATCACTGACTGGTTCCTTTCCGGGTTTTCTCTCTTAAGCTCTGGAAAATATCTATGAAATAAAAAATTTCATTATTTTGAAATTGCTTCTGTGTTAGAAACATATGTAGATATTTGTAATTCGATTGCAATTACAGAGTCTGATGACATAAGAAGATAACTTAAAGGAGCCGCTCTGTATTTTGTTGACCAAAGAAAACAATTTTACAAATTGCTCAAGATGAATAGACCATATTTGGTTGAAGATGGTTGAATAAAGAATTCGAACTTGGAAATTTCTATGTAAAGTGGAACTGTGTTACAATATTTTTCCAAAGACTATCGGCTGTCGGCTTAACAAATTTCAGTATTAGTGTCATCAAATATAATTCTTAAGATCTTCGCTTGGTGTCTGATAAAGGAATCTGCTTTAGTATCCGAAACGTTACAGAAAAGTTGTTTCATATGTTATTAGTTATGCTACTGTTCATTAGGCAATATTGTTCTATATATGGCTTCTGGCAAATATCTAGTCTTTCTTACGCCAAAGTAAATTAAAAAAAATTATATATCTGAAAGTATTGGTTTCTCAGAGTTGTGAATTATATCAATGTATTCTTATGATAGAACTGCATCATAAAGGAAATTCAATTCAAACAATAGTTTATTTATCAAGATGACATGTACGAATATGAACACAGATCATATAATAAATCATAGATAGAATAATTATAGCATTCTGTGAAAACATAGAAGTACGATTCATTATTGAAATTTCGAAAAATCATATCAATTAGCTTGTTGGAGTTGAGAATATTATCAATGGATTTTTATGGTGAAAATGCATTTAAAAAAAAAATTTATTTTGAAATTTTTAAGTGAAAAAAATTTGTATTTCGTTACTCCGTAACCATCTGGCCTATTTTGCCCAATAGCGAACTTAACCGAGATATTTATCTCCCTAACCTACTCTGAAAATTTCAACTGCTGTTCAAGTTCAAGAGTTATTGTAGAAACAAAATTTAAAAATTTTCAAATTTTTTTTGACACTTTACGGTAACCCGATCAATACAAAACTTCACATGCGTGTAAAGGTCATGATTCTACAATTTGATGCTAAATTTCAGATAGGTCGAGTGATCGGTTTCGGAAATATTCATAAAAAATGTTTTTACTAAAAACGGCCATAACTCCGAAACCGCTTGATGGATTTCGCCCGTTAACGAACTCGTCCGAGATATTTACGCTCCAAACCTACCCTGCACATTTCAATCCTCTAACTCCTTTCATTCGAGAGTTATCGTGTTAACGGACGGACGGCCGGCAGGCCGGATAGAATCGATTTCGACCACGGATTCTTGATCAGTGAGTCGAACCAAATCGTTTGATACCATTTTCAGCCAAAAATTTGAAAATTACAGACATTTGGGCAAATTGATAAGCACTCTGTTCCGAGGAACAAGAGCGCCAAAAAAAAACATTTTTAATTTTATGGATATTTTTCAGAATCCAAAAAACATTTAGTCCACTTCTAAATTTGGGGAAATATTCAACTATTTTACGCAAACGGTGTACAGAAATGTATAGGTAGATAATGTTGACTGAATAAAAGGCAAATCTTGTTCAGCGTTGATAGAATCAATCAACATACGCCGTTTTTTGGATAAAATAATATTGCTTCTAAAATGTTAACAAAAGAAATAAATCTGGAATAATAGACTTTCTGTTGAAGACATAAATATCATCTTTTTCATCGTCCCTTATATTCTTCGGTTTCGTAGAGCCTTCATATGTAGCATTCATTCGGATCCATTTAATTTTTAATGCATCTACTCTCATTTGTCTCCCATATTGATACTTTTCTCGTCACTTCAAATTTACTCTTTTCCTCTTTTCTTCTCTTCTACTTGTTCCAATTCTAACTAATATTGCATGACTTCATTCTGGGCAAGACTCTTTCCCTTCATCAAGCAGCAATAGTACCTTCGCAGTTACAGGGTGTTCCTTAAAGACATGCTAATATTTAAGGTGGTGATTTTTTGACTTATATTAAGAAAAAACTTCCCATGAACGTATGTCCTGAAAGTCTTAACTTTTGAGTGATAAAATGTTGAAAAAAAATCAGTTTTTAAATAATAACTGAGATAATATTGCAGACATCTTCATAAGATTTGGTACATGTATTCTATGCATCAAGGTGCATTTTGTGATGTACAAAAATATTCATTTTCTCTACCAGTGACGTCCATACGAGTTTTGCATTGAATATTTTTGGAGAAAAAAATACTACGCCACTGCTTTCTTTTCAAATAAAAATTACTTTTAAGATCCTCATTCATTTTTGAGCAAATTTGATCCCATGGGTTTTCTTTGACCGACACACGGTTTCCACATAAAAAAAATAAAAATCGTTTTACTTCAGGATCAATTCCTCAACAATCTGAGGCGGTGTGAAATATTTGTGAATCGACTGAAAGCAAATAGAGAGATCAGATTTGTTCCAAAATGAATGAGAATCCAAAAAATAAGTTTTCTTGTCATATGCTCTGTTCTTGATTAAAATAATTGAATTAAAATTACTTCATATCGCAGCACACAATTTTATCACCCTGTATATCAAAAGTTAAGACTTTTAGGACATACGTTCATAGGAAGTTTTCTCTTAAAATGAGTTGAAGAATTGCCCCCTTAAATATTAGCATGTCGTTAAGGAAGACCCTGTATATGCTCTGACATTCTGAAAAAAAATATGTGTTAGTAAAAATTATTGTAGATAATGAATTCTCGCTAATCACTTGGTGAAACATTTTGACAAGTTATTAAGGTAAAGAAAAAACTTGGCTTAAGTTTCTCAATATGATACTATCTTCTTGACATTGTTCAGTCTTGAACTTGGGATAAGCCGGAAACATATATTTATGTCAACAATATGGTATTATATTGTAAAACTTAAGCCAAATGTTTTCAATTGGAAAAGATTGTAATTTTACATCAAATGAAATACTGTACCTATAGAACTCCTAATGGCTCTTATTTACGTACCTGTTGCACTTTTCATCATCAGCTTCTTTCTTGCAGACTTTAAAATCATTTCATAACACAACTGAAACAATGTAAACGATTCCAGCTTCGTTTTCGCGCCCTCGTATATCTAAATTGGCGCAATTAGTCCCGAAGAGCTGGCAACAGCGCTGGGTTCGAAGACGTTGGCTGAAGATACTTGCGGAGTGTATGTGGGATCAGAAAGTCGGCGGAATGATTCGGGATTCGAGAAGTTTGACGAATATACAACTTTTTCGACAGAAAAAAATTCCTTCCCCTCTCAAGATGCCTAAGGAGTTATATTTTCTATTTACCCGTTTTTTGCCTATATACTCCTGAAAACATTTCGGATCATATGGGTCTCAGGTAGCCTTCAGAGTGTACCGGGACTGGATACGTCTATTAGATAAATATATATATATATATATATATATATATATATATATATATATATATATATATATATATATATATATATATATATATATATATATATATATATATATATATATATATTTATCTAATAGACGTATCCAGTCCCGGTACACTCTGAAGGCTACCTGAGACCCATATGATCCAAAATGTTTCTAGGAGTATATAGACAAAAAATGGGTAGATTGAAAATATAACTCCTTAGGCATCTTGAGAGGGGAAGGAATTTTTTTCTTTCAAAAAAGTTGTATATTCGTCAAACTTCTCGAATCCCGAATCATTCTGCCGACTTTCTGATCCCACATATACTCCGCAAGTATCTTCAGCCAACGTCTTCGAACCCAGCGCTGTTGCCAGCTCTTCGGGACTAATTGCGCCAATTTCGTTATACGAAAGGGCGCGAAAACGAAGCTGGAATCGTTTACATTGATTTAGTTGTGTTATGAAGTGATTTTAATGTCTGCAAGAAGGAAGCTGATGATGAAAAGTGCAACAGGTACGTAAATAAGAGCCATTAGGAGTTCTATAGGTACAGTATTTCATTTGATGTAAAATTACAATCTTTTCCAATTTTAAACATTTGGCTTAAGTTTTACAATATAATACCATATTGTTGACATAAATATATGTTTCCGGCTTATCCCATGTTCAAGACTGAACAATGTCAAGAACATAGTATTATATATTGTGAAACCCAAGCCAAGTTTTTTCTTTACCTCAATAACTTGTCAAAATGTTTCTCCAAGTGATCAGCGAGAATTCATTATCTACAATAATTTTTACTAACACATATTTTTTTTTCAGAATGTCAGAGCATATACAGGGTCTTCCTTAAAGACATGCTAATATTTAAGGTGGCGATTCTTCAACTCATTTTAAGAAAAAACTTCTTATGAACGTATGTCCTAAAAGTCTTAACCTTTGAGATACAGGATGATAAAATTTTGTGCTGCGATATGAAGTAATTTTAATTTAATTATTTTAATCAAGAACAGAGCATATGACAAGAAAACTTATTTTTTGGATTCTCATTCATTTTGGAACAAATCTGATCTCTCAATTTGCTTTCAGTCGATGCACAAATATTTCACACCGCCTCAGATTTTTGAGGAATTGATCTTTATTTGTATTTTTTTAGGTGGAAACCGTGTGTCGGTCAAAGAAAACCCATGGGATCAAATTTGCTCAAAAATGAATGAGGATCTCAAAAGTAATTGTTATTCGAATAGAAAGCAGTGGCCTAGTATTTAGTAGAGAAAATGAAAATTTTTGTACATCACAGAATCCACCTTGATGCACATAAACATGTACCAAATTTTATGAAGATGTCTGCAATATTATCTCAGTTATTATTTAAAAACTGATTTTTTTTCAACATTTTATCACCACGTATCTCAAAAGTTAAAACTTTCAGGACATACGTTCATAGGAAGTTTTTTCTTAAAATAAGTCAAAAAATCACCACCTTAAATATTAGCATGTCTTTAAGGAACACCCTGTAACTGCGAAGGTACTATTGCTGCTTGATGAGGGGAAAGAGTCTTGTCCAGAATGAAGTTACGGAATATTAGTTAGAATTGGAACAAGTAGAAGAGAAGAAAAGAGGAAAAGAGTGAATTTGAAGTGACGAGAAAAGTATCAATAAGGGAGACAAATGAGAGTAGATGCATAAAAATTAAATGGATCCGAATGAATGCTACATATGAAGGCTCTACGAAACCGAAGAATATAAGGGACGATGAAAGAGATGATATGTCTTCAACAAAATGTCTATTATTCCAGATTAATTTCTTTTGTTGACATTTTAGAAGCAATATTATTTTATCCAAAAAACGGCGTATGTTGATTGATTCTTTCAACGCTGATCAAGATTGGCCATTTATTCAGTCAACATTATCCACCTATACATTTCTTTACACCGTTTGCGTAAAATAGTTGAAAATTTCCCCAAATTTAGAAGTGGATTAAATGGTTCTTTTTTGGATTCTGAAAAATATCCATAAAATAAACAATGTTTTTTTTTTTTAATTTACTTCGGCGTTAGAAAGATTAGATATTTGCCAGAAGCCATATATAGAACAATATTGCCTAATGAACAGTAGCATAACTAACAACATATGAAACAACTTTTCTGTAACGTTTCGGAGACTAAAGCAGATTCCTTTCCCAGACACCAAGCGAAGATCTTAAGAATTATATTTGATTACACTAATACTGAAATTTGTCAAGCCGACAGCCGATAGTCTTTGGAAAAATATTGTAACACAGTTCCACTTTACATAGAAACTTCCAAGTTCGAATTCTTTATTCAACCTATTCAACCAAATATGGTCTATTCATCTTGAGCAATTTGTAAAATTGTTTTCTTTGATCAACAAAATACAGAGCGACTCCTTTAAGTTATCTTTTAATGTCATCAGACTCTGTAATTGCAATCGAATTACAAATATCTACATATGTTTCTTACTAACGCAGAAACAATTTCAAAATAAAGAAATTTTTTATTACATAGATATTTTTCAGAGTTTAAGAGAGAAAACCCAGAAAGGAACCATTCAGTGATGAATTCACCTCCCTTCTTGAAATGATAGTATGGGCTTTTTGCAATCGTCCTTCTCTGAAATTACAGTCGCACTTGCATGTGCAGATGCAGAGAAAATGGAATAAAAATTACAAAATTCCTAAGAATTAAATTGCCTTTAGAAAGTGATGGTTGCCAAAAAATTGAGAACAAATGTGGACATGCTTTCATCAGAGAATGATTAAGTTTTCTTAGACAAAATAAGATGATACTACAGCGAGATATAATAAGCTTTGAAGAAGATTTTTTTCAAATTTGTCAAAAAATGATTCGGATCAAATCTTTTATTGAATTGATATTTAACTATAAATGTGGGACAGCTCTGTGGACAGGGTCTTTGGCGCTTTCATCAATCTACTAGCGAGTTATTATTCAAACTTTGACAAATCATATCTCCAAATATTGGTTTCTCAGAGTTGGATATCAATGCATTCTTAAGATAGAATTGTATGTTACAAAAAGTGGGAAAGCCCTGTGGGCAGGAGCTTTTGCGCACTTGTTCAAACTTCGACAAATCATATCTCCGAAAGTAGGTAATGGTTTCTTAGAGCTGGGAATTATTTCAATGGATTCTTATGATACAACTGCATCATGAAAGAAATTAAATTAAAAAAAGTGTCATTTGATAAAAAAAGAGTGCCAAAAATTATTCCGAAACCACGAACTTATCCGAGATATTCATTCCTCAAATCCACTCTGAAAATTATATTATATCAATTGAAACCTAGCCAATAGTCCGGTTTTATTTTTACTGGAGATATTCTGAACCCCATTCGATTAATTTACCAAAGTATATATTTCAATCATCATAATATGGATTATCCACGGGCATTAAAAAATAATATCATATTATAACACTGAGAATTCTACGATCGAGTAATTATAGCATTCTGTGAAAACATAGAAGTAAGATTTATTATTGAAATTTTGAAAAATCATATCTCCAAAAGTAGTAGTTAAAGTTTTAAATAATATCAGTGGATTCTTGTGGGAAAACTGCATATAAAAAAAACAATTTTAAATTTGTGATATAAAAAAAATATTTTCATTTTTTTTAACCGAGATATCTCCCAAATCTAATCTGAAATTTTCAATAGTCTAGCTCTTGAAGTCTAGCGATTTTGATCACGGATTCTTGATCAGTGAGTCGAACCAAAACGTCTGAGACCATTTTCAGCCAATAATTCGAAAATTACAGACATTTGGGCAAACTGATAACAAAAGCACCAAAAACATAGTAACACAGTGTCAGTTCAGATAGAAATTTCCATGTTCTAACTATTTCTCCAGCAAATTCAACTACCAAATATGGACAATTCCAATTGAGTAATTTGGATAATTGTTTTGTCTGTTCAACAAAATACAAGTCGACTCCTTATGTTTCCTTTTCATGTGAGTGGTATTCCGTCATCAGAATCTTTGTTTTAGTCTAATCCATTATGTCGATCTCTATAGATTGTACATACATATTCTGCTATTTGTGGTGCTTTTGTTGTTCGGAACAGAGCGCTTATCAATTGGCCCAAATGTCGATAATTTTCGAATTGGCCGAACATGGTCTCACGATATGAGATGTGTAAAAAACATTTTGTATTTAATTATTTTATGATGCAGTTTTATCACAAGAATCCATTGTTATAATTCCCAACTCTTACGATGGGTTTCACAAAGCTTTGACAGCTGTTAATTGCCAAATCAGGTAGACAGCCTTGCAGTCCCTGACCGTCTTATGACAAAAGCGTGAACATCACTGAACATCGCTTATGGTTTCCGCATCACAGAGGGTCAGAGTTCCTAAGGATTTCCCTAGATGCAGCTGATGAGATTTTCTTCCTACCTGTTCACAACAACTGGGATTATGTTTCCTAGAACTTCTTCAGCTGTCATTCAGTGTGGCTATGTTATGCTGACGATTGTTAATAACCATGAAACTGATTTGTATTTGCCCCTGAATGACGCTTTCCTCATTAGGGGAATACTGAGCGATGAGGGGACCAGCCCGTATCCACGAAATATTTGTTGATAATTAAAATCAATGAATATTTCTCCGTGTGTCCTTCAGCTATTACTGTAATTTGCAGTGTAACAAATTTCATAATAAGTGTCAACAAACAATAATTGGTAAAGTTTTCGCTTTGTGTCTGATGAAGGAGTCTGATTTAGTCTCCGAAATATTACAGAATGGTTTCGTTACTGTTTATTATGTTCATTTTTTCCAAAATGATCCATGAAGAAATGATATTTGTCCTCAACACTCCTTCAGAATTATTATTGAGAATTCGAAATAAACAGGTCCCATAACGACGACTCCATATACCAGGCTTGTATAAGCGTTCATAAGTGTGGTTTTTAGGTTCGTATATCAAAAGAAAGAAGTATCTGAATTTGAAGTTTTATTTGAACAATCCACAATTAACAATTCTCATGACGTTGACTACCTATACCGGGCTCGTATAAGTTTTCGTATGTATTGGTTTTGGGTTTGTATATCGATAGGATGAAATATATTATTTTCAAACTCTCGCTCTACAGCGTTGCCGGATGTAAGGTCTCAAGACGTTGATCAACTATACGAATTATATACAGCGAGCTAATGTGAGCAGAAGCGCCCTCGCACTGGCCAAACTCTGAAGCTTTTCTGTATATAATATGATGTATCACCGCTTTTTCAGACCCATCTGAAAATTTACCCCTGGCATCCCCTAACGTCCCTGAGTACAATTCTATAGGTAAACGTTACCAGACCCGGAGTCGGGTCTGAAAACGTCACTTTTGGACTGTATAATCGGTAAAGTATGTCGATTTGGGTCTGTATGTGCGGTCGAACAAATCTATATATATATATATATATATATATATATATATATATATATATATCGTAACAAAAATTGCCGGAAATATTATATTGAGAAAATTTATTGGGAAACTCAGCAAATAAGGCTTGAAATCATACAACCATTGGTCGATACATCTATATTTCGATCCTTGTTGGGATCTTCATCAGGATGCTAAAATTACATAGCGACAATTAAGAAACTGCAAAACCCTAGTACTGTAAAATCTTGTAAAAAATAAAAAATGAATAACTTACTTAGGACTAGTTGTTCAAAGGAAGGCAACACAGCCAACAGAGAAACATCAAACAATGATCCAGTATGTCAGGTAAAGGTATCACGCTCATTTATAAAGAAAACAACGGACTATGAAATAATTCAGAAAAATCTTTCGGTCATTAAAAGTAAACAATTATCAGAAATGAATACATAACAACAAACATGACATTGCAAACCACCGAAATACAACACAGATACGAAAAACAGATCAAAGGCGGACTCGTCAACACTCCTCAAACGACCAGCTGAAAGGACTACACGTCGGTGTAATATGCAACACAAAATTCTCAACGATGCATATCATGGTGACTAGATCTCAAATTGTTCTCGAAGGTAAGCAGATAGTTGTAGATGTTGCTGAGGCCCTTGATGTCCGTCCTCTTATTGACACATTCATTATCCTCATTTATGAAACACATCTCCAAGAACAGCCGCTTGTAATAGTTTCTACTCAGAGTAAGGACCTTGGGATGTTCAAAATCAAAATTATGTCCTGTTGTAGATGCATGTGCAGCCAAAGCACACCTCTCCGGGTGGAGTCTCACATCACTCTTATGGACAGCCACACGACGCCTCAAACTCTGTGATGTCTGTCCTATGTATATGCCAGAACAGTTTTGACATGAGATAGAGTAAACACAGTCTGAGGATGAGAGAGTTGGGGTCCCATCCTTCAATCTGGAAAAAATGCCACGGTTGGTATTGGCGCTGTATTTTGCCAACTTGAGGTTCTCCACCACACTGAAAATATAACTGAGTTTGCCTGTGAGGCCCGGTATAGATGGTAAGCTGGCAAATCGAGTTCTCTCAACTGAAGGAAGATGTTCCTGGCCTTCAACGTTCGTGATCTGAGGCAGTGCCAAATCTCGTACTGGACCGGCAAACACCAACTTCCTCAACAAACCGCGAGGATATCCGTTGTCCAGCAACACACTGAAGAGACCCCTCAGGGAACCACGCAAAAAATCGGGATGTGCAATCCTCACCACCCTGTTCCTCAAATTCCGGATAACATTCAGCTTCATATGCCATTCATGATCAGAGGCAAAATTGATGTACCTTCCTGAGCTGGTAGGTTTCCGATACCAATCCAACTTTATAATGTTGTTATCAGTTCTTACTACCCTGGTGTCCAAAAAAGGAACGCACCGGTCTTTCTCTTTCTCGATAGTGAACTTGATATGTTGATCAAAGGAATTGAACACATCCAGCAGTTCCTGGCACTTATCAGGAGGGCAAGTGAGGAGAAGATCATCGACATACTGACGCACGAAAGATGGATCAAAGGACAGCCTCCGTAAGCAAAACTTTATGAGGACAGTCATAACAATCGCCGCCAGTATGGGACTAAGATTACTACCCATGGGACACCCGAAAATTTGTGAGTAGTATAATCCTTTGTATATGAAGTAGTTGGAATTGAACAAGAACTGAAGTATACTGAGGAACTCAACCAGTGGGACGTCGGTGACAGCAGCAATGGCCTCCCAATTATCTCTGATACATGTCTCCGTGGTGTCCCAGGAGATGTTAGTGAAAAGACTTACCACGTCCAGGGATACAATAACATGGTCGTCGGGTATCTTGAAGCCGTTCATAGCTGCCGCAAACGAGAGTGAGTCTCGCACTGCAAACACGTGGAAATCGTCTCTGAAAGCGGATTGGAGAATATCTGCCACAAAACCACCAAGATCCGATGTGGGTGACCCTATTGTAGAAACTATAGGACGCAGTGGTATGTCCGGTTTGTGAATTTTTGGCAGACCATATATTTTGGGTGGAACATCCTTATAGTTGGTTAGCTTCTTAGCGGTTGGAGCGTCAATAAATCCACCATCCTTCAGGCCCTTTACGATTCTATTATTCCTGGTCTGAAACCCTGACGTTGGATCGGTCGAAATCCTCCTGTATACATTACGGTCACCAACAATGCTCCACATCTTCTCATCATATGATTGGGACCTCATAGCCACGGTGACATTACCCTTATCGGCCTCAACAATGAGGATGTCCTTGTGTTCCCTCAGAAAGGCCCTAGACCTGAGGAAAACACGATGAAAGAAACTATTTTTATTATAATTTTGATTCATGTGATTAGTTATGGCGTTAGTGCACTTAGCCCTCAACAGGTCCTGTGAACCTTCTGGTGCCAACTTTACCACATATTCCACATCAGCCAATAGGTTTTTAACTGATAGAAACCTGGAGGGAACCGAAAAAGAAAATTTCGGACCCAAACTGAGAAGGTGTCTTATATCAAATGGAAACTCACGGTTCGTAAGGTTAACAAACCAAGAATCCTTGATTTTGGCGGATGCAACATGTGTTCTGCAGAGATCCTCGAACTTCAACTTCAGCCTGGCGGAGTAGGAACGGGTGAGGCGGTCAAAAGACTTAGACTGAAGACGCTGAAACTTGTTGAGAGTGTTAAAAGGTAAAATATTACTGAACCTTGAAAAAGTCCTTGACGAAGATGTCGTGAGAAATTTAATCTTTCTGATGGTGATGGAAATTTCCAAATTGAGTAACTTAGAAGATATCTTGCTACTGAGTGCGGCGACCCTATTGTTGTCACTTGAATCATCATCCATCAGGTTGTGAAGACATTTAAGATTTTGCTTTATATGTCTGGGAGTGACACCATTCGCGCGACATCGGAGAAGAAAATTTCTTCTGCAGCTGAACTTCGCTATCCTGCTGTTAAAATTTGCCCAGGTCTTGAGGTCAGCTGTGACTTCAATACCATAATTGGTGGTAACATCATCGTAGAAACCCATCTGAGATATCGTAACAAAAATTGCCGGAAATATTATATTGAGAAAATTTATTGGGAAACTCAGCAAATAAGGCTTGAAATCATACAACCATTGGTCGATACATCTATATTTCGATCCTTGTTGGGATCTTCATCAGGATGCTAAAATTACATAGCGACAATTAAGAAACTGCAAAACCCTAGTACTGTAAAATCTTGTAAAAAATAAAAAATGAATAACTTACTTAGGACTAGTTGTTCAAAGGAAGGCAACACAGCCAACAGAGAAACATCAAACAATGATCCAGTATGTCAGGTAAAGGTATCACGCTCATTTATAAAGAAAACAACGGACTATGAAATAATTCAGAAAAATCTTTCGGTCATTAAAAGTAAACAATTATCAGAAATGAATACATAACAACAAACATGACATTGCAAACCACCCAAATACAACACAGATACGAAAAACAGATCAAAGGCGGACTCGTCAACACTCCTCAATCGACCAGCTGAAAGGACTACACGTCGGTGTAATATGCAACACAAAATTCTCAACGATGCATATCATGGTGACTAGATCTCAAATTGTTCTCGAAGGTAAGCAGATAGTTGTAGATGTTGCTGAGGCCCTTGATGTCCGTCCTCTTATTGACACATTCATTATCCTCATTTATGAAACACATCTCCAAGAACAGCCGCTTGTAATAGTTTCTACTCAGAGTAAGGACCTTGGGATGTTCAAAATCAAAATTATGTCCTGTTGTAGATGCATGTGCAGCCAAAGCACACCTCTCCGGGTGGAGTCTCACATCACTCTTATGGACAGCCACACGACGCCTCAAACTCTGTGATGTCTGTCCTATGTATATGCCAGAACAGTTTTGACATGAGATAGAGTAAACACAGTCTGAGGATGAGAGAGTTGGGGTCCCATCCTTCAATCTGGAAAAAATGCCACGGTTGGTATTGGCACTGTATTTTGCCAACTTGAGGTTCTCCACCACACTGAAAATATTACTGAGTTTGCCTGTGAGGCCCGGTATAGATGGTAAGCTGGCAAATCGAGTTCTCTCAACTGAAGGAAGATGTTCCTGGCCTTCAACGTTCGTGATCTGAGGCAGTGCCAAATCTCGTACTGGACCGGCAAACACCAACTTCCTCAACAAACCGCGAGGATATCCGTTGTCCAGCAACACACTGAAGAGACCCCTCAGGGAACCACGCAAAAAATCGGGATGTGCAATCCTCACCACCCTGTTCCTCAAATTCCGGATAACATTCAGCTTCATATGCCATTCATGATCAGAGGCAAAATTGATGTACCTTCCTGAGCTGGTAGGTTTCCGATACCAATCCAACTTTATAATGTTGTTATCAGTTCTTACTACCCTGGTGTCCAAAAAAGGAACGCACCGGTCTTTCTCTTTCTCGATAGTGAACTTGATATGTTGATCAAAGGAATTGAACACATCCAGCAGTTCCTGGCACTTATCAGGAGGGCAAGTGAGGAGAAGATCATCGACATACTGACGCACGAAAGATGGATCAAAGGACAGCCTCCGTAAGCAAAACTTTATGAGGACAGTCATAACAATCGCCGCCAGTATGGGACTAAGATTACTACCCATGGGACACCCGAAAATTTGTGAGTAGTATAATCCTTTGTATATGAAGTAGTTGGAATTGAACAAGAACTGAAGTATACTGAGGAACTCAACCAGTGGGACGTCGGTGACAGCAGCAATGGCCTCCCAATTATCTCTGATACATGTCTCCGTGGTGTCCCAGGAGATGTTAGTGAAAAGACTTACCACGTCCAGGGATACAATAACATGGTCGTCGGGTATCTTGAAGCCGTTCATAGCTGCCGCAAACGAGAGTGAGTCTCGCACTGCAAACATGTGGAAATCGTCTCTGAAACCGCCAGGCTGGAGTTGAAGTTCGAGGATCTCTGCAGAACACATGTTGCATCCGCCAAAATCAAGGATTCTTGGTTTGTTAACCTTACGAACCGTGAGTTTCCATTTGATATAAGACACCTTCTCAGTTTGGGTCCGAAATTTTCTTTTTCGGTTCCCTCCAGGTTTCTATCAGTTAAAAACCTATTGGCTGATGTGGAATATGTGGTAAAGTTGGCACCAGAAGGTTCACAGGACCTGTTGAGGGCTAAGTGCACTAACGCCATAACTAATCACATGAATCAAAATTATAATAAAAATAGTTTCTTTCACCGTGTTTTCCTCAGGTCTAGGGCCTTTCTGAGGGAACACAAGGACATCCTCATTGTTGAGGCCGATAAGGGTAATGTCACCGTGGCTATGAGGTCCCAATCATATGATGAGAAGATGTGGAGCATTGTTGGTGACCGTAATGTATACAGGAGGATTTCGACCGATCCAACGTCAGGGTTTCAGACCAGGAATAATAGAATCGTAAAGGGCCTGAAGGATGGTGGATTTATTGACGCTCCAACCGCTAAGAAGCTAACCAACTATACGGATGTTCCACCCAAAATATATGGTCTGCCAAAAATTCACAAACCGGACATACCACTGCGTCCTATAGTTTCTACAATAGGGTCACCCACATCGGATCTTGGTGGTTTTGTGGCAGATATTCTCCAATCCGCTTTCAGAGACGATTTCCACGTGTTTGCAGTGCGAGACTCACTCTCGTTTGCGGCAGCTATGAACGGCTTCAAGATACCCGACGACCATGTTATTGTATCCCTGGACGTGGTAAGTCTTTTCACTAACATCTCCTGGGACACCACGGAGACATGTATCAGAGATAATTGGGAGGCCATTGCTGCTGTCACCGACGTCCCACTGGTTGAGTTCCTCAGTATACTTCAGTTCTTGTTCAATTCCAACTACTTCATATACAAAGGATTATACTACTCACAAATTTTCGGGTGTCCCATGGGTAGTAATCTTAGTCCCATACTGGCGGCGATTGTTATGACTGTCCTCATAAAGTTTTGCTTACGGAGGCTGTCCTTTGATCCATCTTTCGTGCGTCAGTATGTCGATGATCTTCTCCTCACTTGCCCTCCTAATAAGTGCCAGGAACTGCTGGATGTGTTCAATTCCTTTGATCAACATATCAAGTTCACTATCGAGAAAGAGAAAGACCGGTGCGTTCCTTTTTTGGACACCAGGGTAGTAAGAACTGATAACAACATTATAAAGTTGGATTGGTATCGGAAACCTACCAGCTCAGGAAGGTACATCAATTTTGCCTCTGATCATGAATGGCATATGAAGCTGAATGTTATCCGGAATTTGAGGAACAGGGTGGTGAGGATTGCACATCCCGATTTTTTGCGTGGTTCCCTGAGGGGTCTCTTCAGTGTGTTGCTGGACAACGGATATCCTCGCGGTTTGTTGAGGAAGTTGGTGTTTGCCGGTCCAGTACGAGATTTGGCACTGCCTCAGATCACGAACGTTGAAGGCCAGGAACATCTTCCTTCAGTTGAGAGAACTCGATTTGCCAGCTTACCATCTATACCGGGCCTCACAGGCAAACTCAGTTATATTTTCAGTGTGGTGGAGAACCTCAAGTTGGCAAAATACAGCGCCAATACCAACCGTGGCATTTTTTCCAGATTGAAGGATGGGACCCCAACTCTCTCATCCTCAGACTGTGTTTACTCTATCTCATGTCAAAACTGTTCTGGCATATACATAGGACAGACATCACAGAGTTTGAGGCGTCGTGTGGCTGTCCATAAGAGTGATGTGAGACTCCACCCGGAGAGGTGTGCTTTGGCTGCACATGCATCTACAACAGGACATAATTTTGATTTTGAACATCCCAAGGTCCTTACTCTGAGTAGAAACTATTACAAGCGGCTGTTCTTGGAGATGTGTTTCATAAATGAGGATAATGAATGTGTCAATAAGAGGACGGACATCAAGGGCCTCAGCAACATCTACAACTATCTGCTTACCTTCGAGAACAATTTGAGATCTAGTCACCATGATATGCATCGTTGAGAATTTTGTGTTGCATATTACACCGACGTGTAGTCCTTTCAGCTGGTCGTTTGAGGAGTGTTGACGAGTCCGCCTTTGATCTGTTTTTCGTATCTGTGTTGTATTTCGGTGGTTTGCAATGTCATGTTTGTTGTTATGTATTCATTTCTGATAATTGTTTACTTTTAATGACCGAAAGATTTTTCTGAATTATTTCATAGTCCGTTGTTTTCTTTATAAATGAGCGTGATACCTTTACCTGACATACTGGATCATTGTTTGATGTTTCTCTGTTGGCTGTGTTGCCTTCCTTTGAACAACTAGTCCTAAGTAAGTTATTCATTTTTTATTTTTTACAAGATTTTACAGTACTAGGGTTTTGCAGTTTCTTAATTGTCGCTATGTAATTTTAGCATCCTGATGAAGATCCCAACAAGGATCGAAATATAGATGTATCGACCAATGGTTGTATGATTTCAAGCCTTATTTGCTGAGTTTCCCAATAAATTTTCTCAATATATATATATATATATATATATATATGTGAATTTCTTAAGGGTTATTGACTCAATTCAGGAGAATAATGGTTTTAACTATTTATTCTTTGCCAAGCTTTCGCATCAGTTTAATGCTTCTTCAGGGCTTCTACAAAATCATGGTTTAATGAAAAATATACAAACATTTACAAATGTTCACTCACCGAATGTGAGGTTTATAAAAAAAACCTGCATCACAGCTAGAAATAGACATTTAATAAAATTGACGTTCAATAAAACTATTGTCATGTTCCTACTGCCAACTTTTATTTTTTGGTTTTTTATTCATCTAGTGGGCCATCATAGAAATCCTCATGTCCAGACATTTCCAATAAATAGCTGTATATTGAGCTTAATTTGTTTGTGTCCGTTTTCTTGTTCATAGCATTTTCACTTTTATTTATCTGAATCATTTCATGGATGAGTCTTTTCTGATAATTTTTTTCTGTTTTTAATATTTTCACATTTTCAAAATCTACACGGTGGTCCATATTGTATGCATGTGTAGCTAGTGCACATCTTTCATGGTTTTTGGTTATGTCTGATTTGTGCAATGCCATCCTACTCTTGACCCATTGGGATGTTTGTCCAATATAACTTTTATCACAACTTGCCCTGAAGAAGCATTAAACTGATGCGAAAGCTTGGCAAAGAATAAATAGTTAAAACCATTATTCTCCTGAATTGAGTCAATAACCCTTAAGAAATTCACAAATATTTGAAATATAGACTCTTATCGTTGCATTATATATATATATATATATATATTATGTATGTAATTTGTGACTGATAATGATAAAGTCGAGGGGTTTCGTGGGATTTCAGTCAGGTATTAAGAAAGACTCTTTTTTCTTTACTCGAGCTTTCGAGACGTATATTTGTCTCTTCGTCAGGAGAACTAAAAATAAATTAGTGTTAACATAGTGCATAATTTAGGAATATAAGAACTTACGAATTTGAGATTATTCAGCAAGATGTTATACATTGATATTAAAAACACTAGAGAAATAAATACTTAAAAATAGCATATAGGTTTAGCATTTAAACATCATGTTGACAACTGATGTCAAGAATGAAGACAGATGCTATAAAGAGAGCTTAGATAATTCTTACAGTCATAAGCCTTAAAAATATATCCGATTCAGCGCTGGTTATCATCAGTTCCTGATAAAATGGTGTGTTGGATTTGGTTACGATTTCTTTTGTCCTTGTCAAACTGGATCAGGTTGGAATAGATGCTGCTGAGGTTGTCGATATCTTTTCTCGAATTCATGGCGTTGTCGTGTTGAGCAATTCTAACCATTTCAAGGAAGGTTCTTCTTCTTGTTTTACTTTCAACATCAAGGATGGTGGCATTATTTAAATCTGGCAAATGTCCTTCAGATGTAGCATGTCTAGCTAGGGCACATGAATCTTTATTTGTTTTTATATTGCTCTTATGTAGCGTGAGGCGCTGTTTTAATTTGGTTGCAGTTTGTCCTATATAACATAGATCGCAATTATTACACTGTATCTTGTAAACTACGTTGGATATATTTGTTATGTCTTGTTCCTGATCTTTTAGCTTGGTAAAAAGAGAACGAATTGGCATAACATTCCTCGTTGAGATTTTCAATTTTTCTTTAGGTAAAATGTTGATTAGTTTTGAAGTAAGGTTATCAACGAATGGAAGTGATATGTATATTATAGGGTCCTCGGTGTTATGCGCAGCAACTTCAATTTTAGTTTGTGGCAAAGCAACATCGCTTGGTATGCTGAAGATGATATATTTAAGCAATCTGTCAGGGAATCCATTTTTTAACAGCAGGTTGTGAAATAGTTTTAAGTTCTTCTCTTTGAATGAGCTGTGTGCAATCCTTGTGATCCTTGTCTTCAAATTTCTAACGAGGTTGATCTTCATCTTCATTGGATGATACGAAGAAAAGTTTATATAACGACCTGATGCCATCGGTTTCCTGTACCAATCAGTAATTATTGTTCTATTTTTGCGTATTACCAACATATCCAAGAATGGAATGGCACAATCGGATTCCTTCTCAACTGTAAATTGAATGCGGCTGTTAAATTTATTTATGACGTGAAGGGAACTTTCAATTGCGTTGGAAGGAACTGCTGTTATTATGTCATCCATATATTTTTTACAAAAGGGCAGCTCAAATGGCAGGTTCGGCAAAGATTTCTCAAGTACCAGATCAACAACATACATAGCAATAATGTTAGAAACAATGGAGCCCATGGGGGTGCCATGCTTTTGTTTGTAGAATATGCCTTTGAATGAAAAGATAGTTGAATCAAATACAAATTCGATTAGCCTCTTAAATTCTTTTTTCTGTATCGGACAGTGGTCTTGTATTCTTCCCCATTTCTCATCGATACATGCAAGTGTCAGTTCGAGTAATATATTAGTGAATAGTGATATCGCGTCCCAACTCACAAGTACGAAGTCTTCAGGTATGGTTTTGTTATTGATGAAGTCTGCAAATTCAAAGGAATCAGTGATGTAGAAACTGTTGTTGAAGTCATATGATTTTGTAAGTATATCTCTGATAAAATCGGCAATTCTGGTGTTAGGACTGTCCATGGAAGCGACAATTGGCCTGATATTGAGTGGGTTTTTATGAATTTTTGGCAGACCATAAAATTTGGAAGAAATACCCCTGTAGAACATCAATTTGGAAGCCTGTTCGGAAGATATCAGCTTTTGTTTCTTCAGATTACTTATCAACTTGTTAGCTCGCTGTTGGTATGCATTGCAGGGATCACCCTGTAGTTTAATGTAATTGGTTTCATCATTTAGGTGTTCCAATACTAATCGATCATATTCAGTCCTCTCCATGATTGTTGTCACACCTCCTTTATCTGATTGTACTACCACAATATGTGGGTTCATCTTTAAAAATCGTTTTGTGTTATCATATAGCTGGTAAAGTTGGTTGTTTGTAGCTGGGTTTTGGAGGAAATTAGTTATAACATTAGTAATTCTAGCGGCTGTTATGTCTCTGATTTTCTTGTCCTCAATCATCATTATTGAAACCTCGAGACCTGAATATCCCAAGAATATTATCAGAGCTTAACCAACCAATAATGATGATTGAGGACAAGAAAATCAGAGACATAACAGCCGCTAGAATTACTAATGTTATAACTAATTTCCTCCAAAACCCAGCTACAAACAACCAACTTTACCAGCTATATGATAACACAAAACGATTTTTAAAGATGAACCCACATATTGTGGTAGTACAATCAGATAAAGGAGGTGTGACAACAATCATGGAGAGGACTGAATATGATCGATTAGTATTGGAACACCTAAATGATGAAACCAATTACATTAAACTACAGGGTGATCCCTGCAATGCATACCAACAGCGAGCTAACAAGTTGATAAGTAATCTGAAGAAACAAAAGCTGATATCTTCCGAACAGGCTTCCAAATTGATGTTCTACAGGGGTATTTCTTCCAAATTTTATGGTCTGCCAAAAATTCATAAAAACCCACTCAATATCAGGCCAATTGTCGCTTCCATGGACAGTCCTAACACCAGAATTGCCGATTTTATCAGAGATATACTTACAAAATCATATGACTTCAACAACAGTTTCTACATCACTGATTCCTTTGAATTTGCAGACTTCATCAATAACAAAACCATACCTGAAGACTTCGTACTTGTGAGTTGGGACGCGATATCACTATTCACTAATATATCACTCGAACTGACACTTGCATGTATCGATGAGAAATGGGGAAGAATACAAGACCACTGTCCGGTACAGAAAAAAGAATTTAAGAGGCTAATCGAATTTGTATTTGATTCAACTATCTTTTCATTCAAAGGCATATTCTACAAACAAAAGCATGGCACCCCCATGGGCTCCATTGTTTCTAACATTATTGCTATGTATGTTGTTGATCTGGTACTTGAGAAATCTTTGTTGATCTGGTACTTGAGAAATCTTTGCCGAACCTGCCATTTGAGCTGCCCTTTTGTAAAAAATATATGGATGACATAATAACAGCAGTTCCTTCCAACGCAATTGAAAGTTCCCTTCACGTCATAAATAAATTTAACAGCCGCATTCAATTTACAGTTGAGAAGGAAACCGATTGTGCCATTCCATTCTTGGATATGTTGGTAATACGCAAAAATAGAACAATAATTACTGATTGGTACAGGAAACCGATGGCATCAGGTCGTTATATAAACTTTTCTTCGTATCATCCAATGAAGATGAAGATCAACCTCGTTAGAAATTTGAAGACAAGGATCACAAGGATTGCACACAGCTCATTCAAAGAGAAGAACTTAAAACTACTTCACAACCTGCTGTTAAAAAATGGATTCCCTGACAGATTGCTTAAATATATCATCTTCAGCATACCAAGCGATGTTGCTTTGCCACAAACTAAAATTGAAGTTGCTGCGCATAACACCGAGGACCCTATAATATACATATCACTTCCATTCGTTGATAACCTTACTTCAAAACTAATCAACATTTTACCTAAAGAAAAATTGAAAATCTCAACGAGGAATGTTATGCCAATTCGTTCTCTTTTTACCAAGCTAAAAGATCAGGAACAAGACATAACAAATATATCCAACGTAGTTTACAAGATACAGTGTAATAATTGCGATCTATGTTATATAGGACAAACTGCAACCAAATTAAAACAGCGCCTCACGCTACATAAGAGCAATATAAAAACAAATAAAGATTCATGTGCCCTAGCTAGACATGCTACATCTGAAGGACATTTGCCAGATTTAAATAATGCCACCATCCTTGATGTTGAAAGTAAAACAAGAAGAAGAACCTTCCTTGAAATGGTTAGAATTGCTCAACACGACAACGCCATGAATTCGAGAAAAGATATCGACAACCTCAGCAGCATCTATTCCAACCTGATCCAGTTTGACAAGGACAAAAGAAATCGTAACCAAATCCAACACACCATTTTATCAGGAACTGATGATAACCAGCGCTGAATCAGATATATTTTTAAGGCTTATGACTGTAAGAATTATCTAAGCTCTCTTTATAGCATCTGTCTTCATTCTTGACATCAGTTGTCAACATGATGTTTAAATGCTAAACCTATATGCTATTTTTAAGTATTTATTTCTCTAGTGTTTTTAATATCAATGTATAACATTTTGCTGAATAATCTCAAATTCGTAAGTTCTTATATTCCTAAATTATGCACTATGTTAACACTAATTTATTTTTAGTTCTCCTGACGAAGAGACAAATATACGTCTCGAAAGCTCGAGTAAAGAAAAAAGAGTCTTTCTTAATACCTCACTGAAATCCCACGAAACCCCTCGACTATATATATATATATATATATATATATATATATATATATATATATATTTATGGAATTAGGAAGTATGATCATGTGTCTCGTAAGTTGGGTGAGTTGGGTTGCTTATACTTATATATTTTTCTCTTGTTGACTTTTTTACAATTTTCTCTTTGATTTCAAAATTGGATTTAGATATGTTCAAATGTGTATTTTGTATATAACAAGGGTTAAGTGGTAGAACACCTTTGGGTAAACTTCCCCTTGAGTTTTCTTGTGAAATAAAGACCTTATTATTATTATTATTAATATTTCACGATAGCATATGACAGATACAAAGCAAATGACTTATGTTTCGATTGAACCGTATCATGCCATATTCATAGTGACTGTTGACTTCACACTATTGAATTGGAATGAATATGATCGCCAATCAAAGGATCTGGGTTGCACCCACCTAGCAATTGTTCTTAGCTCTAAAACCAGTGTGTTGCTTCCAGAGGGAGGCTACCATCCATTCCTGGGGGTGTGGACTGTATCTGGCTCGTTTAAGGGGTAGCACAGAATGATTCTTCTCGAGTAATTTCTGTATTCTTTTTGAGGATTTCGAAAAGATCGACTTTTTCGTAAAAGCAGCGAGACAAGTTGATTCTTACACATCAATCGCATGTGTGTGTCTTCGCGGTAGGTGCTATATGGGAACCCTTTGAATGGCAAGATATAGCGCTCAAACAAAACCTTGACTGTAAGACTAAGTGATTACTCTCATTGAATCCTGATAATTAACGCGGAGCGTTAACATAACCGCCCACTAAAACACCTATTAGGTGTTTTCAAAAACATTTAATACTAAATGTTAGAGAATCTGACCTTTATAGGCCCACTAATTTAATAAATATCCTAAAATAAATCTTATCTAATATGTTTTGTACAATTCTGTCTAAAAACTAAATGTAGAGCTCAGAAATACCCACCAGGTATTTTAAGCGCTGTCGGGTTGAATAGGTAGGAGACAGAGTTTCACCAGAGGTCTCTGAAGGAGGCCTTGGTTCTTTCGAACAGTCGCTACTCTAACTATTCCATCTTTACCTGGATGGGTTTTTATTACTCTCGCGAGGCGCCACTACATAGGTGGAGTCAATTCGTTCTTTATGAGAACCAACTCACCAGGAAATATAGTTCTATCAGTCTTAGGCCACTTCTGACGTTGTTGCAGGGTGTGCAAATATTCCGTGTGCCATCTTTTCCAAATGTCTTGTTGTAACCTCTGTATAAGTTGCCAACGATCGAGTTGATTAATCCTGAGATAGTACAGGTCAGGATTTGGTACATTGGAAAGAGGATCTAAATTCAGAAAATGGCCCGGTGTCAATACTGATAGATCGCTAGGATCCGAGCTTAGCGAACAAAGCGACCTAGAGTTGAGAATTGACTCAATTTGAGTCAGAAGGGTGTAAAATTCTTCGTTGGTGAAAATTTGCTTACCAACTGTCCGATATAAATGTGATTTAACGGATTTTATACCTGCCTCACTTAGGCCCTTAAAATGAGGGGAAGATGGTGCATGAAATGAAAATTTAATTCCTTCGCCCTCAGCGGCATTTTTCAGATATTTAGATAGAATTCGGGAAGCGCCGACGAAATTACTACCACAATCCGAGGTAATGTGAGTGCACAAACCACGTCGACCTACGGAACGTCTTAGTGCCGCTACAAAGGCTTCTGCAGACAACTCGGACGCCAGTTCAAGGTGTACAGCTTTAGTGACAAAGCATACAAATAAGCAGATATATGCCTTTTGCGATTTCGTTCCTCTCCTTTTACCAAAAGTAATGTTAAATGGACCACCATAATCAACCCCTACGCTTTGAAATGATTTCAGTTGGTTGATGCGAGAGGGTGGTAATCTACCCATAAATGGTTCCAAGGGAGTGGGTCTTACCTTGAAACATACCATACACTTCGAGAGGACATGCCGTATGGTACGACGTGGGGATAAGATCCAGAAATTCTGTGCGAGTAAAAAATGCAAGGTCTGAAGTCTGGCATGTAAATACTGTCTATGAGTACGTAAGACGATAAGTAAGGCGGTGCTTACTCGGAAGTAGAACGGGATCTTTCTGGTCGTACAGAAGACCGCAAAAATGGAGACGACCGCCCACTCTGAGGAGACCATCTTCTCCAATAAAGGGATTGAGTTTTCTCCAAGATTTTGGAAGAGGTAATTTTTCCTTAATCTTCGAAATTTCCTGAGCAAATGAAGAATGTTGAATTCCTTTAACGAGAACCAGAAGAACTTGGTGTACTTCATGCTTAGTAAAAGGATCATATTTTTTTTCATTGGGATGTTTTAAGCTATTAAAGAAAAGTAGGCAATATGCTATTATACGATTTATTTTACTTAGAGGGGGAAATATCTCGATCAAGGTATCTATAATGCATCTAGTGAGGTGAACGACATAAGAGAAAAAGCCTTTTCCTCCTCGTATACTTGAGGGGGTACTGAAAGATGGTCTGTTTTATGAGGCCATTCCTCGGGAACACCTTTTAACCAAGTTGGCCCAGTAAACCACAAAGGATGGTTTAAAAGAGCGTTAGGTAGAAGACCTCTAGAGGCACAATCAGCAGGATTATCGGCTGAGCGAACATGATACCAATCAGCCGGGGGTATATTTTCCTGTATTAAACTGACTCTATTACTCACAAAAGTTTTCCAGCGATGGGGAGACGATTTTATCCAAGATAAAACTATACCATCGAGTCCGTCCAAGCGTATTTTTTGTCAAAGTGAACATTACCTTCATATGTATTTCGTAATGAAGACCATAAAATTCGAGAGTAGAGTGGCAGCACATAATTCCAAACGAGGAATACAAATTCGTTTTAGTGGAGCTACCTTCGATCTTCCTCCAATTAGTTGGATGCTGACTTCCCCATTAGGGTAAGTAAATTTAAAATAGACAACAGCGGCGAATCCAAGTTCAGAACTGTCTGAAAAACCATGCATTTCACAAGATGTGTACTGATTGAGAGTTAAAAGTCTCGAAATTTTTACATTTGATAGACATGAAAGTTCAGTACGGTACTTGGTCCATTTCTTAACAACTTCAGCTGGTGCCTCAGCGTCCCACCCCAGTCCTAAAGTCCAAAGGTACTGAATCAGATGTTTCGCAAAAAATACAAGAGGTGTGAGGAATCCCAACGGATCGAATATCCGAGAAATTTCAGATAATATCGAACGCTTTGTACACAAACGATCCAGGGGAGTTACGTCGTATGAAAAAAGATCTGAGTTTGGTTGCCATTTTAGCCCGAGCACTTTGAAGGCCGTGTCTTGGGAATCTACAAACGACAGATCGTTTTGAGCACGCGTTGAGCTAGAAAGGGAGATGAAGAGTTACCGAATATTACTGTGCATAGACGAAAATCTTGGATATTATCTTTTGGATTGAACCTCCAGAGGATTCGTTGGTAATCTCGATGATCCTCTCTAACAAGAATTCTAAGATACATTTTTTTGTCTGCTTTACACACGTACTTACGTAATCTGAATTTCATCAATAATGAGACAATATCGAGTTGTAATTTCCTCCTGGTTAAAAAGGCATCATTGAGAGAGTAATGATTTGATGATTTAGCAGATGCATAAAAGACGACCCTCAGCCTGGTCGTAGTGCTATTTGGGTTTGTTACACCGTGATGAGGAATATAGAATATTTTTTCAAACGATGTCGGTTGTTCTACTGCCTCCATATATACATTATAAAGGTAGTCTCTCATAAAATTGGAATATTCAAGATATAGTTGAGGATTTTTCAAGAGCCTGGATTCTGAAGAATAAAATCGCCGAAGAGCTTGAGAACGAGATATTCCGGGAAGAATGAATTTTTGGTAGAGATCGATTTAATATCAGTTCTACCCATTATGATCCATCCAAAGATGGTGTTTAAAGCGGTTGGATCAGAGTTATTTCCCGACAATTTCCCTTCCTTCAAGATATCAGGAAACACGTCAGCACCAAGAAGCATGTCAATAGTCCCTGGAATATTAAAACGGGGGTCGGCTAATTTGATATTAGCCAAATGAGCCCAACTGTCAGTGGAAAATTGAAACGAAGGCATATCCGAGCAGACTTGAGGCAGTATGACAGCATCAACTTTGAGTAATGGAAAATATTGACCTGAAGGTTTTAACATACGTGTGATAGAATTAGAAGCCTTCGAAGTCATATTACCTAGACCATTAATAGCGAGAGGGAGCCGAGAACGTGGTATTTTCAATCTTTTCGTACATTCTTGGGTAACAAAACTAGCTTGGCTTACAGAATCGAGGAGAACGCGAACCGTCTGATAATGACCAAATGAGTCTTGAACTTCGATATTGGCGGTCGAGAGTAAAACCGTGGAATATTTAGGTGAAATACTAGTCATTGATTTGATTTCTGTGACAGGACTATAAGACGAAGGAGTTGAGTTTGATTCAGAGGAAGTGACTGATTTACAAGTTATAGGTGAAGCAGAGGTGAAATGTAAAAGAGTGAGATGGGAGGAATTGTCGCACACCCTGCAACAAGATTTGGAAGTACAGTTTTTTGCCATATGCTTCGTTCCTAAACACTATATACACCATTTCGATTTTTTAACCAAATCATACCGTTCTTTCGGAGATTTGGCGGAAAAACTAGGACGCACATAAATATTATGCGGCAATTTACATAACAGACATTTTTGAGTGGCAGAGTGAGCGTTTGTCAGTAAAGTAGACGCAGACTGATATGAACTGGGCTTTGCCCAAAGTTGTGAATTTTTATTCTGCGAATGAGTGTTTGCTTTGTGTAGTTTCGAGAGTGTGACTGATTCTAGAGCAATGCATTGCTTAGAAAGAAAGTCCTTCAATTCAAAAAATTTAGGAACCTCTGATGATGCGTGTTTCAACTCGAAACGTTTGAGAGAATAAGAATCTATTTTTGAACAAAGTAAGTGAAAGAGAATGAAATCCCAAGTCGGTACAGGAAATCCCAGATTTTCTAGAGCTTTTAAATTATCTGTGAAAACGTCCAAAAATTGTTTTAGGTTACGGGGTGACTCAGTCGTGAGTTTAGGTGTCTGATTTATTTCTTACCAATAAAATTATCATAATATTCGTTTGTTTTGGTAGCGAGATCTCAAATTATTATATGCAATAGAATAATTATCATTAGTGAGTGGAATATCTTTTATTAGGTTAAAAGCTTCCCCTGAAACCGAAGACACCAAATATTGGAATTTCTCAATACTTGTGATGGATTGATTATTATGTATAAGTGAATCAAACAGACCAATAAATGCCAGCCAACCTTTGAACTTTCCGTCAAAAATGGGCACATTTAATTTTGGCAACTTGACATTAGGTTGGTGAGTTTTCACATATTCCGCTTTCATCTCTGTTCCGAAAAGATCCTTATAGATACATTCGGGTTCTTCTTGAATCGCCCCAATTTGAACTACTGCGGGGTGGTTATTGAAATCGATATACATGTTTTCTAAAGAGGCGTACCTCATTTTGGAACTTAAATGAAAGGACTCGTCATCCACTGCAGATAAAGCTATCTAATACATTTCAGCAATCCTACTGATCACAATTTCTCTACAAGCCCTTTTTTGTTTGAGTTGTTTAACTGTCGCCATTTTAATAGGGAAATAAATGAAATATTTCGAAGGTTGACAAAATTGAAAATACAAGAAAATAAAAACTTAAAAAATACAGTTCTAGCTGTCCCAAAATCAACAAATTCCCTTAATTGGTTCCCACAAATGAACTGTAAATTAAGAAATTAAATCAAAACTAAATTAATAATGAGAAATCAATTGATCTCTAGAATAATTTCTTTTGAAATAGTTTCAAACGAAATATTCTTATTTAACAATGAGTTTAGGTAGAGTAGTGTATGTTCACCGAGAGAGCGGCAAAACAGAGATATACGCGATAAGCATACGCGACGTCAATATGAAGCGCGTAAAAACTTATCTGGGGAAAGATGAAATTACAACTTGAATATATTTTCACGTATTCAACGAGAATTGAAATAGAAAACGAATTCAATGAGAACAATCGACTAATTCAGTGCCAAATCCGGCCCGAAGGACCAAAATGTTGACTTCACACTATTCAATTGGAATGAATATGATCGCCAATCAAAGGATCTGGGTTGCACCTACCTGGCAATTGTTCTTAGCTCTAAAAACAGTGTGTTGCTTCCAGAGGGAGGCTATCATCCATTCTTGGGGGTGTGGACTGTATCTGGCTCGTTTTAGGGGTGGCACAGAATGATTCTTCTCGAGTAATTTATGTATTCTTTTTGAGGATTTCGAAGAGATCGACTTTTTCGTAAAAGCAGCGAGACAAGTTGATTCTTACACATCAATCACATGTGTGTGTCTTCGCTGTAGGTGCTATATGGGAATCCTTTAGTGTGATTTAGTGATTACTCTCATTGAATCTTAATAATTAACGCGGGGCGTTAACAGTGACCACAGCGGACATAAAAGTAATTTTGCGAACGAAAAAGAACTTTTACGTGCGCAAAGTACTTGCCCTCGAAAATATACGTACGTAAAATGTCACTTTTCATAGAGGTCGACGAAAACAGTATGTCGAGGTCGACGAAAAAATGTAATATGCTCCTCGGCGAAAAACTGTCTATTTCAATTTTCAGGGTATGTTGCGCATCTAAATGGGAGAATTGGCCATAAACGGCCCAACGGTTTCGGAGTTATACCCCTCTGGAATATTATTTCCTCGATGACTCGAAAAATATAGACCCGATCGAATTGAAGCTTGCTAACTAGTTGTAGAATATCGACATAAAGACGTGTGTACAATTTTGTGAGAATCATACCCCTAGAAAATTTAAAAAAAGTTAAGGCAAAAAAAAATTGTTTCAAGCACTGACGTGAAGTCTGGAGCTTTTGCGCGTATGTTCTATTGTCCATTCTGTATTGGACAGTCTAATCGAATTTACCATGGTGAATTCTATTGTCCGTTCTCCTGTTTTGGACACTGTCTTAATCAAATTTACCATGGTAAATGCGATTGAGAGTGTCCAATACAGGAGAACGGACGATAGAATTCACCATGGTAAATTTTGCAAGAATTTTCGCGTTGGCATTCTTCAACTAATAACCATATTTGAATTGGATCAGTTTTGTATATTTCGAGTAATTGAGGAAATAACAACCAAATTTCAGATGGGTATAACTCCAAAACCGTTTGGCCGATTGTGCTTACAAACTCAAATGTCGCATTCAGATGCGCAACCTAACCTGAAAATTTCAAGTTGCTATCTCTTTCCGTTCTCAGGTTATCGTGACATAATAGTAAATTATTTAACGAGCGGTAATGTAACTCATAACTCACGCAGATGAAGTTTGCAGCGCAAGCAGGAGGCGAGTGCTGTAATTCATCAAGTGAGTTATGGCCATTACCGCAAGTTGAATACTATACTTTATCTACGACTATAACAATAAACACAAAATCTGAAATAAATTATGATATTAACTAGATGATGAAAACGATTGAATTAGTATGAGATCTACTACCTTTGTTGCCAGATATTTCTGATCCGGAACTTCATTTATCAAATCATTTAGTTGCGTTAAACTTTCACCGCCGTATTCACAAAGCTTTCAATCACCGTTTAGTCCTAACTGAGGTCCTCAGTTAAGCATAAATAAGAATCACAACCTCAGTTAACGTGTAAATTAACGTGAAACAGGCCTGTCTCACCACCGTTAAATACTTTAATTGAGGTTGCGATTCAGGTTTATCCTTAACTGAGGTCCTCCGTAAGGACTTAACGGAGATTGAAACACTTAAAAATGCTTTGTGAATACGGCGGTCGGCCTTTTAAGCTAAATGTTTCTCTGATTGACGTTTAAGAAACGCACGTAATTTTAAATAATTATCTATATTGATTCCGTTATTTATGTTGAGTGTGCTTCTTAGCGTGGAGCAGAAAGTCCATAGAGACGGTGCTGAGTTCACTAAAATATGCCAAAGAACATTCACTGTAAACGATGACTTTGTGATGGAACAGCAAAGGAAAATGACCAGAGTTGATTAACAGTGTGGTTTATTTCTTACCGACTTGGTTAACACTTGTTTTTACTTAAAATTTATGACTTATGATTGCAACTAAAGACTCTAGACTGGAAAAACTTCAGACTGTAGAACACTGTAGACTGTAGAACACTTACTCTAATTCTGAATTTGAAATCTATTTAAATGAATTCAGGTTTAGGGGAAGTATATCTGAGACGGCATACTTGATGAGATGGCATAAAACGTGTTTCTCAGTTGACGTTCAAAATTTGGCGTCATTTCTTTACGTCGATTATAGAATAGGACGCAATGAGGCATTTGCCTAAGTTCTAGTCAATTATGCAATACGATCTAGTCAGTGCATGCGGGGACAGTTTGCCGAGGTGGCTGAAAATTTATAGTAGCGAAAGTTTTCAGTGAATAGTTAAAAAAAAATCGGCAAGTGTGCATATATCTTTGTTTTTTTGCATATCCTTCTGTATCAAAACAATGTGTTATTTTTTATCTTTGCGTTAACCATTGTTATAGAGAAAAAAAAAAGTGCATGTGTATCCTATAGGGTGAGTTGGCATACATGGTATGTTGATGAGATGGCATAGGTATACTAGTACCTACTTTTAACAAGGAGATAATTGGAAAATATTTTTCACTACTTTCTGCTGTATTGAAAGAAGTATAATTTCGAAGCTAATGACATATGGAATGTTGACGAATCAGAATTCTCAACAGCGCCTTCAAAAATTTCAAAATTTTCGCCACATGTGGTCGAAAATAGGTGGTAATTCTAACTAGTGCTGAAAGAAGAAAGCACTTCACTGTTGTCTGGAGTATGAATGCAGTTGTTACATTCCACCAGCTATCATTTTTGCGAGGAAGTATATGACAAATGAATCAATGGACCGACAGCAGGGGTAGGTGTTCCACAAGAAAAAATTTGGATTGGCCAAATGATGTCTTAAAATCTAATGATTTACTTTTTACAGATTCTGAAAGAAAACTACGACGAAAATCATCACGAAATTCAAGAGGCGTGTTGTTCTTGAACCTGATGGGACAACGGAAAATGTCTGAGATGTAACGGATATAGTCAGTGGTGTCATGTAGAATATGCAGGCCTCGATAAAAGAACAAAACAATTTATTTACGATATATGTATGACATAATTTATCATGTATGCCATCTCATCCTTAGCATTGCAGGTGAGACGGCATACGCAGGTCCTTTTTGCACGCGTGTTCCGCAAGGAACAGCGTGCTATCATTTCGTCACAATGTCTGTATTTTTCGAATTTTTTTTCGAAAATGGTCTCAAACGATTGGGTTCGACTCCCTGATGAAGAATTCGAGGTCAAATTCAATTCTGTCCGTCCGGTCCGGCCGTGCGGCCGGCCGGTCCGGCCGTTAGCACGATAACTCTCGAACGGAACGACTTAGAGCGTTAAAATTTGCAGGGTAGTTTCGTAGCGTAAATATCTCGGACAAGTTCGTTAACGGGCAAAATCGACCGACCGGCTTCGGAGTTAAGGCCGTTTTTAGTAAAAATGTTTTTTATGAATATTTCCGGAACCGATCACTCGATCTTTTTGAAATTTGGCATCAGATTGTAGAATCATGACCTTTATATGCCTGCGAAGTTTTGTGTTGAACGGACGGCCCTAAAGTGGCAAAAAAAAAATTTGAAAATTTTGTTTTCACGATAACTCGAAAAATACTGATCTGATTAAATTGAAACTCAGTAGTTAGATGCAAAAGACCAAAGCACACACTTTTGCAAAATTTAGTGAAGATCACGTGACATGAAAAAAATAAAAAAATTACTACTATTTTGTGGAATACTTCGCTTTTAATGCCGAAGCATATGTTTTTGAGGTTCATGCTGCCCTTTCCGGGCATTTTCCTTATTGCGCATGCGCAGATGAGAAGTCCTTTAACTGCTGTAGTTTTCGTCAGAGAGGATTGGGGTTTTGGGGTGGCGGATGCTATTCCTCCATAAAATTCAGATCCCTGATGAGGGTCTGCGCATGCGTAGATTAAAGATGCGATATCTCCTGAACCACTTGTGTTGGAGAATCGGAGTTTTTTGTAAGGTGTGTTATTTTGAGAGGACTTTTAGCCGCCAGTAGATTGCGCATGCGCAGAAGAGAAGTGACTATTTTTGGGTTGGATGGGTTATGTTGGGAGTGCTGAGTCGATATTATGAGGTTTTAAAAGAATATTCATAGCAATTCAGTGCAAGGACAAGTCAGTTTGGGGGATGTAGCGTTGTTTCCGAGTTAAAGTGTCCGTACCGTGGCCCTGGGGCTAATTTTGAAATTGATGTTACCCTTTACAGGCATTTTTCGTTATGCGCATGAGCAGACCATCAGTGATTTAACTGGTGGTGTTTTCGTCAGAGAGGATTAGGGTTTTGGGGTGGCGGATGCTATTCCTCCATAGAATCCCCTGTTGAGGGTCTGCGCATGCGTGGATTAAAAATGTGATATCTCCTGAACCACTAGTGTTGGAGAATCGGAGTTTTTTGTAAGGTGTGTGATTTTGAGAGGACTTTTAGCCACAAGTAGATTGCGCATGCGCAGAAGAGAGGTGACTGTTTTTTGGTGTTATGGGTTATGTTGGGAGTGCTGAGCCGATATTGTGAGGTTTTAAAAGAATATTCATGGCAATTCAGTTCAAGGACAAGTCAGTTTGCGGGATGTAGCGTTGTTTCAGAGTTAAAGTATCCGTACCGTGGCCCTGGGGCTAATTTCGAAATTGATGTAACCCCTTACGGGCATTTTTTGTTATGCGCATGAGCAGACCATCAGTGATTTAACTGCTGGTGCTTTCATCAGAGATGATTGGGGTTTTGGGGTGGCGGATGCTATTCCGCTATAGAATCCCCTGGTGAGGGTCTGCGCATGCGTGGATTCAAGAAGCGATATCTCCTGAACCACTAGTGTTGGAGAATCGGAGTTTTTTGTGAGGTGTGTAATTTTGGGAGGACTTGCAGCCACGAGTATACTGCGCTTGCGCAGACGAGTAGTGAATGGTTTTGGGTTGTTTGGGTTATGTTGGGAGCAATGAGCCGATATTGTGAGGTTTTAAAATAATATTCATGTCAATTCAGTGCACGGAAACAAGTCAGTTTGGGGGAAATAGCTTTGTTTTCGAGTTGAAATGTCTGTATGGTGGCCCTGAGGCGAATTTATAAATAACTATATTCGGTAGATCTATATTAAAATACGTTCGGATTTGGAGAAGATGCAATTGCGTCCCTAACGGAGGTTCCACAACCGCAATTTTTTCTGATCTACGGTAAAGCTAACAGCCAAACTGTATTGAAAGCTATATTTGTTAAGGGAACTTGAAAAAAAAAAGCACCGACATGAAGTCAGTACTCTTTGGCGCGCGTGTTCACGGTGGCTAATTTGAATTGAATGATGAGTACTTCAAGCTCAGTGGATAGAGTGAGCCGAAGATCTACCCAAAGGATAGTGGACACCATTCACTCTCGGTTCAAAAATTAACAGTGCTGTATCTAAGCTGTCATCAGGATATAGTAACAAAGTTGGGAAAGAACACACGCACGCAAAAGCAGATTGACTTAACAATGAAGGAAAAAGTGTAAAAAGTCAATCTGCTTTGGCGCGCGTGCTATAAACATGATTAGGATTATACTGACCCTCCCAAATCTTCTAGGAGCTTGTGCGACTAAGGAGAGTCACTTGTGTTCTTTTCCAACTTTGTTACTCTATCCTGATGACAGCTTAGATACAGCACTGTTAATTTTTGAACCGACAGTGAATGGTGTCCACTATCCTTTGGGTAGATCTTCGGCTCGCTATATGCACTGAGCTTGAAGTACTCATCATTCAATTCAAATTAGCCACCGTGAACACGCGCGCTAAAGAGTACTGACTTCACGTCAGTGCTTTTTTTTTATTTTCATATTATTCTTTCAGATTATTAAAATATTCGAAAACTAATAAATCCTAGCATATTCCACACATTGCACTAGCTTTTCATCTCGTTCTAACCGTTTTAAAATACTTATGTGAATAGAGATATAATCCTTTTTCAAAAAAAGTATGCCATCTCAGGCACACTTCCCCTACATAGTAATCTAAATCTAATGAGAGATTCATGGAATAATGATAGTGAAGAGAATAATACAATAATGATAACAAGAGATTCTCTTGGGAATTTACCAGTGGTTTGAGTTATCCTTATACAAATACAAATATTACAGATTATGTCTTAATTTATAGGAACAAATTAGAGTGAGTAATGGGAAATCATTATGAGAAAACTATGAGCCTTAAATATTTACATAAGTAGGTTTTTACATAATACTAATACAAAAAATGAAAAATAGGTAGGTAGTTAGGTGGGTACTTAACACCTCCTCCCATAAGATTGAAAGATCAACGATCTTTTAATTGAGCAATTCTAGGGTTTCTTCTTATGGTATTTCTTCTGTTTCTGTGATATTTACATCATCACTTTCAACTCTTACATTTGATTTTGATCTTGATTTTATATTGAAGGTGAGACAATTTGACAACAATTACCTAAGTGTTGATCTTCAACATCGACTTTATGACATATTCCTAGTGGTTTGTTATTTGAGTTTATTTTATATTTTTTATAAAGATATTTGATGATCTTATAGGCTAAGTATATTAATTATACTACATATTATATATGAGAAATAATTATTTTTTATGATTGAAGAAAACATTGATTCCTTCTCCAACTCTTCTGCTTCTATACTCATATCATCTAACTTTTTGCTAGCAATATTGAGCTCATCACTGTTCAGACTAATTGATTGAATAGGTACAATGTGTGAAGTTTCATTTGGAATTTTATGTTGGTTATCCAATCTTTCACAACAATCCTGAAGTATATTAAAATTTGGAAAAATTGGTTCTCTAAAAACGGTCTGTTTGATTGTAATAGGATCTGAGGTTAATGTTGTAGTGCTAGTATATAATTTGCATCCTTCGTCTAATGTTATGATTCCAGTACCATTAATAAATAAGGATAGTGGAGAATTTGACATACAATTTAAGGTAATGGATGTTTGACTTGGCAGGGCAAAAATCCAACTGTTATTAGACATGAGTTTATGCCATACTTCATAGGTGGCTGGGAGGACTCTAGTATCGCAATTAAAATCTAACTTTCCGGTAGCAATAAGGAGTTCTGTTTCACAAATCTTTCTGGATTAGGTAGAATATATAGGTTCTTCAAGAATACACATGATTTCCTTCTCGTCAAGAGGTTTACAATTACTAATTGTTCCGAACGATGTGTATGTGTTGCGGATTTCCAAAAGAGCTAAGTATTTGATGGATGGAAGGATGAAAACGAAATTTTCTTTTAAGGAGTGGAGTATACGTAAACTATTCGATTACTTGAGAAATGGTATTTGACCTCGATGATATCTAAAAATTTATTCGCATTTTCGTTAGATAAAAGAGAGGATAGATGTTGGAGTTTTTGAGGTGAGGTATAGTTTTAGACAATTCTGCTATGAGTTGGTAAGGAGTCATTACTATTGGGTGTAAGACATTTGATTTCGCGAATAGAATTGTGTTAATGAGTGTGGATAACTCATGCTCTAATTCTGATGTTAAAAGAATGAGTAATTCGAAATGTTCCTCAATTATTTGTTGGAGTTCTATAGAATATGACCGGTTTTGTAAATTTTTCGTGGAATTGGTTATCTTGTCTAAATTCGCATTGAAAAGGTCTTTCTTTGTGTTCAAATTAATGATAGTTTGATTAAAGTTAGTGATGGTTGTTTTAACTACTTGTATTTGTTGTTTCAGCAAATGAGCTAAATCATGTTCATTATTTTTAAAACGATTTATCGCATCATTATAAAAATTTGCATCATCTTCATCAAGTGTACTGTTCTGAATGCTGAACCGACTATATTGAACCATGCACGTTTATTTACGTGATGTTGGCGATTTATCATTTCTTTTATCATTTGATTTTTTCTATATAATGATGGAACCATTTGATTCAATAATAATAAAGATGTCTTACAAGCGATGGAATTTAGAAATTCATTCTTCGAGCAAAGGATTTGAGTTTCTTTCTGAGAGTTACTTATAAGTTGTAGTTTTTCTTCAAAGATTAATAAGTCTATAAACGCTACAAGATTCCATTCGATGAATCGGAGATCCTTAACGTGTTCATAATAAATGCCCGAAGACTTAGTGATCTGTTGGATGTGATGGCCCTTTGATTGAAGTATGCAAAACCATACAATGAACCATCTGAAACAAAATGTTTTAATCTATTAGTGTGGACTTTCACCTTTCTTCTTCCGATTTGGATTGTATTGTTAACAGGAGAGTTTACCTCGATGATTTTGTGAGGACCGGTATATTGCGGACTCAATTTTTTAGTTTTTCCTCCTTCACTTTTCTGGTTTAACAGCAGGACCCTATCACCAACTTTGAACTCTGCGTTTCGAGATTTTTTGTCGTAATATGCTTTGCTCGTTTCTTTTGATTTTAAAAGTTTATTGTTTGCAATTTCCTGTGATTTCTGAAGTTTGAGCTTCAGATCATCTACATAGTCTTCATAGGTATATTTGAAATCGACTGAGTTTGTGAGATTTGTTGGTATTTGAGTTTGCTTCCCGAAAACCAATTCGTGTGGTGTGAATGAATGAGTTGTTGTATTATATGAAAACATCGCAAAATCGATCCAACGGTCCGAGTCTGTTTGATTCTCATTGATGTAATGGCGTAAATAATCCGCAAGTGTTTGATGGCTTCTCTCTAAAGCTCCGTTGCTTTGAGGATGGTAAGAAGTACAATTGATCTGTTTTATTTTGAACAATTTTGAAGTTTCACAAAGGTATCTGCAATGGTTTCAGCTTCATGGTTTTCAATAGCATAGGCTTGCGAATATTTAGAAAGATCGTCTTGTAAGGTGAGTATGTACTTGTTACCGTATTCCGTTACTGGAAGCGGACCTACAATATCTAAAAATACTTTTTCGATAGGATTGGAACTGGTCGTAGTTATATCCATAGGTTTAAGATTCTTTTTCCGTACAAGTTTGTTTTTTTGACAAGATTCGCACCCTTTTACAAAGTTTTTGATGTCATTCTTCATTCCGTTCCATTTAAATTTTTGTTTTATTCTATTAAATGTAAGCTCTTGTATCATACGCAGAATTGTATGGTACCCCGTTACACCAACCTCTGCTAATACATATAAAACTCTCAGTCAAAAGAATATATATATGTTCGGTGATAGCCTGGATGTCCGGAAGTTGGATTTGAATGATTTTCTTTTAGAATTTGCTGGATCTCTTCTTCTTTCGGTTCGTATAAAATATCATGATGAACTATTAGATGGATGTTAGTTTGTCTGAAGATATACCTAAGCATAGATCTGATTTTATTCCAGCTTAATTTGTCATATGCGAAAGATAGTCTAGGTAAGCTAACTTCTGATATATCATTTTCTAAGAGGTACATTTTTAGATCGTTAAGATTTTTGAATAAATTTTCATATGACGTTGTTTCCCAATAATTTTCTTTGAAGAAAATGTACAACACTTTATTAATTTGAATGATTTGGTTGAGTTGAGGTTTTTTAGTTTTTAGTTCGTCTAGATGAGAATATTTGTTTTCCACCTGCGACTGAAAGTTTTCCTTGTGCTGTGAGTCAGTTGAAATGAAAACACCCATTGTTAATGATGAATCAATAATTTTGTCACTTCTTTCTTCAATATTATTATTCGCTATTAAATTGGATTGGAATTTCTGGAGGAAATCATGATAATTTTCCGTAGTATGCTGTACATTTCGTATTGTTGCAGACGAAGTTGTTTGTAGGTTGTCGATTGGGTTTCGACTTAAGAAATCTGCGTTATTATTAATTTTCCCTGGTTTACACGTGATTTTATACTCATACTCTTCGAGAGCTAATCTCCATCTTACGAGTCTTGAACCAGGATCTTTAACATTAAATAGCCAAGTGAGCGGCCTATGGTCTGTTAGAATGATGCATTTCCTTCCATAAAGGTAAGGTCTGAAATGTTTCACACTCCAAACTATGGCTAACAGTTCCTTTTCGGTCGTACTATAATTCGACTCGGCTTTTTTAAGTGATCGGCTGGCGTAAGCTATTGGCAAGTCATTTGAAATTTCTCCTTGTGATAAAACAGAACCAATTGCGTAATTACTTGCATCGGTCGAAAGAATGAAGGTTTTTGAAAAATCAGGGTATTGGAGTAAAGGTTCAGACCATAATATATTTTTTAATGTCTCGAAGGCAGATGGTTGTGTACTAGTCCAATTGAAGGTTTCATTTTTCCGCAAAAGTTTAGTTAATGGAAGTGTGAGATTACTGAAATCTTTGATGAAGCGACGATAATAACCAGCTGAACCTAGGAAACTTTTCTTCTCCTTCTCATTTTTAGGAGTTTTGAACTCTGTAACTGCTTTAACTTTTTCCGGATCGGGTTTCACACCATTTTCGGTTATGACATGACCCAAATACATAACCTCTTTCCTTAGGAATTCACATTTGTCTGGCTGTATTTTCAAGTTGAATTTGAATAGTCTTTCGAAAAGTTCATTAAGTCTTTTATTATGGTTTTCTAAGTTATCTGCGAAAATAATAAAGTCGTCTATATACACTAAACATCTTATGCCTTTAATTCCGACTAGGACGGTGTTCATCATTCTCTGAAACGATGCTGGTGCGTTTTTTAAACCAAATGGCATGCGTTTGAATTGAAAATGACCGCTTTGTGTGGAGAAGGCTGTTTTTGGAGCGTCCTCCTTATTCAGTTCAATTTGATGGAACCCTGAGGTTAAGTCAAGGGTTGTAAAATATTTCGAATGTCCCAATTGGTCTAAGGTTTCAGAAATATTTGGAAGAGGATATGAATCGCCGATTGTAATATCGTTGAGTTGACGGTCATCTATTACAAGCCGCCATTTTCTTTCCTTAGATGTATCCATTTTTTTCGGAACTATCCAAATGGGTGCATTCCAAGGGGAATTCGAAGGTTCTATTATGTCTTGTTCCAACATTTTGTTTATTTGATGATGGACTTCTTCTTTATGAACCTGAGGGTATCGATAAGTTTTGGCACTTATCGGTTTGTCGTCTGTATAGAGTGTTTGATAGCATTTGTACTAGTTAATGTGTCTCCAGGTAAATGAAATAGATTATTATATTCGTGACAATTTTCAATTATTTATTCCTTTTCTTCTTGATTTAAGTGATCTAATCTGAGGGATTCTGAAATTTTTGAAAGACGAATTGACTCATGATTTTCTGGATTTAATGTTTCAGAGAAATGGAAAACATTTGATTCGTTTACTGGTACCTCGACAGGATCGAGGGAAATTTTCAATTTTGAGATCTTAACTGACTTTTCTGTTGTATTGAGGATTTAAGTAATGGCTCTATTATTTTTCACTTTGATAATGCTTGGACAGAGATAAATACCATCTAAAATTTGTATATTCGGAACAATACCTTCGGAAATATTTTCATTTGCAACTTCTATTTGAATTATAGTCTCGCATCTGGGCTGAATCATTAAAATGTTATTTTCTAAGTAATAGTCTATGTTTTCTGGATTTTGAGATTTCTTCATATGATTTAGAGGAGTGCGACAATTTCCAAAACTGAGTGAACCATCATGATAGTCGATTGAACACTGAGTTTTTAGATTGAAATCATTACCTAAAATTCCGTCGAAATTTATAGGAAACGAATCAGGAATTATATGAAAGGTATGTTTTATAATTTCGTCATTAATGAGAATGTTCATGAAGCAATATCCTAATGTTTTTTTAGGATTTGGAACGACTCGATCAATGCCTTTTAGTAAAATTGGAGAGTTTTCGAAAACTTCAACTTCGGGTTTTAATTTTGATAATTTGATAAGCGACACATCGGCACCATTGTCTAATAGAAAGGTATTTCGATTTTGAATTAGTTCTTCGATGTTTAGAATAACGTAAGTTGTGGCTGAAAAGTTTATAGAGAATATTCGGCCTGAATTGCTTCGGCATTTCTCGTTTGGGCCGTGAATCGAGAGCCCTGAGAGTATAAGGGATTTTGTTGATTCGGCGATTGAGATTCGTTTGGCGGATTTTGTCTTCGATTATTATTATATTGTCTTTTTCGACATTCACTGATCAGATGACCAGGTTTTTTGCAATAAGCGCATATTTTCGTCGGGAAATTATTTGTATTCCTGGAGGGACCTGATTGATTTTGAATTTGGATATGTTTTACAGAAAATTGAGGTTTGTTATTTTGATAACCAGATTTGTATCTACAGTTAAAAGATGTGTGACCAGGTTTATTGCAATAATCACAATGACGTACTGAAGAATTATGAATATTTTGATATTTGTTAATTTCGATATTTGATTTTAGTTCTTGCTCTTCTTGAAGAGCGATAGCGATAGCTTTTTCCAGGCTGTTAGGACGTTGTGATTTCACGAGTAATGACAAATTTGGCTGAGGGCCTGTAATAAAAACACTTAATGCTTGTTCTTTAAGAAGTTTTACGCATGATTCTCTGGATTCCGTACTGAGATCAGAGTCTAATGTATTTATCAATTTTATGTAGCAGTTCTCTACCTTAGAAGAATATGACATAACAGATTCAGAAGGATTTTGCCTGCAAGAATATAATTCCAATTGCCATTGACCCATCGTTCGTTTTTCTGAATATAGGTACATCTAATAGGTGTTGTTTTAAATGAATCCAATCAGGGAAATTCCTATTTCTAACGAGTGCTCTAGCATTATCCGTTAATTTAGTTTCGATTATGGAGAAAAGGATTGTTCTAAATTCTGGTTTGACTAGATTTGTTGCTTTTTCACCATTATCAATGAATTCGTATAATTTTTGTTTGTTTCCATCGAATTTGATGAGCATTTGACAAGCGAGCTCAAATGGAATGAAAGAATTGCGAGAGGAATTGTTATGAGTAGAATCAATGTCGGTTGGCATTTTGAAAAATGAGTCTAACAGTAAAAAATAATTAAGGGCTTAGGAAGTGTTCGTTGAAACTTGCAGAAATAAACTCACACTTTGGTTATCACAAATCCTAGGTGGCTCATTACTCTTTCCTTTTGCCTCTTGCTCCAAAACTTCTTCTTGATCTCACAGCTGGAGGCTCTTGATGAGGTCTTCGAAGAATTTTACGACTCGAACTCGGCAGTAGATGTCTTGCTCCTCTAGAGTTGCCTTTGATGAACAACAGGATCCAAACTTCTTCTAAGTTCTCGACGGTTCTGATATCCCTAATGATGAGAGATATCCCACTTCTGACACCAGTTTTTTGTGACGGAACAGCAAAGGAAAATGACCAGAGTTGATTAACAGTGTGGTTTATTTCTTACGGACTTGGTTAACACTTGTTTTTACTTAAAATTTAGGACTTATGATTGCAACTAAAGACTCTAGACTGGAAAAACTTTAGACTGTAGAACACTGTAGACTGTAGAACACTTACTCTTATTCTGAATTCGAAAACTATTTGAATGATTTCAGGTTTACATAGTTATCTAAATCTAATGAGAGATTCATGGAATAATGATAGTGAAGAGATTAATACAATAATGATAACAAGAGATTATCTTGGGAATTTACCAGTAGTTCGAGTTATCCTTATACAAATACAAATATTACAGATTATGTCTTAATTTATAGGAACAAATTAGAGTGAGTGATGGGAAATCATTATGAGAAGAATAGGAGTCTTAAATATTTACATAAGTAGGTTTTTCAATAATACTAATACAAAAAATGAAAAATAGGTAGGTAGTTAGGTGGGTACATAACAACTGAATGTTTTTGCCGCTACACCAATCTTGAAAATATTTGTATACAACTTTATACTTGTTTTGAGATCTTTCGGCAATAAATTCTTTATGGTGACATTAGCTGCTTCTCTTATTTCTGGAGGTGCACATAATAATTCATCTTCACTATCAGAATTCATCGTTTTCTGCAAAATATTCACGGTAATTAGGTATCAACTCAATTTCAAAACGTCAAAAGTATTCAGGTGACAGAAGCACAGACCCACCTTGATATTCAACTGACGAATAATTCCAGGAATAGTAGTGAGTTATAGCGGTGAGTTATTATTAATCACGTTGTTTGTTTACACATACTATTAATTGAATGAAAGCAATTGAATAATGAATATATAATTTAATAGGAGTAGATAAATAATATTATTTAATTTTTTTGATTGTTGGTGACGTCCATGATATAAACATCGAAATAATTATTGCAGGAATTTGGACAAATTTTTTAATTAATATCCTTTTAGTACATTGCCAACGTTTCGAATCTGTTGTGATTCTTTCTCAAGGCTGGAATGTCAAAATAAAGTTAGAAACAAATGAAAATGCACCTAGAGACGATCCGCCACTCACCTCGTATCTTATCGGATCGAATATCGTCAATTTTATTAAAATAATTGTCTGAGTAATTCTCGTGTTAATTTTAATTCTATTTCCTTATGTTGTTTTGGGAATGGTTCATGTGATGACAACAAGACATGAGTAGACAGAATCGCCCCGGTACGTTCCACAAATCACACCGAGCAACATGGAGATGACACTCAACTCTCCAGTAAAACATTATGCAACCACAATTTCACATCTCGAGTAAACAAACAATAAGATGAAACACAACTATGGTAATAAGCAACTTAACAAAACAAATTAAAACATTTTGTATATGGTGGATGTAGATATACTAAAATGACTTTCACAATAAAACACCGAGATGAGCAAGCACAAACATCGAGGTTCCGAAAGTTCTCAGTTATTTCCATCATTAAGATCTGCTATTTTGAGTCTCTGAATCAACAGTATTGCCCAATATAAGACTATCATACACCAAACTGAGATTTTGGACGTCCTCCCTATAGTCTACTGTATTGTTGGACCTTATGAGAATCATTTCGCTAATAAGGCGTCTACTGTAGATAGGTTCGTAATCCAGAACTGCGACCTCCGAGAAATTGAATCTATGTCCCTCAGGATGGACGTGTGCAGCGAGGGCCGTTCCCTGTGTTATGTGAGATTTTTCTGCATCATTTTTATGTTGTCTTATCCTTTCCTGCAGCAGTTGTTTTTTCTGGCCTATGTAGCATTTTGTGCAGTTATTGCATTCTATCTTATAAACAACTTCTGATTGTTGTAAAATTGGTGTTTTTTGTTTTAGCGTTGTGTAAAATTTCCTATATCGAGAACGTTATAGAATGCCGCAGCACCATTGTATTCGCGGAAAATTTTTTCAATCTTATATGATAATGTAGGATAAAATACAAGTCTGAAATATTTTTTAATTGTTATATTTTGGGATTTTACTGGGTCCTGTGATGTGCTCACCGTTTTCACGTCTGTGTCGTTATTCGTTTGAGTAGTACGTTTAGCTTTATTGTAGATGTTCATACAGGTTTTTATGTAGTATGTTGGATAGTTGTTCTGCTTCAGGATTTCAGTCACTTTATTCAAATTATCCACTCTGTATTCCTCATCGCTCAGAGAAATCGCTCTATCTATCAAATTTTTGGCTATATTCCTTTTTTGTGAGAAACTGTGATTGGAATGGAAATTTACACATCTACCAGCGTTGTTCGGTTTCATGTACCAATTGTTTTTCAATATTTTTTCCTATCTGATGACTAATATGTCCAAAAATGAAATACTGTGGTTCTTTTCTCTTTCTAGAGTGAATTGCATTTTTTCGTGGAATGAGTTGAAAACATTCAGAGTCTCTTCAATTTTATCTTTCGGTATTAAGAGCAATGTATCATCAACGTAGAGTTTTATTAGAGGGATATGGAAATACAGCTTAGATATCACATATCCAAACAACGCGAGCATAACCAAGTTCGCAAATGCCGAGCTTGCCGGAGAACCCATTGTTGTGCCCTCTATTTGATCATAGAAAATACCCTCAAAAACGAAGTACCCTCCTCCAAAACACAAATCTACAAGATGAACAAATTCTTTCCTTCCCATATTCGTGAAATTTTTAATATAGTGCCATTGATTTTTGATTGTTTTGATGACCAATTCTTTAGGAATATTTGAAAACAAAGAAATTACATCTAGTGAAACTAATTCATAGCCGTCAGGTACTACTGTTGATTTCAGTTCTTCAACCAACATGAATGAGTTTTTTACATTGAAAACTGAGGTTGATAGTACATCACTGAGTATTTTGTGTAGGAATTTTGCAATTTTGTAGCTGGGAGATTTTATGCTACTAACTACAGGTCTCAATTTGACTTCTCTTTTATGGGTTTTCCTAAGGTATATTTTCGGTGCTACACTATTATGCGATATTAGCATTTTGTATTGTGATTCTGTTATGATTGAGTCTTTCTTGAGTAGTTTTAAGTAATTATTAATTTTGTTCTGAATTTTTTTGGTTGGGTCAGATAGCAATGTCTTGTATGTTGCTTCATCACTCAGCATTTTTTTAGCTTCTGTAACATATTCGTCTTTATACATTATTACCGTGGTATTGCCTTTATCTGAGTTTCCTATGATTATTTCCGGATGTTCCCTGATGAATCTTCCAGTTAGTGTAAAGTGGTGTTTGAATGGGTCTTTGGGTTGTCGGTTCATTCTCTCAAAGTTGTTGATAATTCCAACGCATCTTCCTCTGACATGGTTTATCTCGTCCTCATCCTGAATGGCTGTTTGTGTGAAATACTCTATATCCTTGATTAGTTGTAGTTTTGGAATGTGATCAGGTATAATCCCATGTTTCGGTCCGAGTCCCAAAATTAGTTTAACTTCTTCAGGAATTGTGACGTTGGTGTAATTTTTCACAAATCGATCTGGCTGTGTAGTACCTATAGGGTGTCTCTGGTTTACAAATAGTCTATCGAGCTTTTTAATATTTTCGGTTTTGACTCTCTGGAATACTTTCTGAAAATTTCTTATTCCTGCGCTGGTAATCGCACTATATGTGGTACTGTTCACTTTGTCTACCAACCATTCTTGAGTTTATCGCAGTTTGTATTCCGTATCATCCCTTTTCCAAATGGATATTTTGATTTCTATATTCAAAATTGACTTACGGAACTTTCTCATAGTCTTGTTAACCAAATAAGAATAAGGATGTTTTTCTAGTTCTAGCGTATAAACCTGTCTGATATTATTTATTATATGTGATGGAAATACCTCTTTCGATCTGCATTGTAACAGGAATATCACTCTGTTACTCAATGACGCTAGTTTCCGGTTCAAATTGATAATGTCTTTACATCGAGAAGACACCTCATCATCGTAAGTATGTCTGATGTTACTCATTAATCCCCCTGGTATCAAATTTTGATTGTTGGTGACGTCCATGATATAAACATCGAAATAATTATTGCAAGAATTTGGACAAATTTTTTAATTGATATCCTTTTAGTACATTGCCAACGTTTCGAATCTGTTGTGATTCTTTCTCAAGGCTGGAATGTCAAAATAAACTTAGAAACAAATGAAAATGCACCTAGAGACGATCTGCCACTCACCTCGTATCTTATCGGATCGAATATCGTCAGTTTTATTAAAATAATTGTCTGAGTAATTCTCGTGTTAATTTTAATTCTATTTCCTTCTGTTGTTTTGGGAATGGTTCATGTGTTGTCAACACGACATGAGTAGACAGAATCGCCCCGGTACGTTCCACAAATCACACCGAGCAACATGGAGATGACACTCAACTCTCCAGTAAAACATTATGCAACCACAATTTCACATCTCGAGTAAACAAACAATAAGATGAAACACAACTATGGTAATAAGCAACTTAACAAAACAAATTAAAACATTTTGTATATGGTGGATGCGACCTAGATATACTAAAATGACTTTCACAATAAAACACCAAGATGAGCAAGCACAAACATCGAGGTTCCGAAAGTTCTCAGTTATTTCCATCATTAAGATCTGCTATTTTGGGTCTCTGAATCAACAGTATTGCCCAATATAAGACTATCATACACCAAACTGAGATTTTGGACGTCCTCCCTATAGTTTACTGTATTGTTGGACCTTATGAGAATCATTTCGCTAATAAGGCGTCTACTGTAGATAGGTTCGTAATCCAGAACTGCGACCTCCGAGAAATTGAATCTATGTTATTGTGAAAGTCATTTTAGTATATCTAGGTCGCATCCACCATATACAAAATGTTTCAATTTGTTTTGTTAAGTTGCTTATTACCATAGTTGTGTTTCATCTTATTGTTTGTTTACTCGAGATGTGAAATTGTGGTTGCATAATGTTTTACTGGAGAGTTGAGTGTCATCTCCATGTTGCTCGGTGTGATTTGTGGAACGTACCGGGGCGATTCTGTCTACTCATGTCGTGTTGACAACACATGAACCATTCCCAAAACAACAGAAGGAAATAGAATTAAAATTAACACGAGAATTACTCAGACAATTATTTTAATAAAATTGACGATATTCGATCCGATAAGATACGAGGTGAGTGGCGGATCGTCTCTACGTGCATTTTCATTTGTTCCTAAGTTTATTTTGACATTCCAGCCTTGAGAAAGAATCACAACAGATTCGAAACGTTGGCAATGTACTAAAAAGGTATTAATTAAAAAATTTGTCCAAATTCCTGCAATAATTATTTCAATATTATTTAATAATTTTTTTAAAATTTTCTTGTGTTAGGATTCTCACAAAATATCACAAACGTGCTTAGGTTCATATTCTACAACTATTCAACAAGTTTGAATTTTATCGGATTAATACTGGTTGAAATCAAAATTATTACTCGGAAACCATTGGGCCGACTATGCCCATTAACGAACATGTCGGTCATATCGGGATGCGCCACCTACCCTAAAAATTTCAAGTCGCTAGCTCTTTCCGTTCTCAAGTTATCGTGGCAACGACCGGACGGACAGAATCAAATTTGACCTCAAATTCTTCATCAGGGAGTCGAACCCAATCGTTTGAGACCATTTTCGGCAAAAAATTCGAAAATTACAGACGGGCAAAATGATAAGCGATGTTCCCCAGAACATACGCGCAAAAATGCTTCGGTAAGGAGTTAGAGACCTCTGAAGATGATGCCCAGGCAACACTTTTTGTCGCATATCCCCAAAACGTTTTCGGTTATAATTGCACAAGTGCATAAAAATTACCGATAATTTTGCAAGAAAGCGTGTTATTTAAAAATTGCATGTGTTTATTTTCATATTTCGGTGAAAGAGCCCGAGTCCGAAGGACGAGGGCTCTTTCGCCAGAAGACGAAAATAACCGAATGCAATTTTCATAAGATAACACGCTTGAATGGAAAATTATCTGGTCATTTTTATGCATGAGTGTAATTCATCGGAATATTTCTCGAATGTAATATTTTTCCATCAGTAATTTTGCAGGGACATTCCAGATTGTCTTCACTGTGAAGTCCTTGTATTCCTCACCATTCTGCTTGCACGTATTCAATGCCCAGTCCGTTAATATTTTCGCCAGAACGCCTATGGACGTCTCTTTGCCAGAATATATACTTGGGCTCACAAAACTCCATGAACTGTCGCCATTTATACTGTCTGATACATTTGGTATTTTTTGGCTGATTTTTAATTTTATTTTCCTCGATCAACTGTATTGAGCATTCACAGAAACGCGACATTTTTTGACACTTTGAAGTTTATCTGTTTGTACTGTAGGTGTTGTCAAGGCAACGGGATGTTTTCGGATGCAATTTTCGCTCTGCAGTGCAATTATCGCTGTAATTTTTCGATAATTGCATTCTCGTCATGAGAAGTTCTATGTGTGAGGGAAATATTCACCTTAAGTGTTGATATTTTAGAAATTGGCTAATATCACAAATCCGCACCGAATGGTTTGACAAAAAGTGTTACCTGGACCATCATCTTCAGGGGACTCAGACTCCTTAACCAAGCATTTTTGTATTATATGATTTGGGACGACTGTGCCTAAAATCATGTCTAGATCATCCACTAGAAGCTCGTCGGTCTAATTATGGGACATCCTGTATATTGTTAACAATCCCGCATTCTTGCGGATCCGCGGGATTGATGACTTCTATCCCGCGCGTTTGCGGGATTAGGGTTTTGGTGCGGGGTTGGATTCCCTTTGGAGGGATAATAGCAAAATTGTATGTTTTATTTTTTCAGACTAATATATTTGGTAAAAAATTATAATTACTGGAAGTTCGTTTACAGGATGAAGGTCTGGGAATTGATCAAAAAACCACTTCTTAAAACAACACCGACTAGTTTCGGTTTTATTCTAATTATAATTACTGATTGCATCAATAATTCATTACTCAATGTCAATTGACCCATTATTAGTTTTCTGTTTTATTTAAGTTGGTCTATCTGAAAACTCTTTGAATATACCAACTTAAATAAAACTAAAATTATGGTTTGATTTTCGATTGAGAATACAATTTTTTTTGCAATCAGATTTTTTTTTCAATAAATTGGCCAGAAAAGAATATGAAATTTCAACTCTGCTATCACCCTCTCTCACATTTACAAAACCCTAATCTTAAACTTTAATACAATAATTAGAAAGTTCGATAAATGCATCGATTTGCTCTTTTTACTCTGCGACGTCCTTTCATTTGCTCTCTTCACTCTACTTTGTGTTCTTTTATTGTGGATTGAGTAATAACGAGAATATCTATTTAATCCGTTCACTCCTTTACCACGTGACTGACAATCTACTTTTCTCTACATCACACTGGGCCGGTTTCTCATTTGCGAGTTAACTTGAGGTTGCGAGTTACGCATGTATTTAGCGATATTCATGAACGCGTAATGCTGGCGCCACACTATCGCGATTCTGCGAATATTCGCGTTTTTGCTGCAAGTGTGGCCGGGTACTTCGTGGAATCCGGCGAAGACGAATATACTTCACCGGAGTGTCGTTAAACTGGCACGATTCAAAGGGTTTTTCATGATACAATATTCGACTTCGGTGTTCAGTTCAGTAGCGCTCCAGATTTTGAGTGCATGTTTGATTTCGCAGGAAATTTACGACTTGTAGTAGATCATTCTTCAACCATATATAATAGAACGCCACTGCTTCCTCCATTTCAATTCTCAAGAATAATCGTCACGTGACATTAACTGCAGATGTAGACAAGAACCAGAGATTAACCAGATGCGCCACTCCCAGTATTTATGAATGAACTCAGCTGACGCGCAATAATGACCATGGAATTCTCGGCACCCCCAAATAGTTCCTAGCCAGGAACTAGGTATTTGGGGGTGCCAATAAAATCGCAGATATATGATCACCTGACCTCTCGGCCAATCGCAACTATGGTAGAGGCAGAACGACGTTCATAAATAAATTTATAACAACAAAGGGAAAGGTTAGCTAAAATACTCAGCTTATGTATGGAAATTTGTAACTCGATTTCATAAATAGTAATGAAGACGTTTAAGATGCAGTTTGTGGCGTATGTGCAAGAAATGAAAGAAATATGATTATTTGTGAAGTTGAGGTTAAAGTTTGTTTAAAGAGCGAGAACGCAGTTCATTTCTCTCTGTCATTTTACTACGTCTTCATGGGTAGCACGATACACTAACTGTTCAGTACTGCACATATTGGCAACAGCGCCAATGATGTAAGTGCCAGAAGAGAGGAATCCACTTCACCCCGAATGACCTAAAAACCCCAAAATTTCTTTACCGGCAGTCAACAAAACATCCTTAAAGAGAACACAACGAGTCGTAAAATTGTATAACTTAAATGCTAAACATCAGGCTGGTGCATAATTGTTTGGAATCTCAGTGCTTGAACCTCAACTTGGAGGCAGTTTACTACTGGACTGATTCAACCATTGTCCTAGCATGGTTAAGTGCTGAACCACGTACTTAGAAAACTTTCGTGAGTAATAGAATCTCTGAAATCCAAGACATCTCTGACACCAACAATTGGAATCACACACCTTCAAAGGATAATCCTGCGGATATCATTTCCAGAGGGATCAATCCAACTGACCTTGAAAGTGCCCACTTGTGGTGGCATGGACCACAGTTTCTATCTATGTCTCCAGGAAATTGGCCAAAGGAGTGTCACATCTCCAATTACTCACGAACAGCTTCAACACTTGATGAATTCAATCAAAATCATACGCTTATCCTAAGGTCAGATGATGATTGTATTTTCGAGTGTTGAAGCTGTTCGTGAGTAATTGGAGATGTGACACTCCTTTGGACAATTTTCTGGAGACTTAGATAGAAACTGCGGTCCATGCCACCACAACTGGGCACTTTCAAGGTCAGTTGGATTGATCCCTCTGGAAATGATATCCGCAGGATTATCCTTTGAAGGTGTGTGATTCCAATTGGTGTCAGAGATGTCTTGGATTTTAGAGATTCTATTACTCACGAAAGTTTTCCAAGAACGTGGTTCAGCACCTTAACCATGCTAGAGCAATGGTTGAATCAGTCCAGTAGTAAACTGCCTCCAAGTTGAGGTTCAAGGACTGGATGACTTTTCTGACTAGCTCTGCTAAAAGCAAGGCGCCTGATAATTCCAGTCTAGGAAGAGAGATAACCTTGAGAGGGGCAACGCGTGACTTCGCACATAAGAGACTGGTCCGTATATCGCTATCATGATTTTCAACTGAATGATGTGGTAGATAATAGGTAGGGTATTGGTATTGGCTTTGATGATTTGGATCGATTTTAGTCATATGGCCTAGAACTTGATATTGGGTGATGAATTCAGAATACTGGGCTTTGAGTTCAGGGTTTTTATTGAATTTCCTTTCAATCGCGTGAAATCGGTTGATGGCTGTTTCTTCAGAATCACCTAATTTGACATAATTTTCCTTTAAGGGAAAACTAACTGTGAATCTACCGGTATTATCCCTTGTGAAGGTTTCAGAAAAATGAGATTCGCACTCAGCTTCTTCCTTAGTAGGAAATTTCTGACAAGCGAAATTTTCCTCAATCTGCCTAAAGTCTTGTAACTGGATTTCTTTCGAAGTGGTTAGAAAGCAAGAGTTCATTGAGGCGGATGGTATGATTGGTAAAGGTCCGGATATTATCCAGCCTAGCTTGGTTTTTTGAAGAACTGGCAGCCCCTTGCCCAATTTGATTTGTCCATTTGAAAGGAGTTCAAAGAATATGCCTGCACCAAGGAGCATATCAATGTCAGAAGGTATATAGAAGTTTGGGTCGGCAAGCGAGATATTGCCTGGAATTTGGAGTTTGGTTAAAGGTATTCTTTGTTGAGGGGTTATACCAGTAATTTTTATCTATGATGAGATATGGCAAATTAAATGAGTAATTAATGCACAAAGATTGGGCTTGGAATACGGCTCGTTTGGAGATATTTATGAGGTTCTGACTCAAACCAGAAATCGGTATATTTATAGCGGAGGATTTTAATTTCAGTTGGTCAAATGGGTTTTTGGTAATAAAATTTGACTGCGAGCCGCTGTCCAACAAAGCTCTGCATTTTATTGGTTTACCGTTTCTGTCGAAAACATGAAATACCGCTGTAGAGAGGAGTGTGTAGGTTTGACAACTGACTTGAGACGCCACTGCATGCGTATACAAGTTCTCAGAAAGAGTATGTGAGTGCAAACTCGACGATTGTTGATGAGAATGGGACTCTTGTTGATTGTTGCAGGTGACTTTACTCTGAGTTTTGCACACATTATTCGAGTTGGAATGCAGCAAACTATGATGTTTTCTTTGGCAAGACCGACAAGAATACTTTGACTTACAGACATGATTTGAATGTCCAGGTCTTAGATAGTTAGAGCATAGCCTAAGACGCTTAATTTCAGCAAATCTTTTTTCTATTGGAATGTCCAGAAATGATTTGCATGAGTAAATAAAATGGGATTGATCACATAATGGGCATAGATTATAACAAGTGGATAAATAAGAGTAAGAACGATTATCAATGGCTTTCCTATTATATTGATTATTTTGGGTGAATGTATTGTTTTTTGTGTCTAATGATTCCAAAAGAGAGCAACGTTTTGTGAGAAATGGTATGTAATCTTCTATTTTTGGGGTGTTATCGTTTTTAATAAAGATTTCCCATTCTTTTCTTGTTGACGAATCTAATTTGGAGTTAAGGAGGAATATAAGGATAGTATGCCATTCATTAACATTCTCACCTAAGCTTTTTAATGATCTGAAATACTTCTGAAATTCATCTACGAATTTTCTCAAGAGTGAGTGTGATTCTCTAGGCATATTTGATAAATCAAAAATTGCCTTCATGTGCGAGTTTATGATAGCTTTTTTGTTGTGATAGCGTTCACAGAGTAGGTCCCAAGCAATCTTATAATTGGCCTCGGTGGCATTTAATGATGCAATTATTTGAGCTGCTTCACCTTTGAACATTGGTCAGCAATTTATTTTGATTAGTGAGAGCATCAAAGGTTTCTTGGAATTGCGTCCATTTCTCATAGCTACCGTTAAACTCGACTAATTTAATATCGGGTAGTTTTACATTTGTTAGCGGAAAATTTGATACGCCACTGGTGGTTGATGTAGCCGGCTTAGTTAATTTTGCTTTCGCTTGAGTTACAACAGAAAAATATTTAGTTTCAAACTCGTCCCGTTCTGCATTGTGTCCATCTACATCTTCGGGTTCTAGGCATTCAATTTCTGTTTGCACTATATTAAATTCAGATAAAAGCGATATAATACCATTCAAGCGAGTTTCTAATTCAATGGTTGATTCTTGAGTCAACGGATTAGTGGAGAATTTTTTTAGATATGTATCAAATCTTGTTACTGAGCCTTTTATACCGGCCCTACGAGAAGTAAGCATCCTTTTGTTATCGATTTCAGTCATTTTTTCAATCAGATGAAATATTTAGCAAAATTTAAAGGTTGGTTTATTAATTTCACTTATTTTTTATGGAAGAACGAGAAAGTTGTATGAAATTAATGAAATGTGTTACTCTAAACTCGTTATAAAGGATGGGTAAATAATGTGTTAAATTGAGCAATAGGTAATATTGGTAATAGGTATAGGTAAAATGGAAAGGACTGACCTTTGATCCCTTGAGATGCTAAACTGCAAACAGCGTTGGCGGCATCGGCACGTACATACACTTTAGATGGCACCCCAGCGTTGTGATGATTATTTTTGTCGTTCACAATGTTGTGTTTGTTGGTTGGTGGAAATGTAATCCAGATCGAAGGACCATGAAAAGGGTGTAGGTTGGTTTGATATCACACAAATTCTAATTTTATGAATTTATGTATTTAGCACTGAGATTCCGAACAATTATGCACCAGCCTGATGATTAGCATTTAAGTTATACAATTTTACGACTCGTTGTGTTCTCTTTACCGGCAGTCAACAGTTGCCTGAAATCTTTGAACCCTTTTCTTGACGCCAATGGCATTATCCGAGTGGGCGGAAGATTAGAGCATGCAAGTATAAGCCTTGATACCAAACATCCCATCCTAATTCCTAAAAAACACCCTTTCACTGCCTTGATAGTGCGTAATATTCATGAGATGAATATTAATTCTGGATGCCAAGCAACCCTTTCGTTTATCAGGAGGAGGTTCTGGCCATTAAACGGTCACGAAGCAGTACGAAATTTACTCTGACAATGCGTGCGTTGCTTCAGAGCCAACCCACCGATACTATCTAATCAAATGGGCAATCTTCCTGCTCCACGGGTAACTCCTTCTCGTGTTTTTTCCAATTCTAGTCTAGACTATGCTGGACCATTTTTCTTAAAAGATGGGAAGTACAGAAACAGAAAAATCCTTAAATGCTACGTATGCATATTCGTGTGTCTATCTACAAAGGCGGTTTATATCGAACTGGTCAGTGAACTAACCACTGAAGCGTTCATGGCAGCATTCAAAAGGTTTGTATCTAGGTGAGGAATGTGTTCGAATCTATATTCGGACAATGGATCCAACTTCATTGGAGCCCGAAATCAATTCAAGGAGATTTACGGTATTTTATCTAGCAAGCCAATACAAAATTATTTCAATAACAATCAAATGCGATGGCACTTTATACCGGCTCGTTCAGCCCACTTTGGAGGGCTATGGGAGGCCGCCGTGAAGTCATTGAAATATCACCTCAAACGCGTCTTATCCACCGACCATTATACCTTGGAAGAGTTCATGACCGCACTTACTCAGATAGAAGCTACTCTAAACTCGCATCCTCTGGTTCCCTTGTCCTCTGATCCAAACGACCTTGAGGTGATCACTCCAGGACACTTCATCATCGGAGAACCACTGAATGCCGCTCCTCAACTCAGCGTCGATGATACTCACGCCCATCACTTGAATCGATTTCAGCACTTGCAGAAACTCGTTCAAAGTTTTTGGGCCAGATGGAGAAATGATTATCTACATAATCTCCATCAAAGAAACAAATGGCAATTCAAGAAAGATGTCCAAGACCTGACCGGTAGACTTGTACTCCTTCGTGCTGAGAATTCCTTACCCCAGCAGTGGACCTTGGGAAGAATCACCTCTCTACACCCCGGAACAGACAATATTGTGCGTGTCGTTAGTGTCCGTACCAAGAACGGAATAGTGAAGAGAGCAATCTGCAAAATAAGCATTTTGCCGGTGAATTGACCCTCATTCATTTTGGACCATTTTGTATATTCTTTGTTATCACCTATGTTATTAGCATTAAGCCAACTTGTGTTAAACCTTGTTTACCAGACCTGATGCTACTTGCTCATATGACTTTTTCTATTTTTCATTGAAAGTGGGTACTTTCAAGGCCGCCGGTATGTTCAGTACTACACATATTGGCAACAGCGCCAATGATGTAAGTGCCAGAAGAGAGGAATCCACTTCACCCCGAATGACCTAAAAACCCCAAAATTTCTTTACCGGCAGTCAACAAAACATCCTTAAAGAGAACACAACGAGTCGTAAAATTGTATAACTTAAATGCTAAACATCAGGCTGGTGCATAATTTTTCGGAATCTCAGTGCTAAATACATAAATTCATAAAATTAAAATTTGTGTAATATCAAACCACCTCCCACCCTTTTCACTAACACCGGTAAGCTGACGCGCATCTTGCTCGTGACGTCACTGAGCACCATAGGCGGGTCCACGGGTAGGGTTTAAGTGGAAATAAAAATTGAGTATAATAAGGACAAATCACGAATAAAAGATATTTCCTATAAAAACGACAAATTATTATGATCATAATCGATGCAATGAAGACGTACAAATTTAATTACTTGAATAAAAAAATATTTTTCTGATCTGGATATTACTTGATTATTTTTTAATTTGTAAAATATCGTAGTGAAATATCATGAATCATAGCGTTACATTTTAATTATAGAAGTTAAAAATCATGAATGAGACAGTTACTCTTTAATTAAAGTTCGAGTTGTCTAATTGTATATTATTATACTGATCCTCCTAGGTCTTCCCCATAAGCTCTCAAAGAGCTTGAGCGAGTAAGAAAACCAGTTGTATTCTGTGTTGGCTTTGTTACTGTGTCCTTACGACACCTTAGGCACAGCAATGTTAATTTTTGACCCAAAAGTGAATGGTGGCGATTACCGTTTAATTATCGTTTATAATTATGAACATAATGCAACTTTACAATTGAAGGTGTGCTAATTTATTGAATTGAACAAAATGAAATAGTTTCCTATATCGTCAATACTTGATTTATCATTGAATTTGTAAAATATGGGTGTTGAATATCATGAATGAGAAAGTTAATTCATAATTAAAATGCGAGTTGATTAATTATTGTTTATAACTATGGGCATGATATGTAGCTATATACTTAAAGATGTACCAGTTTACTGACTTGAATAAAATAATACAATTTCCTGTATCGATATTGCTTGATTTATTATTGAATTTGAAAAATGTAGAAGGGAAATATAATGAATATAGCATGTGTTAATTCTTCATTAAAATGAGAGTTGATTAAATATTTATTTTAATTTTTAGCTCAATGGATACAATGGGAATGTACTAATTTATTGTATTAAACAACAAAAAAAATCAATTGCCTATCTCAATATTACTAGATTTAATTAATATCATGTATAAGTATGGTATATTCGACATCAATAATCTAAAAGTCATGCCAAAAAAAAATTAAGTATAGTATAAGTATAAGTACATTCAACATAAATAATCTTCAAGTCATGTCAAAAAATAAAATTAAGTATAGTATAAGTATAAGTATAAGTATAAGTATATTCGACATCAATAATCTACAAGTCATGTAAAAAAAAATTAAGTATAATATAAGTATATTCGACATCAATAATCACAAGACTTGTCAAAAAAAAAAATATGAGACAGTTACTTTTTAATTAAAGCAAGCGGAAATTGCAAAACAAAAATCAGCTTCCTCCTATCTCGATGTTCCAGGGGTATTTGAAAATTTTGAAAGTTTCTTATCCATTCTCTTCCTCAAGTTTTGAAAGCTTATTTGCTTATTCAACTCTCTCAACCTTATGTAGGTACGTGTTCTACTCAAGCAAAGAATGACTTCATAGGGTATACCTTTCTCCAGTCTTTCCATAGTTTTATTCGCCAATGCTCTGAAAATATATTTCTTGTTTCTTGATAATGATGCATGGAATAAAATTCAGCATCCAATATCTCAGCTGCTTCAAATAAATCTTTGCTAGGATACAATAAACCTCTCGAAATAAATTGAATCCAATCATCTTTGCCATGAGATAATAATTCGTGTGAAGTGTGCCCCAAATTACTATATTTATTTTTGAATTTGTAAGCAACATATCCAGCTATATATTTTAGAGATTCCTTACTAATTTTCTCTCGGGATTCGAAATGTTCCCTCAATTCCGTAGATTCACTTGTCAAGTTTTCCTCTGACAAATTAATAATTAATGGTTCTGTATACTGGGCTTCGATGAATGAATAGGGAATCAATCTTTCCTCTTCTTCACTCACACCGGTTTTGGCACTTGCTTCGAAGGATATGTCCATATTTCCAAATATGCTTTGTGTTAGGCAGAATTCATCAGAATACTCCCTACTCGATTCTGTATCGAAGACTTGAAGAGGTTGGGCCAGACTCTGCGACGTCCTTTCATTTGCTCTCTTCACTCTACTTTGTGTTCTTTTATTGTGGATTGAGTAATAACGAGAATATCTATTTAATCCGTTCACTCCTTTACCACGTGACTGACAATCTACTTTTCTCTACATCACACTGGGCCGGTTTCTCATTTGCGAGTTAACTTGAGGTTGCGAGTTACGCATGTATTTAGCGATATTCATGAACGCGTAATGCTGGCGCCACACTATCGCGATTCTGCGAATATTCGCGTTTTTGCTGCAAGTGTGGCCGGGTACTTCGTGGAATCCGGCGAAGACGAATATACTTCACCGGAGTGTCGTTAAACTGGCACGATTCAAAGGGTTTTTCATGATACAATATTCGACTTCGGTGTTCAGTTCAGTAGCGCTCCAGATTTTGAGTGCATGTTTGATTTCGCAGGAAATTTACGACTTGTAGTAGATCATTCTTCAACCATATATAATAGAACGCCACTGCTTCCTCCATTTCAATTCTCAAGAATAATCGTCACGTGACATTAACTGCAGATGTAGACAAGAACCAGAGATTAACCAGATGCGCCACTCCCAGTATTTATGAATGAACTCAGCTGACGCGCAATAATGACCATGGAATTCTCGGCACCCCCAAATAGTTCCTAGCCAGGAACTAGGTATTTGGGGGTGCCAATAAAATCGCAGATATATGATCACCTGACCTCTCGGCCAATCGCAACTATGGTAGAGGCAGAACGACGTTCATAAATAAATTTATAACAACAAAGGGAAAGGTTAGCTAAAATACTCAGCTTATGTATGGAAATTTGTAACTCGATTTCATAAATAGTAATGAAGACGTTTAAGATGCAGTTTGTGGCGTATGTGCAAGAAATGAAAGAAATATGATTATTTGTGAAGTTGAGGTTAAAGTTTGTTTAAAGAGCGAGAACGCAGTTCATTTCTCTCTGTCATTTTACTACGTCTTCATGGGTAGCACGATACACTAACTGTTCAGTACTGCACATATTGGCAACAGCGCCAATGATGTAAGTGCCAGAAGAGAGGAATCCACTTCACCCCGAATGACCTAAAAACCCCAAAATTTCTTTACCGGCAGTCAACAAAACATCCTTAAAGAGAACACAACGAGTCGTAAAATTGTATAACTTAAATGCTAAACATCAGGCTGGTGCATAATTGTTTGGAATCTCAGTGCTTGAACCTCAACTTGGAGGCAGTTTACTACTGGACTGATTCAACCATTGTCCTAGCATGGTTAAGTGCTGAACCACGTACTTAGAAAACTTTCGTGAGTAATAGAATCTCTGAAATCCAAGACATCTCTGACACCAACAATTGGAATCACACACCTTCAAAGGATAATCCTGCGGATATCATTTCCAGAGGGATCAATCCAACTGACCTTGAAAGTGCCCACTTGTGGTGGCATGGACCACAGTTTCTATCTATGTCTCCAGGAAATTGGCCAAAGGAGTGTCACATCTCCAATTACTCACGAACAGCTTCAACACTTGATGAATTCAATCAAAATCATACGCTTATCCTAAGGTCAGATGATGATTGTATTTTCGAGTGTTGAAGCTGTTCGTGAGTAATTGGAGATGTGACACTCCTTTGGACAATTTTCTGGAGACTTAGATAGAAACTGCGGTCCATGCCACCACAACTGGGCACTTTCAAGGTCAGTTGGATTGATCCCTCTGGAAATGATATTCGCAGGATTATCCTTTGAAGGTGTGTGATTCCAATTGGTGTCAGAGATGTCTTGGATTTTAGAGATTCTATTACTCACGAAAGTTTTCCAAGAACGTGGTTCAGCACCTTAACCATGCTAGAACAATGGTTGAATCAGTCCAGTAGTAAACTGCCTCCAAGTTGAGGTTCAAGGACTGGATGACTTTTCTGACTAGCTCTGCTAAAAGCAAGGCGCCTGATAATTCCAGTCTAGGAAGAGAGATAACCTTGAGAGGGGCAACGCGTGACTTCGCACATAAGAGACTGGTCCGTATATCGCTATCATGATTTTCAACTGAATGATGTGGTAGATAATAGGTAGGGTATTGGTATTGGCTTTGATGATTTGGATCGATTTTAGTCATATGGCCTAGAACTTGATATTGGGTGATGAATTCAGAATACTGGGCTTTGAGTTCAGGGTTTTTATTGAATTTCCTTTCAATCGCGTGAAATCGGTTGATGGCTGTTTCTTCAGAATCACCTAATTTGACATAATTTTCCTTTAAGGGAAAACTAACTGTGAATCTACCGGTATTATCCCTTGTGAAGGTTTCAGAAAAATGAGATTCGCACTCAGCTTCTTCCTTAGTAGGAAATTTCTGACAAGCGAAATTTTCCTCAATCTGCCTAAAGTCTTGTAACTGGATTTCTTTCGAAGTGGTTAGAAAGCAAGAGTTCATTGAGGCGGATGGTATGATTGGTAAAGGTCCGGATATTATCCAGCCTAGCTTGGTTTTTTGAAGAATTGGCAGCCCCTTGCCCAATTTGATTTGTCCATTTGAAAGGAGTTCAAAGAATATGCCTGCACCAAGGAGCATATCAATGTCAGAAGGTATATAGAAGTTTGGGTCGGCAAGCGAGATATTGCCTGGAATTTGGAGTTTGGTTAAAGGTATTCTTTGTTGAGGGGTTATACCAGTAATTTTTATCTATGATGAGATATGGCAAATTAAATGAGTAATTAATGCACAAAGATTGGGCTTGGAAAACGGCTCGTTTGGAGATATTTATGAGGTTCTGACTCAAACCAGAAATCGGTATATTTATAGCGGAGGATTTTAATTTCAGTTGGTCAAATGGGTTTTTGGTAATAAAATTTGACTGCGAGCCGCTGTCCAACAAAGCTCTGCATTTTATTGGTTTACCGTTTCTGTCGAAAACATGAAATACCGCTGTAGAGAGGAGTGTGTAGGTTTGACAACTGACTTGAGACGCCACTGCATGCGTATACAAGTTCTCAGAAAGAGTATGTGAGTGCAAACTCGACGATTGTTGATGAGAATGGGACTCTTGTTGATTGTTGCAGGTGACTTTACTCTGAGTTTTGCACACATTATTCGAGTTGGAATGCAGCAAACTATGATGTTTTCTTTGGCAAGACCGACAAGAATACTTTGACTTACAGGCATGATTTGAATGTCCAGGTCTTAGATAGTTAGAGCATAGCCTAAGACGCTTAATTTCAGCAAATCTTTTTTCTATTGGAATGTCCAGAAATGATTTGCATGAGTAAATAAAATGGGATTGATCACATAATGGGCATAGATTATAACAAGTGGATAAATAAGAGTAAGAACGATTATCAATGGCTTTCCTATTATATTGATTATTTTGGGTGAATGTATTGTTTTTTGTGTCTAATGAGTCCAAAAGAGAGCAACGTTTTGTGAGAAATGATATGTAATCTTCTATTTTTGGGGTGTTATCGTTTTTAATAAAGATTTCCCATTCTTTTCTTGTTGACGAATCTAATTTGGAGTTAAGGAGGAATATAAGGATAGTATGCCATTCATTAACATTCTCACCTAAGCTTTTTAATGATCTGAAATACTTCTGAAATTCATCTACGAATTTTCTCAAGAGTGAGTGTGATTCTCTAGGCATATTTGATAAATCAAAAATTGCCTTCATGTGCGAGTTTATGATAGCTTTTTTGTTGTGATAGCGTTCACAGAGTAGGTCCCAAGCAATCTTATAATTGGCCTCGGTGGCATTTAATGATGCAATTATTTGAGCTGCTTCACCTTTGAACATTGGTCAGCAATTTATTTTGATTAGTGAGAGCATCAAAGGTTTCTTGGAATTGCGTCCATTTCTCATAGCTACCGTTAAACTCGACTAATTTAATATCGGGTAGTTTTACATTTGTTAGCGGAAAATTTGATACGCCACTGGTGGTTGATGTAGCCGGCTTAGTTAATTTTGCTTTCGCTTGAGTTACAACAGAAAAATATTTAGTTTCAAACTCGTCCCGTTCTGCATTGTGTCCATCTACATCTTCGGGTTCTAGGCATTCAATTTCTGTTTGCACTATATTAAATTCAGATAAAAGCGATATAATACCATTCAAGCGAGTTTCTAATTCAATGGTTGATTCTTGAGTCAACGGATTAGTGGAGAATTTTTTTAGATATGTATCAAATCTTGTTACTGAGCCTTTTATACCGGCCCTACGAGAAGTAAGCATCCTTTTGTTATCGATTTCAGTCATTTTTTCAATCAGATGAAATATTTAGCAAAATTTAAAGGTTGGTTTATTAATTTCACTTATTTTTTATAGAAGAACGAGAAAGTTGTATGAAATTAATGAAATGTGTTACTCTAAACTCGTTATAAAGGATGGGTAAATAATGAGTTAAATTGAGCAATAGGTAATATTGGTAATAGGTATAGGTAAAATGGAAAGGACTGACCTTTGATCCCTTGAGATGCTAAACTGCAAACAGCGTTGGCGGCATCGGCACGTACATACACTTTAGATGGCACCCCAGCGTTGTGATGATTATTTTTGTCGTTCACAATGTTGTGTTTGTTGGTTGGTGGAAATGTAATCCAGATCGAAGGACCATGAAAAGGGTGTAGGTTGGTTTGATATCACACAAATTCTAATTTTATGAATTTATGTATTTAGCACTGAGATTCCGAACAATTATGCACCAGACTGATGATTAGCATTTAAGTTATACAATTTTACGACTCGTTGTGTTCTCTTTACCGGCAGTCAACAGTTGCCTGAAATCTTTGAACCCTTTTCTTGACGCCAATGGCATTATCCGAGCGGGCGGAAGATTAGAGCATGCAAGTATTAGCCTTGATACCAAACATCCCATCCTAATTCCTAAAAAACACCCTTTCACTGCCTTGATAGTGCGTAATATTCATGAGATGAATATTAATTCTGGATGCCAAGCAACCCTTTCGTTTATCAGGAGGAGGTTCTGGCCATTAAACGGTCACGAAGCAGTACGAAATTTACTCTGACAATGCGTGCGTTGCTTCAGAGCCAACCCACCGATACTATCTAATCAAATGGGCAATCTTCCTGCTCCACGGGTAACTCCTTCTCGTGTTTTTTCCAATTCTAGTCTAGACTATGCTGGACCATTTTTCTTAAAAGATGGGAAGTACAGAAACAGAAAAATCCTTAAATGCTACGTATGCATATTCGTGTGTCTATCTACAAAGGCGGTTTATATCGAACTGGTCAGTGAACTAACCACTGAAGCGTTCATGGCAGCATTCAAAAGGTTTGTATCTAGGTGAGGAATGTGTTCGAATCTATATTCGGACAATGGATCCAACTTCATTGGAGCCCGAAATCAATTCAAGGAGATTTACGGTATTTTATCTAGCAAGCCAATACAAAATTATTTCAATAACAATCAAATGCGATGGCACTTTATACCGGCTCGTTCAGCCCACTTTGGAGGGCTATGGGAGGCCGCCGTGAAGTCATTGAAATATCACCTCAAACGCGTCTTATCCACCGACCATTATACCTTGGAAGAGTTCATGACCGTACTAACTCAGATAGAAGCTACTCTAAACTCGCATCCTCTCGTTCCCTTGTCCTCTGATCCAAACGACCTTGAGGTGATCACTCCAGGACACTTCATCATCGGAGAACCACTGAATGCCGCTCCTCAACTCAGCGTCGATGATACTCACGTCCATCACTTGAATCGATTTCAGCACTTGCAGAAACTCGTTCAAAGTTTTTGGGCCAGATGGAGAAATGATTATCTACATAATCTCCATCAAAGAAACAAATGGCAATTCAAGAAAGATGTCCAAGACCTGACCGGTAGACTTGTACTCCTTCGTGCTGAGAATTCCTTACCCCAGCAGTGGACCTTGGGAAGAATCACCTCTCTACACCCCGGAACAGACAATATTGTGCGTGTCGTTAGTGTCCGTACCAAGAACGGAATAGTGAAGAGAGCAATCTGCAAAATAAGCATTTTGCCGGTGAATTGACCCTCATTCATTTTGGACCATTTTGTATATTCTTTGTTATCACCTATGTTATTAGCATTAAGCCAACTTGTGTTAAACCTTGTTTACCAGACCTGATGCTACTTGCTCATATGACTTTTTCTATTTTTCATTGAAAGTGGGTACTTTCAAGGCCGCCGGTATGTTCAGTACTACACATATTGGCAACAGCGCCAATGATGTAAGTGCCAGAAGAGAGGAATCCACTTCACCCCGAATGACCTAAAAACCCCAAAATTTCTTTACCGGCAGTCAACAAAACATCCTTAAAGAGAACACAACGAGTCGTAAAATTGTATAACTTAAATGCTAAACATCAGGCTGGTGCATAATTGTTCGGAATCTCAGTGCTAAATACATAAATTCATAAAATTAAAATTTGTGTAATATCAAACCACCTCCCACCCTTTTCACTAACACCGGTAAGCTGACGCGCATCTTGCTCGTGACGTCACTGAGCACCATAGGCGGGTCCACGGGTAGGGTTTAAGTGGAAATAAAAATTGAGTATAATAAGGACAAATCACGAATAAAAGATATTTCCTATAAAAACGACAAATTATTATGATCATAATCGATGCAATGAAGACGTACAAATTTAATTACTTGAGTAAAAAAATATTTTTCTGATCTGGATATTACTTGATTATTTTTTAATTTGTAAAATATCGTAGTGAAATATCATGAATCATAGCGTTACATTTTAATTATAGAAGTTAAAAATCATGAATGAGACAGTTACTCTTTAATTAAAGTTCGAGTTGTCTAATTGTATATTATTATACTGATCCTCCTAGGTCTTCCCCATAAGCTCTCAAAGAGCTTGAGCGAGTAAGAAAACCAGTTGTATTCTGTGTTGGCTTTGTTACTGTGTCCTTACGACACCTTAGGCACAGCAATGTTAATTTTTGACCCAAAAGTGAATGGTGGCGATTACCGTTTAATTATCGTTTATAATTATGAACATAATGCAACTTTACAATTGAAGGTGTGCTAATTTATTGAATTGAACAAAATGAAATAGTTTCCTATATCGTCAATACTTGATTTATCATTGAATTTGTAAAATATGGGTGTTGAATATCATGAATGAGAAAGTTAATTCATAATTAAAATGCGAGTTGATTAATTATTGTTTATAACTATGGGCATGATATGTAGCTATATACTTGAAGATGTACCAGTTTACTGACTTGAATAAAATAATACAATTTCCTGTATCGATATTGCTTGATTTATTATTGAATTTGAAAAATGTAGAAGGGAAATATAATGAATATAGCATGTGTTAATTCTTCATTAAAATGAGAGTTGATTAAATATTTATTTTAATTTTTAGCTTAATGGATACAATGGGAATGTACTAATTTATTGTATTAAACAACAAAAAAAATCAATTGCCTATCTCAATATTACTAGATTAAATTAATATCATGTATAAGTATGGTATATTCGACATCAATAATCTAAAAGTCATGCCAAAAAAAAATTAAGTATAGTATAAGTATAAGTACATTCAACATAAATAATCTTCAAGTCATGTCAAAAAATAAAATTAAGTATAGTATAAGTATAAGTATAAGTATATTCGACATCAATAATCTACAAGTCATGTAAAAAAAAATTAAGTATAATATAAGTATATTCGACATCAATAATCACAAGACTTGTCAAAAAAAAAAATATGAGACAGTTACTTTTTAATTAAAGCAAGCGGAAATTGCAAAACAAAAATCAGCTTCCTCCTATCTCGATGTTCCAGGGGTATTTGAAAATTTTGAAAGTTTCTTATCCATTCTCTTCCTCAAGTTTTGAAAGCTTATTTGCTTATTCAACTCTCTCAACCTTATGTAGGTACGTGTTCTACTCAAGCAAAGAATGACTTCATAGGGTATACCTTTCTCCAGTCTTTCCATAGTTTTATTCGCCAATGCTCTGAAAATATATTTCTTGTTTCTTGATAATGATGCATGGAATAAAATTCAGCATCCAATATCTCAGCTGCTTCAAATAAATCTTTGCTAGGATACAATAAACCTCTCGAAATAAATTGAATCCAATCATCTTTGCCATGAGATAATAATTCGTGTGAAGTGTGCCCCAAATTACTATATTTATTTTTGAATTTGTAAGCAACATATCCAGCTATATATTTTAGAGATTCCTTACTAATTTTCTCTCGGGATTCGAAATGTTCCCTCAATTCCGTAGATTCACTTGTCAAGTTTTCCTCTGACAAATTAATAATTAATGGTTCTGTATACTGGGCTTCGATGAATGAATAGGGAATCAATCTTTCCTCTTCTTCACTCACACCGGTTTTGGCACTTGCTTCGAAGGATATGTCCATATTTCCAAATATGCTTTGTGTTAGGCAGAATTCATCAGAATACTCCCTACTCGATTCTGTATCGAAGACTTGAAGAGGTTGGGCCAGACATTTTTCGTCAGAATCGCCAATATTTTTACTTTCTGTAAAAATTGCGCTAGGATTTTTTCCCAATATGTACCATCTCAAACGATACATAGAATCTAGGGGATGTGGGTGGTCATTAGTAGCCTCCATTCCTCTAATATACGAGAAAAAAATTTCTAAAACATCTTGATTGAGTCTTGATGTCTAGATATAATTTATGCCATATTTTGATTTCAAGTAAATAAATAATTCTTTAAGGGATCTATTTGAAAGGAGAATTCCTTTCTGGAATGGTATTAAGGATTTATGCCGTTCAACTGTCATGCTGCTCATCGTATTGGATACTTTCAAAAGCAACCCTTCCTGGATTTCCAAATCTGTGCCAAAAGAATTCTTTGTTGGATCATTTGCAACCAATTTTGACGTGGAATTGAAGAGATCAAACCAATCATTAATTAATTTAACAAATTCAGAGGCATTTTGCCAAGGAATTTCAGCTGGCATCAAGCCATTTTTGCCACAGTATCCAATTGCTTTTGATATTGTATTAGATAATAGCTGGGCGGCTAGCCTGACTTTCCGTGTTTTTCAAATCTAGATGATATCTACTTATTTTATAAGCTATGCTTAATTCTGACGAAGATATATTTAGTAGATTTTCAAAAACATTTTTGCCAATGAGAGTTCCATTCACCCAAAATACCTGATCAGTATATGATTCCGAAGCAGTTTCAGTAGGTGTGGAGCATCAGCAAATACGAAAATTTTCAACAAATTGTTGCTCGGATGCTCAAAAAAGCAATTTTTGTCATGCCCAATATTCAGTTTCGACCAAAGGCTTACGTTACTTGAACCCATATCGCTAACAATACCCACTACTATGAAACCAACATCATAAAGTTTTGAGGTTATACTGTTCAAGATGTCCTCAGTCAGTGCCTGATCAAAATTGTAAAATACTGGTTGTTTCCAACTGCTAACTATTCCACGAGCCATTACTGTTTGGCAGGTTTTATATGGACCTATAACCTTCTGCTCCCTCTTCTCTATATCTATGCGATTTGACACACATATTTCATCAAATGATAGGATACATATTTTTCCTACATCTTTCAATTATTAGTGCAGTTGGCTCAGTGGTAGAGCAATTGACTTGGGAGCGGAAGCCCCAAGTTCAATTCCGAGGCTAGGAAAGAAATTTTCTAGTCACGGTAATCGTCACCATTCACTGTTGGGTCAAAAATTAACAGTGCTGTGTCTAAGGTGGCGTGAGGACACAGTAACAAAGTCTATACAGAACACGAACTGGTTATCCTTACTCGCTCAAGCTCTTCGAGAGCTTATGAGGGGTCTCCTTGGGGAAGACCTAGGAAGGATCAGTATAATGAATAATCAATTAATCAATCAATCAATCAATTAATCAATTGGAACGATTTCTTGTCCATCAATGTAACCAAGTCTTCCAATAGTCCAGGAACCAATGACAATGAAGATGCCAAAGATCGCAATGTAGAAAGTGCTGGTAATGGATATCCATTTGCTCTCAAATATCTATAAGCCTTGGGACTAACACTTCTTAAGGAAATGGCAGACGCAATATCCTCTGGTGACCATCTGAAGCACTTTTGTCCGCTATTTAAAATCCTGTTGATTTGACCAGGAGAAAAAATTTTGTTCAGTTTTGTTCGGGCATCGTTCCATTCGCACCTTATTTTTTCATATGCTTGCTTGAGTTGCACATTTTCTTCTTGCAGAGCAGTGATTTGGTTTCTCAACTGTAGTATCAGTTCTTCATTATCACTGAAATGGAAATCATTGTTTAATACGTGTTCCCTAGATTAGTACATTTATAAATTACCTTGGCTGATTGGATGCATCTGATATTTCTTAGTTTGAGAAATTTCCACATGGATCTCTTCATTATCACTGAAATAGAAATCATTGTTTAATACATGGTCACAAGAATAACACGTATAAGGACTACCTAGGCTGATTGGATAAATTTGATATTTCTGTTGTTTCTGTAGTTTGAGCAATTTCCACATGGGTCTCTTCATTATCACTGAAATATAAATCATTGTTCAATACAAGTTCGCAAGAACACCATATTTAAGAACTACCTATGCTGATTAAATACAATTTCCATATTAGAATGTTCATTAATGGATGAACTAGAGGTAATCCGGCTATCATTATCAATATTCCCAGTTGGATAATTAACAGAGGAACTTGTTGAGTTATTATCCATCAATCGTATTCTTTTGGCATATTCAGCTGAACCTTCCGAATCATCAGTAGAATTTTTCTCATTGGGTAAATTCAACGTTGGAATAGCATCAGGCTTTAAATCCCTGACATTTTTGCCTGTATAATAAGCATACTTCTGCTTGATCGATATGTCCTCAAAGCAATCACTATCAAAATGAACGGAACAAACACAAGCTGAGAAAAAATAAATTCTGAATCATAAAGATCATAGGTATATAATTGTTTCAGTACTCACCATTTTTCAAATTAATTGTCTTCTGGTTTGCACAAGCTGCTACCCATTGATGAGAAAATTCAGATTTTGGAAATCTATAATACTCTATATCTGTAGTTTTCGTATTCCTATTATTATTAGGACATCCGGAAACTGCACAATCAGGCATGATTCAAGCTATAATGAATAACAATTCGTAACTCTTGGATGAAAGATGAAATAAACCTAACACCACGATAGCATGGAACACAACAAACACGTGGAAAGCAGATTGACCTCAAATGAAACCACTGACAGTTATTCGAATTTCGGCATTTCGCGGTGCGGCTCGTAAATAAGTGACGTATTTGCGAGCTGCGCGATTTCGACGAGTTTAAGAATCAAACCTGGCATACCGGTGTTAGTGTATCGTGATGGGTAGTGAATCTGACTGAAGGTCAAACCTACGTGCGTCCCGCCAAATGTCGATTGCACTATCTCGTAATCTGAGCAACAACGGTGGGGCCACACTTGCAGGCGAATATTTTCACGACTTCATCGCGATAAAAAACTCACGACGTGACGATTATTCTTGAGAATTAAAATGGACGAAGCAGTGGCGTTCTATTATATGTCGTTGAATAATTATCTACTACAAGTCGTGAATTTCCTCCGAAATCAAACATGCACTCGAAATCTGGAGCGCTACTGAACTGAACACCGAAGTCGAATATTGCATCATAAAAAAACCTTTGAATCGTGCCAGTTTACCGACAGCCTGGCTAAGTATATTCGGCTTCGCTGGAACACATCGCGATTCGGCCACACTGCACGGCCACACTGCAGCGAAAACGCGCGATGTTTTTAACGCGATGAAGTTGTACAAATATATTATTTGAAATCTTACCTTAATATTGAATATATTGGCTGAAGGACTTCGGTCGATGGCCTTTTGGATTGTTCCAATACAGAACTGTTAAAATAATATTAAATATAATATATGTAAGCTACATAAGTGGGGAAGATTGAAATGAAGAAATTATGTCTATTCATCTCACTCTGCGCTATTATTATTATTAGCGTATGGCTACACATGGTTTAAAAACATACATAAAACCAAAGATAAAGTAATTCATATCTCTATCGATAGATTTTCGATCCATTGAATCGCCGCATGTGGGAGTGTGGGGAAATCAGACATTACACTAGGGTCGGTCGTATTCGCCCCTGTTACGAGGAGCGTCTTCGCCTGATGAAAATGTTGGGCGAGTTTTTTTACTTGCTACGGTTGATAAGATCGACCAGATCACTGATCTCAACTGTTCTTTTACTTCGATGTTGACATGAGTGACGTCATACGTTCCACCGTATGAGTTTTTTTACTGAACATTCAAGTGATCGTATTGATCGTCAAATTTGGAGATTCATACGGTTTGTTTACTTGTTGTTCGTGTCAGCTGATCATTTATAGGGTTATGAAATCAGTTTTAGGTGAAATGTTTAGACATATTAGTTTCAACCAAAGATGTTTTAACTAAATAAGATATTTCACAATCAATATTCGTGCTCTATCTGTGATTATAACAAAAATATCTATGATTTTAACAAATTTTCCGTCTGAGAATGGAAGTTTTTCCTGTCTTTTGTTCGGTTCTGTCCGGATTTAGTTTAAAGAAGGGGTTCTCATTGCCCAAGAATCTCCTTAACCATCCTTATAGTCAATCAAGTAACAGCAAAATTAAATTTACCGAGTAATCAGCTGACCATTCAAGTTCTTTTACTAACCGCCAGATGTACCGTAGACATATGTGACGTCACCGCTCAAAATCGTCGTGGGATTTCACCCATTGAAAATAGAGTCAGCCTCAAGCCTGGTTCTCAGAGCTTCGTAGTGTCGCCAGCGATAATCCCCACTCCTCTCTACGTGATTCTATATCTCCCTTTCCGAATAAATACCTGAAATATAGATCAAAATTGTACAGTAGATAATTAAAAAATTCAAAATAAATACTGGAAAATGTGGTCAAAACAACTCTTTTGGCTTGTTTACTTGACAAGTGTCGCAGAAATCTAATGTGTAGATGGAATATTTCAACTACAAAAGAGGCGTGTCGCTACAGATTTTGACTACTAGAAATGAATAGGTAGGGGTTAGGTGAAGTTTTGTTTACATGCTCTTATTGGCTAAGAGGCTATCGCTGGCGACACTACGAAGCTCTGAGAACCAGGCTTTAGGCGTCAGTAAGCCAATGGCAGTTGAGAGGTGACCATAGGCAAGGAATATATTATATACCTATGTTACGGGTAAAGTTAGATTGACGAGTAAACCTAGGATTACCCGGGTAAACTGCGCAATACCTAGCAAACGTGGGTAAAGTCCGAAATATAATATAAATTGGACATGTTTCGCGCATTACCCGGGTAAACCGCGTTTCACACATTTTCACTTGGTTAAAGTTGGGTGTAACAAAAAGAATAATGGTTTGGAAAGTTTATTTCATTCAAAACTTATTTTACAAATGATAAGGGAACACTAAAACTGTGTCCTGTCAAAGTAAAGAATACTATTATCTATTTATACAAGCAATACAAGCTGCAGTGACATTTAGAATTACAAAAATTTCCAATAGCTATACATTTACATTTGATAGTCTTGCATTTTGCTTTATAGTTACAATGTTTATAACCTTGACTTCCTAAAAGTGACTGTTCACTTTCCATACGATGTTTACTACCATGTCCAATTGCTAAATGTGCATCATCAAAATACACCTCTAACAGAACATCATATATGTTAAACCGCTTCAAACATCGATATTGTAGAGTGGTCTTGGTTTTAACTTTTTTTGCCAACTTAACTGATTGCAACATTTCTTGTTCATTACTAAAATAAAAACTGTTTGCACTTTTTGAAGACAGCAACTCATTCAAACATTAATCGATGTCTTAAATGCGCACCTCCCTTCTCGTCAGTTGCCATTTTCCCAACTGACTGCAAGTGGTGAGAGGTGGCGCATTAATCATTCTTACACCCAACTTTAACCAAACAAAAACGGATAGAACGCAGTTTACCCGGGTAAAGCCTGAAATAGGTATAATGTCGGTTATATTTCGTACTCTACCCATGTTCCTTGAGTATTTTGCAGTTTACCTCGGTAAACCTAGGTTTACTCGCCAATCTAACTTTACCCGTAACATATATATTATGGAGGTGACCTTATCACAACCTATAAGGCACTCCATGGCAACTCAACTTCTACCAAGCACCTTTTTTCGTTAGCTAACGAAGATCGTCTTAGGGGACACGAGCTCAAGCTGAAAAGGGAGATGTTCAGAAGCACCTGCCGAGAGTATTTGCTGCCGAATAAAGTGTTTCATCACTGTCATGTCATGTCGGGAAATTTCAATATGTTCAAGGCCAGACTGGATATGTTTTTGAGAGAATGAACTTTCTTTTTTCAGTTGTTGCTAATGTTGTTTTTTTTAAAGTGAAACTTTTATTACATCGTCTCAAACTTTTTCGTCTGTGTGTTGCATGTCGCGTGACGGTCGCCGCGGATTAGGGATAAAGTGAAAGGTGCTCGTCAGAGCAGCCGAGGCCAGTAGGCTTGTTTTGGTTCGCAGTAGGGACAGTTCCGAATCGGTTCTAAAGAGTGGGCCAAACGTAGCGTGTGAAAGATTTCGCCCATTCGCGCAAGTCCCATTACAATAAACGACTGTGTGACTACTTTGAACTGTTCTAGGACTGTCCGAATTGCGAACCAAATGCAAAGAATAGTGCAAAAATGAATGACGATGAATTAATTTTACGCCGTAAAAAACAGAACGCCGACAGATCACGTGCTTATAGAAAAAGGAAAAAAGATCTTGGTGAGTAAACATAGTTTTTATATAGAATTTTTAGAACTTTTTGCTGTTTCATGTTGTTGTTTATGGATTTATTTCAATTTTGAGTGCTTGAATTTATTAATTAACTTATTTTGTATGAATATTAAATGAAGTCTTTTTATTTATATTCAGTTTTTTAATATGTGTATATCATCTAAATAATTGTTAAGTATTATGTATGTCTTACTCTAAGACACAGAGTTCAATAAAAATATTAGTTGGAGACCTAGTCTACTTTTATCATTTCCCATTATCATTCCCATTTTCTAAGTATAAAATTAAGATTGATGAAGCAATTTTTATACCCTTAATGGAATATTATTCCGAAAATTTTTAGTTAAATGTCTATAATGTGAAAAAAAGTTTCACTTTTACGGTGGTTTCATAAAACCACACAATCTTTTTTTCTGTGTGTATATTTTTGTTTATGAGCTTTATAGAATTTTCTCTGCTCTTATCTTCTCTAATACTAATAATAATAAATTAACGATGAATGAAATGTTTTATTAGTTTGCAACAGGTTGAATATATACAGTGCCGGAAACCGAAATGTGAACGACTCTACAGAGCATATTTGGCTATTTTTAGTTGATTAGATGAGGCTTTGATACAGAATAGCTCTATTCTGTGGTTTTGCATTGCTAGTACATGAAAGTGTCAAACCCAAACGCTTCGCAGGTTCATTTAAACTAGGGGTCGGCAAGTAATTTGAAGTGGAGCCCGAATATTTTGGGTAAATTGCTGCGACGTCCAGGCCTACACTATAATAACCATTACGTATCTAGACGTTTCGATCGCTGTGTTTCTTGTAAAATACTAGAAACATTGACAAACATAACACTTGCATATTTTTATCTGTTTAATATTGGTTTCACATTATTTTATGAATAGGTATAAGTTCCAATTTGTGGAGGAACAGGTTTCGATTTCTTGCGGTCCGAATACGGACCGCGGTCCACCAGCTGCCGATCCTTGATTTAAACTCTGAATGAAAACGAGTCAACGAGATTGAATATTTTATATCTATTGATGCAACAACATAATCAATATTTGATAGCAGTACCATTCGCTGCTATAACAGCTTCCAGGCGACTCCTCATTGATAAAACTGATGATCTCGTATCATACGTATCAGATATATGTTCCCAAACATTTTCTGTGGACTCCCATAGTTCTTGGGCATTTGCTGGTCTGAAATTTCGAGTTTACATTAATTTTACCATATGCCCCCAAATATTTTCCATAGGGTTCATGTCCGGACTTCTTGCAGGCCAAGGTAAAACGATTATATTTTTTTCCTGGATCCATTTTCTTAATATATTCGAAGAGTGGATAGGAGAATTATCATGCTGAAATATAAAGTTTTCAGGGAACACCTGTGTAACCGAAGGCATTTTCTAATATTTCTTTATAATGTTCGCCTGTTAAGCTCCCATCTATTTTCCAGCAGACACCTGTTCCATAGATGCTTACCCAAGCCCACGCACTCACTGAAAAGCGACCACTATTTTTTACAGAGTGGACGTAATCCTCGTCATACCTTCGGTTTCGAGGTCTATAAACCGAACTGCAATCTCTTCATTTTATGGTCTTCTGTTAATAATGCCTTCTTTGCCGCAGAATAATTTTTTAAGTTACCTTCCTTGATTCTATTTCGCGCTGTTCTCACGGATCCAGGGAAATCAGTGAACTGACACGCTTCCACAGCAGTTGCGAATGGATGCTCCTTAATATAATTGATAAGCACATTGTCTTCATTTCGATCCGATATTCTTCTAATTCCAACTCTAATCGGACGTTGAATGCTCCCTTCCTGCCAGCGTCGCTTCAAGTTGAAGATACAAGTTTTACTGACATTTAAGGCTTCTGCTGTCGCATTTAGCGACCAATTCTCCTCCAGTTTAGCAATTGCCCACATTTTCTCACCATAGTTCAAATGTCGGGGCAATTTATAATTATTTCCGTTAATTTGAAATTACCTCAATAAATTCTGACGTTTTTGTTGTCAACGACGGCGCGATATAGCCATAGATATACATGCACAGAAAAAAGTAAATTCTCAAACAAAATATTCCAATATATTTATTTCTTTTTACTTGTTCTGAGAGTTTTTATTCTCATTTGATGAAAAATATTTCAAATTGAGAATTTTCAAATGCTTAAATGTTGATTTTCATTTTCTCAGCATAAATGTTTACTTTAAGAAAATATTTCTCATTCAAACTTAAAAAACCGTTCTGTTTAAATAATGATAATCTTCATTTTAGAATGTATAGGCTTTTCAGAGTGAATATCCAGTGTACTTCGAACGAGGAGACTACAACACGTTATACTGAGGATACTCCCTATACTCAAAATGAGTTTTTTGCAAATTCGATTAAAATATACCATATTTCAATATTAAGACTACTTCATTTCATACATCATAAAAACAAAATTTGCCAACTTGAATAAAACTTAGGATATTTATTATATTGTGCAATATCGAATGTTCAGTCTAATGATTTTTGTTTGAGTAGAAGCTCAAATTAATCTTCAAGTTTCTCTGATTTACTTGATCTGATATCCAGTCGTCCTGTTTAGACTCAAACGGAGTATTTTGCTTTGCATAACAATCAATCTGAAACGAGAGGAACGGACAGGTGCGGTGCAGATCAGAACTATCTTTTTAATAGTTTCTAAGGTTTTTATTCTTTCCGTCTTCCAGCGCGTGTATTTCTGTTTTCTGAGTATGCTCTCGTATTTCGTATATCAAGTCATACTCATAGGTATATCACGGCATTATGCAGAAGAACAGATATGGATATTAGTGTTATACTAAAGGATTTGGGTTGTTCTGAATCTGTGATTCAAGTGTTTAGAGGTAAGTCAATAATGTTTTTGCTGGCATACCTTTTGTCATAGATAAAATTTAAATGAATATTCTCAAGCTTGGCCCATACTAAATGACCTTAGAGCATATGTTTTAGTGAGTCCTACAAACAGTATTTTATCTATATAAAATGGATGCCACATTATTTTATCAACAGTTTACTATTTCAAATTTTGTTCAGATCAACTTGGATTTTGAAAAAATCTACCCACAATCCCAGATAGCCCTTCACCTTGAATGGGAATCATTTTTCATCACAGTTCTAAAATATAAGATTGACGAAGACAAGGACAATACTGCCCAAAATTTGTACAGGCAGCTATTCGAAAAAACCGATGAGGGTAAGTTCAGAATATTTGACCTTCAACCTAATATTCAATGTTAAATCAACCCGTGATTTCTTTCAAGATGAAAAGTTTCCTCTACAACTCACCTTGCTGAATTATATGCTTCCACCAAGGGAAGAACATTGGAAACTCTCAATTCTAGTAAGTATTGGGGGAATCATTTTGCATGTTCAGGTGAGTCCAAAAATTTTCTGTTATAACCTTCCTCTTAAAATTCATGTATACAATGGGCTACCCAATCTGTTTGGTCCAAAACTATTCAACTCTCTCTCTATGAAGTGGATCAACATAACTTTACTTGAGAACAGTTTTATTAAACTATTTCTCATAATTTATTTTGCTTGTTATATTGTTTTCAAAAAACCCCGAAAAGAATCGGATATTTCTACGTATTTTATTTGTATAACAAGCAAAAGAAATTATTAAGATTATTTTATTTTTCGAAAAATCGAAATTAAAAATGTTTTCTCTATGTCAGTCTCGTAATGAGTCCATTTCAGCACTAAAAACAGTGCTGGAATGAACTCATTCCCGCATTGTTACTAGTTATATTTTTCGTTTTGTTGTGGTCAGCACTAACATTCGATCCTATCAAATTTCAACATACGTCAATTGACAATGATATAATCTGGATATAGTGTAATAATTGTTGAGAGGAAAAGTTTTATTTTCATTAGAAAATAAGGTACTATACAGATTTCCTTCTTGCTAATTTTGAATCATACATGCTATTACTTATATTAACAGTAAACTGTTTCAAATCTGATCTCCATTTCCTACGTACGATTCAAATTCCGTAATCTGTCAACTTTTGTAACAGTCACACCAACTGCCAAGATACAATACGAAAGATGTATAATCCGAATTGTTCATTAAATTTCAACAATATTAGTAGAGGGGCTATGTACGTTCTAGACCAAAATTGACCTATGACCTCCCTTAATGGTGTCTGGGGGTCTGATGAAATGCGGTAGTGGATGACGTCATTGGTGGTGGCGGATGACGTCATGATCTGTATGAAAAAGTTTCCGGACGGACGCGGGATATGAACCCGGGAAGTTTGTGTGAGAGTAGTTTTGTCTACCACTACGCTACAGAGGCCGTAAGAATTTGGGGTGTTTTGTGTTATAAAGCGGACACATCAGAGTGACGAATGATTGAAATTATACAGAATTGTTGTTATTTTTGCTGGAGTTTCGTATCAATTCTTTGATGGTATCCACGAATTTAAAGTAATACAAAGTCATTCGGAGATTTTTCAACATTTCAAGACGATTGATAATTATCAGTCGATTCAATTGAGATCGTGTTCAGGAAATATGTACTGTGAAAAGCGCCATCTAGAGTGGAGAAGCATCGTGAACTTGTATGTGGATGTAATGACAGGAAATTTTTACTTTGATAGCGACATCTAAAGTTGAGAAGCAGCGTGAATTTTGGTGTGGAATGATAGGAAATCTTCACTTTGATTTCTACAGTTGGATATTGATTTTTGGTAGAACCCGTTGGAATGGTCGAGGTGCGAGGTATAAAAAGACGGGGTATGCGTTGGGATTTGAACCTGCAGACTATGTATTTATATTCATGAATTTAAAGTAATACAAAGATTTTTCAACATTTCAAGGTTACTGATTGATTTAATTGAGATATTGGTGATAGCAGATTGTTGCTGTAGTTCCGTATCAATTATTTGATGGTGTTCATGAATTCAAAATCATTCGGAGATTTTTCAACATTTCAAGACGACTGATTGATTAAATTGAGATATCTTATTCAAGTCAGCTATGCAGTTTCTACAAATTTCTTGATGAGTAGAATGGATCGAGGGATTCGAATATACAGAGATTATTCATTGACCCTTATTTCGAATATTCTTGTTTGAAGAACTAGAAACGATCAATTCCTCTCAGATAAATTCATATTCAGAAATAATGTTCTTCTTTCAATGCACGTTATAGAAATTAGATGAAACCAGAATCGAACGCCATATGGTACATTTCAGGCTTGTAGACCCCCCACACATGTAACTAACGGACTCTTTTACATAAACAAAAGCAACTACAATTTTAGTTATATGACCCTTTGCATTGTGCGTCTCAGGGAACCTTTTTCAGGTAATTAATATGAGGCGATTGGAATTATTCTATCCGTCATATGAAGTTTGATGCATGAGGTACTAGATCCTCTTTTCGAATTATTATTGAGGGCATTTATCGTTTATATGAGAGGGAATACCATGGATTATTTATGAATCTTTCGGTTTACGCAGACTTTGTGGGGATGATTGTGTGGTTTTGTGATTTTCAGCAGACCCATTGTGAAGCACTGACGTGAAGTCAGGAGCTTTTGCGCGCATTGTCCATTCTCCTGTATTGGAATTGGATTGTTAATTGGGACTCGTATCGCTCTCAGGGACTTTCAGGTTATCATAATAGTAAAATGAAATCGTCATATGAAGTTTGATGCATAAGGTACTAGAGCATTTTTTCGAATTATTATTGGGGCGGCATTTATCGTTTATATGAAAGGGAATACCATGGATTATCTGTGAATCTTTCGGTTTACGCAGACTTTGGGGGATGATTGTGTGGTTTTGTGATTTTCAGCAGACCCATTGTGAAGCACTGACGTGAAGTCAGGAGCTTTTGCGCGCATTGTCCATTCTCCTGTATTGGAATTGGATTGTTAATTGGGTCTCGTATCGCTCTCAGGGACTTTCAGGTTATCATAATAGTAAAATGAAATTGTCATATGAAGTTTGATGCATAAGGTACTAGATCCTTTTTTCGAATTATTATTGGGGCGGCATTTATCGTTAATATGAAAGGGAATACCATGGATTATCTGTGAATCATTCGGTTTGCGCAGACGAGCAATATAAGGGATTCTAGTGTTTTCAAAAACACTTTATCTTGTGATTTTCAGCAGACCCATTGTGAAGCAATAACGTGAAGTCAGGAACTTTTGCGCTTATTGTCCATTCTCCTGTATTGGAATTGGATTGTTAATTGGGACTCGTATCGGTCTAAGGGACTTTCAGATCATTCTAATAGTAAAATGAAATTGTCTTATGAAGTTTGATGCTTGAGTCGCAGATACTAGATCCTTTTTGGTTCGGATTATTATTGGGATAGGCATTTATCGTTTATTTGAAAGGGAATACATGGATTATTTGTGAATCTTTTGGTTTACGCGGTCGAGAAATATAACTTTGGGGGATGATTATGTGGTTTTGAAAATTCGTTGTCATAACGAATAAAATCGATGGAAAGCATGTTTGTCAGCAAGCTGGGTGTACGGATTTGGAGCATCCTAATGAACCGGAGTGAAATAGCCGAAAGTTTTTATTCAAATTTTTTATTTTCAAGGGCAACAGTTATTAACGAATAAGCTTTTTCCGAAGGAGACTGCACGGGTTCAGACTCAATTTCAGTGATTTTTATGTGTAAATTCCTATGAGGATTTTTAAGCTCGATTTTAGCAAAAATGGTTCTTTTCACATGAATATATGTAGATTTCTCAGCATCTCTAGATGATTGGAAAATTATTACTGTTCTCCACGCAATACTTTTTCAACCAAATAAACATCATGCTGCTTTGTTTTTTGCAATTCTTCTTGATAGAAAGCACCACTTATTGGTCTACCGGTAAAGTAGGTAACTCACTGGGTAGGTAAGTTGGACTTTTGTGATTTTAAATAGTTTAGTAGCCCATTGATACCCTTTTGTGAAAACGTGTCTAAATTTACGTACAATTCTTCTGAAATTTATGAGGTCATGCTATTTTTATGTGACTGAAGGCTAATTTATATATACGTCGTTCTTTGTATTAACGTCACGGGGTTTCATGACAATAGTTCATTGGTTTTTATTTTTATACTCATTTTACTACATCTTGAAGGATCAATCGATATGTTCCACTGAATTTTTTGTAAAGCACCTCTTTCAACGTTCTTATAACCAACTCCACTATTGCAGCTTTCATATCACTCTACATATTATATGATGCTTTTTAACAACTTGTTCATGAAATTGTCGTTAGAAAAATTCATTTCCTTGATCAGATTGCAAGTTGCTAGGTACCATGCTTGAGAATATCGAGAAAAGCCAACCAGTTTTCCTTTTCAATGCTTGAGCACATATGAATTTGCAATCAATTACAACGAGAACTACTTGTGACAAGCTTATCTAGCTATCCTAAATGCATTGGGATTGTATACTTTTGATTTGGCAGTGAGCTAACATAACAACAAATGTGGGTGGTTGTATACGAACAAATTCCATTTTTGATGTATTATGGGGCGTGACAAACACGCGTATCGAATATTCAGACAAAAACATTCACAGAGATAAGAATGCGCAGAAAAAAAAGGTTGGGTATATTTCAGTAATATGTAACACCCCTTATATATTTTTGAAGAATTCCAAGCGTAAATAACCCAAAGCAGAGGGGATTTTAGCATGTATATATATTCGAGTAGAAACCTCACCCCACAAAACAGAGTACTACGTCTGTTGAACCACCGCATCGACAAAGGTGAGAGTTTTTTTTAATTCGCAAAGATATTCTTGTACTAAAACTTTCATTATTCTTTCTAATAGATGGAAAATTCATTAAATCGAATCAAAGAAGTGCTTTTGGATCAGGGCGTAGACATCGATCCCTGGTATAAAGATGAAGATGACGAAGACAACATTTTCGATGAATATGAGTATTTCTCATACGAAGGAGGAAATAGTGGAGCTGTAGATGAAAAAGAAGAGAAGAAGCAGGATATCGAATTGGAGAATATGTGAGTATGTATGGTACAATTATAATCAATCAAAATAATCTGAACATTATTTTTTTCAAATCAGGACCTAATAAGGAAATGTTGGTGGTAGTAGAATATATGAGAGTAATTGTACTATGCATGAATAAGAGATTATTTGTAATCAAAAATATGGCGTATTGATTTATTTGAATTGAACAATTATTTATATATATTTTTTTTTTCAGATCCTCTGCCACTAATACAAAATCAGCCGAATAAAATGTAAATTGTGGTGGAAAAAAATTAAAGAATTAAAAAACACAACATGATGCATTTATTTGTGTAAACTTTTATTCGTATATACAAAGCAATAAATTCCATGAAATTCTACGCTCGTAATAGACACCAATATTCCCAGCACAATCATAAAAATTTATAGAATTCCTTTAAATATACAACGATTGAAAATATAAAGAATTCTAACATGAGATTCATTATTCTCAGTATCAAATTTGAAATTAATATTTTATATCATGATTTCTTTCAAAAGATTACTCATTACAATTGGCTTTATAATACAATATACTGTATACTAGGAGTAAATAGTCAAAAGGGAAGGAAAAAAAATCTCCGCAAAAACAGTGATCTCAGTTAGTGTGACAGCACTACATGCAGCACCTCAAACACATTCTTTATAGACATTCAAGAACACAGGAAGAATATTTATTGTGTACATAACAAAATTGAGATTCAACAGCAACAAGTTATTAACAAATCAGCTTTTCACAATTATTAGCGCGTCTTTTTTGACTAAATGGATAGTGTTGATCATTATTCATTTCCTTTAATTTCGAGTTATTCTGATGAACGATGCTTGAATAATTTGAGATAATTTGTAATGAAAAATTAGAGTTTAGTTGCCATTTTGTATGTTAAAAAAGCAGTTTTTTAGATATGATCATAATACTTTTCCTAATAAATAACTCCAGCTATTCGAAGTTGCCAAATATTGTATTCTTTCAAAAGTATCTACAGTGAATTTTTTGGCATGCAGCAAGCACAGCTCGTCAACTATATTACTAATATCAAACCATTATCATTATACCTTTATGAAGACTTTGTGTTGGATACCTTTCGTGTGTGTCCGTATACATCAAATACTCTTTATATCCACTATATACATTTTTATAGCTGTTTTATATACGTTTTGCATTCACTTTATAACTGAATATGTATCCATTCATGAATCTCAGAACGCACTCCATATCAGCTTTGCATAATGACAGAGTAATATATTCATGAAATTCTACGGTCGTAATAGATCAGTCCAAGCACAATCATAACAATCTATACAAATTCTTTATAGAAATACAATAGAACACAGGAACAAAATTTGCCATATTTATTTGTGTATTTTCGTAGACATTCGAGTATCTTCGCATAGATTCATACATCTTCATATACAGTCACGAATCAATCAATTTTGCTGGGGAGTATCAAGACATGTATTCGTTTTATAGTTTGGATATATGTATACACTTGTGCATTTTTGTCGTACTTCATATAAATTCATCACGAACAAGATGGAAGAACATGCGAATTTGATGATGATTTAGGATGAATATACAACCTACATACATACGTAACCAAGAAAAAGATGGGAAAACATGCGTCAAGGGTGTAGCAATTATCATTAACTTTATGAAGGATAGATTTCTTCATGCAGCATCTCAAGCTTACTTTATATATGTTTTGCAATCACTTTATGTACAGTTTACATCAGTTTTGATGCAACTGTTGATATATAAAAATGAGACTGATGAGTATACGTGTTAAATACTCCTTATATCCACTATATACGTTTTTTATATCAACCATATATATATATATATTATTATATTCACTATATCCATCATTATGTACCACTATAATCATTAATATATCCACAATAGACATTATTACATCAACTATATGCAATTATATATCCACTATATACATTTTTATATCTGTTTTTATATACGTTTTCCATTCACTTTATAACTGAATATGTATCCATTCATAAATCTGAGAACGCACTCCATATCAGCTTTGCATAATGACAAAGTAATATATTCATGAAATTCTACGGTCGTAATAGATTGTTGGTGTATGGTCTGTTTTTCTCCTTAAACCGTTTTCGATAAACCAAAGCGTGAAAAGGACGAGTGGTGTTTTCTCCAAGCAATTCAGTTGAGTTAGGAAATAAAAGACAGACTTATGAGATCAATTCAGTCACGAGTGATATTTCAATAGACTATTTCTCGAACAAAATGACTCATGTTGACGTCCGTAATTTATATTTATCATTTGTCAAACAGTCCATATCCCTGGATTAGCCGTTGAAAACACCAAAGTTGTAAGACCAATCATAATTCAAAGACAGTTGGTGTTTTCGTGATAATATGAGATGTCTCTGGCCTGGGGTTGGTCAGATTTTGATAGGAGTGAAATAGTCACTATAACACGAAAATTAAAGATATGCGAATAAATGACACAAAAACTTGTTCAAAATTTCGTTGAGATAGCATGAGTAGTTATTATATTCACTATATCCATCATTATGTACCACTATAATCATTGATATATCCACAATAGACATTATTACATCAACTATATGCAATTATATATCCACTATATACATTTTTATATCTGTTTTTATATACGTTCTCCATTCACTTTATAACTGAATATGTATCCATTCATGAATCTCAGAGCGCACTCCAATATCAGCTTTGCATAATGACAAAGTAATATATTCATGAAATTCTACGGTCGTAATAGATCAGTCCAAGCCCAATCATAACAATCTCTACACATTCTTTATAGAAATTCAATAGAACACAGGAACAAAATTTGTCATATTTATTTGTGTATTTTCGTAGACATTCGAGTATCTTCGTATAGATTCGTACATCTTCGTATACAGTCATGAATCAGTCAATTTTGCGGAGGAGTATCAGGACATGTATTCGTTTTATAGTTTGGATATATGTATACACTCATGCATTTTTTGTCGTACTTCATATGAATTCACCACGAACAAGATGGAAGAACATGCGAATTTGATGATGATTTAGGATGAATATACCTACAACCTACATACATACGTAACCAAGAAAAAGATAGAAAAACATGCGATTTTACAGATTATTCAAGGTCAATATACAGATGAAGATACACCAGGACGATACCATTAAAGATGTATCAAGAATATATCTAGACTTGTACAATTTAGTTGAGTAAACACAGGGTGCAGAAATGTATTTGTGATAGATGACTCGGGTACTTCCATTCCAAAGAAGATCTTGCTATTCACGCGTTAGTTTTTATGAATTGTCCAAAGACCCAATATGGAATATTGAGAAGAGATTGACATAAATACGACAATACTTCCGATTAAGCTTGGGGAATAATCCTTATGAAATTACTAGGGTTAACAAAAATGGTATTAGGGATGATGAAAGTTGAAAATAATGATATTCCGATTATGCAGGGCTCAGATCGAAACTGTACGCAGTGAAAAACTCAACAACGAATGATGAAATTAACATACAGAAGTGTTTCAACACCAACGCTAGTGGACGACATTCACTGTCTGGACAAAAATTAACAGTGCTGTGCCTAAGCTTCCAGAAGGATACAGCAACTATTTTGGGGTGCAAAGAAGACTGGAATACCTTTAACATGAGGTATCACACGACATGGTATGATAGCATTTGACACATAAACATCGATGACGTCACCAAACCCATACTGATGACGCAATCACAATGAAAATTTCATTAAAAGTTGGAAAAACAAGATGACCTGTATATAGGTTTGTTAAGAAATTCAATCGATATCCAACTGTAAGGTGCGTTGTTATTTGTAAATTTTCAATGACAGAGACATATCCTGTTACAGATCACAAAAAACGTCTAAAGGGTATTTATCCAGGGCTAGATAAAATAGAAACAATAAAAATCATACCAGTACTTACAAACAAAAAAATTCGTTCAAGCACTGATAAAATGCAGCCGTCAAAACTGCAGCAGTCTTAACTGCAGCAGTCTAAACTGCAGCAGTCTAAACTACAGCAGTCTAAACTGCAGCAGTCAGCTTCCTGAAGGATACAGCAAGTATTTTGGCGCGCCAAAATAGTTGCTGTATCCTTCAGGAAGCTGACTGCTGCAGTTTTGACTGCTGCACTTCAGCAGTCTAAACTACAGCAGTTTGGACTGCAGCAGTGTAGACTGCTGTAGTTTAGACTGCTGCAGTTAAGACTGCTGCAGTTTTGACTGCTGCATTTTATCAGTGCTTGAACGAATTTTTTTGTTTGTAAGTACTGGTATGATTTTTATTGCTTCTATTTTATCTAGCCCTGGATAAATACCCTTTAGACGTTTTTTGTGATCTGTAACATAATATGTCTCTGTCATTAAAAATTTACAAATAACAACGCACCTTACAGTTGGATATCGATTGAATTTCTTAACAAACCTATATACAGGTCATCTTGTTTTTCCAACTTTTAATGAAATTTTCATTGTGATTGCGTCATCAGTATGGATTTGGTGACGTCATCGATGTTTATGTGTCAAATGCTATCATACCATGTCGTGTGATACCTCATGTTAAAGGTATTCCAGTCCTCTTTGCACCCCAAAATAGTTGTATCCTTCTGGAAGCTTAGGCACAGCACTGTTAATTTTTGTCCAGACAGTGAATGTCGTCCACTAGCGTTTTTGTTGAAACACTTCTGTATGTTCATTTCATCATTCGTTGTTGAGTTTTTCACTGCGTACAGTTTCGATCTGAGCCCTGCATAATCGGAATATCATTATTTTCAACTTTCATCATCCCTAATACCATTCTTGTTAACCCTAGTAATTTCATAAGGATTATCCCCCAAGCTTAATCGGAAGTATTGTCGTATTTATGTCAATCTCTTCTCAATATTCCATATTGGGTCTTTGGACAATTCATAAAAACTAACGCGTGAATAGCAAGATCTTCTTTGGAATGGAAGTACCCGAGTCATCTATCACAAATATATTTCTGCACCCTGTGTTTACTCAACTAAATTGTACAAGTCTAGATATATTCTTGATACATCTTTAATGGTATCGTCCTGGTGTATCTTCATCTGTATATTGACCTTGAATAATCTGTAAAATCGCATGTTTTTCTATCTTTTTCTTGGTTACGTATGTATGTAGGTTGTAGGTATATTCATCCTAAATCATCATCAAATTCGCATGTTCTTCCATCTTGTTCGTGGTGAATTCATATGAAGTACGACAAAAATGCATGAGTGTATACATATATCCAAACTATAAAACGAATACATGTCTTGATACTCCTCCGCAAAATTGACTGATTCATGACTGTATACGAAGATGTACGAATCTATACGAAGATACTCGAATGTCTACGAAAATACACAAATATATATGACAAATTTTGTTCCTGTGTTCTATTGAATTTCTATAAACAATGTGTAGAGATTGTTATGATTGGGCTTGGACTGATCTATTACGACCGTAGAATTTCATGAATATATTACTTTGTCATTATGCAGAGCTGATATTGGAGTGCGTTCTGAGATTCATGAATGGATACATATTCAGTTATAAAGTGAATGGAAAACTTATATAAAAACAGATATAAAAATGTATATAGTGGATATATAATTGCATATAGTTGATGTAATAATGTCTATTGTGGATATATTAATGATTATAGAGGTACATAATGATGGATATAGTGAATATAATAACTACTCATGCTATCTCAAAGAAATTTTGAACAAGTTCTTGTGTCATTTATTCGCATATAACTACCCAGCATCAATTCAATCGGATCTTTAATTTTCGTGTTATAGTGACTATTTCACTCCTATCAAAATCTGACCAACCCCAGGCCAGAGACATCTCATATTATCACGAAAACACCAACTGTCTTTGAATTATGATTGGTCTTACAACTTTGGTGTTTTCAACGGCTAATCCATGGATACGGACTGTTTGACAAATGATAAATATAAATTACGGACGTCAACATGAGTCATTTTGTTCGAGAAATAGTCTATTGAAATATCACTCGTGACTGAATTGATCTCATAAGTCTGTCTTTTATTTCTTAACTCAACTGAATTGCTTGGAGAAAACACCACTCGTCCTTTTCACGCTTTGGTTTATCGAAAACGGTTTAAGGAGAAAAACAGACCATACACCAACAATCTATTACGACCGTTGAATTTCATGAATATATTACTTTTTCATTATGCAAAGCTGATATGGAGTGCGCTCTGAGATTCATGAATGGATACATATTCAGTTATAAAGTGAATGCAAAACGTATATAAAACAGCTATAAAAATGTATATAGTGGATATAAAGAGTATTTGATGTATACGGACATACACGAAAGGTATCCAACACAAAGTCTTCATAAAGGTATAATGATAATGGTTTGATATCAGTAATATAGTTGACGAGCTGTGCTTGCTGCATGCCAAAAAATTCACTGTAGATACTTTTGAAAGAATACAATATTTGGCAACTTCGAATAGCTGGAGTTATTTATTAGGAAAAGTATTATGATCATATCTAAAAAACTGCTTTTTTAAAATAAAAAATGGCAACTAAACTCTAATTTTTCATTACAAATTATCTCAAATTATTTAAGCATCGTTCATCAGAATAACCCGAAATTATAGGAAATGAATAATGATCAATACTATCCATTTAGTCAAAAAAGACGCGCTAATAATTGTGAAAAGCTGATTTGTTAATAACTTGTTGCTGTTGAATCTCAATTTTGTTATGTACACAATAAATATTCTTCCTGTGTTCTATTGAATGTCTATAAAGAATGTGTTTGAGGTGCTGCATGTAGTGCTGTCACACTAACTGAGATCACTGTTTTTGCGGAGATTTTTTTTCCTTCCCTTTTGACTATTTACTCCTAGTATACAGTATATTGTATTATAAAGCCAATTGTAATGAGTAATCTTTTGAAAGAAATCATGATATAAAATATTAATTTCAAATTTGATACTGAGAATAATGAATCTCATGTTAGAATTCTTTATATTTTCAATCGTTGTATATTTAAAGGAATTCTATAAATTTGTATGATTGTGCTGGGAATATTGGTGTCTATTACGAGCGTAGAATTTCATGAATTTATTGCTTTGTATATACGAATAAAATGTTACACAAATAATGCATCATGTTGTGTTTTTTAATTCTTTAATTTTTTTCCACCACAATTTACATTTTATTCGGCTGATTTTGTATTAGTGGCAGAGGATCTGAACAAAAAAAGAATATATATAAATAATTTTTCAATTCAAATAAATCAATACGCCATATTTTTGATTACAAATAATCTCTTATTCATGCATAGTACAATTACTCTCATATATTCTACTACCACCAACATTTCCTTATTAGGTCCTGATTTGAAAAAAATAATGTTCAGATTATTTTGATTGATTATAATTGTACCACACATACTCACATATTCTCCAATTCGATATCCTGCTTCTTCTCTTCTTTTGCATCTGCAGCTCCACTATTTCCTCCTTCGTATGAGAAATACTCATATTCATCGAAAATGTTGTCTTCGTCATCTTCATCTTTATACCAGGGATCGATGTCTACGCCCTGATCCAAAAGCACTTCTTTGATTCGATTTAATGAATTTTCCATCTATTAGAAAGAATAATGAAAGTTTTAGTACAAGAATATCTTTGCGAATTAAAACAAACTCTTACCTTTGTCGATGCGGTGGTTCAACAGACGTAGTACTCTGTTTTGTGGAGTGAGGTTTCTACTCGAATATATTAGGGTGCTTTTTTTTTGCGAGTATTTTTTTTTTTTCGGTCCCATCGTGAAATTTTGTTGGAAATAGCCCAAAAAAAATTCCCTGAAAGTTTGAGCCCTTAATATTAATTTTAGGTACTCGACCAAGGCGTGTGAAGATTTTCCATTTAATATACACGGGAACTTTGATTTTTTTTTTTTAATTTCTATAGCTCAGCGGCATTCAACGGTATCACCTCGTCCAAAATGGGGATTTTCTCAACATTAAATGCTCTACAAAAGTGCCCACTGCGGCGAAGTCGTAACTCACACCGGCGAGGTAGTACGGGCCACTGAACCTGATTTTTTAATGAAATTTACGTTTTTTCGCATTTATCTCGTAAATGACAAGAGCTATAGAAAAAATGTGAATGAGAAACTTGTAGGAAATTTTATTTTCTACAAAAAAGCTTGTCAGCGCTTGATCGCTAACTTCAATACTGCTTGAGATATTTGAATGATTTGATTTCAAATCCAATCAAATAGTTATACACTTTTTCACCAATATTTTCAGACATTGTTAATAACGATAATTAAAATAACTAATGATAATGTTAAACACAAATACGGAACGCAACGTTGACTATAATTAGACGACGCTATGAGGTTAGTGTAGACAAAGCTTTGTTTGTTACCTCCGCGACGCCAGTGTTCAGTAGTAGGAAACAAAGAAAGCGCTGTAATCAAGCGGAAAATTCAGTGAGCTTATTCAAGGTCAAACCAAAGTTTGATTGTTGCGCTGAGAAGAGTGGGAGATCTAAGTTAACAAGAAGTAAGCGGCGCTAAATTACACACGTACATTTCACCTCTTTCTTCTCATTACCCTTATTTTTAATTTTTAACTAATATTTAATGGAATACAAATATTTATAACCTATATATCTATGAATGTAACATCTTTTTTTTTTCAATTGATACTGACACATTTCGGATTATTTACATTTTTTACCCTTTCATCTTTGAAAAAAAGGTAATTAGTTGAAAAAGTAGTGATAAATAATAAAAGAACAATATTTTTTATAATTTTACGTGATTTTTGATAAAAATTTAAAACTTCATAAACTTAAAATTGAAATATCTCAAGCAGTATTGAAGTTAGGGATTAAGCGCTGAAAAGCTTTTTTGTAGAAAATAAAATTTCCTACAAGTTTCTCCTTTACATTTTTTTATAGCTCTTGTCATTTACGAGATAAATGCGAAAAAACGTAAATTTCATGAAAAAATCAGGTTTAGTGGCCCCTACTACCTCGCCGGTGTGAGTTACGACTTCGTCGCAGTAGGCACTTTTGTAGAGCATTTAGTGCTGAGAAAATCCCCATTTTGGGCGTGGTGATACCATTAAACGCCGCTGAGCTATAGAAATTAAAAAAAAAAATCTTCACACGCCTTGGTCGAGTACTTAAAATTAATATTAAGGGCTCAAACTTTCAGGGAATTCTTTTTTGGGTATTTCCAACAAAATTTCACGATGGGACCCAACAAAAAAAAAATAGTCGCAAAAAAAAAACACCCTAGAATATATATACATGCTAAAATCCCCTCTGCTTTGGGTTATTTACGCTTGGAATTCTTCAAAAATATATAAGGGGTGTTACATATTACTGAAATATACCCAACCTTTTTTTTCTGCGCATTCTTATCTCTGTGAATGTTTTTGTCTGAATATTCGATACGCGTGTTTGTCACATCAAAAATGGAATTTGTTCGTATACTACCACCCACATTTGTTGTTATGTTAGCTCACTGCCAAATCAAAAGTATACAATCCCAATGCATTTAGGATAGCTTGATAAGCTTGTCACAAGTAGTTCTCGTTGTAATTGATTGCAAATTCATATGTGCTCAAGCATTGAAAAGGAAAACTGGTTGGCTTTTCTCGATATTCTCAAGCATGGTACCTAGCAACTTGCAATCTGATCAAGGAAATGAATTTTTCTAGCGACAATTTCATGAACAAGTTGTTAAAAAGCATCATATAATATGTAGAGTGATATGAAAGCTGCAATAGTGGAGTTGGTTATAAGAACGTTGAAAGAGGTGCTTTACAAAAAATTCAGTGGAACATATCGATTGATCCTTCAAGATGTAGTAAAATGAGTATAATAATTAAAAACAATGAACTATTGTCATGAAACCCCGTGACGTTAGTACAAAGAACGACATATATATAAATTAGCCTTCAGTCACATAAAAATAGTATGACCTCATAAATTTCAGAAGAATTGTACGTAAATTTAGACACGTTTTCACAAAAGGATATCAATGGGCTACTAAACTATTTAAAATCACAAAAGTCCAACTTACCTATCCAGTGAGTTACCTACTTTACCGGTAGACCAATAAGTGGTGCTTTCTATCAAGAAGAATTGCAAAAAACAAAGCAGCATGATGTTTATTTGGTTGAAAAAGTGTTGCGTGGAGAACAGTAATAATTTTCCAATCATCTAGAGATGCTGAGAAATCTACATATATTCATGTGAAAAGAACCATTTTTGCTAAAATCGAGCTTAAAAATCCTCATAGGAATTTACACATAAAAATCACTGAAATTGAGTCTGAACCCGTGCAGTCTCCTTCGGGAAAAGCTTATTCGTTAATAACTGTTGCCCTTGAAAATAAAAAATTTGAATAAAAACTTTCGGCTATTTCACTCCGGTTCATTAGGATGCTTCAAATCCATACACCCAGCTTGCTGACAAACATGCTTTCCATCGATTTTATTCGTTATGACAACAAATTTTCAAAACCACACAATCATCCCCCAAAGTTATATTTCTCGACCGCGTAAACCAAAAGATTCACAAATAATAATCCATGTATTCCCTTTCAAATAAACGATAAATGCCTATCCCAAAAATAATCCGAAACGAAAAGGATCTAGTACCTGCGACTCAAGCATCAAACTTCATAAGACAATTTCATTTTACTATTAGAATGATCTGAAAGTCCCTAAGACCGGTACGAGTCCCAATTAACAATCCAATTCCAATACAGGAGAATGGACAATACGCGCAAGAGTTCCTGACTTCACGTTATTGCTTCACAATGGGTCTGCTGAAAATCACAAGATAAATTGTTTTTGAAAACACTAGAATCCCTTATATTGCTCGTCTGCTTAAACCGATTGATTCACAGATAATCCATGGTATTCCCTTTCATATAAACGATAAATGCCGCCCCAATAATAATTCGAAAAAAGGATCTAGTACCTTATGCATCAAACTTCATATGACAATTTCATTTTACTATTATGATAACCTGAAAGTCCCTGAGAGCGATACGAGTCCCAATTAACAATCCAATTCCAATACAGGAGAATAGACAATGCGCGCAAAAGCTCCTGACTTCACGTCAGTGCTTCACAATGGGTCTGCTGAAAATCACAAAACCACACAATCATCCCCCAAAGTCTGCTTAAACCGAAAGATTCCATAATCCATAGTATTCCCTTTCATATAAACGATAAATGCAGCCCCAATAATAATTCGAAAAAATGATCTAGTACCTTATGCATCAAACTTCATATGACAATTTCATTTTACTATTATGATAACCTGAAAGTCCCTGAGAGCGATACGAATCCCAATTAACAATCCAATTCCAATACAGGAGAATGGACAATGCGCGCAAAAGCTCCTGACTTCACGTCAGTGCTTCACAATGGGTCTGCTGAAAATCACAAAACCACACAATCATCCCCACAAAGTCTGCGTAAACCGAAAGATTCATAAATAATCCATGATATTCCCTCTCATATAAACGATAAATGCCCTCAATAATAATTCTAAAAAAGGATCTAGTACCTCATGCATCAAACTTCATATGACGGATAGAATAATTCCAATCGCCTCATATTAATTACCTGAAAAAGGTTCCCTGAGACGCACAATGCAAAGGGTCATATACCTAAAATTGTAGTTGCTTTTGTTTATGTAAAAGAGTCCGTTAGTTACATGTGTGGGGGGTCTACAAGCCTGAAATGTACCATATGGCGTTCGATTCTGGTTTCATCTAATTTCTATAACGTGGATTGAAAGAAGAACATTAATTCTGAATATGAATTTATCTGAGAGGAATTGATCGTTTCTAGTTCTTCAAACAAGAATATTCGAAATAAGGGTCAATGAATACTCTCTGTATATTCAAATCCCTCGATCCATTCTACCCATCAAGAAATTTGTAGAAACTGCATAGCTGACTTGAATGAGATATCTCAATTTAATCAATCAGTCGTCTTGAAATGTTGAAAAATCTCCGAATGATTTTAAATTCATGAACACCATCAAATAATTGATACGGAACTACAGCAACAATCTGCTATCACCAATATCTCAATTAAATCAATCAGTCACCTTGAAATGTTGAAAAATCTTTGTATTACTTTAAATTCGTGAATATAAATACATAGTCTGCAGGTTCAAATCCCAACGTATACCCCGTCTTTTTATACCTCGCAATCGACCATTCCAACGGGTTCTACCAAAAATTAGCATCCAACTGTAGAAATCAAAGTAAAGATTTCCTATCATTCCACACAAAAATTCACGCTGCTTCTCAACTTTAGATGTCGCTATCAAAGTAAAAATTTCCTGTCATTACATCCACATACAAGTTCACGATGCTTCTCCACTCTAGATGGCGCTTTTCACAGTACATATTTCCTGAACACGATCTCAATTGAATCGACTGATAATTATCAATCGTCTTGAAATGTTGAAAAATCTCCGAATGACTTTGTATTACTTTAAATTCGTGGACACCATCAAAGAATTGATACGAAAATCCAGCAAAAATAACAACAATTCTGTATAATTTCAGTCATGCGTCACTCTGATGTGTCCGCTTTATAACACCAAACACCCCAAATTCTTACGGCCCCTGTAGCGTAGTGGTAGACAAAACTACTCTCACCCAAACTTCCCGGGTTCATATTCCGCGTCCGTCCAGAAACTTTTTCATACAGATCATGTCGTCATCCGCCACCACCAATGACGTCATCCACTACCGCATTTCATCAGACCCCAGACACCATTAAGGGAGGTCATAGGTCAATTTTGGTCTAGAACGTACATAGCCCCTCTACTAATATTCTACAAAACTTGCCTGAAATAGAGAAAATATCGTCTAATACTCGTTGCAGAAGGCAATTCCAAAACTCATGCGTTCGAGTTTTAATAGGAGCCCATTCTACAACTTGTTTTGGAATATACTATTCCAACACCTATAGTTAAGTCCATCCGTGGTCACATCCGTGGTATCTATATAATACATATGATTTACTTAATATGCTATGTTTTTTACAATTTTCCCTTCTATATCAGAATCCTGGAGACGCCTAGACGAGAGTGGATTCTTGTATTGAAAGAGCCTATGACCATAAGCAAACTGCTCAGCCATACTTTGTGGTGGAAGGTGATACGCTTGATAATATGAGATAGGTACATTGTATACATTGTATTTGACAAAGTTGAGAATTATAATATACCTCGTTTACAGACATTGTGATATCAAAGTTGAATTATATTATTGATAGAGGTATAGTTTTCTTATGCATACTCTTTTTATTTCTATCTATCTGATACCAAGTGTTGTGATTAAAAAGACTGCTAGAATTATTTTTGATTTTTTACTGCCTCACATTGTTCAGAGTAAAGAATGATCTGTTATCTATTTTTAAGGGTACGTAATATATTTATTTCATACACCAAGAACTGTTATGTCTGATTTAATAAATTTTTGTTTTGTAGATTGATTTGTATTTTTTTTGTATACCTTCTGATATTTAAAACTATTAAGAATTATTCGGCAAAATTGTCCAACAAGAAAAAAACTGGAAATATATATGTTGGTCAGCTGTTGCCGAGCCAAAGCCTAAGGATTCCCGATTGGAGAACTCTATTACATCTATACTTATAATTTCATCAATACCTTTATACCTTTATTTTCAAGATACGAACAATTTTTTCTCATCTTCTCTTGAAAATATTGGGTAAAGAGAATGGTGACCTTATAAGTAGGTATAATAAACTCGGGAGAATTTCATTTTGAAAATATACATAATAATATATTGAATATTATCATCTTAGAATAAACATATTCGAAATACCAATACAAATATCACGTGCTTTGAAATTAGACAGTCACTTCACTTCAAAAATATCAGATGCTTGAATTCAAAATAAAACCATCTTAATGTAAGGCTTATTATAATATTATTGATGTAGTAAAATACTCACTTCAATTGTATGTAAAATCAGAACGACTCAATTCAAGATTTCAAATTCTCAGTATAGTCAGTCTATATTTTTAATGTCATCCGATGATATTTTTACTTTGAAAATAATATTCTCAATATTATCCTACCAAATTTTCAATTAGATGCTATACATAATTCTAATCTCCATATGTTGTGATTAAGTAACCATTTTATTTTATTTAAGACTACATTTTTGTGGAATAAGGAGTAAAGTACTCTTTGAATGAGCATTGCAGCAGCCTACAATTGAATAAATCATTTGTTACATTGAAATAAATGGAATTGAGAATTTGATAATCTTTATTGAAATAGATATCCTCTAAGGGATGTACAAATCTAACTAAGGCTTGAAATGAAATGTATAGATTTGAAACAAGTATTTTATTTTTTCCGTGTGGATGGAGCCATATTTACAATAGGAAAAAAATCGTTAACATTTCGGTTCCTCCACTGTACATATGTACATGATTTAACATGTAGCAACTTGTATGCCCACTACACTAGTTCAGATATAATCTATATTTTGATCTGTAATTTGTCGGATTACAAGTTATTTTTTCAAAGAAGAATTTCGGACTATAGGGGGTCTTAGGCAGTACTCTATAATCCGACAAAGACGATAGTCCGATACTGCCTTGTGAAATGTTTGTTGGACTACCAGGGGTCCACTGTATGTACATTACTTCTGCTGCTATACTTGTGCACCAAACAGAGACAGATCCGCTTATTGGAAAGAGGACCGAAAGTCCGCCATATATATATAAAATAGGTACATGTTAGATGACAGCGAAAAATAGTTTGATTGCATCTTCAATTGAATCAGATTAAACAAACTGACATGCTAATTTCTGAAATATATCTTCATTTATCTTGGTGGTAGGATCTGAACATAGCCTCGTGCCCCTAAGAAGCAATTGCCACTGCAATATTGAAAAGTAAAAGCTTAAAGTTATATCATATCCATGGATCAATTGAACATTCATTCGGGCTCTTCCTAATATTAAAAAAACAATTTCACCTAAAAATTTTTAATATTCATTGAGTATTCATTCATTTACAATTTACAATTCAGCTCTGATATTTGAGTTAGAAAGACAGAGACATCAACAAACTTTAAACAAACTTTTCGTGTCTACAGTATCGAAATTTATAATTTTTCACGTTCGCCCAAAGTGATATCTGCTAGAATGAATTTGATTATATTGAAACTATTTACGTGAAAACATTCACTCGTCCAAAATACAAAATTATTCAGCATTCATAACCGTTTCTTTAGAAAATATAATACTATTTACAATTGGCATACTCAAAAAAATATCAGTGAGTGCCATCTTACTCTGAAAAACGAGCTGAGCAACAGTGTGTTTTTCAAAAATTTGTGTCATATGATCTCCTTCTTTCGTATAATTTGTGGCTACTACCAGGACCGGCTTGATGACCGTAATAGCTTCCTGCTGAATTATTGTAGAGACCATTATTCTGAGAATTCCAGCTGTCATATAGGTTTGTCATGCTGTTGTCATGTATCGATCCACTAGAACCCTAGAATTAATATTTTCAATTATTAGTGTTAATACTAGTTATTTATGTATGGACAATTTGCACGAGGCCGATTTCCGAGACAATCCACTAAGTCAATCCGAAATTGGTGTCGTGTAATAAACTGTACTCAAACCATTCCATTGAAATAGAATCATTTCAAATTCTTTATTGGATTGGCATAATGTCTTGGCTTAGTGGATGGTCTCAGCTATTGGTCTCGTGGAAATGGTCCATAAGTCGGGCAAGTGATTTTGCATGCTGACGTTGCTAAACGCAGTCTATGGCCGAAATGCATATAGCATACAATGTTTTATGTACGACTGCCTTTTTAGCCAAAATAAATTTAAAACTATTAAATTATAGGCAATTGTAGCATAATAGCAACTATGTATAAAACTCAGCTTCACTAGTGCAGCTTCTGTCCAACCGTTTTTTTTTTCAGATTTGCAATGAAAATTAATGAAATAGAACTGCCCACAGAAATATTGGAAGCCGATGCAGCAGCATTTCTCCATATTTTCAAATATAAGAATACAGGAAAACTATTATCAGGTGCAAAGTAGTTATTCTTCCAAGTCTTCCATTGGGGCAGAAAGGCACGTCCGAACATAAAGTTAGAGCCCCGCACACGGACACACTCGGTATCCATGGAGCCATGTCCGGACGATCGAACGATTACTATAATTATTGTTATTCCAGCCCGACTAGTCTCCACGATTCACGCGATCGGAGTGGAAGCAGGAAGATCAAGTAGTTCGTATGTCACTTAAGTGATGGAAGTTCTGCTTCCCTTTCGATCGCATGATTCGTAGTGTCGCTAGAATCGACATGGCTCCCAAGGAAACCGAGTGTAGGAAACGGAAGCAGGTGTTTGGAATTGCGTCGATTCGGCGTGTCCGTGTTTCTTAGAGCCTACGCACTCGGGCATACCAGACCAACGCGATTTCAGTATCATGTCCCTTTCCTAGACTCGGACGATTACTACAATGATAATTCCAACGTCGCTACGATCGATCCTCCACGACTTTAGGAACAATCGAACGACTCGATCATTCTACTTCCATCGTGTAGACGGATCGTCTACACGATCGTGTAGACGGACAACGGTGAAATTAGATTTGTAGTAATAGTTGTGCTTGATTCCCATGGAATCCGAGTGTAAGACAGTGGCTCAGTCGGCTCTTAGAGCCGACGCATACGGGCATACTGAATCGAAGCGATTCCGATCTTCTGAGCTCCAGTCTTACACTCGGTTTCCATTGGATCATCACGTCAATTAATAAAAATGCAATTTCAGCGTTGCCAGTCTACACGATTCACGCGACTGGCATGGAAGTAGAATGATCGAGTGGTTCGAATGTCGGTAAAGTCATGGAGGTTTAGCTTCCATCCCGATAGTAGCTAGGCTGGAATTTTAATTGTAGTAATCGTCTTTCCATGGTTACCATATTGGAATCGCTTCGATTTGGTATGCCCGCGTACGTATGCTCTTAGCAGCGAGGACATGATCGACATGGAAGCTAAACTTCCATGAAATTTGAACCACTCTATCATTCTACTTCCATGCCGGTCTCGTGAATCATTGAGACTGGCGATGCTTGAATTAGAATTGTAGTAACAAGTGTGCTTGATTCCCATGGAAACCAAGTGTAGGACAAGCACTTAGAAGATTGGAATCGTGTCGATACAATATGCCTGTCTGTGGATGCGCTAAGAGTGCAGAGAAAAGGCATGTTGTTGTTACTTGCCAACACGTGTTTCTGCTTATTGGCTTTTTCAGAGCAAGGCTATCAAGAAAGTCAAGGAAAAGATGCAAAGAAAATGAAAACATCAATGACACCAACATAGAAGCGAGCAACCAATTTGTGCCTTTAACTCAAAAACCTCCAGTCCGGTAATTCCGCGAAAGGACAGCAATTTCTTACTTACAAAATGAAATCCTATTTTAATCATTTTCGGCGCGCTGTTCTGTGAACAGAGTGCCTATCAATTCCTCCAAATGTCTGTAATTTTCGAATATTTGGACGAGAATGGTCTTAAACGATTAGTTTCGACTCACTGATCAAACATCCGAGGTCAGAATTGATTCTGTCCAGCCAAGGGCGTAGCTAGGAATTAATTTCGGGGGAGGATTTTGAAATAGGAATTTCGGGTGGGGGTTTTGGGGGTGTAAGGGTCACTTTCTGCAGCAAAAATTTTTTTTTAAGAGGAAAATAACATTTCGGAAGGGTTTTAACCTTTCCCCCCCCCCCCTGGCTTCGCCCTTGTGTCCAGCCAGCCGTCCAGCCAGCCGTCTAGCCAGCCGTCCAGCCAGCCGTCCAGCCAGCCGTCCAGCCAGCCGTCAAGCCAGCCATCCAGCCTGCCGTCAGCACGATTACGCTCGAGCGCAATGAGGTAGAGAGTTGACATTTTCAGGTTAGCTTTGTAGTCCAAACGCGCCGGCTAAGTTTGTTAATGGGCAAAATCCATCGAGTGGTTTCAGAATTAAAGCCATTTGAAATGTTGCTTTCCCAATAACTCGAAAAATACTTATCTTATCGAATCAAAGCATGGTCATTAATTGAAAAATGCCGACACGAAGACTTTTGCAAAATTTTGTGGGGATCGCATGGCTGCAAAATTCAAAACAAATTCTGTATCTCAGAAACTATCCGTCAGGTATCATTGAAATTCTACTAGGGCCTTCAAAACCTCATTATAGAGTAAAGTTCTAGATTTGAGCGGGATCGGATCTATATTGGTGAAGATATTTCCAAAATTTCGATATATTCCAAAGATCGGAGTGAACTGGTCCACTGGTTTTACATTCAACCAAACAAATTATCAACAGTTTTTGATTTTTGAAAGAATATAAGTAGTCATGACTGTTTGCATAGATGATTATTCTTAGTATTCTGTGATGTCCTATTTCATAGCATTTTCGAGTTCATGTCATTCTCTGGAATGGCAGGGATATGTTTGACAGACACACCTGTTTGAAAAAAATAAGAAATAAATAACAAAACTTGGTGATAGGATTAGGAATCAGTTTCGCAAGTTAGACACAAGGATTGGAAAATGGTTAGATATCCAAGAACATTTTTTCCATGCGAACGAAGAAATATGTATTTCGAAATGAAAATACGATTTGAGGATTGCAAGTAGGTATTTGCTCAGAAAGAGCTCATTTAAGCAGGGTTTTCACTGAAATTGATATCTTTTCAAGGGTTTCACAAAGCTTTGACAGCTCTTAATTGCCAAATCAGCGTAATTCCGATTCACAGTTCATTATGTGATATGATGAGTTTTGTGAGATTTTCCGTACTATTTTTCAGAGTTTGGGAGAGAAAATGGAAGTCTGAAGTTAAATATCTAGGAGTAACACTACAAAGTAAACTTTTGTGGAATGAGTGCATGTTGAAATCACTGCTAATTTATTTATTTATTTATTAATAATCGGGGACTACAACAGGACGACTCCCAATTACTGTAGTCCACACAAATAACAAAAACAGTAAAGAAAAATATGACGAACAGCCAATACAAATTACACACAACAACTCAAAATCTTCCCAAAATTTCAAATTGTGATTCTATACTCAAATATTACTTCTGATCAAATAAGACATCAATGCTCTCCTAAAGTCACCCATGGAAACATAAAAAACATCTATATTGTTCATATGCCAGTCATAGAATCGCATTAATCTAAAAAAAACGGAACCATAAGACAGTGCCGTACGTGCGACTAGAACTAAGAAGAGCACCCTGCGACGGCTGTTGAACGCAGGAATATTAAAAGTAAAGTAATTCACAAGAGACGTATTGAAATGATCATTTAGAATACGGTAGAGAAAAATGCCGTCGAAGAGTACTCTTCTCCCCTCCAGACTCATCACTCCATGCGCCCTCAGACCCGAAACATAATCCAACCTCTCCTTACTATTAGATCTAAAATTAAAGTATTTAATGAACCTTCTTTAAACTGCTTCCACTCTATCAACATACTTATAATACATAGGCGACCAAATTGGTGTAGCGTACTTTAAAATACTACGAACTAGACTAACATAAAGAATTTTCAGAGTTTTATTATTTTTAAATGGTTTAGTTACTCTCAGGACGAAACCAAGCATTCTAAAAGCTCTGGCAACAATTTGCTCTACATGAGTTGCAAACGATAGTATAGTATCCAAAGCTATGCCAAGATCTCTAACCTCCTCCTTTCTGCCAAGGGAGAACCTTTCAATCGAGTATGGATGATTAATAAGGGATTTATTTCTAGTGAAGGTTATAAAATGGCACTTTTCCATATTAAGTGTCAAATATCTACGTGAGCAAAATTTGAACAAGCAGTTGAGACCCTCTTGAAATAGTTCACAGTCCTCACGGGAACAAATTCGTCTATAGAGTTTCAGATCGTCGGCATATAATTCCTAAAAAGTATACAAAAAACAAGTCTAAATGTCATCTATATACATAGAAAAAAGGAGTGGACCCAAATGAGAGCCCTGTGGTACACCAGATGTTACTCCCACTACACGAGATGAAATTCCATTTACAACAATATACTGAAGTCTCTGCGTCAATTAAGATCCGAACCAGTCCAGTAACGTTTCCGTTATACCGAAAGAATAGAGAACTCTCAAAAGCGTTCCGTGGTGTACCTTATCAAATGCTTTTGCCATGTCTGTGTGTACTGCATCAACCTGAATTCCTAAGTCAAAACTTTCCGATAAATGGTGCATATATGGCGCCAAATTTCTCAAATCTGACCTTCCCTTGAAAAATCCATGCTGGTGAACAGTAAGTTTAGGCCCAATGAAACGTAACAAATGATAGTTTATGAGGGATTCGAATTTTTTACCGAATTGGCAAAGAATTGACACTGGCCTATAATTATCTATGCGATTGATACTACCGCTTTTATGAATAGGAACAACTTTTGCCAGTTTCCATCTATCAGGGAACTCCCCCTTACTCAAAGATTCATTAAAAATTATATACAAGGGTAAAGCGAGGATGTCTCCACAAGATTTTATAAAAATAGCTGGAATTGAATCTGGTCCCGAACCTGTACTTGTATTCAATTTATCAATTTCTTTAATGACATTTTCGACAAAACTATCCCCAACACAAAGGGAATCTTCATTTCTGATTCTATAGTGATCTTCGACGACTGGTTTATTTGGATCCTCATACACACCTGAAAAATACTCAATGAACGCGTCTGAGATGTCACCATATGATTCGAAATTAACTCCACCATGAGTCATCAGTCGCGGTATGCCGTCCTCCTATTTCATTTCAGTGACATATTACCAGAATTGCTTGTTATCTACAATAATATTATTTTCAACCCGTGATAAATACTCCACCCGATCTTTGTTGATAGAGTTTACATTGTTTGCCTAGTTCCGAGAAGATTCCATAATCATGGTCTATTTTGAATCTCTTAAATCTATTATGATATTTATTCTTTTCTTTGATAAGTTCAATTGTACATTTTGAAAACCACGTAGGAAAACTTCTATTAACAATTTTTCTGAGTGGTATTTACATTATATAATACGTTATAAAAAAATGGGTTCAAGCCCTGTGGACAGGAGCTTTCTGGCGCTCTAGTTCAAACAGACAAATTATATCTCCGAAAGTATTGGTTTCTCAGAGTTGAGAATTATATCAATTTATTCTTATGATAGAACTGCATCATAAAGGAAATTCAAATCAAATAATAGTTCATTTATCTAGATTAAATGAGCAATCTGAGAATGAGAACTGCACCATGGAAGAAACCAAATTACAATAGCTGAAATGAATTTGACTCTCTCTTATAGAACAGGATGAAAAGTACGAGTATGAACACAGATCATATAATAAAGCTTAGATAGAATAATTATAGCATTCAGTGAAAACAGAAGTACGCCTGTTTCACCATTATTGAAATTTAGAACTTCATCTTAGCAGAAATTGAATTCAAACATCATAGAAGAATTTGAATTCAACAAGAGTGCCAAAAATTATCAATTCAAAACCAATAGACGAATTCTACCCATCAACGAACTCATCCGAGATATTCTTTCCTCAATTCTATGATGAACGATAATATATATCTTTCCTCAAATCTACTCTAATACACCAATATTCCAGTTTTGTTTTTAGTGGAGATATTCTGAACTCAATATTATTAACTTACCATTACCATTCCCATCATCATATGGATTGACCATCGGCATGAAAATATCAACCAACAAAAAGTATGATATTATATTATCATTCTCATATTTATACGATTGCTGGAATGAAACAACGTCATGTCTCAGGAGAATAAGTTGACATTATAACAATTCATAGAATACCCACATAATAATTCTATCATTCTGTGAAAACGTAGAAATACGATTTACATTGAAATTTTGAAAAATCATATCTCCGAAAGTATTAGCTTGTTAGAGTTAAAAATGATATGAATGGATTCCTATGATGAAACTGCTTATTAAAAAAAATTTAATGTGGAATTAGTGTTGTAAAAAAAAATTTTTTTTGTTACTCCGAAACCATCTGTCCGATTTTGCCCAATAACGAACTCATCCGAGATATTTATCCCCCAAACCTACTCTGAAAATTTCAACTCTCTAGCTCATTCCGTTCGAGAGTTATCGTGCCTACGGCCGGACGGCCAGACAGAATGAATTTCGACCACGGATTCTTGATCAGTGAATCGAACCAAATCGTTTAAGACCATTTTCATCGAAAAATTCGAAAATTACAGACATTTGGGCAAATTGATAAGCACTCAGTTCCGAGGAACTAGAGCGCCAAAATGTCGACGTTTTTATTGACATCATCATGCTACAAAGTAGCAACTTCCAATTAACAGATGACAAGTGTTTATTTATTTGAATATAATCAGCATCAGAGAATGTTTACGTTGACCTAGACTTCACCGGAGCTACATTATCTTTCTTTATATTTATAAATACCTCCAAGGCAGGATGATGACCATCCTCCGGAACAAAGGGCAACAAGCAATAGAGGCTTTAATGGAGTGCAGAAATCTAACCGGTAAGAATTATGAACTGTGTTGGTTGTACGTCATGATTGTGAGACCCATGATCACGTATGGGGGAGTAATCTGGTATACAAAAATAAGTCAGAATAGTAGGAGGAGAACACCTGTCCTACGAGGGTACTTGAGATTATCACAAATCTCACCCCTTCACATTGTGATAGAAAAAATGCCGATAAAGCCATTCTCAGAATATCTGGGAACGGAACAGGTAATGAGAGTATTGGAAACCAGAAAGCTTGGTCCTCTCTTACCAGGTACATTTCATTAGGCTTCTATCCGATAATCTTTCAGGCAGAAATAGTAGCAATTGAAAGAATTGTTTTTTTTGAAGCTTGTTTTTACTGTTGGATTCAAATTCTTGGGAATATTATTATTTTTCCTGGAGCTAAGCAGCTTTGGGCAAGTTCAGACCTGGATGGGTGACAGGTCTGCCTATGGATTTGGACAGCGCGCCAAAGCTCCTGTCCACAGGGATTTCCCCCTTTAGTTTAAATTATGCTAATGCTTGACATTTATTTCGCGTAACAACGTTACCTTTCATTCAATTGAACCAAAAAGAAAATCATATTTTTTTCATATGTTTGATATTCTGTGAGCAACACACTTGGCGTACAAGAATGTCTTGACCGCTAGATACCAATTTTGAATAAAATAAAACCATAAATTTCGATCGCTCATCCACAATCTTGATTCTATTAATTTCTAACAAGCACACACTTATAAGACACCAATTTATTTATCGAAGTTGAGAATAAATTACAAAACACCATTTCTATAATTTTGACGAAAAAAATATTTCCAACATCCTCACCTCAGAGCAGAGCTATGATTATAATTATACTGATCCTCCTAGGTCTTCCCCAATGAGAGTAAGTTGTGTTCTTTGCCGACTTTGTTACTCTATCCTTACGCCAGCCTTGAAACAGCACAGCTAATTTTTGACCTGACAGTGAATGATGTTCACTACCCTCTGAGTAGATTTTCGGCCTGCTCTACCCACTGAGCTTGAAACACTCATCATTCAATTCAAATCAGCCAACGTCAACACGCGCACCAAAAAGTACTGACTTCATGTTCACGTATTTATATTTTTTCATGTTTCCTTGACAATTTTGGCTATTAGTTTTATCGTAGGTCAAAATAGAAAAAAAATGCGGTTAAAATATATCTTCCGAATATAGTTACCTATTTATAAATTGGCCTCGGAGACACGGTACAGACATTTCAATTCGGAAACAACGCTATTTCCTCCAAACTGACATTCCGTTCAAGAGTTATCATGTCAACGGCAGGCCGGACAAAATCGATTATGACCACGGATTCTTGATCAGTGAAACGAACCAAAACATAATTTTATTGCCATGAATTCTCTTCTAAAACCTCACAATATCAGCTCAGCACCAGACCCATGACCGATAGTACTATAGCACTTTTAACATAACCTCTTCTGCGCACGTACAATCCACTCGTCGTGGCTGGAAGTCCTCCCAAAATCACAAACCTCACACAAAATTCCGATTCTCCAACACCAGTGGTTCAGGAGATATCGCATCTTCAATCTACGCATGCGCTGACCCTCACAAGTACATTTTATGGAGGAATAGCATCCTCCACCTCAAAACCCCAATCCTCTCAGCCGAAAAATCCAGCAGTTGAATTATTTCTCGTCTGCTCATGCGAATAACAAAAAATGCACGAAAGAAGCAGCATGAATTTCAGTATTGGCCCAAAGGATTATGTTATTAACACTACACCTCGGACACTACGCTGTTTCCTCGCTGGCTTGAAAACTCACAGAATTGACATGAGGTGTTAATAGGGCCTTTCAGTTACACCCCCAGTCCCTCAACGTTCAGACAAATTTTGAAAACCAATTTAAAATTACACACATCTTTCACCCACTAATTCAATTGCCACGGTAGTTACTCGTCCATATTTTAATCAGTTGATAAATGCTGCCCCACAGGTAAGATATTATTGGATAGGAAGAAGGAGACAAAGGCTTTCGAAATGATTTTCTCTATTACGTTAACGGCTATTGATTGATGAAGATATAGGTCTATAATTTTCAGAAGACAGTCGATCCCTCTCTTGAATATAGGCGTCACAGATGCCATCGTCCAACAACTCGGTAAACGGTTGGTTTTCAGCGATGTTTTCATTATCTCGGAAAGTGGATAAGCGAGAGATCTCACGCAGCTCTTGAAACAGCTTCATAGGTGTGCCATCCACACGAGGCGTAGTGCCAGTGATAACTTGTCCCACCGCTTCCTGTGTTATCTTAGCGAGCTCAAAAGATTGCTGGACATCCGACGTTGAAATCCGGGGGAGAGAGCCGTTAGGCTCTGTCGAAAAGGCACCAGCAAAGGTGTCGGCAGCACTTATAGGAGCGTCACAAAGATTTCCTGAACTATCACGGATGGCCAGAACAGAAACAGTGGTATTGAATGTTTGACCGATATACTTAAAAAAACCTTTTTATCACTACTGGAATAGTATATTCTAAAACAAGTTGCAGAATGGGCTCCTATTCAAACACGAATGCGAAATTCGAAAACAAGCTAGTTTTCGAACGCATGAGTGTTGGAATTGCCTTCTGCAACGAGTATTAGACGATATTTTCTCTATTTCAGACAAGTTTTGTAAAATACTGTTGAAATTTAATGAAAATTCGGATTATACATCCTAGTGACTTTTGCATTATATCTTGGTAGTTGGTGTGACTGTTACGAAAGTTGACAGATTACGGAATTTGAATTTGAAACGTACGTAGGGCATGGAGATCAGATTTAAAACAGTTTCCTAATAGCATGAATGATTCAAAATTAGCAAGAAGGAAATCTCTAGTACCACATTTTTCAATGAAAATAAATCTCAACAATTATTTCACTATATCCAGATTATATTGTATTGTCAATTGACGTTTGTTGAAATTTGATAGGATCGAATGTCAGTGCTGACTACCACAAAACGAAAAAAATAACTTGAAACACTGCGGGAATGAGTTCATTCCAGCACTGTTTTTAGTGCTGGAATGGACTCATTACGATACTGAAATAGAGAAAATAATTTCTTTTAGCCAGAAAGATGATTTGAATATTTTCTGTGGTTAGCGAAGTCAGTCTCACTTCTATCCCTATTATAGCGTTGCCAAAAAGATTTCTTGAAACTTATTTCACGTACGATTCTGTCGAAGGTCCAGGGTCTGGCCGGATTCTGTCGCATTTTTGCTGTACGTATGTTCCTGTCTACAATCTGAACAACAGTAAGTATGCTGTAATTTATTCCACATATCAGAGACCTTATCGGCAACCCATACGCTGTCCTAGTTAATCAGCATAAGCCACAATGACGGCGTTCTCTTCTTGTAATTTGGAGCACAGAACAATGTGATCTGATTTACCTTCTGATGGACCAGAATCTAAAGATGAAACCAAATAAGAAATCTATATGATGACGTTCGTTGAATGTTCAATTGACATGCGTATTCATTTAAATGTACATTTCAAACAATTTCGAGAATATGTCCCTCTAAATTTTTATTCTTTTCATATAAAAAGATCTTTAATGACCATAAATGTCAAGGTGTTACGGTAAGTACCTTCTACAAGTCAGTGAAATGAATTAATAGTATGATGAACGAGTGCGCTAAAACTCCTATTTGAACTAAAATCGTACCATTCACGAAGAATGTATAACGGAGAAAAGCGAAAAGTTTCGGAGGATGTTGCGTCTATGCGAGCAAAGCCGAGGGGAAGAAAAAATCGGCAATTGCGCTTCAGGCATCTCTTCCAAAAAGATATTCCGTTTTTTGGCGCTCTTGTTTCTCGGAACAGAGTGCTTATCAATTTGCCCACATGTCTGTAATTTCGGAATTTTTGGCTGAAAATGGTCTTAAACGGTTTGGTTCGGCTCACTGATCAAGATTCCATGGTCAAAATTGATTCTGTCCGGCCGGCCGTCCGTCCGGCCGTTAACACGATAACTCTCGAACGAAATGAGCTAGACAGTTGAAATTTTCAGAGAAGGTTTAGGTGATAACGGTTGAGTTCGTTATTGGGCAAAATCCACCCGGAGGTTTCGGAGTGACAAAAAAAATTTTTTTTTTACATTACAAATTTCAAATTCAAATTTTTTTAAGATGCAATTTCATCATGAGAATCCATTGATGTAATTCCCAACTCTAACAAACTGATACTTTCGGAGATATGATTTTTTCAAAATTTCAATAATTATTATTATTCACAATATAAGAGTTGAGGATAACCTATATAACTCAAAAATATACACATATATATGTATATTTAGTATATATAAAAATGGAAAAGTATAACGGGTGATTCCGCAAAAAAAGCAGAGAAAATAATTCTAATTTCTTTATTTAGTATATATATATATATAATATATACATATATCATGATGAATCTCAAGTAAATGATTTCCGTGTAAAGAAAGGTAAAAGATATTAAGCAAAATATACAAAAATTCCTAAAAAAAATCTAGTCCACCGAAAAGAATCAACCATAAACACATGTCACAAGGGGCTGCCAGATCTCCATGAGTCCCATCTGTTTTTGAAACAGATTGTTGATTGAAACAGGGGCATTGCCTACGTCGGTGGGTAGTATATTCCATAAGCGAAAAACTCTATTGCTTAGAAAATTCTCCCTGATCCTGGTAAAGAACCGTTCTCTACTATATATATATATTCGTATGGCATATGTAAAGAGTATAAATTACAATTATTCAGGTAAACGTCAAACATGAAATAAGCAAATAAGTATAAATAAAATATGTACGTAAAGAAAACAAAGACGAAATGCTAAAACATTATATACAAACAGCAAATTAGAGTTGATGGTTTAGCCTGGCCATCCATTCGAGAGCTCTATGATCAGCCGTATGTAGGTGGCTAAAAGAAAAGTCGGCCTTCGTTAAAGGACATTCAGCTGCTATGTGGAATAGGGTGTGTGCTTGGTGTCCGCAATCGCAGCTAGGGCTATCATTTATTCTCTACTGAGTTTGTATTGGTGACCTCTCAAGTGGTTATTATTTAAAGTAAAAACTCCCGACATGTCCACTCCAAAAAACCTCTCAATGCTCTAAATGTAGTTAGCATATCCCCTCTCACCTTACGATTGGCAAACGTATCCAACTTCATCAGTGAAAGCCGGCTTTGGTAATCAGGTCTCATGAAGCATTTCTGAATAAGACAGAGTGACTTTTTGGCCTTATTAGTCACCTGCAGTAGGTGAGATCTCCACAACAAATCATCATCGATTGAAACTCCCAAGTCAACGTGAGATGAGCATGATTCTATTGGACTTTCGTTCAAGTAATAGATCTTCTTCGGGTTATTGATGGTACCATTGGTACCTAAATGCAGTATTCGGCACTTTGAAAGATTGAGAGGGAGTAGCCATTCCACAGTCCACTTCTGTATGATATCGCAGTCATCCTGAAGGAAATTACTGGAAGCGTTGGGGTCATTATAGAACTTCATATCATCAGCATAGGATGCACTGTCAGAAGATATCAAACGTGGTAGTTAAGGAAGAGGAGAGGACTTAAAACGGATCCCTGAGGGACTTCACTACTCATCGACCTGAAGGAAGATCTCTCCGAGCCAACCCTAACTGAAAAAGTGCGACTAGATCCACTTCAAAAGGAGGCCGCATATTCCATAATGCCCCAATTTATGGAGTAGACGTTTGATCGGCACCCTGTCAAATGCACGCGAGAAATCCAGGTAGATTACGTCGACTGGTGACTTCCCATCCAAAGATGAAGTCCACGAGCCAACGCACTTCAAAAGATTTGTCAAAACCGATCTGCCAGGAATAAAGCCAAGTTGTTCAGTTGGAATAACAGAGGTGTCCAACACGAATTTTGTGACTTCCGAAGAAATAATCCTTTCTTAAACCTTGAGTACCGCTGACGTTAAACTAATGGGTCTATAGTTTTGAGGACAGTACTTATCTCCTTTCTTGAAAATCGGAGTGATGGAAGATCGCAACCATGACACTGGAAATATGCTCGTTGATAACGAGAGCTTAAATAACATTGTCAGTGGAAGAGGCATAACGTTTGAGGAATGTTGTGGTAATTTCGTCAAGTCCCATGCTCTTTCCAGCAACAAGATTTTGTAGATGTTCCTACAAAATTGCCTCACTTATGTTGATATTATCTATAATATCAGCATTCCTTGGTTCTCTTATAGGTGGCATGTAAGTATTTGGTTCGATGGAAAATGACCCAGAAAACGTGTTCGCGAAAGTTTCAGCAACCGTAGAATAACACTGGTCTACAGTGGTTTTGTTTCCCTAGATATGAAAATGATTTTGGGTCCATTTATGCTCACAATTCATGAAACTATCAATGATTTTGTTAGATTTGCTCTGATTTTTTTTATATCATTATTTTCATTTTACATTACAAAAATCAAAAAACGAGAAATAAAATAACAGATATATTTATAATGTCAGTAGTATTTTGAGAAATTAGGATACATCGAAGTAAATAAAGAGGAAAATGTCGAAAATATATTTTATATTTCCATAAAACGCCTTTTATGGGCTTTTCTTTTATAATTTTTTGAGGGACAATCTCTTTTCAAAGACCAGCAGTAATCTGCCATCATGTGACAATCCCATCGACCCTGATATATTTCCTCCATCACTTTCAGATATTGGTGAAACCGCTCTCCCTGTTCCTCACAATAATTTCCTAAATTATCCGGAAATTTATCTAAATGATTGCGGAGATAGTGTAATTTAATACTCATATATGCTCCTAAAGTCTGAAAGTTTGTCAACATATTTTGCACAACTTCTTCATAATTTGCTGCCTTATGGTTACCTAGGAAATTTTCGACAACGAACGTCTCATTCAGAACGTTCTCCTTTTTTCCATAACCGTAGAGACTCAACACAGGACTTACAAACTTTATTAGGAACCCATGGTTTACCTAATTTGTTAATTTTTAAACCGAAATATTCAACATAAGTTTCTTTGGCAAAATTTGTGATATTTCTCTTTTTGTTTTTTTGATATATAAACACCGCAAATATAACAAAATAAATCACTAGAATATTTACACTTTCTCATATTTTCGAATAAAAGACAAATATATTAGAATGGACATTCAGTTATTGAAACAAAATATTGATCCATGAAAACTTATACAGACTCACGTGTACGTACTTCAATATTGTCAAATAACTGAGATCTCAGCTGTTCTGTGGAGCAAGGGGTCTGAGAGTGGGGTCCACGTGATGTTTGTATGCGCGAAAAAGTTGCGCAGAAGCCTAATCATGACTGGAAAATTAAATTTTATTTTTAACAAACCGATAATTCTTCAAAATATAAGATATGCAAAAATCATGAAAATATGAGCACATTTAGAACTTTCATGAATATATTCGTAACTTAGGCACTTGAGAACGTAAAAATTTGCTCTACAAAAAAAAAATTTTTTTTTGTAGAGCTGTGTAATCAGCCAGCAAGGTGCCATCATTGGTCCGCAATGTTGGAACAGAAACAGTTGAGTTGAGGGTGTAACGTACATATTTGAAAAATTTACTTTTGTTCTTGGACTGCACCAGATTATGTTCAAATGATTTTTTAGCATCTCGGATGGATTCAGAGAGTTGGTTTGAGTAGTTTCGATGATTCTGGAAGTCCTGAGATGACCTACTACGTCGAAAACGTTGCCACAAATTTCGTTCGCATTGAACCATTTTAAGAATCCTGTCGTTGATCAAAGGCTTGGTCGGATTCTGTCTTAAGATTTATCACTTGTGCATTTTTCTCATCACCTCCTGTACCTTCGCACTGAAAAGATTCCATATACTGTTTACATCGGCTCCGTTAAAGATTGTGTACCAGTTGCACTCCTCCAAAATTCGGTTGACCTTATCATAATCCACAAATTTAACCCTCCTCACCTGACTCCATGTTTGATTGGTCGATCTCAGCTGAATTTTTGTTGACAACACTACGTGATCAGATTTCGCAATCGGTGGAAGATAATTCAGATCGGAAATAAGATCGCTATCATCAACAAGAATCAGATCTGGTGTAGTTGGGAATTGGTTCGCCATATATCTAGTTGGTTCCTGCACAATCTGACTGAAGTTGGATCTATTTAGCATCTCGACGAAGGGAAAAGATGGAGAGACAGGAGATGGTATTCTTTGTTAGGGCCATTCGCGAATATCGCCTCAGTTATAGTCACCCCTGATTAAAACATTCCTCCTGTTATGAGACAATTGAGACATACTTTCCAGGTGATCGAAAACCACTTGATCAAACAGTGACGGACGAAGACGATAAATGCAGCCCACACTAAGTGAACATTCTTTTGATTGGATGTCGATGAAAATATTATCAATAGCAGGCGTATTGAGGGAGTACTCAGATACATTATTAGAGGAGACTACATAATCAAACAGGTATATACAATATGCATACACCGGCATGACCAGGCGTTGTGATACTATCACAGCGATACAGAGAATAACCAGGAATTTTATTGCAGCCATCAGGAATAACTGGGTGAAGCCAAGATTGAGTGAGGAAAATTATTACTGGCTTCAACTCCTGAACCAATAACAGTAGCTCGTTGAATTTAGCTGGTAAAGAAGCCAGATTGGAGTAAAAAATCGGCCACTCAACTGAATGATGTTCTAGTTTTTTGACACTGCTAAGACCGCTGCAGAACCTGCGCTAATAATACTCAGTATCCCCCTAATATATTTTATAGTGATGTTGTTCTCTCCAGAAGAGCGCCTAGTCCTTAATTCCGCCTGAACAACTTGTAATTAATCTCAATTCTATATCATTTCATAGAATACTCTAATTATAATTTCCTGATGTATATAAATCGAACATGAGATGAGTCATAGCTTTTTGAATTTAATTACTAAAATTCTTCAGAATTGACGCACAGATGCCAATATGAAAAAGTGGGAAGGCCCTGTGGACAGGAGCTTTGGCACTCTTGTTCAAACTTCGACAAATCATTATTCCGAAAGTATTGGTTTCTTCGAGTTGGGAATGATATCGACGGATTCTTATATAATTTATTTTATTTTATGATGCAGTTCTCAATTCTGAAAAACTAATACTTTTGGAGATATAATTCGTCAAATTTTGAACAAGAGCGCCAAAGCTCCTGTCCACAGGGCGTGAACCAATTTTTCTGAATAGAATCGGGAATTCAAGATATAATGGAGTTTCAGTTTAATTTAACGACGTTGCTCTAGTCATCAATTAATTTGGAATTCAAACGAAACGAGAAGAAATTTCGTCGGAAACTTTCCAATTCCAATGAAGAAAAAATTGTTGAAACACGATCTTAGCGCATGAGTGACTTAATCAGGGATTTCAACGAAGTATTCGTTTGAACTAATCATTTTCAGTTATAATCACCGAAGAAATGAGGTTGCAATAATCATATTGATCAGAACACTGCTTTTAATATGTATACTTTATTTACAATACTGACAATTGATGGCTTCACAATTAAGTGAGAGCTGATTTGAACCGCGTTAAAAAATTTCTTATATCGAACGTATACCGTCTCGTCTTATATTAGTGTCTTATTACAAGGGATAAACTCGAATGGACACTATTCGTCTAATTATCTTGGTCCATCAGCTGTCTAAAACAAATCAATGTGCCGAAACTAACTGACCATTCACTGTCTGCGACAGGGTTAATCTGCCCAAAAAATCCCCATTCCCGATTCTCGCCACTCTGATGGGGTTGTACTCTTGAGGTGGTGCTCAACGCTTATCGGTTAATCTCTTGGCTTAAGGTGCTAATTCGTAGCGGCGTCTTGCGTTCACGGCCTGCCGCGACGTTTGGGAAGTGAGTGGAGTAATGAGCCGCATTTTCAAGACGACACGCCCCGACGAAATCATTGCCACTTAAGCAGTGCTCGATGGCTGCACGTCGTGGCCGGACGCGAATGTTGGACGTCGCTACGAAATCCCACCTTTAGGTACTATTCTCGGACCAATGGCGTTCCACGAGAATGACTACCTACTCCAGATTATAGTTCGTGGAACTCGGGCTTCCAACGATAAGCGTTGCACCAAAATTGAGAGACACGTAACATTCTTCTATTTCACAATACTAAAAATAATAGTTTAAAAAAACTAAAAAAACACGCTTTTATAGCAAACCGAACTAAAAATTAGAAAATAATTTTTAATTTCAGAGAGTTTATAATACAGTAGTAGAAGATCGAACAATCAATCAGAATTTATCACCTCAAAATAAAATTATAATAAAGTTTAAGTTATTAACAAAAGAATTCAATTCAGAGTAAACAGCGTGGGGTGCTTGATAAAGTAAATGTAGCAACCATTCTATTGGCAACTATCTATGAGAAGAGAGTTATGAAAAGTAGTAAAATGCACCCCACGCTTTTTACTCTGAATTGAATTGTTTTGTTAATAACTTAAACTTTATTATAATTTAATTTTGAGGTGATAAATTCAGATTGATTGTTCGATCTTCTACTACTGTATTATAAACTCTCTGAAATTAAAAATTATTTTCTAATTTTTAGTTCGGTTAGCTATAAAAGCGTGTTTTTTTAGTTTTTTTAAACTATTATTTATTTTTCATTTTTTAGTTCGATTTATCAATTATTGCATTGTCATCGGTCCTTGATACGTATGCAAAGTTTCAAATCATTCAGACTTCTGGAAACTGGTGAAAATTAAGTTAAAAAGTGTTAAAAAGGACTAAAGGGACTAGGTTACTCTAGACCGATTCATCGGTTTCGGGGCGTCTCCGACCTGAACATTTTGCACTCTCGTCGAGTGTTCCTTGGGCACGATATAATTTTCTACAGATATCTTTATTGGATTTGGGACGCCTATGGGTTCAGAGTATATAATAGTAGTATACAAGGTCTGAGGCCACCATACCGACACTGGCAAGGAGGTGATAGGGTACCATTAGGTTGTCATACTTCCTGTAATTAATTGTTCTCAGGGTCTTCTGATGGAAGTTATGGATGGTTTAAGCCAGGGATGAGTTTCCATATTTTACAAATATTTCAGGGACAGGTTGAGATAGAGCAATGATATTTGACGCTTTGAGTAAGCAGCTCGAGTACTTTGAAACTCTGGTGAAATAAGTTTTTGTAACCCCCACTAAAGCAAATGATAGGAGGGGGTTACTTTTTAAAATAAACATTTTTTTCTATGGTAACGTACTAATAATAAATTAGATTCCAAAACTGTGATCTTTTACCTTCCATTTGGTGTATCGCTGACACTTGGGGCTCAAGCAGATACAAATATGTTATTGAAAGAATGTCACGAACATACAATATTTTCGATAACTGGGTAGAGCACTACATACAGATCGGCGTTTTCCAGCTTCCCATTACCATATTGAAATATTTTCTCTTGCAAGTGTAGTTAGGGACCATAGTCTCCATATTTTCAAGATATTAAGAAGTATACATGGTGTTCCAAAAAAGGGTAGTCATCTCACAACTTCCAAATTTTCAACATGATACCCTGTATACTTTGTCATATTTGAATCTTTTCTAATATTTGATTCAATTATTGAATTGTTAACATAAAACGTATGCATTCCGCAAATTAAAAAATATTCTGTCCATGATATTTTGTTATTTTTACAAGCCATGAAAATGCCTATTTATCTAAAAATGAATCAAAAGTGGCTGCTCAAACAAAAGTTCTCCTCACAAACATGCATTAAAATTTATCTCAGAATTCAAAAATGACATAGTATACAGGGTATCACATTGAAAATTTAGAAGTTGTGAGATGACTACACTTTTTTGGAACACCATGCATACTTCTTAATATCTTGAAAATATGGATAAAATGCAAAAATATCAAATTTGAATCTTACAAAATTAATAACCCCTTTAATGATCATTATCCCTTACTCATAAATATAGACAAATTTGAAATGAAACGATATAATCAGGTATATTCAAAATATATAAATTATAATAAGTTGGAATTTCTTGCTAGTACAGTGGATTGGAACCATATTTTGTCTGTACAAGATCCTACTGTCTCAATTAACATCTTGATAGAAATTCTACATAACTGTATTGAGGAAGCCACCTTTCAAATAAGAAAATAGAAAAAAAAAACATATAACACCAAGAAAAATCTGGATCCCTAGTGCCATATTAGTATCTTGCAGAACTAAAGAAAATTTGTATAATTTGTGGAAGAAAAAACCAACTTGTCAAACGCTAGAAAGTGAATATAAAAATTATAATAAAATACTTAGTAAAGTTATAAAAGATGCCAAATATAAATTTGAAAATAAACAAATAAAAAAGATTGGTGTCTGTACAAGATCCTACTGTCTCAATTAACATCTTGATAGAAATTCTACATAACTGTATTGAGGAAGCCACCTTTCAAATAAGAAAATAGAAAAAAAAAAACATATAACACCAAGAAAAATCTGGATCCCTAGTGCTATATTAGTATCTTGCAGAACTAAAGAAAATTTGTATAATTTGTGGAAGAAAAAACCAACTTGTCAAACGCTAGAAAGTGAATATAAAAATTATAATAAAATACTTAGTAAAGTTATAAAAGATGCCAAATATAAATTTGAAAATAAACAAATAAAAAAGATTGGTGGCAACTCAGGACAGTTGTGGAACAATATTAAAAACAAATTGGGTAAAAATAATGTTCAAAATAAAACAGTAGATTATATATATGAAAATAACAAAAAAATTGATAACAAAGCAGAAATTGCTGAGGTCATGAATGAATATTTCTGCACTATTGGCGAATTATTAAGTGATCAAATAGTAAACAATGGAGACAGGGAACTGAAACTTCCTGACCAAAATAGTGAGTCTATCTTTCTGTATCCAACAGATAGTAATGAAATTAGCAAAATCATAAGAGAAATGAAAATAAAATCGAACGGAGTAGATAAAATTAGCGCTGAAGGCAATGAGTAATCATATAGTTTTGCCGTTACAGCACATTCTTAATAGATGTATTGAGGAAGGCACGTGGCCAGTAGAATTAAAGAAGGCTGAAGTGGTACCCGTTTACAAGTCCGGAGACAGTACTTGCATCAAAAACTACAGACCAATTTCGCTCATTTCTAACTTAGCCAAAATTTTTGAAAAAATTTTACTCAATAGCCTTTTTGTATTTTTAGATGAATCTAATATAATCTCTGATAGACAATTTGGTTTTGTAAGAAAAAGAGGAACCACGGAAGCCTTAAATCATATAACCGACATAATTTATAAAAAATTAGATAAAAGCAAACCAATAATTACAGCCTTTCTTGATTTGGCGAAAGCTTTCGACACAGTTAATCACGAAATCTTGTTAAAAAAATTAGAAAGATATGGCTTAAGAGGCAATGCCCTAAAATTGTTCAGAAGCTATCTTTCTGGTAGAAAACAGAGAGTAAAGATAAACAATGCTACAAGTAATTACAGAGAAATATCTATCGGTGTTCCACAAGGAACAATTTTAGGTCCTATACTTTTCGTTCTCTACATGAATGATTTACTGAAAGATATGCCAGAAAATTCAATATTATCCTACGCAGATGACACCGTCATCATCTCGAGTGATGACACGTGGGAGAAGGCGCGGGTGAGATTGATGAGAGATCTAGAAACTGTGGTAATTTGGCTTAAACAAAATAAACTATCGCTAAATCTTGAAAAGACTGTATATATAACATATGGTAACTACTGTGATAGTGTGCCAAAAAATTTAAATGTCAACATAGGTCATCATATACCGAAAAAGGTAGATTATCACAAATACTTGGGTTTATACTTCGATTTTAATATGAGATGGGAAAAACATATTGATTATATTGTTAAGAAAACTAGATACCTGATTTTTATTTTTGCCAAAATTAAAAAGTTTATGGCAACTGATGCTTTGATGGTAATTTATCATGCATTTTTTCAGAGTCTAATGAACTATGGAATAGTTGCCTGGGGAGGAGCTTATGATAATAACCTAAACTTTATTCAAAGAACTCAAAAAAAATACTAATAATAATAAATAAGATTAATACTCAGACGCATTACAATACTTAAACTCCACGCCAACTCTTTCATTTAGAAGCAGTATCATTACATTATCTTGGGTTGAAAGATAAGTACAAAAATTCTAGAAGCAATACAAGGAATAAGAGCCTACAGTTACCAAGAATAAACAAACGAATAGGTACGAAAAATAGTTATTATGTTGCTATAAACACATTAACAGATAGTCTTAAACTGTTGAGGACAGCGAAAATAAAGAAGAAATTGAAAATTTTCATAATAGAAAAATATTAGTTGGTATTCTCATTATTATTTAAAAAAAACCCTTGTTTATGAGACTAGTAGTGTGTAATTTTGATTTATTAGAATTAAGTTAGTTTTAGGTTGGCCAGCCTATGTAAAAGTAACTAAGTTTACTTCTGTAGGACTATTACATCTAATATTGTACGGGTGACCAGTTCACCTCGAAACTTCAGGTAATATTTTGGTAAATAATTAATAAATAAATAAATAAATAATTGCTTCATATCCCAGTATCGATTAATTTTTGAAAACATAAATCTGATTATACTGGAATTAAAAATGTCGATGAAAACAATAGTTGTTGACTTAAATTAAGTTGTTGGTGTTGAAAACCTTCCCAGCGCGTAATTTATTTGATTTTTGAATGCTTTATTGAAGTTATTTTGCTTGTCCGCAGTTTTTCTGAATACAGAATCCGAATGCAGAAATGGCGGCAATGCATTACGTATGGCCTCACCGATGGTAATGCAACATCCGCCAGACGCATTTAACAGGAATGATATCCTAATCGGGCCTCACCAGATAGCCGTATGTTTTCAAAAATTCATCGGCAACTTAGGCAAACTGGTAGTTTCAATAATAAAGATACTCCGGAAAGTTGATCTCGAAGCGTCAGAACACCTGAAATTGAGTACGCGGTACGGCAAGAATCTAGGAACATCCTGAGACGAGTACGATTTTGGGCGTATTTTTGTTGGTTTTTGTTATACCACATTTATACGTGCAGGCATTACTCCCCAGAGATTTTCCACAGCACTTCTGTCAGTGGTATCTCCAGAGTATTGCACTAAATCCACAGTTTGTTTCACAAATTTTGTTCAGAGACTAAGTAAATTTTTCTCGAAATGCTATTCAAAATTTCCGTAACAATCATGTGTGGGCGGCAGAAAACCCTCATGCCATAACCGAAACCCCTTTTCAAGAACAATTTTCGATTAAAGTATGGGGAGGAATTATTGGTGACTATCTAATAGACCCATTTTTTCTACCAGGATGCATTGATGGTTAGTCTTATTTACACTTTCTCGAAGAAGTGGGTCTCAACTAAGTGGGTTGCTTGAAGATGTGCTGATTGCGTTAAGGAATCAAGTATGGTACATGCAATGCACGATGGATACCCTGCCCATTTCAGTGTGATTATCCGAAACCATTTAAAAACAGTTTATCATAACCCTTATTCAGTAATCGCCAGCAAGATCCCCCGATGTCAACAGATTAGATTTCTCTTTATGGGGTACCTTAAAATTCTATTGTATAAAACCCCCATTAATACTTTAGAAGATTTAAGAGAGCGAATAGTTGCCTCATGTGAAACTATACGAAATACGCCGGGAATATTTCAAGGTGTGCGTAATTCCATGCGTAGACGGGCGGATGCATGCCTATTAAGTGAAAGTGACCAGTTACAACAATTTTTATAATCAGTGTTAGTATTATCAATAATTAATAAATTTCATCCGTTCATTTAAACTCGAGTTTAAACTTACTTTTATAAAATAAAATAAAACTTGTTTTCCTACAATATGAAGTCCATACTTTTTGAATTCTCATTCATTTTGGAACAAATCTGATCTCTTAATTTGCTTTCAGTCGATGCACAAACATCTCCACATTTCCTCATTTTTTACCCAACAGTGATTGGTGGTCGCTACCGCCTGACTAGAAAATTCCTAGCCCGGGATTGAATGAGTATATTATTGATGTTATGGCCTACCTATGTAAAAGCGAACGTAAGCAGAAAAATAATTATTTGAGAGTCATGAGAACATATGTATATTCAGAAAATTTTTCAAATGTATGTAGTATGCTTCATATTTAAGGCGCGGTTCATACTGACGGAATATCGCGTACAAGATATCGCATACGCGACAGTTGCGGTACAGACAGGTACTTGATATCCCGCTAAAGGCGATGAAAAATGATCACAGTGGCGCGAAAGCAGAGCTTGTCTCATGCACGATATCTCACATAGTGCTTGAGCTTGTCTATCACTACACCTTTTGCATTTTCCGGTCCCAGGTTATCGCTTCATGAATAAAATTTTCAATTTTTTTTTTAATTTTCTAATGATACAATGGTCATAAAATTTCACAAACGTCCTTAGGTATGTATTCTACAACTACTCGCCAATTTTCAATCGTTTGAGACCTTTTTCGCCAAAAAATTCAATAATTACAGACATTTGGGCAAAATGACAACGCGATGTTCCTCAGAATATACGCGCAAAAAGATTAATATTGATATTGATATTGATATTAAGCCCTCAAGAGCAGAATATCCTAAGTTGAAAATGAAGCAGAGGTTAATCTGTAGAAGAACTTAGATCGAGAGCTAAAAGTTCATTCATTTCAAAAAATCTTAGATCTTATGTTAAATTGATTGATAAAATGAATACCTTTTTGGGCAATTTATTGTATTCTCTGTGAGTGTCTATTCTTCTAGGATCCCAGAAACCTGCCTCCATGCTATAGGGGTCTTCTATTCCATAATTGTCATATCCACCCATGTGGTCTTTGTTCAATTCATTGAGCATATCATCAGTTAGAGGCGTGGGTGCCTTTTTTTTTGCATTTTTAGATCGATTAACAAGCTGAAAATTCAAAGTAGATGGTTTAGCAAGAATGCCGAATCAACAAAATAAAGTGTTACTCACTACTGTGACTCCAAAGATTATAACAAAAAGAAGAGAAGCTAAGCCAATAACAATGACAGCAATAGCCCATTGGGGCAGTAGCAGGTCGTCTTCAACATATCCAACAGCAGGAGCTTTTTGTTTTGGAACGACTAGAAAAAATTACGTGAAATATCATATTTAAATAGATATCGCCAAATTTTTTGGGGGGATGGGGGGGAAAAGAATTGAGAATTTTACAACCGTGCATGAAGGATTAAAAAAAAACTGAAGGTGACTGGTGAGGGGGGGGGGGTAGGTTGATTCGAACTGCTGTTTTTTTTCAACTCCGTTCAACATTGGGGAGATCGCCCTTCCCCCAATGCGTAATGGTTATTCCGTCCGTAGAACTGCCCATTTGAAAGAAACCCAGAACATCAAAACTATTTTTCCGAAATTCAAACTCATCTATTTCTATTATCAGGGAGCAAACTGCGTACTCACATATTCACGTTGCTTATTTCAATAGAAATGAAGTCTTTTTAAAATGCCGCTCAACAGTTAGAAACAGCTCAAATTGGTACCAGATGGATTGTTTTATGACTACTGAAACATTTAGTCTAGAGAGCTACACACTTTGGAATAACGCAATATCATGATAAATATTATGTTTTGCCGGCTACACACATTGTGCCGAAAACTATTGAATATTGAATTTACGCCAACAGGAATGTGTACAAGAGCACATGGTGTTATTCCATGTTATCTCGTCCCTATTATCTGCCTGCTTTGCATTTATCTGGTCAGGCGGTCAAATTTCTTCACACTTTATAACAATTTTTTCGGAAGTATTCCAACTCCGTACTTGGAAGTGATAACTGGATTCAGATAAAACTGGTTTCTTAGTAATGTTTTTTTCATCATAGTTGAATGCTAATTGATGATTTCTAATAATTAAACCGGTATATATAGCTATTCAACTTTGATGAAAGCACACTATGTGGATTGCTCTGAACTTTGGTCTTTGCTAGTCCTTTCATCCTTGAAATACTAGTGGTAAGGTTTCCTAAAGCGTTATTCTCTTTCTGTGGGTCCATATTCCACCTGCGCATGGCGTATTAATCTGGGCGTTTTCGATCCCACATGATGGATTGCATGAGACTCCGAACCGAGTACTTGCAAATCACCACGAAAGAAATCCACAGAGTGTGATTTCATAAAAGTTGAATAGCTACGTACCGGGTTCATTCTTATTAGAAATCATCAGTGAAACATAATTTGAGGATGATGAAAAAATACTACGAAGAAAACAATTTATCAAAATCGAGATATCACTTCCGAGTACAAAGTAGAAAGAAGTGACACCTGGCGTTCAATCGACTAATCTCCTCGCTGCTGCTATTCAAAACTATAGATCTCTAGTTATAGTGGAATAGAAACAACAGAGATGAAATTTATTTATGTATAATAATAATAATAACCTATATTTGGAACATAACTTTGCTACCAGATAGTTTGTACTGATTGGTGGAAAACAATAGTTACCTATAAAGTCTGTGTACATCGGATTTATAATGAATTTTCCTAACTTGGATTTCATTTCAGATTTTACAGTCTCATTCAGGGCTTTTCCTTCTCGGGGTGTGGGTTTATAAGAAGTACTTTCAAGCGCTTCATTAAAAAGCTTCTTCATTTTTGAAGTACTCAGATACATATCAGTGTTCTGCATTTCAATGAGATAATCCACCAGAACACTTCCTTGGCTGAAAAAAAAATCAGTATGACTCAATATGCAGCTGAAGAATACTCAAATGGAGTATCATTCTTCAACTGCAAAAATTGTTCATCAAATTAACGTAAATAAATATAATATAATTTATTATAAGATAATTTACTTCATATCCACCTTCAAAGACTGACAACAATATGGAGGAATTGTATGAAATATAATATCTGTAGGTATTAGATATTCTATAGACTCACCTAAATCCATCAATTCTCAAATTTTTGAAGTAACTTCTGAGTGATTCTGTTTTACTGTACACTTCTTCCAACTGTAAATCATTGATAATTATATTTTTGCACATTTTCACTCAATATGAAGCTGACCTGTGTTTGAACTTCGTTCGCTAATATTTGCCATTCCTTGGTATTCCTGTCTAAAAGTTCTGGCACCCATTTGACTCCATCTACCAATTTGATGGTTCCCACCAGGTCGCACTCTTCCGCACACACTCCAGGAGTAGTTGGCTTCTGAGTTGTTGTCGTGGAGGTAATTATGGCTTGCGTGCTGGTAGTGAAAGTTACATTCTCAGGTTCAGCACTTGTAGGAGAAATCCTTTGGACAGACTCAAGAAGCTTCTCTATAGATATTGGTGTTGTAGATGGTGTGGGCCAACCAGTAAATTCAGTAGTTGCTCTGAAATGGAATATTCGGGTTTAGAATTTTGTTAATGAATATTTCTATCTCTTTCATCAGTATATAGAATTCAAAAAATGGATACAAGCCCTGTGGACAGGAGCTTTCTGGCGCTCTAGTTCAAACAGACAAATTATATCTCCGAAAGTTTTGGTTTCTCTGAGTTGGGAATTATATCAATGTATACATATGATAGAGCTGCATCATAAAGGAAATTCAATTCAAATAATAGTTTATTTATCAAGATTAAATGAGCAATCATGAGAATGAGAACTGCACCATGGAAGAAATCGAATTAAATCTGGCCAATTTTGCCCAATAACGAACTCAACCGAGATATTCATCTCCCTAACCTACTCTGAAAATTTCAACAACCTAGCTCATTCCATTCGAGAGTTATTGTGGAAAAACTTTTTTTAAATTTTCAAATATTTTTTTTTTACACTTTGCGGTAATCTGGTCAATACAAAACTTCACATGCGTATAAAGGTCATGATTCTACAATTTGATGCTAAATTTCAGAAAACTACAGAATTATGCTTTCAAAATTTACGTAATATTTTCAAACATTTTCGGGTGAGGTCCTCGTTGCATCGCTAAAATACGAGTATTTCAACCCCAATATTTTTGAAGTTACAATATTCCCTTCTGTCAAGTTGACATTATGAGAATTCATACATAGAATAATTATATCAATGTGTGAAATACGATTTACATTGAAATTTTGAAAAATCATATCTCCGAAAGTATTAGCTTGTTAGAGTTAAAAATGATATGAATGGATTCTTATGATAAAACTGCTTATTAAAAAAAATTAATTTGGAATTTGTTTTGTAAAAAAAAAAATTTTTTCATTACTCCGAAACCTTCTGTCCGATTTTGCCCAGTAACGAACTTAGCCGAAATATTCATCCCCCAAACCTACTCTGAAAATTTCAACTCTCTAGCTCATTCCGTTCGAGACTTATCGTGCCTACGGCCGGCCGGCCAGACAGAATGAATTTCCACCACGGATTCTTGATCAGTGAGTCGAACCAAATCGTTTAAGACCATTTTCATCGAAAAATTACAGACATTTGGGCAAATTGATAAGCACTCAGTTCCGAGGAACTAGAGCGCCAAAAAGCAATGATGTGAAGTCAGTACTCTTTCGCGCTTGTTTACGTTGAACAATTTTAATTGAATGATGAGTGCTTCAAGCTTAGTGGAACCGGATATCTAGTCAGACGACAGGGGCCACCATGCACTGTTGGATCAAAAATCAACAGTGCCGTGCCTGAGATGGCGTAAGGATAAAGTAACAAACCTGTGTAGGCTTTCTTACTTTATCCTTACGCCATCTCAGGCACGGCACTGTTGATTTTCCACCCAACAGTGCATGGTGGCCACTGCCGCCTTACTAGACCCCTCAGCAGCTCTGAGGGCTTCTGAGGGGTCTCTTTGGGGAAGACCTGGGAGGGCCAGTATAATCATAATCATTTTTTGCGTCAAGTTTCCTAGTAAACAAGGATTTTGTTTCTGGATTCTGGATCTCTAGTACACCACACCATATGTCAGTAAATAACATTTTGCAACGTTTGAAAGATTTCCTATTCCACAACGTGTGCAAACCGGAAACGAAGTGATTGTTGCTTAAGGATCTGGTCGTGTTGACATAGAAGTATTGATTAATGGAAGATTATCACCTGCTATATTGAACAATGTTTGGTATGTATTAGATGCCCTTCATCAACTCTTCTTCATTAGAAAAGTTGCGAAAAGGAATGGTATCACATTCAATAATGAAGGAGCTATTGTCCAAAAGCCAGTAATGTATGTGCAATTAAAAATTAATTGGCCCAGTTTATATAATTAATTCACGAGTTAAATCACCAGATTCGCAAATAGAATTGAACTTCTGCGACAGCAGAAGAAGTGTTGCAAGGATGGCAACAGAGACTTGGTCATCTAGACTAGATAATGGACATGTTCGCAACGTACATTCTCGATTCGATATAGCAGTTAAGTGTTCGGATTCTACATCGTTTTGTGAAGGATGCGTTCCTGGTAAATCACATAGAAAATCGTCCAGTGACTGTTGGTAAAGTGATTCACGCTGACGCGAATGCACCTGTTTCCGTAAACTTTATAAATGACTTTAGATATTATGCGGATTTTAAAGATGATTACTTACGATTCGTTTGTTTCTTCTTTATAAAGAACAAATTCGAAATTGCGGAACAGGTAAAGACATTTTTACAAGAGTGTGACAATGATTGACAAAGTGAAAGCGTTTCGTTCGGATGGTGATCGTGAGTTCGACTTTTAGGCCAGGCGCAAAATTATTATTATTATTATTACAAAAGAAGAGAGAAAAGGTGAACCTTTTTTTCTCTTTAGAAAAAAAAATACAATAATACAAAAAAAAAATAATACACTGTAGCTAAACCTAAACCCAAACCAAGTTGTCACAGTGCATCCAGCCTATTTTAGAAAGTGTTTGTTGTGGGAGCCATCACAACTTCCTCCGGTAGAGCGTTCCACCTCCTAAATACTCGATTAGATATGAAGTTGAATCTACAGGTGATATGTGCGCGCTCTCCACGGAGTTTATATGGATGACCCCCAAGTCTCTCATGAAGGTTCAGAGGAAAAAGGTGCTTAATAACATCGAGATGCTCCGAACTAAGTGCATTAAAGACGGTGCTTAGATCGCCTCTGATTCTTCGCTCCTTGAGACTTTGTAAACGCATGATTCGCAGTCGCTCTTCGTAAGAAGGTCTAGTTCTCCGGTACGGTATTCTTGTAAAGCGCCGTTGTACATTTTCAATTAATTGTTCATCCCGCACTAATGACTCGTCATATACTCAGACGAAAAACTTCCGACCAATAAGCCTCTCCTCCTTTTTAGTCAAAACGCTGGAGAGATTGGTTGAACGATATATCAGAGATAGAACCTTAGTAGCTAGTCCACTACATCCAACTCAGCATCCCTATCAGATGGGCAAATCAGTAGATTATGCTCTTCATTCAGTGATCAGCTGCATCGAGAGCGGACTACATTATCGAGAGTGCACTCTTGCTGTGTTTCTGGACATAGAGGGTGCATTCAATAATACTGCATTTGGAGCTATGCACAATGCACTAACCATACATGGGGTTCCTTTTGCAGTTTGTCGATGGGCAGGATCCCTTTTAAGGGACCGCAGCATAGTGGCTCGTCTAGGCAGCTCAACCATTAGGGGAACACCAGGCAGGGGATGCCCACAGGGTGGTGTTCTATCACCTCTCCTGTGGAATCTGGTCTTGGAGGGGACACGCGAGGGCACTCAAGAAGGTGGAGGATGATGATGCATCTCTCCTCCGGAGGAGTGACCATGCGGGCTCCTTATTCTGCCTTAACGAACCCTATAGGGTGATTGTTCCTGATAGAGACCAATGGGATACAAGGAGTGATCTCCTTAAACCGGAGGGGCCCACATGGTTCACAGATGGCTCTGTAACGACTACAGGGACAGGTACAGGCATTGTGGGACCTCGAGTGAGCATGTCCATCCCTCTCGGGAAGAACTGCTCGATAATACAGGCAGAACTATATGCTGTTCTTGTCTGCGCGCTGGAAAACATCCGATTATGATACTCTGGCAAGAACATATATATATATGTTGTGACAGTCAAGGAACGTTAAAATCCCTATCTGATGTGAAAATAAACTCCTACTTAGTAGACGAATGCAGGAAGGCTCTGCGAAGGCTGGGCGCTGGTAACGTTGTAAAAGTCATCTGGTGTCCGGCTCACTCGGAGATTTCAGGTAATGTTAAGGCAGATAAGCTGGCGAAGCAGGGGGCTCGGATACCATATATAGGTCCTGAGCCCTCGCTTCCAGTATGTCGTACCTCTGTTAAAACATTCTTCAAGAATCGTTTGGACAGGAATTTCTCCAGTGTATGGAGCATGGGAGTAGGACTCAGGCAGTCAAGGCTTATCATTAAGAAACAATCGTCAAAGTCTGAAGTAAAGAAACTTCTTTCACTCGAAAGACGAGAATTGAGCCTGGTGACTGGATTACTAACTGGTCACCAGTTCAACAAACATCTGAATAAGATGGGATTGGCCGATAGCACTCTGTGTCGCTGGTGCAAGAGCATGGAAGAAACAGCTGAACATATTCTGTTCGACTGTAACAACCTTAAGGAATTGAGGGTCATACACCTAGGCAACCCAACACCTACGATTCCTACGGTGAGAGGGACTTCTCCTTTTAAGCTCGCGGCATTCCTGTCAGCGTGCTTTTTGGACTGAGTCTCACGAGTTTGGCAAGCGGCAGAACAATGGGCCTGAAGGCCTCAGTTCAGCCTGGGACGGCACCGCGGTAGAAGAAGAGAAGAAGAATGACGCGCACCACACTGGATTTGCGAATTCTAGAATTGGTCGAACGTAAGTTTAAAATGACTCGTAGTTTCGTGAGGCGACGCAGCGTGAGTCGTGGTGAAATTTTGAGGATGTTAGCTGCGAACGCGGGAACCGCGCAAATACGATCGCAGTACTTGCTTTCAGTTGCTATAATGCAGTTGGTTGCAGGCTCAAAATGGAAACAGCTACTGCTCTTTTGTTTGACTTCAATTCTGAATCTGATTCGGAAGATGAGTTCGTCTCCGAAATGTTATTTATTACCTCCCAACTGACCAAAAGAAAGGCAGCGAGAAGTTTATACTTAAAAAGAAGAAGAAGTCACGGAGAATTTGCTTTAACCAAAGAATTTAACGACGGACAATTTAAAAATTATTTTCGGCTAAACCGTGACCAGTTCATCGAAGTGCATGAGATCATCAAGACAGAAATTGACGCAGAAGGATGTAACGCTACAAGGCCCATCGGGACAGAAGAGAAACTAAGTGTATTTCTAAGGTAACTTTATTTTATTTTCATTAATTAAATTATTTCTCCGCAAAAGTAGTGATAAAATTCATCAGCTCGTTACCACTGCTACTTGTGGAGTAATCGTTTTTTTCCGGACGGATATCGGAGGGACTTAATGGTGACTGTTCCGAATATAAACTGGTTGCTGTTGATGCTCTGCTGCTGGATGGAGTGGCTGCTGGAAGAGAATGTAAAGTCTGGTAGTAGGGTTGCTGCTGATCAAGGCTGGGCTGCTGCTGGACAGCAGGACTAATTCCCAGTATCATGGCTTCTGCTTGTGAAACTTCGTTGGACAAACGATTTTTAATCATGTGTTGATAGGAGGATGGCATTCTTTTAGTAGATTGGTACATCGCCAAAAGAAAGTTAAATAGGGGATCATTATGTGTGAGTTGTAATTGCTGTACCAAATTTTTTCTCTCTTCGTTTCTTGCTTTACTTCTCTCTTCATGTTTCTCGATAGTCTCTTTAAAAAGTTTAGTAACATTCTCATTCTTAATTTTTTTAACTGATTTGGGGGTTGCAATTGACGTCCGCTTTGCAGATAACATTGTAGGAACAGTTTCTGAAAGTGCCTTGGGTTGGGATTCATCCTCCACATTTTCAGGTTGCTCCTCTATATTCTTTTGTTGTGAATGTTCTTTGTCTACCTCTGCAGCTTCTACATTGATTTCAAAATCTTGTGTTAGGTTTTCAGTTTCACCGTCTTGGCGGAGGTTTCCTTCTCTTGATTTATTGGCCATATAAGGCTGCAGAAATCCCATCTGTTTCTGAAATTTCCATTCTTTGACAGTTTCCACACCTGCTCCACTTTTGAAACATTTTTGTTGTCTTCGAATCGCATCTCTCAATGAATGTCGTGGTTTTTCCCACAACGCCTTTGCTTCAGATCCTACAACAATATATTAATAAATATTAAACATCTTCCAGATACATGGCAACAGGAAACAGTTACAAAAGTATGGCGTACAGCTACAGAATGGGTGATCGAACAGTTACCAACATTGTACGAGAAGTATCTGAAGCAATTTGGAAGCTGATGCAATCAATATATTTGCCACAACCAACTGAAGAACAGTAGAAATCAGTTGCAGACTCCTTTGAGAGAAAATGCCAATTCCCGCATTGCATTGGAGCCATTGACGGTAAACATGTGTTCATTAAAAAGCCCGGTAAAAGTGAATCCTCTTATATAAATTATAAACATACTTTTTCTATTATGCTAATGACTGTCGTCGACCCAGATTATAAATTCATCACCATTGATGTAGGGTCACAAGGAAGATTTAGTGATGGAAATGTTTTTAGTACAGGCGTTTTGGCAAAAAAAATGCTGAATCATACCTTACATCTTCCGGCACCTACTGTACTGCCTCCACTTCTGGACCCAACACCATATGTATTTGTAGGAGACGAGGCCTTCCCATTATCGGAGAATTTAATGCGACGTTATCCTGAACGAAGTGTCACTGATAATTTTGAAAACAAGGTGTTTAATTACAGACTATCGCGAGCACGCCAAACGGTTGAATGCGCTTTTGGTATACTTGCCTCGCGTTTTCGAGTTTTCCGAACACCGTTTGAAATTAAAGTCGAAAGCGTGATTAATGTTGTTAAGGCAGCATGTGTATTGCACAATTATTTAGGGAAACATTCATTACGTCAAAATGAAGAGGAAGACAACGAAGATATGCCGCAAGATCAACTGCTCCCCTTAGAATCGAACAATTCTCGAAGTACACAGAAAGCTTTTGAGATCCGGGAAAACTTCAAAAATTATTTTAACTCCGCAGGAGCGACACCTTGGCAGAGGGAAAGTGTTGCAAGAGGGAAATATTGAGATTTGTACAATTGATGGTAATTTTTTGGACATTTTTTTCAGAAAATTCTCTGTAACTTTGTTAATAATTATTGCAAGATTACCCTATTTATAATAAATGAATAAACTTACCACTTTTCATTCCGATTTCTTTAGCGATTTCCACCCACTTTTCAGTTTTTGGCGCTCTAGTTCCTCGGAACTGAGTGCTTATCAATTTGCCCAAATGTCTGTAATTTTCGAATATTTCGATGAAAATGGTCTTAAACGATTTGGTTCGACTCACTGATCAAGAATCCGTGGTCGAAATTCATTCTGTCCGGCCGGCCGGTCCGGCCGGCCGTAGGCACGATAACTCTCGAACGGAATGAGCTAGAGAGTTGAAATTTTCAGAGTAGGTTTGGGGGATAAATATCTCGGCTAAGTTCGTTATTGGGCAAAATCAGACAAATGGTTTCGGAGTAACAAAAAAAAAATTTTTTTTTTACGGAACAAATTCCAAATTAAATTTTTTTAATAAAAAGTTTTATCATGAGAATCCAATCATATCATTTTCAACTCTAACAAGCTAATACTTTCGGAGATATGATTTTTCAAAATTTCAATAATAAATCGTATTTCAACGTTGTCACAGAATAATATTATTCTATGTATGAATATGAATTGTCATAATGTCAAATGATGTTCCTGAGACTAATCAATCGAAGAATTGTGAGCGAAGTGAGAAAAATCTCAGATATGATTTTTCAAAATTTCAATAATTAATCGTATTTCAACGTTGTCACAGAATGATATTATTTTATGTATGAATATGAATTGTCATAATGTCAAATGATGTTTCTGAGACTAATCAATCGAAGAATTGTGAGCGAAGTGAGTTAAATCTCAGTTCAATGAAAAATTATATACGATTTACACTTATTTATTCAATATTGTGACGCGTTTCGTCGACACAGCGACTTCATCAGACTACATCATACTAAATTCTTAACAAGTTGCGCACCTTTATTCAATTTGAATAAAGGTGCGCAACTTAATTACTGGGAAATGGTCGAAATAAATAGGGAAAAAACATACGGGTAATTTAGTTAATGAACAATTAGATCTAAATTTTTCACCGTTACTCAATCTATTCAAATAGAGAATCAATTTATAAATAAAAGCATTAGGAATGAATTATTGTTAATGTGTACAAAGAAACCAGCAGTGAAATCTCATGTAATTAGTTTTAAATAAGTCTATTATGTAATTTGTTTTAAATAAGTTTCTCATGTAATTAGTTTTAAATGATTCTGTGTCCATGTCATCTAGGTATAGGGAGATAATAACTTGTTAAGAATTTAGTATGATGTAGTCTGATGAAGTCGCTGTGTCGACGAAACGCGTCACAATATTGAATAAATAAGTGTAAATCGTATATAATTTTTCATTGAGTTAATATGGATTTGCATCAAGTAAAAGCCACAAGCATTAAATTTTTAAATCTCAGTTGTTTGCTCCGATATTAGTTTTTCTCAGAAAATTCTTACATTTCGGAACTGAACATGAAGTAAGAGATCTGAGAGTAGTGAGACTGCTTTTCATCCATAGACATAGATATAACTCTCGAACGGAATGAGGTAGGTAGTTGAAATTTTCAGAGTAGTTTAGGGAGATGAATATCTCGGTTAAGTTCGTTATTGGGCAAAATTGGCCAGATTTAATTTGATTTCTTCCATGGTGCTTTTCTCATTCTCATGATTGCTCATTTAATCTTGATAAATAAACTATTATTTGAATTGAATTTCCTTTAGGATGCAGTTCTATTATATGAATACATTGATATAATTCCCAACTCTGAGAAACCAATACTTTCGGAGATATAATTTGTCTGTTTGAACTAGAGCGCCAGAAAGCTCCTGTCCACAGGGCTTGAACCCATTTTTATTTTTGTCCTCATATAGCCTACATGGCTTGTATCGTACAAAACTTGCCGAATTCGCACGGCTTCAATTAATTTTTCTTCCATTTTTCACTACTACTCACCGTAAATACATACAAGAAACTGCGGGATCGACACTGCGTTCCGCAGGATCACGTTAAGCAAATCCTGCGTCACGTCACACTGCTATTATGTATGCGCAGTGGTATTTATTTATTAGATTCACAAAATCTCGCCGTGACTCACGCTGCGTCACCTCACGAAACTGCGAGTCATTTTGCGCCTGGCCTCACACGGAGAGCCGCGCGGCCCTCGCTCCCGAGCGGGAGCTTTGTCGGCTCCTACATCCAATTCTTTCTCACGGAGAGCCGCGCGGCTCTCATTCCCGCGCGGTAGGTTTTTCGGCTCCCACATATTCACTACACAGGCTCTCGCTCTCGAGCTGCAGCTTTTTCGGCTCCTACATCAGATTCTGTTACATGGGCTCCTATGCAGGAGCCGCCGAGTCAGTCGCAATATTTCTTTCACGTGCTATGGTCATTTATCTTCTCCGTCGTCGCCGTCTTCAGCGACAAGAAAAACGTCATCGTCTCATTATAATATGTAGTAAGCATTTTTGTATTTTAGCGCGCATGTTCTAGGGACCAGCGTGCTATCATTTCACTCAAACGCCTTTCAGCTCTCCATTGCATCGATAACTTTCGAACGGAAAGAGATAGCGACTTCCAATTTTCAGGGTTGGTTGAGCATCCGATTGTTATAGTTATAGCCACCTGGAATGTTGTTGTTAATTCCCAATAACTCGAAAAATGCAGCTCTGATGGAATTGAAATAAATTTGAATTGTAGAATGCAGGTGCGCAAATTTTTGAAAAATTTCGTGGGGATCGTATCATTAGAAAAGAAAAATTTCTCCGAAAAATCATTAAAAATTTTCTTCAGAAATTTTATATTTTCGAATCTATCCGTCAGATTCCGCATAATCCTCCAAGCCACCATTAATTTACCCAGTATTTCCACTGAATTAAAATCCAGTAACCGGTTGAAAAAATGTGGCAAATGGGGCATTGGCACTTTTGTCAAACAACTAGCGAGTAATTACTCACAGATTGACAAATCATATATCCGAAAGTATTGGTTTCTCAGAGTATGGAATGACATCAATGAATTCTTATGATAGAACAGCTTCATAAAAAATTAATTCAAAGTGTATGTTCATGACTCACCTCATATGTTGGATTTACATGTATCAGCAAATTATAATTATGGTATTCTATGAAATCATAAAATTACGATTAATTATTGAAATTTTGAAAAATCGTATCGCCGAACGTATAAGTTTGTTAGAGTTGAGAATGATGGCAGTGGATTCTCATGATGATATTGCATCTTGACAAAAATTGTTTCGGAAATTTGTAATGTAAAAAAATATTTTTTCGTTACTCCGAAATCACTGAAGTGATTTTGCCCATTAATGAACTTAGGCGAGATAGTCATCACCCAAACCTATTCCGTACGTTTGAAACAATTTCTAGCCAAAAGTTAGAAAATTACAGACTTTTCACTTCACGTTGGTGCTGCTTAAGTTTATTCTAAAATAGCTTCATAACATAATAATAATTGATTCTTCCCTTTGCATTTCGAGAGAGAGCCGCGGCTTTCCATCGTGCGCCGGCTCGAGATGCAGGAGCCGTACCGGCGGCTATCGGTCGAGAGCCGCTTGGGAGCGTGGAGCGAGAACCGCACGGCTCCCCGTCTTGGCGAGTCGTGTGAAATACGAAATACCCGTTCCCTTTGCATTTCCAGGAAGAATCGCGACTCGAGATGCAGGAGCCGTAACGGCTCCTCGTGTGAAAGCTCCGTTGTACCATTTGCATTTCAGTATGTCGAGTCTTAGTGTGGATTCATGCAGCCCAAATTAACGAGTATCGAGTAACAATTAACAATTACAAATAGTGAGTGAAAGTTGAACTTCATATATCTCAATAAGAGTATTCATGCAGCCGAGTAACAATTATCAATTAACAAATAACAAGTTGGAGTTCGCCAACTTTTAACTTTCTACTTTAATTCAACGAGATTTTGTACTTGTACGCAAGTCGTGCGCAGCTGAACACAGATTAGACAGTCCGATGAAGTAAATATAACCTCACTTTGTAAAATATTTAATTTATTTGGTGTGTATTTATGTGTGTTTTGTGTTATCACATTGGAAAATTGAATTTTAAACACTTGTTTACAAATATAGGGGTAACAGAGGTTATTTTGAAAAATTAATACCTCGGATCTTTAGTGGGTTTTTATTTCTTAATTGTTAATTTGAGTGCATGAATGCTGCACTTTTTTTCTTGGTAATTCATAATTGTTATTTGATACTTTTTACTTGATAATTGTTATTTGATGCTGCATGAATCCACACTTACTCCTGCTCGGGAGAGGCTCCCCGGGTGAAAGGGGCCTAAGCAGTGTTGCTGCGGTGACATGGGTAGTAAATCACAAATGGGAGTCACCCGTGTGGTAACACTAGATAATTCACGACTATACTTCTTTCTCTTCTATGAAAAGGGTTTCGCAGCGGAAATTCAACCTTTGCTTGTCGTATTTATCAGCTGATAAATTCTTTTAGCATTACACAGTGCATCCAGAACTTCTTCTATAATTTTACGTATCTATGATTTGAGGACTCTAAATATATATTCTAAAATTTTTGAAGTGTTTTTAGTAGCTTTATATCGTAATGTTTATATTGTAAGTTTTGATATTTGTTTCTGTTCCTAGCTATCCGATCCACACAATCCTTGGAATACATATTCTGCTCGTAATACTACAACTTGGTGCTGAATTTCAGTTGTGTAGTTTCGGAAAGAAAAAACACAACTACACAACTGAAATTCAGCACCAAGTTGTAGTATTACGAGCAGAATATGTATTCCAAGGATTGTGTGGATCGGATAGCTAGGAACAGAAACAAATATTAAAACTTACAATCTTCAATAACTCGGAAAATACTGATGTGATCGAATTGAAACCCGGCAGTTCGTTGTAACGATCGATCTGATGTTAATTGTAACAATCGACAAGACTTGACATAATAACTCAATACAAACTTGTAATAGAAAATGAACTTTTTTTCCTCACCTATGTGGCCTTTCCAAGTACATTTCATCAGCCAATTTTCCTAGTAAGGAAATTATTGAGAAAGTAAGCAACGAAAAGAACCACGATGCTCGGTAGCGAAAAAGATTGGGACATGAAATCCACCACTCCAGTTCTTAAAAGAAATGCCATTAAGTGGTACATAGTCGGTTAAAAACCACTACAGGAGCTGGCTCTGGATTATATCCGACAGGCACCAAATGCTCACTATCGCTAGGCTCCTATCCCAGCGTGTTTAACGCAGAAGTACTTGCAATAGATAGATGCATGGACCCAGAAAGAAACTATAAGAGATGTGATATAACAATCCACTCTGAGAGTCAAGCTGCTATTAATGCTCTGAGCTCCCATGTTATCGAGTCTATTCTAATATGGGAGTGCCGAAGAAAACTTAATGAAGCGTGCAAGAACAACAACAGGGTCTCCTTGATCTGGGTTCCTGGTCACTCGGTAATTCAGGGAAATGAGAAGGCCAACAGACTTGCCAAGAAAGGAGCACGAACCCCTTTTATTGGCCCGGAACCCTACTGTGGGTTTGATGAATAAACCTACAGAAGTGAATTTCGGATGAAAGAAGAAACTGAAAGAGGTATACTCTGGAGATCTCTCCAAGGAATACATCACTTTAAAAACTTCCTCAGGAACATTGACACTGTCAGATCCAAGGAATATATGGACCTCAGTAAAAACACGCTGCACCTCCACACTGGTTTCCTCACAAGGCACTGCGGCCTCAGTAAGTATATGATGAGATTAGGACTAGCAGAAACTGACCACTGCAGATTATGTGGTCAGGAGGATGAAACTCCTGATCACCTGATCACAGAATGCCTTGCCATCTCTAACCAACGCAATGAATGCTTTGAGCAAGAAATGTGCAGGAGCGAAGACGCAGCCTCCTTAAAGCCATCCCAGATAATGGAGTTCATCAGAAATCTGGAACTGGAAGGCAAGCTAAAGATGGTGATGATATCGACAGCTCTGATGGAGGGGCACACTAGACCTTAAGGTCGCAGTGCAACGTTACCCCGTACAACAATATACAATATACCTATGTGGAGTTAACTTTGATTTGGCTACAGATGAATAAAAGAAAACCTCTTGCTCTCTAAATAATTCAATAAATTCAATCAAATGATCACTACTCCATTCAATATTTTTTTCGTTAATCGCGTGGAGTGTAGGCACGAGCTTCTCGCCGTGTCGGTGACGTCAGACTGAGACCATAATAATCGAATCGTTGATCGCAAACGAACCACTACACCGTCCAATTAAGTAAATCGTTCACAATTTAGAAACACACTGTCGATTCGTCGCTTCGATAGGTCTGAAACGACGGATCGTACAGATCAATCGTGACGTACGTGGGGCCCTTAATATTTGATTTTTGTGCGTATGTTCTGGGGAACATCGCTTTATCATTTTGCCCAAATGTCTGTAACTTTCGAATTTTTTGAAGAAAATGGTCTCAAACGATTTAGTTCGACTCCCCATTGAAGAATTCAAGGTCAAATTTGATTCTGTCCGGCCGTTGCCACGATAACTTGAGAACGGAAAGAGCTAGCGATTTTAAATTTTCAGGGTAGGTGGCACATCCCAATACGACGGACAAGTTCGTTGATGGGCATAATCGGCCCAATGGTTTCCGAGTGATAATTTTGTTTTCAACCAATATAAATCCGATCGAATTGAAACTTGGCGAGTAGTTGTAGAATATGAACCTAAGCACGTTTGTGAAATTTTGTGCGAATTGTATGGCTAGAAAATTATTAAAAAATATTTTTGTTGTCATGATAACTTGAGAACGGAAAGAGATAGTGGCTTGAAGTTTTTAGGTTAGGATATGCATCAGAATGCGACATTTGAGTTTGTTTATAAGCATAATCGGCCAAACGGTTTCAGAGTTCTAGCCATCTGAAATTTGGTTGTTTTTTCCTCCTCATTAACTCGAAAAATACTGAACCGATTGAATTGAAACATGGTTAATAGTTGTAGAATGCCAACGCGAAAATTCTTGCAAAATTTCGTGAGGATAGTATTTGTAGAAAATTTTTAAGAAATCATTGAAAATTAAAAAACAGATTCTATATATCAGTAACTATTCGTCTGAAATTGCTGAAATTTTGCAAGAAGCCAAGTTTTAAGTTTTAGAACGATCGGTTAAATATTGCTGGAGATCCGAGCAGCCTTGCGTGAGTTGAGTAGCTGGATGGGTGACCGTTGTCTCGATAACTTTCGAACAAAAGGAGATAGGGACTTGCAATTTTCAGGGTAGGTTGCGTATCCGAATGGGAGAGTTAAGTTCGTTTTTGGGCATAATCGGTTGAACGGTTTCCGAGTTATACCCACCTGGTATATTATTTCCTCGATAACTCAAAAAATGAAGATCCGATCGAATTGAAGCTTGGTAACTATTAGTAGAAAATCAACATAAGGACGTGTTTAAATTTTTTCAAGAACCGTACCCCTAGAAAATTTGAACAGAATGACGATAAAAAAAATTTTGTAACAACCGTACCTCTAGAAAATTTCGAAAAAATTACGAAAAAAAAAATTGGTTCAAGCACTGACGTGAAGTCAGGAGCTTTGGCGCGTAAGTTCTATTGTCCATTCGCCTGTATTGTAATTCGAATTTAACCTGTTTGTATTCGAATCGAATTCATGTCCAATACAGGAGAACGGATGTAATATATGGGAATATATGGAAAAACGGTTCAAGTTGAGAATATGGAAAGAATCGATCGGCAGTAAACTCATACATTGTATCATATATATCGCACAATGGGTCATTGAGTGTTTATGGTTTTCGTCTAGACGTGGGCTGATAAGGATATGTACCCCATCCGGCAGCCAACCTTTGTGATAGGTAGACTTTATAGGTTTCAAGACCGATAAGACGCTACTTTGTTGCGTCAGTTGAGGTTGACGAAAAGGTCCCCTTAAACAGCGAGATATGCATTGATATTCTTGGTAGTAGATCGTTAAAAACTGCCGAAATTGCAGAGTCGGTGGACCTGAAAAACCCGTGGGATATTTTCGAGTGGGCGGCATGAGAACAGAAAAATTCCGGCTTGCAAAAACTTAAGAAGAGGGGACAGACCCCCCCGTTTGCGGTGGTTTGGAAAAACAGAGTTAGTTACGTTTTAGCCTCCGAGACGGTAGCTCGTGAAGATGAAGAAATATTGAGTAAAGGCGACTTAGGCAGTTCGGGCCGGTAATTGGAGTTACGTTTTAGCCTCCGAGACGGTAGCTCGTGAAGATGAAGAAATATTGAGTAAAGGCGACTTAGGCAGTTCGGGCCGGTAATTGGAGTTACGTTTTAGCCTCCGAGACGGTAGCTCGTGAAGATGAAGAAATATTGAGTAAAGGCGACTTAGGCAGTTCGGGCCGGTAATTGGAGTTACGTTTTAGCCTCCGAGACGGTAGCTCGTGAAGATGAAGAAATATTGAATAAAGGCGACTTAGGCAGTTCGGGCCAGTAATTGGAGTTACGTTTTAGCCTCCGAGACGGTAGCTCGTGAAGATGAAGAAATATTGAGTAAAGGCGACTTAGGCAGTTCGGGCCGGTAATTGAAGTTACGTTTTAGCCTCCGAGACGGTAGCTCGTGAAGATGAAGAAATATTGAGTAAAGGCGACTTAGGCAGTTCGGGCCGGTAATTGTAATGAAGAAGTAAAGTAGAGTAACGGAACGAAGTCGCGGTAAATGTGAGGTGTAAATTGGAAGCAAGTAGTTGTATTTAAGAAAAGGTGTAGATTCGTGAAGTGGGTGGATTTTGGTACTGATACACCCTTTTGGATTAATGGTTTTCGAGACAGAAGTAGTAAGTCATAGGTAATGCAAAGTTTATGATTCTCTATGAAAATATTCCCATAATCACTGACAGCTCCCGTAGGTAAATTGACTTGATGTAACATTTGTGATTTGTTGTTATATAATATTGAACCCCTCGTACAAACGAAAGAGGTAACCCCATATTTGTGTTAATATCGATTGAAGCTAGGAATAGTAAAAGATGTTGAAGGATTAATTTTGTTTGTATAGATATTGCTCTGTTGAAACTGAGTATTGGTCCGGTGTCCCAGAGACACGAAATTTTCCATTTGTTTTTCTCTAAGTGTGTAACTGTAATTTTATGACAATATAGTATTTAAGTAAGTTTCGAAATCTAGTATTCTTTCCTAATCATATCCCTCAGAGAAGTATATAACATATAGACTCCTTCTTCGTGCAAGGAGCACGGACCTATAGTCTTTTCCAAAGCCTTGATCGAAGTATGTTCTCAAAATTTTGAGTAAACTTAACCGGTTTGTCTGACGATAAATAAAGTGAACTCTTCTGAGATTTCACTTTATTTTAGGAATAAAAGCCATGCTAAGTTTGCTCTGGTGACAGCGGCCTAACATCTTTATTTTGTAATAAACCTAAGAACATCAAAAAACACCATCGTACATTTACATTTGGTGACAGCGGTGGGATGGTCCATATAGGATCATTGAAATAATAGGACCGGTGACCTGTAAAATAAGAAGGTGTGGAGGAAGAGAAGAGCAAACGGTCCATGTAAACAGACTGAAATATTTTGTCGAAAGGAGAATGAGCAGGTGCTCTCCATCAAGAAAAGTCGAGGAAATGGGGCGACAGTCCGAATCAGAAAGCGAAATGGAATCCGAGGAGGAACAGAAAGGCATGGGTAGATTGCACCCGATACTGATGCCGCAGTGGAACAGGGTTGTGGAACGAGATTCGAGTGAGGAATCTCTGAGTGACGAAACTGAGGAAGAATTTGTCAGTCCCGTGGTACCCTTGAGGAGATCGATGCGGACAAGGAATCCCCCCGATCGGTTAGGTAGATGGGACTATTACTAAATATACAAGGGGTAACCAGGGGCGGGTCTTAATGACACTCCCTCAGGAGAAGTGAATCTCCTCCTGCCCCATGAATGGTAGATTCCAGGTGCTCACTGTCCCGGAGAGCCACCACCTGAAGAGGGACCCTGTCCTGGGAAACGGACACCTTAATAACCTTAATAACCTTAATAACCTTAATAACCTTAATAATCCTCATAATTCTCATAAATACTAATAATAATTAATTAATAATTTATGATGCAAATCTTCCACTCTGGGCAAGATGATAAACTGAGATTTCTCTGTGATTTTCATTGACTTCACAGCCTCGTCTAAGCCATAATATCTCCCTGTGTACTAAATAAACTGGAACTCTTCCGCCTGTGTACTCGCATCTTTTCTAGGTTTTCCTGAATTGGATGGTGCCTGTTCCTTTTCCCCTATTTTGTTAATTGGTCCCAGAATTTTTCTACCGTTATCCGTCTGATCATTGATTGCTTCGCTACGTTACGTTACGGAACTCTTCCGTTATGTTCATGGGTTTTACTGCCTCTCCATCTCGCTTAGTTGTTAGGCTCTGCTTCATATTCTATATAAGCATTATAATCAACCTTGACCAGGCTAATTCTTCCTCGTCGCTTTCATCTCCTCCAATGGGTTCTTCACATATAGAATAATAATAATAACACTTGATATGGGGCCAAACCATCAGCGGTTCCGCTCCAGATCTTCGTAGTGTATGGTCTATGCCAAATTTACAATTTTCCCCTCCGCTTTGAGAGTCTATTCTCTTCGCTTAATTTTCTGTGCTTAAGTAGGTTTCCCCAGATAACGCATGAATAAAGGATTTTTTTTGTTGAACTAAACTAAACTAAAGTTGTTTTAAATATTCAGTGGAATTCAGATAGTAGGAAGTTTGAAAATTGCCTAAAAAGAAGCGTTATGATCGCTGAGATAGTGCATAGGTGAGCACAACGCTAGTAGGATTGTGTGAGATTTATTCCCTTAGGTTCTGTGAACCTGATTTAATTTTAGGAAAATTGATCGATTTTATTGTATGTAAATTGTATAATAATTTTTGAACGACAATCAGTGTATTTTTGATCTATGATGATGTGGTCCGAGTAGTATTGTATCTATCCATGTTAAAGTGACAATTTTGTTTTGTTTTCATAGAAATATGGTCCACAGGAAAAGGTGGGAAAAGCCTGAGATAATAACTATGTGGGGAATAACCTTCATCATCGTTGTTTCCGTTATCGGTACCCAGGCTTTAATCGCCTATGACTGTAAGGACAAAAGTGCGGAAATCACAGCTGTATCGATTCGAGACGTCGCGGAGTGTCCGGAACTAGAAACGTCGTATAAAAGTGAATCGGTAAAAGTGAAAGTAGTACAGAGGGACGAAGTTAAACTTGAACATGTATGGACTTGCTGCATTGAACTGACCCGGGTAATAATGCATTGTGGTATGCACAGTCACAGCTCGATTGTATCCGGGGGTGTGTCGAACTTTATTCACCGAGTAGGTGCCGAGGAGTGTCGATCTATTCATCGTTACGGAACTCTAAGTATATATCACCAAGAGATAGGCGGAATTAACTTAAACGGTACGACGACGGCATCTATCACCTTAGGAGGATCAGTAAATAACGAAGGAACGTGTGAGGGCACAACATATCAAGAAAATGGGCGAACTTGGGAAGATGTTACGATTGTAGCGTCAGTGAAAATTCGAGTCTCTGACTATGAAGCGAGAGTCAAAATTGATGAAAACGAGATCAGCCTACAAGGAGGTGTAGTTTGTCCATATTTAAAAGGATATTGTTTCGATACAAATTTGGGAGAAGTCACCTGGGAAAATAGCCCACTACGAACATGTGAAGAATCCCTAAGTCTGCTGTACCATGGACAGGCAGAAAAAGTATCTAATCAGTTCACGACCGAACAAATCATTGTTGTGGAAGATAGTACGAAAGTGTTTGCCGTATCCTTGATTAAAAAGATCGTGCAATGCCAGCAAGAAATATGGCAAACAGAACACCCTAGAATTTTGGTTATTGAGGGCAAACAACATGACCATATAAACCCCAAAATGAATATTTTACCTCATAATGCAGATCTCATGGCCTACGTCAACAGCAAATTTTTATACGTCGAACAAGCCTACACAAGGAAGCTGGATCAGCTATATACCGACACCGTCCATCGACGTTGCCTAACCCAGAGAGAAATACTACGCAATCGTCTATTAATGGCGCCCTTAGTTCCGAACACCCTCAGCCAGTTAGTAAAGGAAAGTGGTGGTTACGTTGGACGAGTATTAGGAGAGGTACTTTACATAATGCGCTGCGTACCCCGCACTGTTACAATTCGACGCACTGAGAAGTGTTACAATGAACTACCTATATTAATAGATAACCAAACCAAATTTATGGCACCGGTCACTAGGGTCATCCAGACCCATGCAGAAGAAGTAGATTGTAACGGATTAATGCCCCCATTATATAAGATCGATGATCAATGGATGGGCCTGAGCCCTTACCCCACAATGAAAAAGACACCCGAAGAATTATCACCAGTAACAAGCAAAAAGTTGAAGTTTTCGCCAATACAGCCTGTAGGAGCATTAGGAATATACACACAGGAAGAAATCAGTAAGGCCCAGAGAATTCTCAGTTTTGGAACGGAACGAAAAGCCGTAGAAAATATAATCGCTAGAAAAGTAGCCGGATTGGACACGACCGGACAAGGGTTCTCTACAGTAAATTTATTTAACCCAGATGAAATGAAAGAATTAGCCCACCATACAATGCAACAAGTATGGGGATGGTTCACCGATATAGGATTATTCATGAGTGGACTAATGGGATTTTATGCTATTTTCCGGATGGTAAAATATGCCTTGGGAGTGGTATTGAATGGAATACACTTATACCAGACGTTAGGATGTGGATTTATGATCATAGCCAGTCTATGGAACACACTTACTATGTGGGTAATGCATAAACATAGAACAAAGCAAGACAGGCTGAAGACTGATTCAGACGACCAGAATTCAGAACCGCTTGAAGAAGTGACCACGTCTAGAATATACCCCCCTCTAACCTCCAGTGCACCCCACTGGACGGAAGAAGCAAAGTGAAAAGTGACGCGAAAGACAAGTTATTCGGCAGAAGACGTGTGACGACAAAACTATAAGGAAAATCCTCGAACTGCGTCGTGCGCGGTTCCTGTCAAACGAAACGATCAAACGAATGAATAAACGTGAGTGCGAATCCCGAATGATCGAGCGCGTCAGGGACTCCCCCAGAAGGTTATTCCCTCTTCTAATAAATTTTCCCACCATAACAGGCTACCTCGTTTCCTGCGAGAGGTCGCAGCCCCCGTAACATAAGACTTGCCCGCTACAAGAGAGAAAAATCCCAAGGACACCGGTCGTCCTGGTCGAAAGGTTTCGAGATGCAACGCCATCATCCAGAGAAGGTCACTAGAAATGTAACGTGTGTAAGAGTGAAGCGCGAGTGACGACAAGACTCGCGAAAGTGGAAAAAGAATCAAACGTAAAGTGATCGGAAAAGCTATATGCGAGAAGTGATAGTGAACCTATAGCGGAAGGTACTTTGAAATGATTGAACGTTTCCGATGTTTAGTAATAAGATATTGATGACACCCATGAAAAAGGTTTTGTTTGTTATTGTTAGGAAGGTCGTCATCGTACTAGAGGTATCGATATGAATGGTTTGTTATTGTTAGGAAGGTCGTCGCGATAACTCGGAAGTACGTGAACGATATGTTTACGTGTTTTCTTATCGAAATGTTTAGGTTAAGTTACATTACAGGTGGTCCCGATAACGATTGTAGTTATGTATAACATGTTTATGGCTTTCTTATCATTGTATTTTAGATTTAGTTTCATATGCACTCAGTAGGTAGAATCTCGTATAGTAATGAAATTCGTACATATAAAGGTACAAGGGGTTACCAGTAAGTTGAAAGGTTACCAGTAGATTGTGAATTTGTTATTACGGTGGATATGTATAAATGTACGAGGGTTACCCGTGAATAAGGAGTTCAGGTCACTAGTAGGTAGATGATGTATTGATTATATGAAGACAAGGTTAGAAAGAAATGTTTTGTAATGCATGGAGTAGCTTGATTTTCTGTTGTTGTTTGAAAAGTATTGGCCTTGTGGTGCCAAGACTTTTTCGTTGGGGAGAGTGATGTAATATATGGGAATATATGGAAAAACGGTTCAAGTTGAGAATATGGAAAGAATCGATCGGCAGTAAACTCATACATTGTATCATATATATCGCACAATGGGTCATTGAGTGTTTATGGTTTTCGTCTAGACGTGGGCTGATAAGGATATGTACCCCATCCGGCGGCCAACCTTTGTGATAGGTAGACTTTATAGGTTTCAAGACCGATAAGACGCTACTTTGTTGCGTCAGTTGAGGTTGACGAAAAGGTCCCCTTAAACAGCGAGATATGCATTGATATTCTTGGTAGTAGATCGTTAAAAACTGCCGAAATTGCAGAGTCGGTGGACCTGAAAAACCCGTGGGATATTTTCGAGTGGGCGGCATGAGAACAGAAAAATTCCGGCTTGCAAAAACTTAAGAAGAGGGGACAGACCCCCCCGTTTGCGGTGGTTTGGAAAAACAGAGTTAGTTACGTTTTAGCCTCCGAGACGGTAGCTCGTGAAGATGAAGAAATATTGAGTAAAGGCGACTTAGGCAGTTCGGGCCGGTAATTGGAGTTACGTTTTAGCCTCCGAGACGGTAGCTCGTGAAGATGAAGAAATATTGAGTAAAGGCGACTTAGGCAGTTCGGGCCGGTAATTGGAGTTACGTTTTAGCCTCCGAGACGGTAGCTCGTGAAGATGAAGAAATATTGAGTAAAGGCGACTTAGGCAGTTCGGGCCGGTAATTGGAGTTACGTTTTAGCCTCCGAGACGGTAGCTCGTGAAGATGAAGAAATATTGAATAAAGGCGACTTAGGCAGTTCGGGCCAGTAATTGGAGTTACGTTTTAGCCTCCGAGACGGTAGCTCGTGAAGATGAAGAAATATTGAGTAAAGGCGACTTAGGCAGTTCGGGCCGGTAATTGAAGTTACGTTTTAGCCTCCGAGACGGTAGCTCGTGAAGATGAAGAAATATTGAGTAAAGGCGACTTAGGCAGTTCGGGCCGGTAATTGTAATGAAGAAGTAAAGTAGAGTAACGGAACGAAGTCGCGGTAAATGTGAGGTGTAAATTGGAAGCAAGTAGTTGTATTTAAGAAAAGGTGTAGATTCGTGAAGTGGGTGGATTTTGGTACTGATACACCCTTTTGGATTAATGGTTTTCGAGACAGAAGTAGTAAGTCATAGGTAATGCAAAGTTTATGATTCTCTATGAAAATATTCCCATAATCACTGACAGCTCCCGTAGGTAAATTGACTTGATGTAACATTTGTGATTTGTTGTTATATAATATTGAACCCCTCGTACAAACGAAAGAGGTAACCCCATATTTGTGTTAATATCGATTGAAGCTAGGAATAGTAAAAGATGTTGAAGGATTAATTTTGTTTGTATAGATATTGCTCTCTTGAAACTGAGTATTGGTCCGGTGTCCCAGAGACACGAAATTTTCCATTTGTTTTTCTCTAAGTGTGTAACTGTAATTTTATGACAATATAGTATTTAAGTAAGTTTCGAAATCTAGTATTCTTTCCTAATCATATCCCTCAGAGAAGTATATAACATATAGACTCCTTCTTCGTGCAAGGAGCACGGACCTATAGTCTTTTCCAAAGCCTTGATCGAAGTATGTTCTCAAAATTTTGAGTAAACTTAACCGGTTTGTCTGACGATAAATAAAGTGAACTCTTCTGAGATTTCACTTTATTTTAGGAATAAAAGCCATGCTAAGTTTGCTCTGGTGACAGCGGCCTAACATCTTTATTTTGTAATAAACCTAAGAACATCAAAAAACACCATCGTACATTTACACGGACAACATAATTTACCATGATAAATTCGATTAAGGGTGTCCAATACAGGAGATTGGACAATAGAACATACGCGCCAAAGCTCCTGACTTCACGTCAGTGCTTGAAACAATTTTTTTTGTCAAAAATGGATTAGGTTTGACTCAACGATGAAAAATTTGAATTTGTTCGGCCTGTCCGGGTAGGTGACGCATCCGATTGCGGCGGTTAAGCTCGTTAATGGACATAATTGGCCAAACGGTTCGGAGTTATATTCATCTGAAATATTGATTTGTAAATAACTCAGAAAATACAGATCCGATAGCATCGAAACTTGGTAAATAGTTGTAGAATGCCAACGCGCGTATCACCAGAAAAAAATGTTCTTTTCAAAAATGTTTTATTTTAGTAATTGTCTGTCAGATTGCGCTGAAATCTTCAAGCCGTCATTTTACAATCCAGTACCGAATTTCAGCATGAGCAGTTTCGTAGTGTATCAATTATTGTGAAAATGAAACTCTGAACTGTTATCTGCTGCAATTCAAATGATGTTAATCTCAGTTTTTTTAAGCGCTGCTACAGCCGCGACGTTAGTTTGCTCGATTGCCACCCGGGAAATCCGGTTTCGACTCTCCGCTGAGCGAGTTCACTATTTTATTTATTTTAATATTTGAATTCCGTTGATGCCCAATGCATTTTTTACGTGTTACCGCTAAAAAGATGGCTTAAAGGTTCATTTTTCCATACGATCGTGCAAGATCTCACTATTTTTTCCACTATTTATAGTGTACCAAAACTTGCGCATGTTCTATGGATCAAAATAGGTTGCACATCCGAATGCGACGATTAAGTACCTTAATGGGCATATTCGGCCACATGGTTTCGGAGTTATACCCATCGGAAATTTTGTTGTTATTTCCTCTAAAACTCAGAAATACAGATGTGATTGAATATCAATGTGGTAATTAATTGTAGAATGCCGCCGAATATATACAGGGTGTTCCTTAAAGACATGCTAATATCTGAGGGGGTGATTCTTTGACTCATTTTAAGAAAAAAACTTCCTATGAACGTGTCCAATGTCTTAACATTTGAGATAAAGGGTGATAAAATGCGATATGAAGCTATTTTAATTTAATTATTATAATCAAGAACGGAGCATCTGACATTTATACTCATTCATTTTGGAACAAATCTGGTCTCTTAATTTGCTTTCAATCGATGCACAAACATTTCCACAACGCATCAGATTTTTGAGGAATTGATCCTGAAGTAAAATGATTTTTATTTTTGAAGCGGAAACCGTACGTCTGACAAAGAAATGCGATGAAATTAAATTTGCTCATGAATGAATGAGGATTTCAAAAGTAATTTTTATTTCAAAAGAAAGCAGTGGCGTAGTTTTTTTTCTCCAAAAATATTCAATGCAAAACCCGTATGGACGCCACTGGAGGAAAACATGAAAATTTTTATACATCACAAAATGTACCTTGATGCACAGAAGACATGTACCAAATTTTATAAAGATGTCTACAATATTATCTCAGTTATTCTTAAAAAACTGATTCTTTTTTAAAGATTTATAACCCGGTACCTATCTCAAAAGTTAAGACTTTTAGGACATATGTTCATAGGAAGTTATTTTCTTAAAATAAGTCAAAAAATCCCCACTTAAATATTAGCATGTCCTTAAGGAACAGCGTGAGGGAAATCATGTCATTACTCCATATCCTACCTAAATTATACTAATTGTCCTTTCCTATCCATACTCAATCGAGCCAATCTGCTCGGCAAGCGTGGCGTTTCGAAATTGCCAATACCTTCCAATAAAAATGTCGAATTCCAAAACGTCAGGAAATGTACCCCAGTTAGTAGACCTACATGCTCAAAATCTCACACTTGCTTACTGCCAGTCTGCCCCGCGAATTCCGTGGAGGCAAATATCAGAAAGTCATCACTCCGAAATAAATGCCTATATTTTGCTACATAAGACATATGAACAATGAGGCTGGAAGAACACCTTAAAAGCTTGGAGAATGAACTTAGAAGCATTAAAAGGGATGTAGTGTGGAATAGTGAAACGAGAATAAGTAGTGAAGCTAGTTACATTCTACAGTCCGGACACCTGCTGTTTCAGAAAAATCAAGAAATCAACGATTATATTGGAGGAATAGCCATCATAATACTAAAACTCGCTCAATCTCAGACAGCGTCATATATATCAGGATACAGCTCAACAAGATGCACAACATGCAAATAATCCAAAAATACGCTCCGACCAGCAAATCTCCAGAAGAAGAATGCGAACAATTTTATGAAGATATATCAATAGCAATGAACTCTGAAGGAACATAATCTAATATAATATTAGGAGTTTTGAATGCGAAGCTAGGCCGACGAAATGCACCAGACCCGCATAACATCGGAAATTTCAGGCTGAGAGAACGAAATCATAGAGGTCAGGTAATACTAGACTTTCTCTGTCGTGAAAATCTCTACTGCTTGAACACCATTTTCAACAAGCCTCTTCAAAGAAAATGGACTTGGAGACTCCAGATGACATGGTAAAAACACGAAATCAATTATATTCTATCAACGAACAAGAATATCCGCCTGGATGTTCGCGTACTAAATCACTTAAGCACAGGAAGTGACCACCAATTGGTTAGAGCCAAGTTCAGTATGAACACTCAGCTGGAACGTGAGAGGCAAAAGAACATTAGTCCATCGATAATAGAGCTCGCAGATAAAAGAGAGGAATATAATACTATCATCGAAAACAAACTAGAGCAAACAGGAAAACCTAAAGGCTAGGCCAGACCAACGCGTTCAGCTCACGTCCGCGGTGTCGTATACGGTGGCGATCAGTTGTTAGAAGTAAAACATCTTCCATTTCAGCATCAGTATCAGACAACATTGTAGTGACACCAGCAGTGAACGCCTGAACAGACGCCGCGCCGCGGTGTGCACAAGTTTTGCACGCGCAGTAATCGCTACCGTGCACGCCACCCTCGACGCGAGCTGAACGAGTTGGTCTGGCCTAGCCTTTAGAGAATTAAACCTAGACGATCTCTCAAATAAAATAACAAGAAGCATTCAAACAGCAAAAAAGGCTTTATGTCGTAGAAACAAAAGTGAAGACACCAAAAATTAGTAAAGAAACCAACACCCTCATTGAGAGGCAGAAAAAGAGATAGGGATTCTCCAACGTATGAGGAGCTAAATAAAAGAGTCGAGAAAGAAATCCAGAAAGTTGATCGAAAATAACATGAACACAAAGAGGTGCTTCAATTGAAAAGAAACAGAGGAAAACTTTTTATCACGAAATTAAGAAATGGCCAAGGAAGTCTTGTATGTGGGAGAAACGAGATCACTAGAGTAATGCAGGCTTTCTACCTAGACCTATATAATCAGGCTATACAACCATCAACAGCCGACATAAGAAGACACACACACCCCGCCATAAATGTGGAATCCGAAGAATTACCAGGGATAAGTATAAGTGAGATGAGAACCGCAATAGAACAGCTAAAGAACGGAAAAGCCCCTGCAGATGATGAAATTACGACCAAGAAGCTTTCAGTTTCAATTCGATCGGATTTATATTGGTTGAAAACAAAATTATTACTCGGGCCGATTATGCTCATTAACGAACTTGTCCGTCGTATTGGGATGCGCCACCTACCCTGAAAATTTCAAGTCGCTAGCTCTTTTCGTTCTCAAGTTATCATGGCAACGGCCGGACGGCTGGCCGGACAGAATCAAATTTGACCTCGAATTCTTCATTGGGGAGTCGAACTTAATCGTTTGAGACCATTTTCGTAAAAAAATTCGAAAGTTACAGACATTTGGGCAAAACTATAACGCGATGTTCCCCAGAACATACTCGCAAAAAGTTACCATGGCTGGATGAAGACATCCCAATTGATGGAACATATCTGGGATTTGCCGACGACATCGTACTCATCAGTAATGATTCTGAAGAATTATCCACTATGAAAAAAGAACTATATTAAACATCAAAGCAGTAGGACTGAAAATGAATATCCGGAAGACTAAAATAATAAGCACAGACAATATCGACGTAATTATTGAAAATAAGCCTCTCAAAGTGGAGAACTAATATAACTATCTTGGGCATATCATTAAACTCGGCAAAGAAAATTAAACTGCTGAAATAAATCGTCGAATAGGTCTTACCTGGGTAGCTTTCTCTAGATTGGCATATATTCTTGAAAATCCGGATATCCCGATCAGTCTAAAACGTAAGATCTACAACACATGCATTCTGCAAGTGGCGACCTACGGTTTTGAGACAATCACTATCATACATGCAAGTGTTAACTAGTTGAGGATCTGTCAGCGCGCCGTGGAAAAAGCAATGGTTGGTTATTAGCCTCAGAGGCCGGCTCCGATATGCAGACATTCGACAAAGAACAAAAGTCGATGGTTGTGGTACGGGCGATAAGGTTAAGATAGCGCTGGGCGGGTCATTTGGCCAGAGATAATAATAAATGGACCAAAATACTCATGGAATAAAGGACGCGAGAGTAAATATATAAAAATGGGTTCAAGCCCTGTGGACAGGAGCTTTCTGGCGCTCTAGTTCAAACAGACAAATTATATCTCCGAAAGTATTGGTTTCTCTGAGTTGGGAATTATATCAATGTATTCATATGATAGAACTGCATCATAATGGAAATTCAATTTAAATAATAGTTTATTTATCAAGATTAAATGAGCAATTGAATACGATAGTACGATTTTTCTTGAAAAGCAGCAAGTTGCGATGGACGTTAAAAGAAGAACACCCTGTATAGAGATTTCTAAAAAATACATTATAAGAATCCATCCAAGATTTCTATTTAGATAACGGTTTGTTTGTGGCAAAAATCAAATCAATCGCGTAATATTGTGCCGATAGGAAAAGAACACCCTGTATAGTAATGGTTTGTTTTCAACGATGTAGGTCCCGAAAGTATATCTTTTATCACAATTGAATACAATAGTACGATTTGTCAGCTAGTTGCGATTGACGTTAAAACAGAAACACCCTGTATAGAGATTTTTAAAAAATACATTATAAGAATCCATCCAAGATTCCTATTTAGATAACGGTTTGTTTGTGTCAAAAATCAAATCAATCGCGTAATATTGTGACAATAGAAAAAGAACACCCTGTATAGTAATGGTTTATTTTCAATGATGTATGTCCGAAAGTATATCTTTTATCACAATTGATTACAATAGTACGATTTTTCGTGAAAAGCAGCAAGTTGCGATAGACGTTAAAAGAAGAACACCCTGTATAGAGATTTCTAAGAAATACATTATACGAATCCATCCAAGATTCCCATTTAGATAACGGTTTGTTTGTGGCAAAAATCAAATCAATCGCGTAATATTGTGCCGAAAGAAAAAGAAGATCCTGTATAGTAATGGTTTATTTTCAACGATAAGAGCTTCGGAAAAAAAAGAAAAACACCCTTACCCAAAGTCGACAGATATAGCGTAATTCGAAGTTAAGATTCCGATAGAAATTGAAAAAAAAACACGAAAAAGCGTAATTCTTTTTCCGGGATTCGAGTCCGCCTTTCTCGTGACGAAACCGAGATCCCGACGTTCTAGACCACCTAACTATCGGACTGCTTGTACGATCTTGTCGATCTCCGCTATCAGAATATAACGTCGGTAATTACCAGAGAAATTATATTCTTAATTTTCACTTTTAGGACATAAAATCGCCACATGGGGGTTTATTTGACGGTTTCTTACCATTAACTTCGCTTTTCGCCAACTTTCAGGCCCTAAAAATGCCTAGAACGGCCGTTTTCATACCCCGTCTATCTCAGTCGATTTTGACGTTTCTCGAACCAACTATTATCAAGGAAAATCCCCGGGGTCGAAAAAACCTTCAGAACTTGTATCAATTTGATATAGTTAGACTTATTGTACGTGAATGAAAATGTAGAAAAGCAAAAATGGATACTTCTCCATCATCTCGATAATAATTTTAAGGGACAAAAAGTCCTTCGATTTGAGTTTCAGGCAAAATCAAATTGGAACCTCGTTTTTCTAGGTTACTTAGGAAAAAATACAAATTTGTTCATAAATCATAAACTATTGAAGATATCGACTCGGGGTTTTCGGTTTCACCTTTTCTCTCTAGAAAATTTTCGTTATCTACCTCTTTCAAACCCCCACATTTACTGTGGATTCTTAAAAAAAATCTCAAAATCCTCGTTTTACTCACCTTGGATTGTTAATCTTATATTTAACTGATTGTGATCAAAAATCGTCAAACGAAGGTTCATCGGACGATTTTTCACAACTATCTTCTATTTTCTTCAAGTTTCAGGTCCCAAAATCACCCAGAACAGCCAAATTAGGCCTAAAAAAATCTCAAACCTCGTCTCTCATTACGTAGAATTTGTGACGTTTCTATGATCGAATTTACAAAGGAAAATTTTTCAGGTCAAAACTTCCAGAACATGTATCGATTTCTTATATTTAGACTTAATGTAGGTACATGAAAAGTTGGAAAATGACGAATTGATACTTCTCGTTCGACTCGGTAACGATTCCGGGGGCAGAGCAGCGGTTCCTTTTAAGTTCTTATGGTAAAACAGCTTATTAAAAAAAAATTAATTTGGAATTTGCCTTGTAAAAAAAAATTTTTTTTTTGTTACTCCGAAACCATCTGTCCGATTTTGCCCAATAACGAACTTAGCCGAGATATTTATCTCCCAAACCTACTCTGAAAATTTCAACTGTCTAGCTCATTCCGTTCGAGAGTAATCGTGCTTACGGCCGGCCGGCCGGCCGGACAGAATGAATTTCGACCTCGGATTCTTGATCAGTGAGTCGAACCAAATCGTTTAAGACCATTTTCATCGAAAAATTCCAAAATTACAGACACTTGGGCAAATTGATAAGCACTCTGTTCCGACGAACTAGAGCGCCAAAAAAACAAGTTTCGTATGACAATTGCCCAAAACAGGTTCAAAGTACCTACAAATAGTAGGTATTCCATAAAACATGTATGAAAGAAGATAAGTGATAATAAAAAAATTACCTTGTAATCGATCAAAAATTTCCTGATCTACGTTCACCAAATTTTCTCCTCTCTTGAACTACAGAATTATGCTTTCAATATTTACGTAATATTTTCAAACATTTTCGGGTGAGGTCCCCGTTGCATCGCTAAAATACGAGTATTTCAACCCCAATATTTTTGAAGTTACAATATTCCCTTCTGTCAAGTCGACATCATGACAATTCATACATAGAATAATTATATCAATCTGTGAAATACGATTTACATTGGAATTTTGAAAAATCATATCTCCCAAAGTATTAGCTTGTTAGAGTTAAAAATGATATGAATGGATTCTTATGATAAAACTTCTTATTAAAAAAAATTTAATTTGGAATTTGTGTTGTAAAAAAAAATTTTTTTTTTGTTACTCTGAAACCATCTGTTCGATTTTGCCCAATAACGAACTTAGCCGAGATATTTATCCCCCAAACCTACTCTGGAAATTTCAACTCTCTAGCTCATTCCGTTCGAGAGTTATCGTGCCTACGGCCGGCCAGACCGGCCGGCTGGACAGAATGAATTTCGACCACGGATTCTTGATCGAACCAAATCGTTTAAGACCATTTTCATTGAAATATTCGAAAATTACAGACATTTGGGCAAATTGATAAGCACTCAGTTCCGAGGAACTAGAGCGCCAAAAAGCACTGACGTGAAGTCAGTACTCTTTGGCGCGCGTGTTCACGTTGGCTTATTCGAATTGAATGATGATTACTTACAAATGACTCTCCTCAGGAGATTCTGAGGGATTTCCTTGGGTGGATCATTATAATCATAATCATGTTTATAGCACGCGCGCCAAAGCAGATTGACCCCACGTCAATGCTTTTTCACACTTTTCTTTCATTATTAATCTGCATTTGGCGTGCGTGCTATAAACATGATTATGATTATACGGACCCTCCCAAGTCTTTCCAAAGGAGATCCCTCAGAATCTCCAAGGTGCTTGTGCGACTACGGAGAGTAAGTTGCGTTCTTTTTCAACTTTGTTACTCCATCCTTATGGCAGCTTAGATACAGCACTGTTAATTTTTGAATCGACAGTGAATGGTGTCCACTATACTCTGGGTAGATCTCCGGCTCGCTCTATCCACTTAGCTTAAAGTAATCATCATTCAATTCAAATAAGCCAACGTAAACGCGCACGCCAAAGAGTACTGACTTCACGCCAGTGTTTTTTTAAATTTTTTCAAGTTCCTTTAACAAATATGGTTATCAATACAGTGGCTGTTAGCTTTACCGTAGGTCGAAAGGAAAAAATTGCTGTTATGGGACCTCCGTTAGGAACGCAATTGCCTATTATCTAAATCCGAACGTAATTTAATTAAGATCTACCGAATATAGTTATTTATAAATTTGCTCCAGGGTCACGATATAGATATTTAAACTCGGAAACAACGCTATTTCCTCGAAACTGACTTGTCCGTGCACAGAATTGCCACGAAATTTCTCTTTAGAGCTTAAAATGGCGGCTCAGCACCAAATCCATCACTGCTAGACACAAACCACTCCCAACATGAGCTATATAATCCAAACGTCTCCTCTGCGCATGCGCTATCTGCTTGTTTTTTAAAGTCCACTCAAAATAACACATTTTACCTCAAATTCGGAGTCTTCAAAACCATTGCTTTAGGAGATATCACAGCTCCAATCCACGCATGCGCAGACACTTCCAAGGGGATTCTATGGAGGAATAGCATCCAGCAACTCTAAACCCCAATCCTCTCAGACACAAATTCCACCAGTTCAATTACTTCTTGTCTACTAATGCGTGAAACAGACGATACAGACATTTCAACTCGAAAACAACGATATTTCCTCGAAACTGGCTTGTTCGTTCACAGAATTGCCTATATTTCTTATAAAACCATACAATATTGGCTCAGCACAAAATCCAAGTGCGCTAGACGTAAACCACACCCAACATAAGACATAGAGCCCAAAAAGTGCCACGTCACCTGTGGGCATGTGCAATCTACTCGTGTTTGAAAGTCCTCTCAAAATCACACAAAACTCTCATTCTTCAAAATCATTGCTCCAGGAGAGATCGCACCTTCAATCCATGCATGCGCGGAGGGGATTCTGTAAAGTAATAGCATCCTGCACATCAAATCCCCAATGCTCTCAGACGAAAATTCCGCCAGTCAATTCACTTATCATCTGCTCATGCGCATAACGAAAATATCCGTAAGGGGTAACATCAATTTCGAAATTAGCCGCAGGGCCACGCTACGCACACTTCAACTCGTAAACAACGCTATTTCTCCCAAACTGACTTGTGTCCGTGCACTGAATTGACATGAATATTCTTTTTTAACCTCACAATATCGGCTCAGCACTCCCAACATAACCCATACAACCCAAAAACACTTCTCTTGTGTGCATGCGCAATCTACTCGTGGCTGAAAGTCCTCCCAATATCACACACCTTACAAAAAACTCCTATTCTTCAGCACTAGTGGTTCAGGAGATATATCATCTTCAAACCACGCATGCGCAGACCCTCACTAGGGGATTCTATGCAGGAATAGCATCTGCCACCCTAAGACCCTAATCCTTTCTGACAAAAACTACAGCAGTTAAATAACTTCTCATCTGCGCATGCACATATCGAAAAATGCCCGGAAAGGGCACCATGACCTTCAAAAAATGAGTTCAAGCCCTGTGGACCGGAGCTTTCTGGCGCTCTTGTTCAAACAGACAAATTATATCTCCGAAAGTATTGGTTTCTAAGAGTTGGGAATTATATCAATGTATTCTTATGCTAGAACTGCATCATAAAGGAAATTCAATTCAAATAATAGTTTATTTATCAAGATTAAATGAGCAATCTAAGAATGAGAACTGCACCATGGAAGAAATCAAATTAAAATAGCTGAAATGAATTTGACTCTCTCTTATAGAACAGGGTGACATGTACGAGTATGAACACAGATCATATAATAAAGCTTAGATAGAATAATTATAGCATTCTGTGAAAACATAGAAGTACGATTCATTATTGAAATTTAGAAAAATCATATCTCCGAAATTATTAGCTTTTGGAGTTGAAAATTATATCGATGGATTTTTATGGTGAAACTGAATCTTAAATAAAAACTGAATTTGAAATTTGTTACTTAAAAAAAAATTTTTTTTTTCGTCATTCCGAAACCATCTGTCCTGTTCTTCCCAATAACGAACTTAACCGAGAAATGCATCTCCGTAACCTACTATGAAAATTTCAACTGCCTAGCTCATTCCGTTCGAGAGTTATTGTAGAAAAAAATATTTAAAATTTTGAAATTTTTTTTTGACACTATGCGGTAACCTGGCCAATACAAAACTTCACATAATTATGAAGGTCATGATTCTACAATTTGACGCTGAATTTCAGATAGATCTATTGATCGGTTTCGGAAATATTCATAAAAAATATTTTTACTTAAATCGGCCATAACTCCGAAACCGCTTGATGGATTTCGCCCATTAACGAACTTGTCCAAGATATTTGCGCTCTAAATCCAACTTGCAAATTTCAATCCTCTAACTCCTTTCGTTCGAGAGTTATCGTGCCTACGGCTGGCCGGCTGGCCGGACCGGCTGGCCGGCCGGACGGGATGGATTTCGACCTCGGATTCTTGATCAGTGAGTCGAACCAAATCATTTGAGACCATTTTCAGCCAAAAATTCGAAAATTACAGACATTTGGGAAAATTGATAAGCACTCAGTTCCGAGGAACTAGAGCGCCAAAAATAGGTTTCGGAATTTCAAGCAAAATATTTGTAATTTTTTGAATCTAACTACTGAGTTTCAATTCAATCAAATCAGTATTTTTCGAGTTACCGTGGAAACAAAATTTTAAAATTTTTGAAATTTTTTTTGCCACTTTATGGCCTTCCCGTCAGTTCAAAACTTCGCAGGCATATAAAGGTCATAATTCTACAATTGGATGCTAAATTTCAGATAGATCGAGGAACAGGTTCCGGAAATATTCATTAAAAACGTTTTTACTAAAAACAGCCTCAACTCCGAAACCGCTTGGTGGATTTCGCCCGTTAACGAACCTCTCCGAGAAATCTACGCTACAAAACTACCCCGCAAATTTCAACGCTCTTATAAGAAGCTCTTAGGCTTCCTATAAGAAGCTCTTAGGCGCATGTTCTATTGTCTACTCATCTCTATTGGACACTCTTTATCGAATGTAGCATCGTAATATACCATTTCCTCAGCTTTTATAATATATGAATACATTAAATCTAATGAGATACTTCAGTAACGAGAGAATATATGATCACAGAATATTTAATTCTTTCACATGTATTCTATTGAAATTGAAATACGGAAAAAAAACACGAAACTCCAGGATATGATATCACGAAATTCCGCGAAAATTAGTGAGCCGGCATTCTACAAGTAATCACCGAGTATTAATTGGTTCAGATTGGTATATCTTGAGTTTTAGAGGAAATAACAACAAAATTCCAGATGAGTATAACTCCAAAGCCATTTGGCCGATTATGCCAATTAACTAACTTAAATAAAGCATTCGGATGCGTAACCTACCCTGAAAAACCTGCACATCGCTATCTCTATCCGTTCTCAAATTAACGTGAGATACATGAAAGTTTTCGTAATTTTTTTTAAATTTTTTAGTGATACGATTCTCACAAAATTTTACACATGTCTTTAAGTCGATTCTACTATTAGATACCAAGCTTCAATTCGATTGGGTCTGTATTTTTTGAGTTATCGAGGAAATAATATTTCTGATGGGTATAACTCTGAAACCGTTTGGCCGATTATGCCCAACAACGATTATGCTCCAAATCCAACTCCAACTCCAACTCCAACTCCAACTCCAACTCCAACTCCAACTCCAACTCCAACTCCAACTCCAACTCCAACTCCAACTCCAACTCCAACTCCAACTCCAACTCCAACTCCAACTCCAACTCCAACTCCAACTCCAACTCCAACTCCAACTCCAACTCCAACTCCAACTCCAACTCCAACTCCAACTCCAACTCCAACTCCAACTCCAACTCCAACTCCAACTCCAACTCCAACTCCAACTCCAACTCCAACTCCAACTCCAACACCAACTCCAACTCCAACTCCAACTCCAACTCCAACTCCAACTCCAACTCCAACTCCAACTCCAACTCCAACTCCAACTCCAACTCCAACTCCAACTCCAACTCCAACTCCAACTCCAACTCCAACTCCAACTCCAACTCCAACTCCAACTCCAACTCCAATATATATTGTTATGGTAAGATATGATTTGAATTCAAATCATACAATTAATTATATAGCAGAAGTAAAATTTGATTGATTAATTTTTTTTAAACGTCAAAATTTTGGAGATTTTATTGTAAAATTGAATTTTTACTAATATATGATCATGAAGAGGAATTAAACAGTGAAGCAAAGATGCTAAGGCATGTTCTCCATCATGTTTCGTTAATTAAAAAACAATTACTAATTCAGAAAATAGAGATTGAAATTTGAGAATGAAATTTGACATCTATTCAAACATATTAGTATAAAATTCATATGGAAAGAATTAAATTTAATCTTTGAAACATTGTAAATTTGTAAAGGATACACTCTTATTGAACTATGGAGTAGTCTCCATGAGATAGAATATTCAAAATTTATGTGAAGTCAATATTTTGGAAGACCACGTAAAAATGTCATTATTATTTATTCTTATTATGTTATGTTAAGTTAATTTGTATGTGAATTGACCTCATTGATTATTATAAATAGTTTGGTATGCTAGAACAAATTAGATAGGGAAATATTTAAATTTAAAGTGGAAGAGATTGCAAAATTGATAGCTGTCAGGAAACTCAGAAGATTTTGAGGAACTTCCAATGCAAGTTGGAACATGGAAGTAGTACCAGACGGAAGAGAAAAATTTGGCCGAATTTTCTGCAGTCATTACAATTCAGGAAACAGTGCTATTAAGGAAAATTTCAAGAAAAATGCATTTTATTTTAAAACTGTCAAAATTTCAAAGAAACCACGAATTTTCAAATTAATAGGAGGATATAAAAGGGAGTGGCCGCGTCTCCTGTCATTCAGTCAGATTTTCGCAGCGACAGAGTCAACATCGATCTCAAATATAATTTCATTTCTCCAATCTCAAGTATCATAACAACTAACGAATTTCCAAGAAATCAATTGAAAACACTGAAGTACTCAAATTTGCTGAATCAAGAATAAGGATATAACTACGAAAAAAGAAACAGAGGAAGAATATAATCAAGAAAGAAGATACAGAATAAGAAATATAAAAGAAATTAAGTGGACAACAAAAACATTCTAGATAAAAGAAAGATAGTGACAAGTAAGTTAAGTTGTAGAATTAAGTATTTGTATTTGTTTTGGTAATCACTAATTTGAATAGATTTCCAATTTCATTTTGATAATTTTTTTTTATTTTGAACCCTCCCTGAAATTTAATTATATATTCGGAATATTTTTCTAAATTAAAAAAATATTTAATTAATTAATTTTTTTATTTGAAAATTTTGATAAAGAATTTCTCAACAAATTGGCGCCCAACGTGGGGCTCAAATAACAATAATTTGGGCTTAAATATTCAAATTTCATAATAATTTCCAACTTAATTCAAATATTAAGCAAGTGTATGAAATAATTTTGATTTTTTAAAGTTTTATTTTACACAATAATTTGAATTTCATTTCATTACCAATTTGATATTAGCATTGTCAATCATAAAATGGAAACCCGAAGCAAATCAATGATTGGAGAAAGAGGAGATGAATATGAGAATGTGAGAAGCAGTGCTAGCCAAGATAATGAGGGTGAAATTACTTTAAGGGATATTTTACGAGCAATGACAGAAATGAAGGAAAATTCTAAAGAAGAAATGAATAAATTATTGGAAAAATTGGAAAATAACACCAAGGAAATGAGGGAAATGAAGGAGGATTCTAAAGAAGAAATGAATAGATTATCGGACAAATTAGAAAATAACATGAAAGAAATTTCAGCAAGAATGGAAAGAAGAATAGAAGAGGACATAATAACAATAAATGAATCATTAACAAAAAGAATAATAGAAACAGAACAATTATTAGAAAAGAAAATGGAAAATAACAATAGGATATATCACCAGGAATTACATCTAATTGAGGCTAATATGAAGCAAGATTTTAATGAACAATTGGTATTAAATAAAAATGAAATATACAAAAATGTTGAAATGCAGAAGGAAAGAATAGAACATCAAAATGAAAAGCTGGAAAGAATAATGGCTAAAGAAAATAATGGGGTAACTGGAATTAATTTGGGTGAGAGTAGAATGAATTTTAATGGAAAAGTAAAGAAGCAGCATCCAATACCATTCATAAAATATTTAGAGAACAAAGAATCATGTTTTCCTTCATTTATTTATTTTAAAGAATTCATTAGAAATCAATTAACGGAAGAAGCTCTGTTGTGGTTCAATAACAAAGAAATAGAATTGAATAATTTTGAGACTTTCAAAAATAAATTCATGTGTTATTTTTGGGGTTCAGCACAACAAAAGGTTATACAAAAGGAATTATTTAGTGGAAAATTTAATCCTACTAAAGGAACATCTTATCATCGCTACGCAATGCAAATATACAGTGTAGCCCAATATTTGAGTGCAGAGTTTACAGAAGAATATATGGTCAGTTTAATAATACAGCATTTTGATAAAGATTTAGAGGATGTACTACTGCTATATGATTTTAAGGACATGGATAAATTATGCCAATTTTTAATCAGCCAAGAATATCGAGTGAAAAGAATTAATAATGCACCAAGCAAGAATCATAACAATAACTATTCTAATTACCGTCAGTATAATGGAAACATCCATAATAATCAAGGAGGAAATAACCAAAGGATTGGTACAAATCAAGGACCAACACAGGAAAATGTTATGCAAAATAGAAATAATAATCAAAATTTTAACAACAATCCAAATAGGTTTGATAATAGAAATCATTATAGAGACTGTTATTTTAACAGGAATTTCAATCAAAATAGACAAGCAAGAGATTTTCAGAGAGGAAGAGATGAAAGGAATGAACAACCTATTCGAAACCGAAGTGAGGAAAGAATGGAATGGACACAAGAGAACAGAAGGGTGAATCAGATAACTAGAGACATAGATTCACAAGAAAATTCAATAATACCAACAGAAGAACCATGTGGAAATTTTCTGACAAGGCACCTATCAAATTAAATAATATTTATCAGCATCCAAGGGAATTTATTAAATTAGGGGAAAATATTGAATTTCATGATTTTAAAGGGTTAATTTTTATCAAAGCAAAATTTTATTCCAAAAATATAAAAATTTTAGTAGATACTGGTTCGGAAATATCATTATTAAATAAAAATTTAGTCAAAGAATTCAATTTAGAAAAAAATTGTTTCAACATACCCAAAACAAATTTGATAGGTGCAAATAGAAAGAAATTAGGAGAAGTCACAAAAGGACTAATAAGTGCAATAGGAATCAATGAAAAGGAAAGGATAACATAGTGGCAGATGCATTATCAAGGGATCAAGAGAAAGGGGAAAAGATCATTAGACAATTTCAAGTGGGAATGAATGTTTTAAAAGAAAAGTATGGAATTTTTTCAAATCAGAAGGTAGTTGAAGATCAAATGGGAATGACACCAGAAGAAAAAGCAAAATGTGTGAAAATAGATAGAATTTACGTAAAAAGAACAGGAGAGAAAGAGTTATATGTAGTAAGTGAGAAATTAGCAGAAAACATATTGAAAATTTTACATGAAGAAAATGGACATCCAGGAAGTAGGAAAATATGGTTGATTTTCCGTGAAAATTACATATCAAAAAAAGATATCAGTCTAAGTAAAGATATCACTAGAAATTGTCCAATATGTCAAGTTAACAAAACAAAAAATTATGTTAATCATAATCAAGCAAGAAATATTTATGCAGAAGGAAAATTAGAGACAATAGCTGTTGATTTCATTGGTGAACTTATTATAACAGAGAGAGGAAACAAATTTATTTTCATAATGATAGATATTTTCTCAAAATATATTAAATTATATCCATGTCATAATACAAAAGTTACTACCATTAAAGCAAAAATGGACCAATATAAGGAAGAAATAGGGATTCCCAAGAAGTGTATCTTGGACAATGCAACATATTTCCAAAATGACCGATTTAAACGTTATTGCCAGGAAAATAATATAATCCTCAGTTATACAAGTATAAGACATCCACAGGCAAACCCTGCAGAGAGATATATACAAGAAGTTATAAAATTTCTAAGAATAGTAGTTAATGGGGAACATTCAACATGGGATCTACAACTTAGTAAAGTTGAAAAATTTTTGAATGCAATTCCTAACACTATTACTGAAGAATCACCATTGTACATAATGAAACAAGAAAAACCAGAAAGACATTGGGAAAGTACAGAAAATGCAAAATTTGAAGATATTTTACTAAAAGTAAAGAGAAGATTACAACGGAACAAGGAAAAAAATATTAAGAACATGGAAAGAAAGCAAAGAAGGAAACATGTTAAATTTGAAAAAGGAGATTTAGTTCTGATTAGATCATTCAGAGTATCCAACAAGAATAGGGATATTTGTGCAAAATTATTACCTCCATTTGAAGGACCATATGTGATTGACAATAATAATATTTTAAACAGTTATAGACTAAAAGAAATAGGTACTGATAGAATCAGGGGAATTTTCCACATTAATGATTTATATAAATTTAATCGGAATTAATATTACAATTCGAACAAAATTAAATCAGAAAATTTAAAATATGTTCAATTTTTCTTTAACAAAATTAGAAATATTTTAATTTTGGGGAAAATGTTATGGTAAGATATGATTTGAATTCAAATCATACAATTAATTATATAGCAGAAGTAAAATTTGATTGATTAATTTTTTTTAAACGTCAAAATTTTGGAGATTTTATTGAAAAATTGAATTTTTACTAATATATGATCATGAAGAGGAATTAAACAGTGAAGCAAAGATGCTAAGGCATGTTCTCCATCATGTTTCGTTAATTAAAAAACAATTACTAATTCAGAAAATAGAGATTGAAATTTGAGAATGAAATTTGACATCTATTCAAACATATTAGTATAAAATTCATATGGAAAGAATTAAATTTAATCTTTGAAACATTGTAAATTTGTAAAGGATACACTCTTATTGAACTATGGAGTAGTCTCCATGAGATAGAATCATCAAAATTTATGTGAAGTCAATATTTTGGAAGACCACGTAAAAATGTCATTATTATTTATTCTTATTATGTTATGTTAAGTTAATTTGTATGTGAATTGACCTCATTGATTATTATAAATAGTTTGGTATGCTAGAACAAATTAGATAGGGAAATATTTAAATTTAAAGTGGAAGAGATTGCAAAATTGATAGCTGTCAGGAAACTCAGAAGATTTTGAGGAACTTCCAATGCAAGTTGGAACATGGAAGTAGTACCAGACGGAAGAGAAAAATTTGGCCGAATTTTCTGCAGTCATCACAATTCAGGAAACAGTGCTATTAAGGAAAATTTCAAGAAAAATGCATTTTATTTTAAAACTGTCAAACTTCGAATTTTCAAATTAATCGGAGGATATAAAAGGGAGTGGACGCGTCTCTTGTCATTCAGTCAGATTTTCGCAGCGACAGAGTCAACATCGAACTCAAATATAATTTCATTTCTCCAATCTCAAGTATCATAACAACTAACGAATTTCCAAGAAATCAATTGAAAACACTGAAGTACTCGAATTTGCTGAATCAAGAATAAGGATATAACTACGAAAAAAGAAACAGAGGAAGAATATAATCAAGAAAGAAGATACAGAATAAGAAATATAAAAGAAATTAAGTGGACAACAAAAACATTCTAGATAAAAGAAAGATAGTGACAAGTAAGTTAAGTTGTAGAATTAAGTATTTGTATTTGTTTTGGTAATCACTAATTTGAATAGGTTTCCAATTTCATTTTGATAATTTTTTTTTATTTTGAACCCTCCCTGAAATTTAATTATATATTCGGAATATTTTTCTAAATTAAAAAAAATATTTAATTAATTAATTTTTTTATTTGAAAATTTTGATAAAGAATTTCTCAACAATATATACAGGGTATCCCAGAAATCAACGATAAGCCGGTAACGGGCGATAGGCCAAGTCATAACAGTTATCAGAAAAATATTTAAAAAAATCTTTGTCATGTACTTTTCAAATTATAGGTATTAGAAAAAAAAAGGAAAAACTGACATCCTATGATGATCTTTCAAGTCCTGTGTCTACAAATATTAATTTTTCGTCAGTCTTTTTTCTGTAATGTAATCATGAATAACCCTTCTGTAAATTACATTTTAAAATTAGAACATAACTGCCTCAGTTTTAAATAAAATGTTGGATTTTTGCCCAACATTAAGGTCAAAATAATTACATCATCCAACTTCAACCGACTGTACTGTAAAAAAAATGTACTACACTGTTTTGGCAAGTAACATCAAAAGATGGCTCATTTGGTCTGAATTCCAAAATGGTATGATACTTGCTAGATTACTTCTATGTTGAGGAAAATAATAATTTTTTTTTAAATGGAACCGGATTTCAGGCCAATTCTGTATAATTATTGGAAATGGAGCCTAGGCATCTTTAAGTCCACAATTTACAAGTAAAGTTTGATTTAAACGGTAGATGGAGAGTGACGTTATTTTGCCTAGTAAGAGTGAGACAGATGGTGACGCTAAGTGTGAGCGAGATAGATAGGGACGCTACTTTTATGCGAGAGTGAGACGAAATAAAAGGTGCAAAGTTTGAAATAAAATTCAGACATTGGATTTTTTCAGTTGACTTTAATTTAATTAGAAATTACAGCAAATGTTCAAATTGTTGGCCTTCAGCTGCAATGCTCTACATCTTCTTAAAAATGATAGCGTAATAAGACGGGTATAACTTCTTGAGTTAATGTATTCAGCGGCTTCTGTAATTCTTTGGTGCAGCTCGGCTAAATCTCCTTTATCGTTCCCCAGTAAAAGAAATCTATGGGGTTTAAATCGGGTGAACAGGCAGGCCACGAAATTGTACCACCCCGCCCAATCCACCTATCGGGGTATTCTCGGTCGAGGAACTCCCGAACTGTGGGAGCATAATGCGCTGGGCAGCCATCTTGTTGGTACCACATGCTGCTGTAAATGTTCAGTGGCACTTCTTCCAATAAATCTGGTAATTGATTTTGTAAGAAGTCCTAATAAACCTGGGCATTTAAGTTCTCCGGCAGCTCAGATGGACCAATAACTCTACCATACAAAATTCCCGTCCACATGTTTACCTCGTTTGCATTGCAGCTGAAAGCCAGCAATTTGAACATTTGCTGTAATTTCTTGTAAATCTAATTAAATTAAAGTCAACTGAAAAAATCCAATGTCTAAATTTTATTTCAAACTTGCATCTTTTATTTCGTCTCACTCTCGCATAAAAGTAGCGTCACTATCTATCTCGCTTCCACTTAGCGTCACCATCTGTCTCACTCTTACTAGGCAAAATAACGTCACTCTCCGTCTACCGTTTAAATCAAACTTTACTTGTAAATTGTGGACTTAAAGATGCCTAGGCTCCATTTCCAATAATTAAACAGAATTGGACTGAAATCCGGTTCCACTTAAAATAACATTATTATTTTCCTCAACTAAGAAGTAATCTAGCAAGTATCATACCATTTTGGAATCCAGACTAAATGCGCCATATTTTGATATTACTTGCCAAATCAGTGTGGTACATTTTTTTTACAGTACAGTCGGTTAAAGTTGGATGATGAAATTATTTTGAATTTAATGTTGGGCAAAAATCCAACATTTTATTTAAAACTGATGCAGTTATGTTTTAATTTTAAACTGTAATTTACAGAAGGATTATTCATAATTACATTACAAAAAAAAGACTGACGAAAAATTAATATTTGTAGACACAGGACTTGAAAGATCATCACAGGATGTCAGTTTTTCCTTTTTTTTTCTAATACCTATAATTTGAAAAGTACATGACAAAGATTTTTTTAAATATTTTTCTGATAACTGTTATCACCTGGCCTATCGCCTGTTACCGGCTTATCGTTGATTTCTGGGACACCCTGTATATATATATATATATATATAATAGGTGGTGTTTGTTTAGGGATAATAGACTGGGTTTTCAGTAGTGAAGTATATACTCTTTTTGTTTTCTTGCCAAGCTTTCGAATAATTTTTATTCTTCTTCAGGGCTTAACAATTGAGGTTCTCCTACTTTTTTACATTGGTCATAATTAGTACTACCTGAGTTTTTCCAATTTAATTCTCTCTCTCAAAATTTAAAATAACAGAAACACTGTTTCTGTTATTTTAAATTTTGAGAGAGAGAATTAAATTGGAAAAACTCAGGTAGTACTAATTATGACCAATGTAAAAAAGTAGGAGAACCTCAATTGTTAAGCCCTGAAGAAGAATAAAAATTATTCGAAAGCTTGGCAAGAAAACAAAAAGAGTATATACTTCACTACTGAAAACCCAGTCTATTATCCCTAAACAAACACCACCTATTAGAATAGAACAGACTGTAAACAAACAATAAGATTATATATATATATATATTTTTTTTTTTTTTTTTTTTTTTTTTTTTTTTTTTTTTTTTTTTCACCGTAATCGGGTTTCGGCAATCGATAAAGCCGGATCGATTGGATCAAGGCATTTATCAGCTGGTGGTCAGGAAACTTCGGACTATTCGGGTGGTCCATAAGATAACCTCTTTCTGCGCTTCTTCGATCAGTTTTTCGTCGAGTCCAAGCTTTTCTGTGTTCTCCGCCAGATGCTTCTCAACAAGTCCGTTGGTGGTGATGATGAGAGGAAGAATTGTTGTTGAGGTAAGCTGGTATATTTCCTTCAGCTCAAATGCAAGGTCATGATATCTGACAATCTTTTCAGTGTGCGCTTTGTTAGCATTATCATCCGCTGGTATGGTTATATCAAGTATTGTCACCTTCTTGGGATGTTTTTCGAAGATGACGATGTCGGGTCGGTTGTGGGCAATCGATCTGTCCGTGGCGAAAGGATGGTCCCAGTAAAGCTTTACCCTATCATTCTCCATAAATGCCCGAGGTGAGTATTCATATATTCTTTTTGATGTTCTTAGCAACCCGTACTTTATGGCGATGGCCTGATGGTATGCCTTAGCCATAGCATTGTGGCGGTCTGTATATGCCCTGGGCGCGAGTACAGGACATGACGACGTTACGTGTTGTATAGATTCAACGGACTGCGAGCATTTACGACATCTATCATTGGGTATATGTAATCCTGCTATATTTTTCAGATATGACTTTGTTGGAACAACCTGATCCTGAATGGCTGCTAGTCTGCCTTCCGTCTCCGCATACAGGTGCCCATTTCTGAGGTAAGTAAGGGACCTTTCCCGATCAATGTCATTTCTCTTTAAGGCCGTTGGATATCTGCCGTGGAGTGCTTTACCATGCCACTCTTCAGCCAGCTGTGCGATATCAGGGGGTGGCGATTGTTGGTCAGAGGATGCCAGGTTCAGAGCTGTGATGTCCTCGTCTTCTCTGATGATTGCTTGGAAGAAAGGTGTGTTTTTTGTGTGTATGTATCGCCTGAGTTCTTTCGTTGCTCTATAGTGCGCGGCCTCTATGTTTTGCAGTCCTCTCCCGCCATCCTTCCTGGCTATGTATAATCTGTTCACAGAGGCATGGGGGTGGTGTATTCCATATTTCGTTAGAAGCCTTCGTACCTGAGTGTCAATTGCTTTCAGATCCGAAGTCGACCACTTGAGGATTCCGAAGGAATATGCCAAACAAGGTATTGCCCACGTGCTTATCGATATAAACATCGCCTTGGCGTTAAGTTTACTTTGCAAAATCTTCGTCACTCTATTCATGAACTTTTGCTTGAAGGCGATTTTTGCTTCAGATGTTTTTATATCTAGACCCTGTTTTATGCCCAGGTATTTGTAGGTTTCCTCCGGGCCTAGTCTCTGTATTTTCAGTTCATCTTGTATTAGCATTGCTTCTCCTGTCGTTAGCTTTCCCCTTTTCACATGTAAGACCGCGCATTTATCCAACCCCATTTCCATTTTTATCGTCTTGCTGAAGGATGCCACAATTTTCAGCTGTCTCATGAGTTGTTCTTCGTTGGTCGCGTACAGCTTGAGATCATCAATATATAGTCGATGATTTATTTTTATGTTATTTCTTCTTTCTATTATGTATCCGTAATTCGAGTTGTTCAGCAGCTTACTCAGAAAATTTATCGCCAGACAAAACCAAAGGGTGCTCAGCTTGTCTCCCTGAAAGATCCCTCTTTTGATAATTATTTCATCTGTCATATAGGCGCCTTCATTCGTGTTCACTCGTAGTTTTGTCTTCCATGTTTCCATAAGATGTTTCAGCAGATCGATTATGGTCTTCGAGACTCCGTATAGTTGTAAGGTTTTAAGGAGCCATGAGTGTGGTATCGAGTCGAAGGCCTTCTTGTAATCGATCCACGCTATGGATATATTCCGCTGTTTCTTTTTGGCCTGTTTTGTTATTAAAGAATCGACGACAAGTAACTCTTTGCATCCTTGTGCATCCCTGAGACATCCGGTTTGTTCACGTGCCATGATGTTATGTTTATCTATATGTTTCCATATGTGGTGTGTTAGTACCCCTGTCAGTATTTTATATACCGTTGGTAGGCACGTGATTGGTCTATAGTTCTTTGGGTCGCTATTTTTTGTTCCTTTGGGTAACATGTGGGTTACGCCAAGTGTGATGTGTTCAGGTAGTATCGAGGGATCTACAAGAGCTTTTTGGAAAATTCTGGCAAGGGTTTTGTGTGTTGAGTTGTAGTTTTTCCACCAGTAATTCTGTATTCCATCGGGTCCTGGTGCTGACCAGTTACTCGCCTTTTTGAGTGTAATCTTTATATCCTGTTCAGTTACTGTTACTCGTTCCATGATGAATTTGTCTTTGTCCTTTTCTGCTTCTTGGATCCAAAAGGCTTCGTCGTCATGCTGTTCATCTCGACTCCAGATGTCCTTCCAGAACGCGTGCATTTCTTCTTTCTTCGGGAATTTACCTTCGGGAGTTATTTCCTCTTCCAGTGAACGATAAAATTGTTTTGGGTTCTTATAGTAGAGTTGATTGTTCCGGTATCTTTTTACTCTTTCATTATATCTACGGATACGATTTCCTAAAGCCTTTGCCTTTTGTTTCAGGGTGTCACAAGCTGTCATAAGGTCCTGTTTTCGCTGTTCATTTCGGCTTTGGATATGGAGTTCCGATGTTAGACGGGTGACCTTTTTTTGGAGCTTCCTGGTTGGGGATGGAGTATTAAGGTAAGTATGTAACGTACCAATTTTATTACGAATAACATTTATTTTCCTTCTAGACGTATTTTCCATGGCGGTGGTGCATTTTTCGTTGTTGTGTCACCATTATTTTCCCTAATCCTAATTTCATTTTCTTCACAGACAGTCAGTGCCCCTGCATATACCCAATCAATGACTTCTTCCAGGGTGGAGTTTTCTTTGATGTTGGCCTCTATTATTGCATTTGTTCTTTGCACACTTTCCAATATCTTCCTCGAACCCTTCAACCGAGGTATTCTTGGTCTCTCCTGGGGAGTTGTATTCCCATACATCTGCATTTGTTTCAGGAAAATTTTAGTGGTGTTTTCTAACTGGGGGATTGTTAAGATCTCTGTTTCCTCTGGTGGGGTTTCCTCGATTTCTGGTATGCCAACTTGGACTGGTGCATATGGACTCATACTTTTCCGGATTGTATCCAGTTCAACATTGGAGAACTTCTCGTTCTGAAGTATCCACCTCACTCTGTTTGAGAGTAGGTTTGGATACGACAGTTTACTGGGGTTTATATTATTCCAGGTTGTGCTGAGTATTTCCCTGTATGTTCGGGTGGTTGTCCGTTGAAGTTCCTGTGCTATGTAATGAGTACGCATTAGAAGGATATTCTCCTCTTCCGTCCAGCGTACTCTCCTATCTCGTGTTGGAACATCAGCGGGACGGTTTCGGGTCCCGTCCAAGCTAATGCTCCTTCTTTCCCTTCTGAAGGGGATTGAGTCCTGGCTTACGGTGCCATCTCGGGGGGCTGCGCCGCTCGCCCCACAGCTTTCCCCATCAGGCTCTACCTCTGGACGGCTCCGAAGAGGGCCAGCCCGCTGCCCTCTACCGCCCTGATTCATACTTCGCGTAATGGGAGCAACAAATTCTTCAACTTCCAGGCTGCCAACCTTGGAAGTTGGGCAACTCGGGTATGCGGGGGCGTCACTCCCCGAAAGCACATGGCTCCCCTGCATATGCATATATATATATATATATATATATATATATATATATATATATATATATATATATATATATATATATATATATATATATATATATATATATAGTTATGAAGTGTCATTCTCACCTCCAAAATAGAAACTCCTTATGCGTTGTCACTTCATATATAACGTTGTCACCTCCGATTTCGGAGGTGACAACGTTTCGACTTGTTTCTTAGCTTGTTGGACTCAGGAGACTTCAGGGATCAACATATCAAAAAATCGATTTGAGGTCACTACGCACCCCATTTCTGTACAGTACAATCTTTTAGTTCGAGGGTATATCACGGGCGCTAGTGTGCCGAGCAGTATACGAAGGAAACACTCTAGGATACGCGCCAAGCGTAGTGGCCTCCAGAAATGGCAACGTTGGTTTTCACGCGCTCTCGAACCATATGCTCCCAGGCGGCATTATCAAAGCAACTTTTTATGGCATTCTTTCGTAGTTTATTAGGGAGAACTATTCAGTAACAATAACATTGACTTCTTCATCGAATTGGAAGATTATTATTTCTCATCGTATGTATCTGATCCGTTGGATATTTTTATGCCAACCAAGATATCAATTGATGCTAGGAAATGAGATATTATTGTATTATATATAATCTAGAGATGAATCAGGTGTAATATTTTGCATTATTATTCTAACATTTGTTACTAATACAACAAGTTAGTTAAATGATTGTTTTTTGATGAAGAGAAAATATATCCAATCCTTGCAAGACTTCCATAAGTAAGATAACTCTCGAACGAAATGAGATGAAGAATTGAAGTTTGCAAGGTAGGTTTGGGCCGTAAATATCCCAGCCAGTTTCACTTCTGGGCAAAATCGGGCTGGCTGTTTCGGAGCCATTATTTGAATTATTGCTTTCCCAACTTGAACAATACTGATCTGATCAAATTGAAACTGTGTAGTTATTCTGAAGAAATATAATGAAGCAATGACGTGAAATTTGTACTCTTCGGCACGCTTGTTCACTTTGGAAAATTTGAATTGAATTATAAGTGCTAGCTCAATGAATAGAGCTTTTGATTCCACCATTCACTCTTGGGTGAGGAATTAACAGTGCTTTGCCTAAAGTGGCGTAAGCAAAGACTAGCAAAGCCTGCATATAAGACAACTGATGATAACTAAAATAGTATAATCATAATCATGTCATTAGCAAAGCGCGCCAAAACTTATTGACTTCATTATAGAAAAGGAAATAAAGTGAGGTCATTCTGCTTTGACACGCTTGCTAGTGACATGATTATGAATATAGGATTTCACTGTGACGGGTAGGTTTTCCACATGGAGACTCCTCAGAAGCTCCTAGGGCGTTTTTCTAATTAGGAGAATCAGTTGCGTTCCGTGTAGGCTTTATTATTGTGTCCTTACGCCTCCAGAGCACAGTTTGTGTTTGAATGCTGGACCCTACTGTCTGATTAGAAACTGTCTTTCCGAGCCACGGGATTGAACCCGAGACCTCTGGTTCCGAGTCAAACACTCTACTAACTGAGCTAGAAGCACGCATCATTAAATTAAAATTAGTCAACGTGCGTAAGTGCCGTAGAGTACTGACTTCACACCAATCCTTTTTATATTTTTGTCCGAATCATTCGATCTAATTGAAACTGACCACCACTTTGTAGAATCACGACCTGGAAATGCAGTTTTGTATATATCGGATAACTAGGAACAACAAATATTAGACTATGTGATCAAAATGAAACTTAGTAGTTCACTCAGCACGACCATTATCGCTCGAAATGAGTTAGAGGGTTCAATTTTGTAGAGTAGGTTTGGGGCATAAATATCTCGGGTGGGATCATTAGTTGGTGTTGAATAGTTGAGTAGCCATCTGAAATTCTGTTTTTCCAATAATTCAAAAAATACTGATCTGATCAAATTCGAACCCATTAGTTATTTGAAAAATAGCGACACATAGGCGCATGAAATATTTCGTTAGCATCTAGAAAATAAATATCAGAAAGCTCTTATGTGGGGTCAGCCTTCTTTAGCATGCTTGTTAATGACAATATTCAATTCTGATTTGTCAGCATGAACAACCACGCAAAAGTACACATACCTCACGTCAGTGTTTTTTTTTTAATTTTTTTTTATATATAGCACAATCAAGGAAAGGGGAAAGACCATAAGAAAAAGGATCTATTCAATTGGTACTCTTGGAGAACACAGAAATTTCAATATAGCCTTATTTCTTGGTTGGTTTGTATTAGATATACCTACAATTTATACGCTCTAATATATCTTCTTAGTCTGTAAAAATGAAAATGTTGCTTAAATAATACACGGAACACGAAATAATTGGAAAATCATGGACGTGAAGTATACTTTAGCAAACCTGATCGAATTTAAAGCCATTCCGAAACTGAAATCACCTGAGGCTACTTGGCTCCCAGGAAAGAAAATGATATTTTCCGCATATTTCCACCAATATAGATCCGATCGAGTACAAATTTGAAAGTTGGCTGTAAAATAAGTTTCTGAATGCCCTTTCAAATCTTGGGATATCTAATAGATGATTTCTGGGATAAAGATTTCTTTCAATTTTAAGTCACACAAACCTTAAGAAATTTTGCATGAATGTTTGTTTCAGTATTTTCCAACAACCTACCGAGTTTCAATTAAGTCAGATCAGTAGCTTTCGAGTTTTTGGAAAATCACAATTCAGATAGCTGTAACCTCTGAAACTATCTAACGGATTTCGCTCATCCGGGATATTTGGATAGAATTTATATTGACCTCCGATTATTATTCATCAGGTAGTCGAAACTAAACGTTTAAGACTATTTCCGACAACACATTCGAAGAATAGAATATTTTGATCAAAATAATTGACAGGGACAGGAAAAGAAGCGACCCAAAAAGGGAATCAAACACAGCCCGCAATTCTTCAGACTTACTCAGGACAGTAAGCAGACAGACTATACCCAGACTTCATGAAAGGTCAATTCACTTGTGTATAATGATGAGTGCAAAAGTTGAAAATTCAAGCCTAAAGAATAATTTTTCTCCGAAATTCTTCCGAAATTTTTCTTCAATCCCACAATTGTATGGAGTTCGATATGGAATAATGTTTCTAGGTCAACCTTCCCCTTGTCAGATTGATTTGTAATTTTGTCTCGGGAAATATTCATGAATAACAAATATGTGCACTATAAAAAAATTCAGAATCGAAAATATTTAGTTTTATTAATATTTTTCCCACAAAGATCATTTCTCCTCGAGAATCGAGGAGTTATTAAGAATATTCAATAATTGGAAAACGAGACCTATTGAATGTAACGGTGTTTTCAAAAGAGGAATAGATCACTTATTCTAGTCAAATAAATGATAGATTTTATTTTTCGTTTATACTATTGATGTGATTTTAAGATGTGTGTACCCATTCGTAAGTTTTCAAAATTCGAAAATATTCATCAATTTATGTTTTTCGAAGGAAAATCAATTGGATGTCGAATAAATTTACTTCACCGATTATTTGCAGAAAAAAATTCTGACTGGGAAGGCCATAGTCCATATACCAAAAAGTCTGATGAGTGCTCAGTGCATAGAGTGAACCGGTGATCTAGTCAAACGCTAATGGCTACCATTCAGTGTCTGGTCAGATATGGAGAGTGATGTGCCTAAGCTGGCGTGAGGATACAATAACACAACCTTCACAGAACACGACTGATTCTCCTAATTAGTACAAGCTCCTAGGAGCTTCTGAGGAGTCCCTTCGGGGAAGACCTGGGTGTTTCAGTATAATCTTAATCATGTCAATAGCAAGCATGCCGAAGCGGACGTCAGTGCCTTTTACTCAGAACATGGTGCTTATCAATTCGCCCAAATGTCTGTAATTTTCTAATTTTTGGCTGCAAAATAGTCTCAAACGTTTTGGTTCGACTCATGGAATGCTGTAATTATAATTTGCTGATGTACGTATATCCACCATATGAGGACAGTCATAGAACTACGTTTTGAATTTGACTTTTAATGATGCAGTTCTATCATAAAAATATATTTTGGTATCATTCTCAACTCTGAGAAACCAATACTTTCGGAGATATGATTTGTCAAAGTTTGAATAACTATTGAAAGGTTTTTTCTGGGTTTTCTCTCCCAAACAAATAATTAATTTTTATTTTATAGATATTTTTCAGAGTTTGGGAGAGAAAACCTAGAAAAAAACCTTTCAATAATGAGTATACCTCCCACAGTATCCTTTAATGATTATTTGAATAGCTACTCGCTAGTAGTTTGATAAGAGTACCAAAGCCCCTGTCCAAGGAGCTTTCCGACTTAGGACCCACCTAGGTCCTAAATTCTAAAGATTTTCGTTAAGTGTCTGACGAAGGATTCTAAGAAATTCTACGATATAGTTGTTTCTTCGTTGATGTTGTTTCGTTGTTGTTTGTTAGGCAACATTGTTCAGTTGATTGCTTCTGACAAATATCTTGTGTTTCTTGCGCAGAAGCAAATCACAAAATAACTAATTTTTATTTTATAGATATTTTCCAGAGTCTGGGAGAGAAAACCCAGAAGGGAACTTTTTAATAATGAGTATACCTTCCACAGTATCCTTTAATGATTACTTAATCATAATCATGTTTATAGCTCTTGCACTAAAGCAGATTGACCCCACGTTAATGCTCTCTTAGCTTTTTCTTTCATTGTGAAGTCAATCTGCAATTGGCGCGCTTGGTATGAACATGATTATGGTTATGATTATACTGCCCCTCCAAAGTCTTCCCCATAGAGATCCCTCAGCAGCTTCTAGGAGCTGGTGTGAACAAGGACGGACGGACAGAACTGAATTTGACCTCGGATTAATGACCAGTGAGTCGAACTCAATCGTTTGAGATCATTTTCGCAAAAAAATCTAAAAATATAGACATTGTGTCAAAATGATAGCACGCTGTTCCTTGCGGAACATGCGTGCAAAAAGAAGGTTGTGGTCAGGGGACCCTCGTTATTAACGAAGTTGCTTACATCCATTCTACAAATCCGAATATAATTTGATAAAGATCATTCAAAGAATGTTATTTATGAATTCGTCACGAAAAATGGGACACAAAAGAATCATATGTTGGCTCAGTATCAGACCCCCATGACCTGTCTGCGGAATTCACTTCCTCCCTAGCACAAGGAATTCCAAAAATAGCCAGCTTACTTATGCGCATGCGAAGTTTACTCGTCACTGAAAGTGCTTTCTTTCATGCTACTGGCCCGCAAAACCGCAAACAAACCGTTTGCTCATGCACAAAACGAAGATTGCGCGAAAAGGTGAATTGCAAAATTGGTCCATGAGGCACTGCAAATCAGAAAGAACGCTATTTCTCTGAAACTGACGTGCACGCCCACATAATTACTATCAATTTTTCCTCGGAAACTCTCAGAATATTGGCTCAGCACCGGACCCATGACCGCTAGACGTAGAGCACTCCCAATCTAACTTGTACAACACTCGTGGCTGTCTTCTCAAAATCACACTTCACTCAAAACTCCAATTCTCCAGCATCGAAAGAACAGATATTTCAACTTAAATCCGCAAATGTGCAGACCTTTCGAGGGGATTCTATAAAGGAATGTAATCCTGCTCCTCAAAATACCACTCCTCCCAGAAGAAGACTCCAGTAGTTTTCTCACTTCTCAGAAACTCCGCTATCTCCTCGAAACAGGCTTGCAAACATAGTTGACATGAGGAAGTAAATAATACCTTCTTCAAATCCGAATCTGATTTGAAATAGATCTTCCGAATATAGTTATTGATGAATTGGTCTCAGAGACAGGGTACATACATTTCAATTCGGAAACAACGCTATTTCCTCGAATCTAACTTGTCCGTGCACATAATTTCCATTTAAAACCTCACAATATCGCCTCAGCACCAAATCCATGACCCCTAGACGTAAACCTCTCCTAGCATAAGCCATATAACCCAAAAAGAGCTACTTCTTTTCATAGCATGCGTAATCTACTTGTGGCTGAAATTCCTTTCAAAATCTCACACCTCACACAAAACTCGGATTCTTCAACACCAGCGGTTCAGGGGATATCACCGCTTCAATCCACGCATGCGCGAACCCTCCCAAGAGGATTCCATGGAGGAATAGTATTCTGCACATCAGAACCCCAATCATCTCATACGAAAATTCCAGCAGTTACATCACATAAAGAAAAATGCCCGAATGGGGTAACATTAATTTCAAAATTTGCTCTAGGGTCACGGCATGGACACTCTAACTCGGAAACAACGCTATTTCCTCCAAACTGGCTTGTCCGTGTACAGAATTGCCATGAATTTCCTTTTAAAATCTTACAATATCAGCCCAGCACCAAATCCATGACTGCTAGACATAAAACACACCCAACATAAGTCATAAAACCCATAAACAGTTGCATCTCCTTTGCGCATACGTAATTCACTCATGGCTGGAAGTCCTCTCAAAATCACAAACCTCACACCAAATTCCGATTCTCCAACACCAGTGGTTCAGAAGATAGAGCATCTTAAATCCACGGATGCCCCACACAAGTAGATTTTTTCGATGAATAGCATTATCCAACTCAAAACCCTCATCATCTTAGACGAAAACTCCAGCGGTTAAATCATTTCTCGTCTGCTCATGCGAATAACATAAAATTGGTACAAGCCCTGTGGACAGGAGCTTTCTTGCGCTCTAGTTCAAACAGACAACTTATATTTCCTAAAGTATTGGTTTCTCAGAGTTGAGAATTATATCAATGTATTCTTATGATAGAACTACATCATAAAGGAAATTCAATTCACATAATGGTTTATTTATCAAGATTAACTGAACAATCTGAGAATGAGAACTGCACCATGGAAGAAATCAAATTAAAATAGCTGAAATGAATTTTACTCTCTCTAATAGAACAGGATGACATGTACGAGTATGGACACAGAGCATATAATAAAGCTTAGATAGAATAATTATAGCATTCTGTGAAAACATAGAAGTACGATTCATTATCGAAATTTCGAAAATTCATATCTTCGAAAGTATTAGCTTCTTGGAGTTAAAAATGACATCAGTGGATTTTTATGGTGAAACTGCATCGTAAATGAGAATTGAATTTGAGATATGTTGCTTAAAAAAAATTTTTTTTTCGTTACTCGAAAACCGTCTGACCTATTTTGCGCAATAACAAACATAACCGAGATATTTATTTCCCTAACCTACTCTGAAAATTTCAACTGCCTAGCTCATTCCGTTCGAGAGTTATGGTAGAATTTTTTTTTTAATTAAAATTTTTTTTTTTACACTTTGCGGTCACCTGGTCAATACAAAACTTCATATTCGTATAAAAGTCATGATTCTACAATTTGGTGCTAAATTTCAGATAGATCGAGTGATCGGTTTCGGAATTATTCATGAAAAATTTTTTTACTAAAATCGGCCCTAATTCCGAAACCGCTCGATGGATTTTGCCCATTAACGAACTTGTCCCAGATATTTACGCTACAAACCCATCTTTCAAATTTCAATCCTCTAACTCCTTTCGTTCGAGAGTTATCGTGCCTACGGCCGGCCGGCCGGCCGGACAGAGTTGATTTCGACCTCGGATTCTTGATCAGTGAGCCAAATCGTTTGAGACCATTTCCAGCCGAAAATTCGAAAATTACAGACATTTGGGCAAATTGATAAGGACTCTGTTTCGAGGAACTAGAGCGCCAAAAATGCCCGAAAGAGACACTAGACTGTTTCCTTGAAACTGGCTTGCAAACTGACAGAATTGACATGAGGTGTTAGTATGGCCTTTCAGTAACACACTCAGTCGCTCAACGTTCAGACAAATTTCGAAAATCAATTTAATATTCCACACATCTTTCACGCATTAATTCATTTGCCGCGGTAGTAATTCTTCCATATTGTAATCAGTTACACTCGTATATATAGCATTGATACAGATAAATACAGGTTTCAGAAATATTCTTGAAAAAGGTTTTTACTAAAAATGCCCGTAACTACGAAATCGCTTGGTGGATTTCGCCCATTAAAGAACTTGACCGGTATATTTATGCTCCAAAACTACCCTGCAAATTCCAATCCTCTAGCTAATTTCGGTCAACAGTTATCGTGCTTAGGGCCAGCCTGCCGGCTGGACCAGACGGACTGAATTGAATTTGACCCCGGATTATTCATCAGTGAGTCGAACTGAATAGTTTGATATCATTTTCGGCAAAAATATCGAAAATTACAGCCATTCAAGCAAAACGATAACGCGTTGTTCCCCATAACATACGCGCAAAAAGTGGGAAAGCCTTGGGGACAGGAGCTTCGGCGCTCTTGTTCAAACTTTGACAAATCATATCTCCGAAAGTATTGGTTGCTCAGGAATAATGTAAATAGATTATTCTGATAGAACTGCATCATAAGTATAATTGCAGAGTAAGAGGAAGAAATGTTGTTGGCAGCTCTTAATTGCCAAATCAGTGTGATTCCATATAAATTTCCAGTTCATTTTGGATGCAACCACCGAATTAAATCCACAATTAAGCTAATCGAAGCTTCGTGAAACCCACCATAAATATGCTAGATGCCGAGCGAATACTGAAGCCAAGCAGCGTCGGGTGCGGTTAGTACTTGGATGGGTGACCGCTTCGGAACACCGCGTGCTGTAACCTTTTTCCAATTTGGCCATTATACGTCAATTTTCAAGAATTTTTGTAATTAATTTCAAAACGTAAGTCTATAACTCACATCATGTTGGATTTACATACATCAGCAAATTATAATTATGTATAGTATTCTATGAAATCATAGAATCAAGGATAATTATTGAAATTTTGAAGAATCATTCTCCGAAGGTATCAGTTTGTCAAAGTTGAGAATGACATCAAAGGATTGTTATGATGAAACTGCATCTCAAAAAAGTTAATTTGAAATTTGTTATGTAAAAAATTTTTTTTTCGTTACCCCGAAACAGGCCGATTTTGTTCAATTACAACCTAACCTAACCTAATCTAACCTAACCGAGATACTTATCTCCCACACCTTTCTGAAAATTTAAACTGTTTTGCTGATTTCGTTCGAGAGTCATCGTGGTTACAGAATCGATTTTGACCAGGGATCAGTGAGTCGAACAAAAATGTTTAAGAGCATTTTCAGCCAACAAATCGAAAATTACAGACGTTTGTGCAAATTGATAAGCACACTGTTCCGAGGAACAAGAGCGCCAAAAATAATGTCTATGACTCGTGTAGGAATAACTATTCTGATAGGCATGCATACAAACATTTTTGATTCGTAAAAGAATATCCGTGTATTAAGCACTTGATTCAGAAATAACTTGGCACTTATGCAATGTGCACACATGTTTCGAATTATAAGTGATCCGTTACATCTGATACGAGATTTGATATTTATTGACCTAAAACCCAAACACCCTCGTACTTACTCATGATGAAGTATCGAAGATGAAAATGTATTCCAGATTCCAGATTTAAACTCTCTATAGATCAAATCTATATTGTTCAAAATATTGGGAAAAATATCTTTTGCTGGAAGCAAAATTTGATTCTGTCCGGCCGGCAGTCCATCGCCACGATAAAGACTTAAAATTTTCAGGGTAGGTTGCGTATCCCAATACGACGGACAAGTTCGTTAATGGGCATAATCGGATAAATGGTTTTCGAGTAATAATTTTGTTTTCAACCAATACAAATCCGATCAAATTGAAACTGGTGAGTAGTTGTAGAATACAAATCCAGAGCCGTTTGTGAAATTTTGTGAGAATCGTATCACCAGAAAATAAAAAAGAAATTATCAAAAAATATTATTTATGTCACTATAAAATGAGAACGAAAAGATATAGAGACTTGAAATTTTCAGGTTAGGTTGCGCATCCGAAAGCAACATTTTCGTTTGTTAATAGGCATAATCGGCCAAACTGTTCTGGAGCTATACCCTTCTGAAATTTGATTGTTGTTTGCTCAAAAACTAGAAAAATACAGAACCAATCCAAATCATGCATGGTTACCAGTTGTAGAATGCCAACGTTAAAACTCTTGCAAAATTTCGTGAGGATCATATCACTAAAAAATTTTTAAAAAATCATTTAAAAAAATTCTATCTATCAGAAACTATTCTTCCGACATCGCTGAAATTTTGCGAGAGCCTTCAAAACCGAACTCTACTGCCAAATTCCACGTTTGAACACGATCGGATCTATATTGTTGGATATCCAAGCAGCCTTGTGTGAGTTCAGTAGCTGGATTGTTGAACGTTGCCTCGATAACTTTCGAAAGAATTCGAAAGAAAAGAGATAGCGACTTGCAATTTTCAGGTTAGGTTGCACATCTCAATGGGAGAGTTAAGTTCGTTTTTGGGTATAATCGGTTTCGGAGTTATACCCACCTGGAATATAATTTCCTCAATAACTCAACAAATATAGACTCGATTGAATTGAAGCTTGGTAACTAGTTGCAGAATATCGACATAAAGACGTTTGTAAAATTTTGGAAGAAATATTCCCCTAGAAAATTTCAGAAAACTTGCGAGATAAAAAATAGGTTCAATCACCGACGTAAAGTCAGGAGAATGGACAATAGAATATACGAGCAACAGCTCTCCTGCCTTCTCGTTAGTGCTTGAAACAATTTTTGAATGAATAGTTTTTCCTCGTATGGAATTATTAATTAGTCAGTCACAGCGTATTGTTCTTGAAAGTACTTAGTTGTCTGAAAAATTTTAGGAAAACTATCAAAGAATTTAGGAGAGACTTTTTCGACGTTTTCATGTGATAAAATCTGGGTGTTTGGATTTCCCAATAACTTTTTTTTTGGGGATTATTATCTCACAATTCCTAGAGAATCTCGTAATTAAATATTTTACTTATTCTTTACAGAGGATCGATGATATGAAGATAGCGGAGTGCGATTTTTGCAAGTTATAATTATACTAGATGCGGTACACCTAACTTTAGATATTTATTTCCCAGAAAAATTACAAAAATAATTTCTTCATGTAAAGATTATCAATAAGGTCTATTTTTTAATTGGAAAATAAAGAAAATATGTATATATATATATATCAAATGAAACAAAACGAAGTATATAACAGTGGAATTACTAACTTTCGTTCACTCATTTTAGTGTTGCGAAGAAATAATGCCAACATTTTTCATTCAGAGTACTCATGCAATTCCAAGAACGCATTTCTCTCAATCAGTAACTTTTTACATAATGGATATTGTATACCAAAAATATGAGCTACTGAAAGCGTATTAATTTTTTGAATTCACCTATTGATAGTTAACAAATACAAACGTCGTGGACAAAACATTATAAATTTTAAGGAAATTTTTTATCGGAATCAAATACTCAAGAATGCCATAAAACTTGCCAATACTAATTGCATTGAAAACAATGCTATGATTTGCGGTTTATAATCATAGATTTTCAGTTTTCAAATCGACGTTCATTTATTCCTAGCTAGATCATGAAACTTATACATTAATTCCTGTCTGCTGAATTTGAAGCGTGTGGAATTCCCATGTTTATTACTCATCCCTTTCATGACATTAACTACTCATAAATCAAACGGAGGAAGAACCGCTGCATTGCATATATAGGATAATATTTAACCTTTGTACCTTGTGGCCTCCGCAGATCTGGCAACCTGGCAGGAGGTAATAGCGTACTACTAATACAAAATATATGCGGAGGAGACAAGGTCTGGTCCGTATAAGCAACATTTTTTTGGGGGAAATCATTTCCCCTCTTTAGGAATCCTGATTCTTCATCTTCCCCTCTTGATCTATAAACAAGAATTATTTCGATAGGACATCCCCTTTACCCGGAGGTCAGGTCGCCTAATGAACTTAACGGAGGTGAGAACGAACTACGAATCTATATATATATATATATATATATATATATATATATATATATATATATATATATATATATATATATATATAGATATATATATATATATATATATATTGTTCTTAACTTTACATTAATTTTTGTTAAGTTCATTTTTGACGCAACCATCGAATTAAATCCACAATTAAGCTAATCGGAGCTTCGTGAAACCCACCATAAAAATGCTGTAGAAATAAACAAACGACAACTCTAGAGGAGAAATTTTCCCTAGATTCGTGATTTCTAATGATTAAAAATAAAATGTTTAGAATAATTGAAGATGAATTTTGAAATTTTTGAAAATAAAACTCAAATAATACTTATATTGATGACAAGAAATGAAATTCATATGAAATTTATAAATTAAATTGAAATTTCTGGAATATCTTATCAAAAACTTTTAAAATCCGTACACATGAAACTTTGATGATAAGAATATCTTTTGAACGGTTAATCGCATCGCCAAAACATAGGAAACCATTTTTATAGAGCAGTTAATTTCCAACAAAAATTTGTATTGCGCATTCTGTAAAAGTCATTTATTGTCGAGTTATAAAATTCATGAACAAAAATTAAATTTGTCTTAAAATAATCAAAATTAAATCCTTGATATCTTTCAAATGGTGAGGTTTACGGAAAAAATATAACATACTTTTTTTGTAGAGCATTAAATTTCCTAAAAAATTCTCTTGGAACATTTTTCTGTTCAATCGATAAATGATGAGGTATGAACTTTTTTCTATTGGACTGAGAAAAAAATACAAAACTGCGATGCGGAGGATCTTCCTATTGAAATTAAGAGCTTATGCTTGGTGAGAATTTTGTTAAGGTGTCTAGCAAACTATTTTCCGTGTTACTTGTAAAAAAAAATAATCGATTTTTTTGACCCACCTCCATATATATATATATAGAAATATGGATCATGCGGAGTAATATATATATATGGAGAGGAATCTCCAATATTATGAATCCGATCGTGTTCAAACTGAGAATTTGGTAGTTGAGTTAGGCTTTGAAGGCTCTCGCAAAATTTCAGCGATGTCGGACGAATAGTTTCTGATGTATAGAATTTTTTCAAAATTTTCTAGTAATACGATCCTCACGACATTTTGCAGAAATTTCCGCGCCAGAATTCTCCAACGAATTAACATGTTTGAATTGGATCGGATTCGTAGTTTTCGAGTTATTGAGGAAATAACAACCAAATTCCAGACAGTTTGATGGCAAAATTATATATTATTATATGCCCATTAACGATCTTGTATGTCGTATTGGGACACGCCACCTACCCTGAAAATTTCAAGTCGCTATCTCTTTCTATTCTTCAGTTATCGTGGCAACGGCCAAACAGACAGAATAAAATTTGAGCTCGAATTCTTCATCAGGGAGTCAAACCCAATCGTTTGTGACCTTTTTCGGTAAAAAAATCAGAAATTACAGCAAAATGCTAACGCGATGTTCCCCAGAACATACGTGCTGAAAATTTCAAGTCGCTATTTCTTTCTGTTCTCAAGTTATCTTGGCAACGGCCGGCCGGCCGGCCAGAATCAAATTTGACCCCAAATTCTCCATCAGTGAGTCGAACCTAATCGTTTGAGACCATTTTCCGCAAAAAATTCGAACATTACAGACATTTGGACAAAATGATAATGCGATGTTCACCAGAACACGGACGTAAAAAATATTCGAGCAAATTTATCGAAATACAGGTAGATCTGTGGCTGTGAGATTAAAAATTTGGTTTTGTGCGTATTTATTTCGAATTCATTCTATATAATGTTATATCACATTACAATGCACACAATATTTATGATTTGCAACACTGCCTCTTAAATAAGTCATGTGTCTCCACTGGTTCAAACCCCAATAATTCATAATAATTCGCACATCGTTTTATAATAACTGGTGATTAAATTTTGTCATTGATAAACTAGTTGACGATAACTCAAGCTTCATATACAGGGTCTTTCACGAGGAACCTCACCCACGGGAAACTACTGAACGTATTTTCATGAAATTCAGCACTTATAAGTACTTCACGATACTGATGAAATCTAAAATATTTTCAAGGCATGGCCACCTCCGGTTTTTCCGGAAATGACGTCAACTTCCGTTTATCAAATTAGAACACCATTTTTTCATTGCAGAAATAGATTCCTTAGAAAATTTCGAGTTATTCTGATGTAACATTTTTCAGTTTTGGTTGGAAAATTCTCTCTGAGCGGGAAAATTCGAAAAAAAATCGAAAATAGAGCTCCGCTGAAACAAGAATAACTTCGAGGTTTTTGGATGGAAAATTTTCATTTTTGGGATTTTTCAAGATGTAAGATTGATGTATCCACTTTGAAAATCGAAATCGCGATTCATGATACAGGGGGTGAAAATATCACTTTCAATGTTAGGGATGACAAAATCGTGAAAAATCAATTTTTTCAAATTAGAACCCCATTTTTTTATGGCAGATATTGAATCTACGTCAAAAAATAATGTGAGTGTATGCATCACACCCTTGCCCTAAAATGGATATTTTCTGAGTTATTCACAAAAAACTGTTTTTCGTCTTGAATTTTCAGCTATTTCTTTTCCCTTCACGCCAAAAAGATGAAATTTTCAGGAACTGTTATTTGAACCATGCTGTAGATTTTTCACCCCTTCTCGAAACCGACTTCAAGTTACTATTAGGAGAACCATGGCAAACTCTCGCAGTTATAACTAGAGAAGATGCTCAAAGTTTTGACCGTTAATTTCTAGACATTTATTTATATGTCTCAGGAATGCTTCGTGCGTTGCTCTTCTTATTTCATCGGGAGGAAGAGATCTGCAAAAGTGTTTACAAACCAAATTGAGTTTCAAAACTATGAATCTAAAAATCTAAACAAACCTGAACGCATTTCTGACTCGTTCTATGCAGTCCTCTTTATCAGTCAGGGGAGTTGAGTAGACAATGTTTTTATCCTACCCCAAACATAATAGTCTAAAGGAGTTAAATCGGAAGAACGTGGTGGCCAAAGATATGGACCATTGTTCGCCAACCATCGATCTTCAAATAGCCTGTAGAGGATATTTGACACATTGAGTGAATTGTGTGGAGGCGCGCCATCTTGTTGATAAATAGATGGCGAATTTTGATTCGAATTTGTATCGGAAACTTCTTTATTTCAACTAATCGGCCATCGGTTTTCTCTCCAGTGATAAATAAATAATTCCTTATGAACCATATGCAAACACTTACCATGTTTTACATTCTTTTTTTTTTAATAATAGATATCATTAATTACATCTGCCAAATTCCTCTTTATTCAGTAGCATTTTGTGTTTACTATTAATTTGGTGATAATTCGTATTAAGTTATAAAATCGATCACTATGCCTAATTTTACCAATGAAGATTATTGAAATCTCATTCTTCTTCATGGAGAATGTAATAAAGTTGTAGATAGAACGATTCGACTGTTCATTGAGAGGTTTCCTGACCGACCCAGACCAACGAGAGATACCATTAACAGAACCATGACAAACTTGAGAAATGTCGGATCTTTCGTTAAGAAAACTATACACAGAGAAAAAAGTGTAGTAGAAGATGAGAACAACGAAATAACAGTTCTTGCATATTTTCGTGTGAATCCTCAAAATTCTCTCAAAGATGCCGAGATTGATCTGGGATTATCTCAATCGAGTGTTTGGAGAATATTAAAAAAACATAAAATGCACCCATATAAATTCAATAGTGTACAGCATTTGAAGGAAACTGATTTCGTCAGGAGAACAGAGTTTTGCGAAGCTATGATGATTCGATTTCAAGAGAATGAAAACTTTTTGGACTGTATAATTTGGACAGATGAATCTAAATTCACAAAGAATGGTTCTTCCAATAGGCATAACAGTCATTATTGGGATGAAGAGAACAACCACCACTTCAGACAATGGAACTTTCAAGAGACCTGGAGTTTCAATGTTTTTTGCGCCATCAAAAATAATGCAATTCTCGATGTTCACATTTATGATGGGACTTTAACTGGTAAGATAGAACACTACACATGTTTGCATTATTTAAAGAATGTTCTCCCTTAGGAGATAGATATTCTGACATATTGACTCAAATAATTGAGCCGCTAGTACAGAACCATAATGACTTATGGTATCAACAAGATGGCGCGCCTCCACACAATTCACTCAATGTGTCAAATATCCTCTACAGGCTATTTGAAGATCGATGGTTGGCGAACAATGGTCCACATCTTTGGCCACCACGTTCTCCCGATTTAACTCCTTTAGACTATTATGTTTGGGGTAGGATAAAAAATATTGTCTACTCAACTCCCCTGACTGATAAAGAGGACTGCATAGAACGAGTCAGAAATGCGTTCAGGTTTGTTTAGATTTTTAGATTCATAGTTTTGAAACTCAATTTGGTTTTTAAACGTTTTTGCAGATCTCTTCCTCCCGATGAAATAAGAAGAGCAACGCACGAAGCATTCCTGAGACGTATAAATAAATGTCTAGAAATTAAGGGTCAAAACTTTGAGCATCTTCTCTAGTTATAACTGCGAGAGTTTGCCATGGTTCTCCTAATAGTAACTTGAAGTCGGTTTCAAGAAGGGGTGAAAAATCTACAGCATGGTTCAAATAACAGTTCCTGAAAATTTCATCTTTTTGGCGTGAAGGGAAAAGAAATAGCTGAAAATTCAAGACGAAAAACAGTTTTTTGTGAATAACTCAGAAAATATCCATTTTAGGGCAAGGGTGTGATGCATACACTCACATTATTTTTTAACGTAAATTCAATATCTGCCATAAAAAAATGGGGTTCTAATTTGAAAAAATTGATTTTTCACGATTTTGTCATCCCTAACTTTGAAAGCGATTTTTTTACCCCCTGTATCATGAATCGCGATTTCGATTTTCAAAGTGGATACATCAATCTTACATCTTGAAAAATCCCAAAAATGAAAATTTTCCATCCAAAAACCTCGAAGTTATTCTTGTTTCAGCGGAGCTCTATTTTCGATTTTTTTTTCGAATTTTCCCGCTCAGAGAGAATTTTCAAAACAAAACTGAAAAATGTTACATCAAAATAACTTGAAATTTTCTAAGGAATCTATTTCTGCAATAAAAAAATGGTGTTCTAATTCGAAAAACGGAAGTTGACGTCATTTCCGGAAAAACCGGAGGTGCTCATGCCTTGAAAATATTTTAGATTTTATCAGCATCGTGAAATACTTATAAGTGCTGAATTTCATGAAAATACGTTCAGTAGTTTCCCGTATAAATATGGGTGAGGTTCCTCGTGAAAGACCCTGTATTATATACGATATCGTAATTATATTGTACTAGTAACAGATATTTTGTATAGGAAAATTTGTTTCTTTCTTTTATTACCTTATTTCTAGTAATTAATAGAGCATTAAAAGGGCACTTACCTTGTAGGCCAGCCCTTATGAATTGTTGGAACAGCAGTTCGACTGACTTCCTTACGTTCTTCTCTCGGCCTTGTAGTCGTAACCTTATGGCTGATCCTCTTACCACCTGGTCTACTTGGGAAAACTACCTTTAGGCTACCCTTAGTTGTTGTCGATTCCTTAGTACTGGACATAGGGGGTATATTATATTGTTCTGTGGACGATATAATTTTGTCATGCTCTGAAACAAAATTTTTACGTGGTTTATAGCCACTTGGTAGAAGGCTTGTTGGTAAATCTTCAGATTCGATACTTTTTGTATTCGGTTTTCGTGTTGTAAATTTCGGTTTGAATCCTGGCGGTAAAAACGCACTGATGTCATCTTTTTTTGAATTCTCGAATATATCTTCAATACTAATTCTTGGAGTGGTTGATGTTACTTTAGTTTCATATCCTACTGGAAGAAAGGCACTTATATCATCTTGCTTGAAGCTTTCTATGATATCGTCGATTTTTGTGGGTTTCTTCATTGTGGAAGTCACAGATGGTTTATATCCAGGGGGCAAAATCGCACTGTTATGCTGTTGCTTTGCTCCGGTGGAAATATCTTCTATGGATGTTCTTTTAGTTCCGGTAGATGGGGGCTCAATACCGATAGGTACAGCGGCAATTTCATAGTTTTTCATTTTATCCACCAATTTATCTTCTAGAGGCGAAATGGATTTGGTAGTATTCGTTCTAGATACATATGTGGAGGTAGAGGAGGCATTTCTATCGTTTGTATTTCCACTTCCCAGTATTGAGCTTGCTGTAGTCTGTGGTTCTGGCTTGTACCCAGGTGGCAAGAAATTTTTAATATCTACTGGCTTTGCAATTTTCAATAATGAGTCTATAATAGAAAACTCAGTGTTTGACTCAATATCCTTAGAACTGATTGAAATTTCCGTTGGTATTTTGTTTAAAGATCCAAATCTATGGAATGGCGTATCGGCAGATGTATCGTTCACTGCTTTGTTTGCAAACATCAGTCCGTCATTCTCAATCTTTTCATTTTTACTTTCTTTGAAAGTCTTCAATAATTCCGCAACGAGTTCAGAACTGCTTTTTTTTTCTGAATATACATTATATCCGGAGGGCAAGTAAGCACCTGGATCCGCTATTACAATCGAGGGATCACTGCTTGTTATCCCTTCGTTCTTTATAGAATTAGATTTTGGCGTGGAGGGTGGTTTTTTATGCATTTGCGGTTTTCTTTTAGGATATAAATTAGAGGTTGATGGTCGCAGCCGGGATGAGAATTTTTTAATGATGGGAACATTGTGTTTCGACACTGAAGGAAATAGCTGAGATGTTTCCGTAGGAGATTCTGTCACTTCTACAACTTGAATCTTATCTGTCATATTTTCTGTGATAACAGCGATGTTATTATCTTCATTCTTGTAGCCACCAGTAAGTAAACCGCTGGATAGATCAGACTGGACTCTATCCAATTTATCTATCAAGCTCTCGGTAGAATGCTTTACAGGTGCCATGGTTGTTATTTCTTCAGTCGTGTTGTCGCTGTCATATTCTTCATAACTAGAGTAATCTTCAGTTGATATTTCTTCACTTGAGTTATATTCGTGAGCGTTTTCGTTCAGCAGAGCGAACCTTTCTTCTTGAGCAACTATGGAAGAGGGAAGATAGTGTGCCCCAGAAATACTCTTGCTAGTTTGTACTGAGGCAACAACAACCCAAGAATCGGTTGAATTCCCAACATACGAGGTAGTTGTTGTATCATAAATTGCAGGTGACTTGTTCGTACCTATAATTGTACTATTTATCACACTCTTTGTTGTTACAACAGATACTACAGGATCAGTGAATTCTGTGTCGTAATTGGCACTAATTTGTTCATATTTAATCATTTTTTCTTTCATATTATTTTCTTGTTTCACACTGGAAAGATTATATACTTGTTTAGATTCTCGAATATGACTAGTAGTACTTCTAACACTTTTAGGAGTTGTTAAAATGTTCGTATCGTCTTCGAACTCATAATCATTCAAATCGAAGTTGTTAGCTGAGTTGTAGCCTTGGTCTTCCCCCAGAGAAGAATATGATGTCTTATCGTAATTATTGATGCTATTTCGAGCATCTTTTTGGGTATTCGAACTTTCTTCCTCGATTTCTAATTTTGTAGAGAGTCGTTTCGGTGAAAAAATTGTCGGTGCTATAACTTCTCCATTTTCGTTAACGAAATATTTGTTTTCTTTCAGGTGATTCTGTTTATTTTTTGGATCCGGCGCAAGTATTCTTGTATGTTGCCTCAATATTTCGGATGGTATCGGTTTTCCACTTGCAGAAGAGCTATCTAATGCGGCTTGTCCTACAAACGTTTCAGTTCTAGGGTGAATACCATGATGATTTTTTGCAAAGAAATGTGCATAATTCGGCCTATGAGTGGATGGCGCTGTGCTTTGTGACGCCCTATCGAGATCAGGTCTAAATAGTATACTGTTGTGGTATGGTGGTTCGTTTTTGGCTAGATGTCCTTTAGATGGGAATCTATATTGAGGTAAGATTTCTTGAAGGTGCACTGGAACATCTGACGTTTCTAGATCTCTTTGTGGAATGAAGGAATTGAACGAGGAGAAGCCTGGAAAATGTTGCTGGAATTCTATCGGTTTGTTCCGATTTTGGTAGCTATCTTGTACTGGAAAATGTAGCCGGGGTTCCAAGATGTAATGTTGACCTGAAAAATAATTTTTTACAAATCATCACATCAATTTTGTGAGAATTTAAGGAATCATACAAAAAATATGTATTAACCTTTATTGGCGCACTGCTCAGGTAAACAGAGATGCCTTTCAATTCGTCCAAATGTCTGTCATTTTCGAATATTTGGCCGAAAATGGTCCCAAACGGTTAGTTTACACTCACTGATGAAGAGTCAATGGTCAAACTTGATTCAGTCTGGTCTACCAGCCTTAAGCCAGAATGCTATAAGTTAGTTAGTTGAAATTTCCAGAGTAGGTTTGGAGTCCAAATGCGCCGGCTAAGTCCGTTAGTGGGCAAAATGCATGGAGTGGTTTCAGAGTTTTAGCCATCTGAAATTGTATTTTCTCAATAAATCGAAAAATACTAATCTGATCGAATTATAGCGCGGCAGTTCAAAAATACCGACACGAAGACTTATGCAAAATTTTATGATTTCGCATGACTGGAAAATTCACAAAAATATATTTAAAAAAATTATGTATCTCAGAAACTATCCGTCAGATATCGTTGAAATTCTGCGAGAGCCTTGAAAACCTTATTTTAGAGTAAAGTTTTAGATTTGAACTCGATCAGATCTATATTTTTGAAGATATTGCTGAAATATCGAAATATTCCAACGATCGAGATGTACTGGTCCAGTGGTTTTACACTCGACCAGCGAAGTTGTCAACAGTTTTTGATTATTGATGTGATGGAGATAATTTAATGAATTAGATCGGCCGAAGTCGAATTTGGCAAGTCGATATGTTAATAATAACATTCATTCATTATACCTAGTGAGAATTGGTATGTCTTCTCTATGATATGTAACTTGCATTACAGCCAGGTTCTCGAATTAAACTTGATCGAAAAATATGCAATATGACAATATATTTATGAAATTAGAAATTTGAAAAAATGGCATCAAAGGTCAGTAATAACATATGTTCGAGTTCCGGAATTCACATGGAATTTTTAGTGCGTTTGTGGCCCAGTGATAGGGATTCGCCTTCTTGGCAAGTAGATAGGGGAATCGATCCCCGTAGCCGAAATTGAAGATTTTTTCATTTTTGTTTCCAATTCTATCGGAACTCTAAACTTTATGAAAATGTTTATGGACGGAATTGAGTCTATAATTTCGTAAATTATTAGACATTGAAAAAATTACTAAAAAAAGGGGCGAATTTGATAAAATGTCAATTCATAGGTCCTTATGGCACAAATCGTATGATTAGATTGATTTGCATCATAAAATCACTGCTATACATTACGCCTTCACAAACAAAACACAGTTTATTTTCGACCCAATAGTAAATGTATGTACCTTGTACCTATTCGAATGGGTCCTTACGTCACCACAAACACAGCACTTATCATTATTGACCGAACAGTGAATGTATGTTATTTGAGTGGGCCCTTGTGCTACCACAGACACCGCACTGTTTATTCTCGTTCCAACAGTGAATGACATGCATTTAAGTCGAAACTAATCGTTTGATACCTTTCTCGGCCAAAGAGTGGACCAGTTTTTTTGGGACGTTTGTGGTTACATTCGGATTAAATTCCTGGAAATGTTTATTATTTCCTGGAACAGCTTTGGGCGAATTCAGTACCAGGATGGGTGACCACTCTGGCTATAAATTTGCTTCTGGTCATAGTACTTTTCCAACTTGTTTAGAGATAATTTAACATATACAGGGTGTTTGGTAATTCGACGTGTTCCTTTAACGGGGTTATACTAGACATCATTTGCAACGATTTGAGTCCAGTGAACCATGGTTCAAGTCTATGGTTACTGAGATATACTGATATTTAGACTTTTTTTGAGTTTTTCGTCTTAACATCGAACACAATTGATTTTGTGGAAACCACTCAACTCTTAATACATAAGTAAGGTTTTTTGAAAGCTGCTGAGATGAGTATCATTCCCAAAAAAAATCATTCATCAAAAATTCGAATCACCTGAAAAATAAACTGTCTGACGTGGCATCAATTGTTTTTCTGATTACATTTTTGCGCGTATGTTCTGGGCAACATCGCGTTATCATTTTGCCCAAATGTCTGTAATTTTCGAAATTTTTGCCGAAAATGGTCTCAAACGATTGGGTTTGACTCGCTGATGAAGAATTCGAGGTCACATTTGATTCTGTCCGGCCGGCCGGCCGTTGCCACGATGACTTGAGAAAGAAAAGAGCTAGCGACTTGAAATTTTCAGGTTAGGTGGCGCATCCCAATACGACGGACAATTCGTTAATGGGCATAATTGGCCCAATGGTTTCCGAGTAATAATTTTGTTTTCAACCAATACAAATCCGATCGAATTGGAACTTGGTGAGTATTTGTAAAATACAAAACTAAGGAGGTTCATTTTTTTACGAAAATGGTCTCAAACCATTCGGTTCGACTCCCCAATGAAGAATTCGAGGTCAAATTTGATTCTGTCCGGCCGTTGCCACGATAACTTGAGATCGGAAAGAGCTAGCGACTTGAAATTTTCAGGGTAGGTGGCGCATCTCGATACGACGGACAACTTCGTTAATGGTCATAATCCGCCTAATGGTTTCCGAGTAATAATTATGTTTTCAACCAATATTAATCCGATCGAATTGAAACTTGGTGAATAGTTGTAGAATATAAACCTAAGCACGTTTGTGAAATTTTGTGAGAATCGTATGGCTAGAAAATTATTAAAAAATATGTTAGTTCTCACGATAACCTGAGAACGGAAAGAGATAGCGGCTTGAAGATTTTAGGTTAGGTTGTGCATCTTAATGCGACATTTTAGTTTGTTTATAAGCATAATCGGCCAAACGGTTTCAGAGTTATAGCCATCTGAAATTTGGTTGTTTTTTGTTCCCCATTAACTCGAAAAATACTAAACCGATTGAATTCAAACATGGTTATTCGTTGTAGAATGTCAACGCGAAAATTCTTGCAAAATTTCGCGAGGATAGTATCTGTAGAAATAATTTAAAAGATCATTGAAAATTGCAAAAAAAATTCTATATCCTTAACTATTCGTCTGAAATTGCTGAAATTTTGCAGGAGCCTTTAAAACCTAACTCTACTGCCAAGTTTCAAGTTTTAACACGATCGGTTAAATATTTTCGGAGATTCGAGCAGCCTTATGTGAGTTCAGTAGATGGGTGACCGTTGCCTCGATAACTTTCGAACAAAAGGATATAGGGACTTGCAATTTTCAGGGTAGGTTGCATATCCCAATGGAACAGTTGAGTTCATTTTTGGGCATAATCATTCTAACGGTTTCCGAGTTATACCCACCTCGAATATTATTTCCTTGATAACTCAAAAGATAAAGATTCGATCGAATTGAAGCTTGATACCTGGTAGTAGAAAATCAACATAAAGAAGTGTTTAAAATTTTGTAAGAACCGTAAGTACCCCTAGAAAAATTGAAAAAGATGACGAAAAAAAAATTTTCTAAGGACCGAAACCTTAGAAAATTGCAAAAAAATCACGAAAAAAAATTGGTTCAAGCACTGACGTGAAGTCAGGAGCTTTTGCGCGTATGATCTATTGTCCATTCTTCTGTAATGGACACCCTTAATCGAATTTACCATGGTGAATTCGAATTGAGAGTGTCCAATACAGGAGAATGGACAACATAATTTACAATGGTAAATTCGATTAAGGGTGTCTAATACAGAAGAATGGACAATAGAACATACGCGCAAAAGCTCCTGACTTCACGTCAGTGCTTGAACCAATTTTTTCATGAAACACTTGCGTATTTCTCGAAAGAAGTGTAATCAACCCGGCGTATAAATAAGCGATAAAACTTCCTTAGTTGATGAATTTTCCAAAAAGGTTCATATGTAATACATTTTCCCACGGGATAAAAAAATATAGCCGAAAATCCGAGCAAGTAACAAATTTTTTCGATACTTAGGTATCCCCCTTACTTGTGATTAATGTGATTATTACTTGCTTACTACGAGTAGGACAGGGACGAAAAAAAAATGGTTCAAGCACTGGCGTTAAGTCAGGAGCATTTGCGCGTATGTTCTATTGTCCATTCTCTCCAGCGTGACGATATTTTAAAATGCGAACCTACTTCGACGATGACAGAAATCTACTAAAATCTACCATATCAACTTTGCAGCCTGCTCAGAGGTCTTTCCACTTTTGTAAGTAAATATACTGAACAACAGGTGACACTGGTGTGCTTGAAATTTGTAGGTTACTTTAATCATTGTATATAGAATGAACTATATACAATGATTGCGCCATCTGTGCCTTGTAGTCAAACAAGGAAGAAATCTACCAAAATCCACTACGAAAAATTTACCTACCATAGATGGCCTGAAATCTACCAGAAAATTAGATTTCTACTACACGGTCACGCTAGTCCTGTATTGGACACTCTTAATTCAAATTTATCATGGTCTTTATGTCGATATTCTACTAGTTACCAAGCTTCAATTCAATCGAGTCAAGATATTTTTTGAGTTATCGAGGAAATAAGATTCCAGGTTGGTATAACTCCGAAACCGTTAGACCGATTATTCTCAAAAACGAACATAACCCTCCCATTCGGATGCGCAACCTACCCTGAAAATTGCAAGTCCCTATCTTTTTTCGTTCGAAAGTTATCGAGGCAGCGGTCACCCATCCAGCTACTCAACTCACGCAAAGACTGCTCGGATCTCCAGCAATATAGATCCGATCGTGTTCAAACTTGAAACTTGGTAGTAGAGTTAAGCTCTGAAGGCTTCCGCAAAAATTTTAGCGATGTCGGACGAATAGTTTCTGATATATAGAATTTTTTTCAAGGATTTTTTAAAAATTTTCTAGTGATACGATCCTCACGAAATTCTGCAAGAATTTTCGCGCTGGCATTCTTCAACTAATAACCATGTTTGAATTGGATCGCTTCTATATTTTTCGAGTTATTGAGGAAATTATAATCAAATTTCAGATGGATATAACTCCAAAACCGTTTGTGCATTCAGATGCACAACCTAACCTGAAAATTTCAAGTTGCCACCTCTTTCCGTTCTCAGGTTATCATGACATAAATAATATTTTTTTAATTTTCCAGCAATCTGATTCTCACAAAATTTAATAAACCTCCTTAGTTTTGTATTTTACAAATGCTCACCAAGTTTCAATTCGATCGGATTTGTATTGGTTGAAAACAAAATTATTACTCGGAAACCATTGGGCCGATTATGCCCATTAACGAATTGTCTGTCGTTTGGGATGCGCCACCTAACCGGAAAATTTCAAGTTGCTATCTTTTTCCATTCTCAAGTTATCGAGGCAACGACCGGCCGGACAGAATCAAATTTGACCTCGAATTCTTCATCAGGGAGTCAAATCCAATCGTTTGAGACCATTTTCGGCAAAAAATTCGAAAATTACAGACATTTGGGCAAAATAAAAACACGATGTTCCCCAGAACATACGCGCAAAAATTCAAATTATTTCTCGAATGACAATTGTAACAATATTCAATTAACTGAGAGTAACTCTAAAAAATCTCAATTTGATGATGATAGTTTCAAAAAGAAAAGTTGTTGATATTTCATTGTGTTATGGGTTGTGTCCTTGGAATAAAATACTACTCATTGGAACGGTTTTTCGGCCATATTTCTCGATTTCGTTAAGGAATTATTGACATATGTACCTTTCTGAGAAGCTAATGAAACAAGGAAGTTTTTTCCTGAAGTTGTGCACCAAGTTCATAATACTTTTTTCGAGTATTCTCAATTGTTTCATCAAGATTTCATGTGGAAAACAGTTGGTGCCATTTATGACCTCTTATATCGCAGGTTATCTAATATTTTAGAGATTGATAATGATAAGCATGTCTTCAGCTTTGAAAAAAATATTCATTGAATAGTTCTTATAAAATTAATTATTTTCGATAGCAAAGCAGAAAATTTCCAAAAAGTTGAAAAATCGCCCTATCTTCGTAACCATAGATTTTCGGACCATGGTTCACTCGACTCAATTCGTTGCAAATGACGTCTAGTATATCCGCTTCGAAGCATCACGTCGAATTACCAAACACCCTGTATATTCCAAATATAGTTATTGGAGAATGACGACTCCAGGATCTTATGCAGAATTTCATGAGAATATAATCACTAGGGGCGATTGAGGAAAATGCATTTTCTCGGTAACCTATGGACCTTTGTCGCATAAATTTTGAATGAGGAATGCCTCCTAGAAATAGGTGGGACCGGCGAAATGAATTGCCTGGGGGGACCAAAATTATCACTGCAGCGTAGCGTGTGCGCCTCAGGTATGCTGTATGCATTCAAGATTGAGTAACCTAACATTGGAGACCAAGTGGATAGTGTGCTAGCAGGGTCGTGACACTCTCTTTCCCCCACCCCAAACCCTGTTTTTAGTTCATTGGCATCCCAGAGATGTCTCTGCCTGCGCAAATTTCATGGGATGAGATCCGATAGATGACTCTGTTGCGCGTTCAGAATGATTCAGAATGTGATGGATTTGTCATTAATTGTTTTTTGAAAGTGTCAACGAACCTTGTTTACAACTATGAAAAGTATTTAAATAAATATATTTTTATTGATTGGACAATTTTATATTATAACTATTTCGATGAAATATGTGTACTTGGATCCATAGAAGATAAGATACCTGCACAGATACCTGATCGTTTCTATGGCAGGTAACCCAAATTACTGTTTACTCAGGTAGAAATTGAAGTATTTATAATTCTTTTGAATTCGCACCTTCGACTGAAGACCCGAAGAGTTTCAGCCGATTCGATTGGTAAGTGAAGAGCACGTGTTTGGAAATTTATCGTAAAAATGGGAAAATGGATCAAATGTTGTGTATACTCGTATGGTTGTGAGGATGATGTTAGCATGAGACATCGATTTCCTAAGCACAATCCAAGTCTTTTTAAAACGTGGATCGACATTATCAAGCCAAGTGATTGGGAAATATTACCTATCTGTTGACCAGATTTATAACAGGCATTATGTATGCCATGCACATTTTGAAGACTGTTACAAGATAGAAGGAGGAAGAAGAGGGCTCGCAACGCATGCAGTTCCTACACTTGGTGTTTCAGGTAAGCTTTACATTGAGAACAATAATTTGAATTTGTTTTCAAAATTTTTGTGAAATTCTAAGAAATATAAAATAGTTCATCTTTCTTTTGAAGGTATCTCAAATGTTCTTGATGATGATGTGATGAACCAACCATCAACTTCAAAAACCAATACCAACCAAATACAAATGGCACTGTCTGAAGGAGCGCAGAATATTATTGAGGGAAGAACTGAAGAAAGTAAGTACATAATAATAATGTTCGATTGATAAAATGGTTGTTTGGAATAACAATTGCTATTCTTTTAAAATTTTTAAGTTTGTGCATGTTTCATAAATACCAAAAATTTCACCTTCAACTTTTTTGAAGGTATATCAAATGATTTTGAAGATTACTTGAAGCAACCGTCAACTCCTAAAAGCAATACCACACAACTACAAACATCACAGCCCGAAGGATTGCAGCCAATAGCCAAATATCTGCAGGAAGTGCTGAAATCAAATTTTAATTTCCAAATTTTGAGATGCCCTTCCCATGCACTAGATGAAATATTATGTTCAACGATTGTTAGATGTTCCTTATTCTGGTGGTGCCGACAAGTTAACAAAATAGTTAATGGCACCGATTCCAAATTTTCCAGGTTTCTATCATTAAATCCAAACAAGGATATGATTGATTCTATAAAGGTTCAGGCTAAAAACCATTATGAAAAAAAAAAACCTAAGGCGCTTGTTGAGATGAGTGAGTATTCATGATGAATTTTATTATTAATTTATTTATTATATATTATTAATTCCTCAGTTTGGTCCTGGAGATGCCCCAGTTAAGGATAGTCATGTGGGACATACGCTAGGATGCGATGGAGCACAGAGCAGAGCAGATTGAAAAAGAATCCTGGCCTCAAATGGTTAGCATATTTGAAGGTGATCTTTTGTCTGGAGCAGTACTGCATTCTCTTTTATTTTATTGTTTTAAACAGAAATCAATTCTTTGTTTTCCCACGTAGCAAAAGTGTTATGAATATCGGTTGTATGGACATCTATATAACAATCCAAAAAACCGATAGCCTACGTAAATCAGTATCAAATTAGTACATTATAACGTCAGTAGCACGGTTACTACGACAAAAGTGGGAATGATTTCACTATATATACGACTGTTGTAATTGCAACTTCTTAAGCAACTGATATGTTATAATACCACCACACAGTATATAATGTGAGCGAAGAAGATATTTGAGTTTTTACTAAGTCAGCTGAGGAAAACCATTTTTCCCATAGACAGCTAGAGCTTTGTGGGTATACTTTGTGTATTTCTGTTTTTGTTTGTTTTATTTGTGTATATATTGGATTTGGTTGCATGCATTTTTTTTTATAATTAAAATCGAGTATTATATCCATAAGAATTCTGAAAAAGTGAAACTGCCGCGAAAATTTTCAATATTCAACGAGGAAACGGTCATTGAAATTTGGTTGCACATAATGGCCCGTCATATCTACTCTCATTATCTTCTCGTGTCCGTTTCACACTTTCTTCCAGTGCAATACGGCCCCCTATGGAGGGCTTCTAGTTGGCATATTGGCTGTAACAAGCAGATGGTACATTTTGATTACGTCAGCCGTTATAGCAACGATTCAGAAGCGTTTTTTTACCTCATTTGAATTTGCTTCTTGATTTACCGATTTTCAATAGGTACCGAAATATTCAAATTGTCTAAATTATGAAAGTGGATGAGGGCATACATGTTCTGGTATTGAATTAGATTTCAGAAAAACATAAACATATGGTATTTCATGTTACATGCAAGAGACCTATTGTTTTAATTATGTTAATACCTATTTTTTTCTTGTTACTGTTATAATACCTCAACACCGCACACTATACTATAATGTGGGCGATGATATTGTGAGTTTTTACTTAATTGCTCAAAAGTATTTTACGTAAAGAAATAGAACTTAGGGCTGCATTTATAGTCGACCCTCTAGATGAGGTACGAAGAACTCGTTTTTCATACCTGATCTTGAGGGCCGACGATGAATATGGCCCTCTTAAAACTCATTTTTTAGTGTTAAAGTTTTATTCTTTGCATTTATTATAATTTATACACAATTAATTTCACATATGTTCACTGTGGTGAAAATATCAATATATATAATTTATGTGTGATAGTACCTTTTATTTTCCTTAAAATTTAAAAGTTATTCTGTCTTCCAGGCGTACAAGGCCGAAACAAACTGGATTTTGAGGTACAATTACCCTTTCAATTAGTGGAATGTGACCGAGTTTTATATGAACATGAAATTTTTTTCCAATCTTTAACAAATTCAAGTTTTCCTGTGATTGTAACATTGACATGATTTTCCTCTCTTGTTTGTTTTTAAAGTCGGTTTTGTGCACCGCAATGAACATGGCTCAGTGTGATTTTTATGGAAACATTGATTTTTTCAAAGATTCTGAGTAAAATTAGAAATTGTAGCTATCTCAATACAATGGTCACATACAACTATTATTGGAAAAGTAATTCTATCTCATACTTCCTTTTATTGTAACAAGATCTGTCAGACCACTAAATGTAGGTATATACCGAAATGTTTGCGAAGTGAGAAAATTCACAGAAGTTTGTTCTGAAATTTGTTCATCTCAGCAATTTTCCCGAAGATTCTTATATTTCGGTACAGAACATAAGTTCTCTTACTTCGTGTTCTGTACCGTAAGATAAGAATCTTCTAAGAAATTGGTGAGGGAAAACAATTTCAGAACAAGCTTCTGAAATTTTCCTCGTTTCGCTCACATTTCGGAATACACATTAAAAAAATTAATTTGAATTTCGCGCCAAAAGCGAAGTACCGACATAATTTGAATTTCGCGCCAAAAGCGAAATACTGACTTAATTTGAATTTCGCGCCAAAACCGAAATCTGTAATACCGACACATGCGTTGTGCCCGCCCCCTCGAGTATGCCAATGAACTAAAAAAAGTGTTTTTCATGTTACAAGGCCAGTGTCGAATCTATAAACTTAGTTATCTGTGTGGGCTAGTACTGCTAGTGTAACCGTGAAAGTACCCCAGGCGCAAGTGTTGTGCTTATTAGCTTTGTTTTGGTTGGGAAATTCCGAACTATCCTAGGACAGTTACAATTCTGTGCAGAATTGATGCGCTGTAGAAGCTTGATTCTGAACTATCCCAGAACAGTTCTGAAAGTTGTTTAACCAAAACGCGAATTTTTGTAGATCACAGATAATGAGAATTATTTTTCTGTGTTTGAACGAAATCCAAGAAACAAGGATAAGAAGTTCAACGATTTTGTGAAAACAATTGGAAGCAATCCAGATCCACATCATAATCAGACCCATTACAGAACCCACATTCAATTAAAAAATCAAATGAATTTTAAGCCAATTGAAGATCAGAAAATCCCCGTAAGTAGATGGAACTATGAGTCACTCAAGTTACGGAAGAACTAATAGATCAGTTTGGATTTCGGCAGGATCACTCAATAGTTATCAGGCTGTAGAGACATAACATTGAAACTTATCGACGCGCACTGGAACCGAATTATTGAAGCCCCCGAAACGATAAGATCTAGGGACGAATCCATAAAACAAAACAATACGAGTTGTCAACGAAACTCTCCAAGATGTGCACTCATCTACCCAACAGGAAGATGGATAGCAAGAAGTATTGAATCAGATGTACCACAATAATATGTAATAGGCCCTGGGGCTCGATTCTCAACTTCACTCGTTTTCGACCACTCGTAACGAAAACGAACGGTGGTAATTGCGAACGATAGTTTATATTGCTATTCTCATGTGCCCTTCGTAATGACCGATGACTGAAACGAATTCGTGTCGTCTGAAGACTTGGCAACATGGTAACATTTGAAATTTGAATGTGTTTATGTACATGTTATTGGCGCGCTTCTTCATAAATCAAAACGATATTTTATTGTTTGTTGAACTTGAGTGATTTATTTGGTTTTTTCTGTTTGCTTCGATAAGAAAAAAGTAATTATAAATTTCCTAAAATGTAAGTCTCAATTATTAAGCGGGAAATTTACTACAGAATTTTCTTCGGAATGCCTATGAAAGAGGAACTGAGTACAATGTTAAATAGTATTCCTGGACCAAAAAAAGAATGGAAAACTTGGAGAAAGTTTTGCAATATAATATTGAAAGATTTTACAAGGATTTTAAGGGTTATTTCATCTCTTCAGACAGCTCTTGGGTCAAGAACAAAATCTAGAGAGATTGTATCGAATACTTTTTTTTTCTGAAAGTTTTATTCCACTGAAATTGTCGAATCATTTTCGTTTATTGTTGTGATATATTTTTTTAGAATGAAATAAATTTTTTTCAAATAGAAATCAATATCTATTTATTTATAGCGTGTCTTTTACAATTATACAAAAAGCTAAACGTATAATTATATTCCTCTGAATTCTTCATGAAATCAGCTCTGTTTTTTGTTGCCTACCAGCCACTTCTTGATCAATTCCTTCACATTCCAGTGAATTAACTGATTAGTTAAATAATGAAAATATTGGATTTATTTTACCAATTTTTGGGGGAAAAATTACAATGTATGCGTCCTTAGAGTGTATAAGTGATAAGGTCACAAAAATTTATGGATGTTTTGCAACACTTGCCAAATGAACAATTGTAATTAATAATGAATAATTATTTCACTGAAGCTACAGCAGTTTTTCGTTAATTTTTCTATTCCAAACTGGATTTTTGTTATATAGACATTATTTTTTGTTTACTGTGATATATTCTCTAGTATTGGTTATTGAATACTTTTATTTCTGATCCCTTTATTCTACGTAGACACAGTGAAATATTTTTTTTGTTGTTTGATGTTGTGAGATTATTTAGAACTTCATATTGAACACTTTTTTTTTAAGTTGTATTCTACTAAGGCATTGTTGAATGATGTTTTGTTTATGGTTGTGATTTTTTTTTTAGAATTAAATACATTTTTTTGGAAGTGAAACCTATATCTATTTATTCATAGTGTATCTTTTACAATTCAACGAAAAGCTAATAGTATAATTGTATTCCTCTGAATTCTTTCTGAAATTAGCTCTGGATTTTGTTGCCTCCCAGCCACTTCTTCATCAATTCCTCTACCTTCCGGTAGTTCCGGTTACATTTCTGGAATGAACTAATTGATTAATTAAATAACGAAAATGTTAGATGATTTTACCCATGTCCACTTCGTTTTCATTGTCATCTATTTCGCCATCGTTTCGTTCAATGCAGAAGTTATATAGAACTACACAGGCATTGATAGTGGGGCAGGATGTTTCTGGGTCATAGTGCAATATCCTGTGTTCGAATAAACACCTGGATCGCATCTTTAGTACATCATTAATCCTTTCAATTATGCATATTGTAGTTTTAGGAGCATTATTGTATCGCCTCTTTGTTGTACCATATTTTTGTTCTGGGGTTAAAGGAGTTAACAACCATTTCCGTAATTGATAACCTGAGTCTCCTGTTGAAATATGCATATATTTATATGAATATTCAATCCATCTGACAAACTGACTATTTACCTAACAAGAAATTATCCTCATGACCTGCACTATGCAAGTTTCTTAATAGCTGTTGCGTTTCCAAGTTATTCCAGATGAAAGAATCAAGGGTTATTCCTGGTTATCTGGCACATACAATCAAAATTTTCATTTTGCTATCACATATCTGAAAAACGTTCTGTTTATCTATACTTAATATTTTTTCAGCAACCTACCAGGTATCCTTTTCGATTAACATAAATGTGTTTTGTGTAATTTGAATCTTCAATTTTAGGTGGAAATATTGCATTGTGTGCAATCTATGCAACCTATTACACCAGGGAAGTCGAATTTTCATTGAATCTAAAAATATCAATAAACTTAAATAATTTTGCAATATTCTAAAATATCAATACCTACCTTTGCCTTTACCTACTATTCAAGTCCGCCAATGTTTGAGGGAATCTAACAAATCTATTCAATATTTCTGGTTTATTTAAAACATCGACAATTTGCAATATGATAATATTGCACCGTAAAAATACCAACTTATTTACCAACAAGTCCAACAACAGATTCGAGGTTATAAAATGTGTAGAGGCTTGCATAATCAACTAAATGCGAATGGAATTCTTCCGAAAACGAGTGCTAAATAGCATTCGTTTAGAATTTCGAGCGCTCGTGTCACCAAATCATATCATCTGTCAGTTGAGAATAGCAAAACGAGTGAACGTTCGTGATGATTACGAAAACGAATGATAATCGTTCGCAATGTCGACCTCAGAATTGGGCCCCAGTCCTGTTCAATATTTCCGATTAGCACATCCCGAGAATGATGAAAAGCATACAACAATGCAATCTACAATTCCCGCCGAACAAGCGTCACGGAATAACACCTGGTCGTGGATAATGTTATGTCACTCATTATGAACAATGGAAAATTGATCAGAAGAAAGAAGTAGCCATTTACTTTGGGTCAACGAGAAGATGACTATGGTAACGTAAATGTATTCTGTTGGAATTGAAATTCGTTAAATATCTAATAATATACGAAAAAACTCACGTTCCAAGTAATTTTATTGAAAGATCTACTTGAATTCGGCAGATATACTATTCATCAAGGTTATTATTTCGATATAAATTGAAAAAAAAACGAAAATTAATTTGATAGAATTTATTTTTTCTTATAGGTGACGGAAATAGTTCATAGTAATCATAACTAATACGTTCTGTGAGAGGGATCTCTAGAATGAATTTGATTTGATTGTTACTTATGAATCCTTTGACTTTAATACAAGAATAGTATTGGAAAATGTTCACATCGTTAATCACAAATGGTAAGCGATAGTCTTTAGTTTTTGATTGAATTTTTGACAGTTCCTGTTTTAGCTCATCATGTGAAATGACGGAAGAGTGTAAAGTTTCCGTTCGAGCAGAAGAGATAGCTATTTCTATATCATTAATTATTTCGTCTATGATGTCCAACGCTGAAGTAATATGAGTATAGACTGAGTTCAACATAATAAAGTTGAGATCATCCCAAGAATCCGTAGCATATGAATTCATCCAGAGATTTATTCGTTTGATTTTACTTTCCAGGTTTATCTGATTATGTTGTAATTTGCTCATTGAATTATTGAAAACGTTAATTGATTTTTCTGTTAAACTTATTTGTGAGTTTGCCACATGTATTAATTCCTGTTGCGAATTTCTTAGATTTTGAAAAGCTTCGTCATATTTATCGGCGTCACTTTGATCTAAATTTTCTGTGATTGATTTCCAAATAGCTCCTAATCCATTTATTAGACGTCTCTTTTTTCTTGTATTCGAGATCGATACTAATTTTCTGAGTTTCTTATTGATTTCAGCGATTTTATATTCTAATATATATTTATGGTTATAAATTTCATGTAAATATATTATACCATGTTGTGGATTGTGAAATGATGGGTTCATCTTTCGATAACTAGATGTCAATTTATCGAATTCTGAAGTTATATTAGATAAATCGAATTTGTATGAGTGTCCAATAATTCATAATGTTTTGGGACAATCCTTTTTTAAGGGGTAGAATTCCAGGATTGTCTATAATTTTTCTAAACTTGACTTCTGTACATTCTACTAGGGAGATGGCTCCGACGATGGTGGAGAGGGCGATGAACCTGAAAAAATTGGTCCTCTTAAATTATTCAAATGAACTGTACGACCAACGTTTTGTTTTGATTTGTTTCCGCCTATCTTTTGAATCAATGCCTTATTCCCAGGTAATAATTTTGTGATAACGAATGGTCCGCTAAATTTAGGTCCGCTTTAGGGTGATGTGCTGTTGTGAAATGAACTTCAATTTTGTGTGTTTCCAGAAGTTCTTTTATTACATGTCCAAAAAATTCCATTCCTTGATCTGAACTTATACGTTCTGGTATTCCATAAAATGAAAAATATTCTAATAAAGCGTGGAATATATCTACCGCATTTTTAGATTTTAATTCGATAGCTTGGCCTGTTTTCGTGAAAGCATCTACGATGGTTAAACAATTAGTAGCTTCCAACGTGTAGATATCTAAGTGTATCTTTTCAAACGGTCTAAAAGGGGTATCAGTTAACATTATATCGATTTTTGGGGGGTTTCTCTCGTATTTGTTCTTTTTGCAAATTTCGCAATTCGAAATGTAGTTCGAGACGTGTTCTTTCATATCTGGAAAGTAATATTTTCGCTGAATTTGTCTGATGGTCACATTGACGCCTCTATGATTTGTTTTTCCCTCGTGCTGAAACTTGATCGCTTGAATGATAAGTTCATCATCCTCGATTACTTCTCTTCTTTCCGTGCAGTATATTATCTCCGGTCCGTCTTTGTTAAACAACTCGTTTACAACATTGCTGAATGTCTTAAACATATTTTCGGATTCGAAGTGGATATTAGGCTTGTTTGGTTCGCAACATAGATTAATCTATGGTTCGCAATTCGGACTGTCCTAGAACAGTTCAAAGTAGTCACACAGTCGTTTATTGTAATGGGACTTGCGCGAATGGGCGAAATCTTTCACACGTTACGTTTAGCCCACTCTTTAGAACCGATTCGGAACTGCCCCTAGTGCGAACCAAAACAAGCCTATAGTATCGCTTCTTATCTGCTGTATATTCTTTCAGGAATCTGATGATCTCATCTTCGTTATTCGTAATGCTGATTTGCACATAGAATTCCTTTATATTTCCCACGGATTCTTTTCTCACAGGTTTCGGGTTATTATAAACTTCCTTGATAAAACATTGATTTGGTTTCGAGTCGATCACTTCTACTAATATTCTTATTGGTGATGAATTTGCTGTCTCCGGATTTGCTGATTTTTTTGTTTGATCGTCTTCGTTTTCTTCTTTTTCGGAATCTAATCTTCTCAAAATTTCATCCAGTTCCGTTTCAGACATTTCAGTTGATTCTGCATCTTCGAATAATTTTTCTATATCTTCTTCATCCACGTTGTTAATTGAAGATTCGGTGTCTGTGACGTTCAGTTGTATTATTGATAATGCATCGGCATTCTTGTTGATGGTTCCTTTTTGGCGCTCTAGTTCCTCGGAACTGAGTGCTTATCAATTTGCCCAAATGTCTGTAATTTTCGAATTTTTCGATGAAAATGGTCTTAAACGATTTGGTTCGACTCACTGATCAAGAATCCGTGGTCGAAAATCATTCTGTCCGGCCGGTCTTCTGTCCGGCCGGTCCGGCCGTCCGGCCGTAGGCACGATAACTCTCGAACGGAATGAGCTAGACAGTTGAAATTTTCAGAGTAGGTTTGGGAGATAAATATCTTGGCTAAGTTCTTTATTGGGCAAAATCCTGATGGTTTCGGAGTAACAAAAAAAAATTTTTTTTTTACAAAACAAATTCAAAATTAAATTTTTTTCAATAAGCAGTTTTACCATAAGAATCCAATGATATCATTTTTAACTCTAACAAGCTAATACTTTCGGAGATATGATTTTTCAAAATTTCAATAATAAATCGTATTTCAACGTTGTCACACAATGATATAATTATTCTATGTATGAATTGTCAAAATGTCAGTTTATTTTCCTGAGACATGTCATTATCTAATTAATTGAAAAATTGTGAGCGAAGTGAGAAAAATCTTACTTGTTTGCTCCGAAATTAGTTTTTCTCAGAAAAGTCTTAGTTGAAATTTTCAGAGTAGGTTAGGAAGATGAATATCTCGGTTAAGTTCGTTATAGGGCAAAATTGGCCAGACTTAATTTGATTTCTTCAATGGTGCAGTTCTCATTCTCATGATTGCTCATTTAATCTTGATAAATAAACTATCATTTGAATTGAACTTCCTTTATGATTCAGTTCTATCATATGAATACATTGATATAATTCCCAATTCTGAGAAACCAATACATTCGGAGATATAATTTGTCTGTTTGAACTAGAGCGCCAGAAAGCTCCTGTCCACAGGGCTTGAACCCATTTTTTTATAAGAAATTTCGTAATCGTATTCTTCAAGTCGTATTTTCCATCTTTGTAATTTAGAATTTGGTTCCTTCAACTTATTCAGCCAGACCAAGGGTTGGTGGTCTGTACATATTGTAAATTTATGACCATATAAGTACGGCCGAAAATATTTGACTGCCCATACCACTGCCAAGAGTTCTTTTTCGATGGTACTGTACCGTTCCTCTGATTGGTTTAATGTCCTTGATCCATAGTATATTGGTCTGTCTGAACCTATGGGTCCTTGTGATAGAATGGCTCCAATTGCTACATTTGATGCATCTGTTGTTACTACAAAGTTTTTACTGAAATCAGGGTATTTTAATATTGGAGGGTTTGTCAACAGTTGCTTGCATTTATTAAATGCTTCCCTAAACTCTTCCGAGTGAACAATTTTTCAACCTTTCTTCAAGCAAGCGGTCATAGGTTTCGTAATTTTTGCATAATCTCTTATGAATTTACGATAATATCCTGTAAGTCCTAGAAATCCTTTCAATTCTGTTGGCGTTTCAGGGATTGGGTAACGTAAAATTGCATCAATTTTTGGAGGGTTGGTTTTTAGGCCATCCGGAGTTATTACGTGACCCAAAAATTGGACTTCCTCCTTCAAAAATTCTGATTTGTCCATCTGAATCTTCAAATTTGCAGCTCTTGGACGTTCAAAAACTTTACGCAATTTTTTGATGTGTTCTTGTAATGATGTCGAAAAAATCACAATATCGTCCAAATAGACTACGCATGCTTCGTTCATTATTCCTCGTAATAGATTGTCCATTACTCGTTCAAATGTTCTCGGAGCATTTTTCAATCCAAAAGATAGTCTCTTAAATTCATAGTGACCTCTTTCTGTCGAAAATGCTGTCTTTGGTATGTCCCTTGGGTGCATCTCAATTTGATATCCTGATGCCAAGTCCAATGTGGAAAAATATTTGCATTTTCCCAACTTGTCAAGTACTTCCGTAATGTTTGGTAGTGGATATTGATCATCGATACTCTTTTTATTAGGGAGTCGATAATCAACCGATAGACGATATTTTTGTTCTCCAGATGCGTCCATTTTCTTTGGAACTACAACAACTGGGCTACTCCATGGACTATTAGATGGTTGAATGATGCCGTTTTCCAAAAGTTCCTGAATTTGTTTTTCAACTTCTCTCTTTTGTGCTTCAGGCATCCTGTACGCTCTTTGGAAAATTGGAATTTCGTCTGTTGTTATTATTTCGTGTTTTACTACATTAGTAAAACTTAGAGGCACTTTCTTGCGATGAAAAACATCCCTATATTCAGAGCAAATTTTTCGAATTTCTCCTTTTTCTTCCTTGTTAAGATGTTCTGAGCGAAGGTTCTTCATGTTTTCCTTCAGTACATTATCAATTTTTTCATCACATTGGATTTCCTTCGCTGAAGTTACTTCGGTATCGTTAATTTCGAGAATTTGGAGTGGTTCAATACTTATTTGTTCGGGTGTTTCGTTATTTTCAATTTTAACTAAGCACTGAGGAATTTCAATTCCTTCGTTGAGTTTGACATATTCTACGATGCCTTGATTCAATTCATTCGATTTAATTGGTACTTTAATGACTTTCTGAGATCTTGGTGGTAAATTGTATGAATACGAACATTTTTTTAAATATAGAGGTATAGGTCCATTTTTTGTATAGAGTACATTTTTCTTAAGGTCAATATTCGCACCTAAATGTTTTAATAAGTCCATAACCAACATATAATACAAAACAATACTGTAATAGTGGTAGGCGATTTCAATATGTCAAATGTTGATTGGCTTGACTCCGTGGATTCACACAATGTGTTTCCCACCAATGTGGGCGATGAATCAGCTGAACTTGTCGATATGTTTTCGCTCTTGGGCCTCACCCAGTTCAACACAACGAGAAACATGAATGACAAAACTTTAGATTTGATCCTTTGTAATGAGAACTGCATAGAAAATCTTGTAAAATCTGAGGATCCTCTAGTTGCTGAGGACAGACATCATCCTGCTCTAGAGTTCAACTTTAAATTTGAACAATACAAGCCTCTTCGTAGTCCCTTGAAATTTGTTAAGAACTTCAAGAAAGCGGACTATGATTCCATCAATAGAGAACTCACAAGTTTGAGTTGGATTGATTTGTTTAAATCTCTCAACGTTGACGACGCTGTAAAAATGTTCTATGACAAAATTAACGACTTAATCGAGAAATATGTTCCCACCTTCAAAATTAACACCAAATTTCCCACATATTTCAGAAAAGACACCATCAAATGTATTAAGCAGAAGATGAACTATCATAAAAAATTCGAAAAATATCATAATAAATCTGATTATGTTAACTTTTCACTACTCAGAAGAACATCTAAGGACATGATACATAGAGACTACACAGACTACATGCGTGGCATAGAATCAGAGATTCTTAGTAGCAACGCTGGAAGAGGTTTTTGGAAGTACATGTCTGGGAAGCGGGGATCGAGAATGTTTATTCCCAGAAGCATGACACTGGAAACAGTCAGTGCTGATGGTCCTGAGAGGGTGTGTGACTTGTTCGCCAACTTTTTCGAGAGCACGTTTGAGGTTAGCCGTGGTGGTCACTCTTATAATCGTAACAGTTCCGGGACCAAAATAGCACCAGTTCAGGAGCAGGAAGTTCGTGAATTACCTACTCCAAAAAATCCAACTAAATAAATCAGCCGGTCCTGACGGTATACCACCTGTATTTATAAGGAACTGTATTGATGATCTTGTATTCCCGCTCACTTTCATTTATAACTTGTCCCTCTCTTCATATTACCCTTCTATCTGGAAGTTGAGTCACGTGGTACCTATACACAAGGGTGGAAAAAAAAACGAAATAAAAAACTACCGTCCCATAAGTAAACTGTCAATATTCGGGAAAATCCTAGAACAGATCCTTTATCGCATTCTTCTCAGCGGAACAAAAAAATCTATCATCCCACAACAGCATGGATTCTACCCCGGGTGCTCAGTCGACACCAATCTCACCTTATACGTGGAGAACATTTCTCAGTCATTGGATGCGGGTGATCAGGTTGACTCAGTCTACACGGACCTTAGCAAAGCTTTTGACAAAATTGATCATCAGCTACTTGTCAACAAGTTGGCTGATGTTTGTGAAACTCCTGGCCTTCCAGCCTATATCTGGTCGTACATACACGGAAGAACTCAAACGGTTGTAATAGACGGACATCAATCCTCCGAATACTTGTCCACATCTGGTGTACCTCAGGGAAGTCACCTAGGTCCCCTACTTTTTATCATTTATATAAATGACATTATAGGATGTTTCAAGCACACGTATATCTTGCTCTACGCAGATGATCTCAAGATTTTCCTTCGTGTGAAAACTATGGAAGACTGTAGAAAAATTCAGAGTGACTTGGATCGACTGGTGGGATACTGTGCTCAGAATTTCTTATTCATCAACTTTTCGAAATGTAACTTCATCACCTTTACAAATAAAAGATTCAAATTCACTCATCAATACAACATAAATGGAAATCAGATCAGAAATGTACACAGTTTGAAGGACTTGGGAATTTTAATTGATGAAAACCTAAGATTCAACAACCATGTTAACTCGCTGGCTGTTGAATGTTCGAAGATGATGGGGTATATCATAAGAAACTGTAGAGGTTTCTCGAACGTGCGCTCTCTGATACCACTCTACTGCGCATTTATACACAGCAAGCTTTCTTATGCCTGCGTCGTTTGGAACCCGATATATGCAAAATATATCAACAGACTGCAAAGAGTTCAAAATAAATTTTTAAGATACCTGGCATACAAAACAAACACCCTCAGTGTCAACGGTGACTACTCATTTATGCAAAAAGAATTTAACATTCTCAAATTGACTCAACACAGAAATAGAAACGATATCATGTTTGCCTTTAAGTTAATAAATTCACACATAGATTCAACGGAACTTTTGTCATTGCTCAGCTTCAATGTCTGTAGTCGTACAACTAGACGACCCGAATTGTTCAACATATGTTTTAGAAGAACTAATATAGGAATGAACTCGCCTCTAGTCAGATGTCAAAAGATCTGCAATTATTATGCTGCATCTTTGAACCTCTATGATACCTCCTTGAGAAAATTCAAGAAAAAACTGCAAAATGTAATTTTGTAGAGTTGATGACTGTGTTTCCTGTCTTGGTGATAGTGTACAAATGTGTCTTAACAATATTCTGTTATAATAGCTGTTAACGGAAAATATGTATTTCTTTTGTTCAAAGTGTGGATACTGTTTTGGACCCTGTTCTGTTTGTATCCCGCATTTGTCAATAAATAATTAAATAAATACCTATTAATCCGTCGTATTCTTCATTGAACTCGAAAATGTGAAAATTAAAGTATTCTCTAGTCTTAAAAATTTTTGGTAGTGGAATACGAGCTATATATTTGTGGTATGAGATTTTATGGGCCGTTTTAATTTTGAAAGGTGAATATTCTATAAAATTTTTATAAAATTTCTGAACTACTCGTGGGCTAATAATTAAGGTTTTCGAACTTCCTGTATCAATCATAAATTTCAATCCAACATTAGGAATTTGAATGAAAGGAAGTGTTGCAGTATTTATGTTTGTCAAATTTATGTATAGTCCTGGGAATTGAATGGTACTGAAAATTTTCACGAGGCAATTCTGAATATACGTTATGATCATTTTGGAAATCATTTGTATCGTCAGAATATTGATCAATATAACAATTATTTTCATCGTACTCATTTATCTGTTCTTGAATTTCTTGTTGGAAAAGTTCCTCCGAAGTGAAATTTCTTTGGTTTCCCTGATTGTTGATTTTAAATCGAGTTTGGGGTCTCTCTGTACGTCTTGTATTCGAGGATGAGGTATCCATCGGTACAGGTTGTGATCGTGCTTGAGGATTTCTGATTTGAATACTTCTTTGGTTATATGTACTTGTATTCATTGGATTTTGGCTAACAAATGTATTGATTGGGTTCGCATTTCTATAATAATAATAATAAAAATAATATTTATTAATCCTTTCAGACATATATACAGATATGTATAGGATGGGTCGAAAAAAAAAACTCCAATTAAATACAAATTACGCACGATAATAATCGGCCACGCTATAAAAACATTGCTTGATTAGTTTATCCTTAACTACCTTTTTAAATTCTTTCAGCTCTAGAGACTTAATGCATTTAGGAAGATGACTGAAAAGTTTGATGCACTGGTATGTAGGTGCATATTCAAACCTGGTGGTATTATGCTTCGGAATATGGAACATTTCTCCATTTCTAGTATTATAGCTATGAAAGCTAGAAAGTCTTGTTAAACCTCTTTCATTCTCCTTCACATGAACCAGACATTTGAGAATGAAAATGCAAGCCACTGGAAGAATACCACTTTCTATGAAGATAGGACGACAAGAGGACATCGGAGGAATATTGAAGATCATCCGTAAAATCCTCTTCTGAATTGAAAATGCCCTTCTAACATCAGTTGAGTTACCCCAGAGCATAATATTGTAAGATAGGTGACTGTAGACCTATAAAGAGGGCGTTGCGCATTATGGTATGACGGTGTCAGAAATTCGAGTTGGGAATTTTGAGGTTTGCTGGGATGGACATATGTTAAATTATGTCTAGCATAAGATAAATTTTCTTCTTCAATTGTGAACGCGATGGCCTATTCAAGAGTTCGCGGATTTCTTAATCGTATAGGTAGATTGGAGTGAAGACCCCTGAGGAAAGCATTTAGTGCTTGATTTTCGAATAAGGTTTTCTTTAGTTCAATGACGTTAGCATCGACTTCAGTAAGTTGAATTTTGTTTAACAATAAACTCAACAAGTCCTGGCGTGCCAAAATTTACAGGACTTTCAAATCTCCTTTGTTTTAGATGCATTAGGTCTCCAACCAAACAATTATCATCTCGTTGATCTGAGAAAAATTGTAATGACAAATTTTTGATCGATAACCAATTTCTCAGGTTTCCTCTACTTCCGACTAAATTTAGCGCTCTACCTGTTAATTTGCCTATTATTGCTCGCAACAAAAATTCATTTTGTGGATTCCCTATATCATTCTGATCTGAAAAGTTATTAATTAGATATTCACTGGAATGTAAAAATATTGCCAATGTGGCTGGATTCCCGTCATATTCTGGAATGCAATCAATATGGTGTTTTTGAATTTGGGGAACTGCCATTATCTGCGCTCTAATACTTCGTCTAAGAGGACTGCGTTCTGCACCACTCTGCTGGACTTGGTCGAGGTTTGAGCCAAGGTCCGGAAAAATTTTCGAATACTCAATTGATCGTTAAAACGAACACTACTTTCTCGCAATTTTTGTCGAAAAAAAAGTTTTGAGTATCATACCGACTGCGCCACTTATGTTTATTGAATAACTACTTTGATTTTTAAAAAGTATATTTGATTAAAGACGATGCGGATAATGTGAAAGTCACGACAGTACGTCCAATAATGATCTTATTATAGTAGGGGAGCCCAAGCGGGGATTTTGGGATTTACTAAAGCGCGGCAGATTAATATATAGGGGGATACCTTGTACCTGGTTAAGTTTTTCCACCAAACATGAGCCATATATATATGGCCGCCCGTCAAGGATAAAGCATCAGATTAGTAAAAAAAAGTTCATCGGAAATTCTCGAGCACGTCAGATTAAGGTACGGTGAGTTAATTACATGCTAAAAAGTGTATATTCCATTAATCTGACAATTTGAGAGTGACGTAAAGAAGGGGGAGGGTTACAAAGTTGTAAAAAAAAACGACATCTTGACATTCGCGAGCGTGGTAATTTTTTTTTTATTTTGAAGGGAATAATGCAAGAATTACGAAAAATATATAATCTGACGATTTTCACAAGCCGAAGTAATAAAAATTAATTGATAAAGTTGAATGCGTGCAGCTATGCCATGCCTATATTCCCCTCTACGTGTTTCTATTCTCCTCTCACTCTTTCTCTATCTATTGCTCTCTCACTCCGTCCCACTCCGGTTTCTGTTGCCATGACGCCATAACAGCTGGTCACGCAGAATCGTTCGCGGTATGATCTTGTTTACAACGTATTTCCAACATATTTGGTTATTTTGCGATTTTAATAAAAGTTATGTGAATTAAAGTTAATAAATAATTACTATATGGGTGATTGAGTGATATTAATATTAATTGTGTATTTTGTGGTGAAATTATTAGAAACTTTACAAAAATGTATCATCACTTAAGAATATCATCGGAGCAAACCGATTCTTCGAAAATCACGAAAAAATTAAAAATTTAAATTTGTATAATTATTATTTGTATAAATATTCTCCTCAAAACAACATAAGCTTTTTCATTTGCACACTATTTCCTGAGCTTTTCGATTAATTAAGTTCAATGATTTAAAAAAATTAAAAAAAATTAATTTTTATTGTCAGATTTAGCGAATCCCTCCAGACAATCGTCAGATTAGGAGACAGCACGTCTAGGCCATATTGATGAACCACATATATCTTAATCTGACGCGCTTGAGTATTTATAAATGGCGATTTTTTTTTGCATATTCTAATAATGACCACGAGTTTGCGTTACACCCCAATCGTCAGATTATTATACAAGAGCATCTTTTAAGGTTCACTCAACACCCCCTTAGAAAATCTGACGAGCTCGATAAAAAACATTTTTTTTTCATTTTCAACCCTTACGTACGATCACCCCCATCATGGAAACGATCAGATTAACATCAGTACATTTTTTTAATTACGTAGGACACAGATGCTATCAATATCTGACGCGCTCGAGTATGTCCACGAAACGGTTTTTTTTACATTTTTGAAAATTTATATCTGCTCACCCCACCGATGAACAGGTATATATTATATAACATTTTTTTCTTCTTATCATCTAAGCTTGACAACCCAATAGCTCTCTATGACGCTCGAGTAAATCCCGAATTAGCTACGTGGGCTCCCCTACTATTAGGTATGTTAACAATATAGGTTGGTTCGTCTTCCCCTACTCATGCGGGAAGTTCCTAGAATTGTAATATGATCTATCATACTACGATATGTATATTTAATATAGGTATTGGAGGATACCAATATGTAACTGGCATTTATATTCGAATTCGAAATCCTATCGAATGTATTCTAAGGAAACATTTTTTAGTTGTTGACAGTTGGTTGTATGAAGTATGATGGGATATCGACTGAATTTAATCTTCTGTCGAATTTTGGAATCTTTTACGAAACGTGAGTATTTTCAAATGATATCGTTGTAGAAATCGTATCGTATTTCTGTACGAAATCTTTTCGCGATTCCTTTAACGTCATGGTTTTCAGTCCGAATGAGGGTAGAATTGTCAAATAGAATTCGAGCTTCTAACGGAATTGGTCAAAAATCCTGCAATCGTGGGGAGAGTTCCATAATTATCTGATAGGCAAATTGGCCCAGTTGCCACCTCAAGATAACAATTTAACATGAACAGTATTTTCACCATTGTAAAATTGTTGCGAAAGGATAACCGCTGTTATACAGGCTGTTTTCAGAAACGGCTTCACAATAGCATCCGCTAGGTGAAATGGCTCGACCGATTGTGATGAAAGTTTGTGTGTGTATCTGAGTAGGGGTGTCGGGTCTGCTATATACCTCGACAGGTGGCGCTGCAATCGGTCTATAGAAACTCAGAAATAGCTTGGCCGATTTTAATGAAACATTTTGTGCGTGTTTGAATGTGTCTCAGGGTCACAATAGGTGACCGGTAGGTGGCGCTGTATTCGGTTTATAGATACTCAAGAACGACTGCACCGATTTCGATTAAACTTGGTGTGTATATGTGAGTATGTGTCAGGTTGCAGTAGGTCTATAGAAATTCAGATATGGCTCGAACGATTTCGAACTTTCAAGTTCGAAAAATGTAAATCTACTGGAAAAATGTAAATCTACCGGAAAAATGTAGATCTGCCGGAAAATGTAGATCTACTGGCTAGGTAGATCTGCGGGCCAACTAGTGGTGTCTAAGAAAATGATCCAAATTTCGCTATGAATGTAATTAACCTATTTTTTTGCTCCACTGAAAACTATGAATCCGCATAGACGATGTAACTTTGATAGATTCACTGGTTGATTTAAATTCTGTAGATTTTTTGACGAAACGTGAATGCTTCCCTGTTTATTTAAATGCATATTCCAACCAATTTCCAGAATCATAATAATAAATATGTTCTTCCAAACCTGATCATGGAGGTCATTGCACCAGTGAATGCATCTGTTCATAATTACCCCACTTGACCCTACAACCTTAACAAAGAAATTTTTCTCATAGTTATAAGGTATGTTTCTCTCTCCCAATGTAGGGTCAGTTAACAAAGAACTGCAAACTGATTTTCCTGTATCTGGATGAGGTAATAAAAGTACACCAAAATGTCTCAAGTATTTGTAAGCATGAGGACTTAATGTTATAAGGATCGTGGCTAAAACCATAGTATTATTTGAATGAAACCTTGTTTGATATAAGTATGTAATTTTAGTTTCTCAGATAGAAAAGCTAAAGCCCCGGCTAAAACAGAATTATTTTGAAAACTTTTTTCCCCCCCATCTAAGATATTCAACGCTAATGAATCTAATAAGTTGGAAATGTGTTTTAACACACTTTCATATTCATCGCTTTTCGCAGGCCTATATTCACCAGCATATCTGTCTATATTGTGTAACAAATCTTCTACTCCATTTATATAATTGGAAGTGAGAGGAGTTTTCAAGTCAGATTTAATTTCAATTCGGAGTATTTGTATTAGGCAGCCCTACAAAATTATTTCAACCTTTAAATCGGAGCTTATTATTGCAGAGTATGTTATTACAGGGCCGGGTGAATATTTTAATTTAAATAATGTAACTTTTTGAATGTAACTCATTTTATAACAGCCTCCAGATAGTTTGAACAAGTTAAAAACATTGAGAAATTTTCAAAAATAAATTACACTATGAAAATGTCTTTGGACAAGTTCAAATTTCGATTTTACTGTTTCTAATGACCTTTGCGAAACTTTAATTTTTCGATTCCCGGAGTTTGTCATCACGCTCTAGGCGAATTTAAGATTTTTCATAAATAGGGCCAGTTGGGTAGTTGGGAGAGTATGGCATCACATTTTAGTCTAGGAATTTTTAAATTTACGGTTATAGTTTCGCCGGTGTTCGAATCCGTTGCAGTAGAACATGTTATTATATTTTCCTTGACAAAATGTAACTCACAGACCCTACTGATCTTCAATGGGGAAAAATGTTTCCTGTGAATACCTGCAACCCATTTAGTTGACATGGCTGCATTCGTTGTGAAACGGAACGTGTATAACTTAGGTCCATTTTTGTAGTTTCTCCGACGTTCTGGTACACGGCAGGAATACGGCATTTTAAATATAAGTTCTGATAGAACACACCACCACTCAAATTATTCCTGTTAAACTAAAGCACAAGCAAATAGTTGCGCAGTCGCACATAAGAAAGAACTAAGCCAAGAGAAACTTTGGATGTAACTAAAGGCAAGCACATGCATAGATAAGCTACATGTGTTTTTTGGAGGTGCGCGAACCCTTAGTTAGAGTATACCTCGCAATGCTGACGTCAGGAACTGTTAAGTCAGAGTGTCCAGTCCTTGATTTCGGTGTTAACGGTACAACGCGCTTGACCTAACAGAACTTCATGTGTTTCGGTATTTTGCCGAATGCTGCTTCTTCCGTCGTATTTTGTTTTGTATATTTATCGTAGGCTGACCCTATAAATATAATAGCTCATTGTCGAATAGAATGCTGTAACAATTCTTGCTATTAGTCCGTAGGAGCATCGAATTGAATATATAATTGAGAGAGGCTATATTCTACTTAGGAATTCCAACGCATAACTGATTTCCGAACCTGACCTGGTTTATCTTCCCTAAAATCAATCGGAAGGAAGTAATAAAAGTTTTTAAATTGTTCACTGTTATTTTCCTTGATTATCACAACACCTGAAGAGCGAAACATGATAGAAATGAATTAAAATGCATCCAGAAAGGTATTTCCTGATAAGCCCCATTCGAAGGTTTCAGATTTTTAATGGAAAATTTTAATGTAGGTATTGAAAATAAATATGATATGAAGGATGAAAAGAGTATTATGCATCACTTGAATAATTACATCCAGGCAATTTGGTTAATCAATTTGGTTAATGCATAGTAGTTAGTCAACTTCTGACGGCAAGCCCTTGTTGTGAGCGTCAAGTTCCTCTATCAGATGATTACATCTCGCCATTAGAGATATTATTCTCTAATATACTCTCTCTTTCTGAGTAGCACTACAACCCTTGGTGGGTCTTGGCTGCGTTAATGATTTGCTTCCATCGGTTTCGGTCCATCATGGCCTTCTACTAGTCTTTAGTCTTTGAGGCTGTTGTACCTCCATCTGAGTTTCGGCCGCACCAGCGGTCTCTTTCTTACCGGATTTCCTTCCCACATTATCTTCATCAGTCGGTCCTCAGGTACTCTTTACACATGTCCATCCCATCTCAGGCGCTGGCATTTTATTGATTTGACTACATTCGGGTTTTGGTATAATTCCTGGAGTTCCGCATTCGTCCTTATGCGATATTGATCACAGCCATAGCAGATTATCGGTTTGATTACATCCTGGTACACCCTCAGCTTTGACATTCTCAAAAACGTTTTGATGTCATGTATCCGTATACTTATTTAAGGATATTTAATTATAGATTAACATCACTTGAAGTTGTTAATAAATTTATCAATTGGATTTACGTAGTTGAATTATTTCACTAAGAACAACGTTACTCATAAGGCATTTATTTAAGACTTATCTTATTCTCATTCATGTTGCACATGTGTGTTATTGCTGGATTCTTTATCTTAATATCAAATGAATGAAAATATATCACAATCTTCCTCCCTTAAATTACAATCTATATATAAATAATACAATAATGCATTTCAAGCTACATATATATAGTATAATATCATAATAATAAAATTATACATTACTTATTTACAAATTTCATCTATTAATCTTCGAACAGGTTTTCTTTCTCTTAAAGGATATCTACTCGCATAATCATTATCTATATTATTTGATGTTGGATAATCATTTTGAGAAACATTAAAGTCGGTGTCAGAATTAATTACGCCATCATTTATAGTTTTGTCACAATTTTGATCATTTTGGTTGATTTGATTATTACATGATAATTTAGGTGAAGTAAAAGTATTGTTTATTTGGTTTACATGTCTTTTCCACATTACATTATTCAATATAGGAATTTCTACTAAATAAACAACTTTACCTAATCTCTTTTTAACTATGCCCACAATCCAAGATTTTTCATTTTTACTTCTATAATCCCTTACATAAACCTTTTCACCTTCAAAAAATTCATTTCTATCCTTTCCACCATAATATTTTTTTTGTTTTTCTTGATTTTCAACTACCGTACTTTGGATTTCTTTCACAGTTGGTTTAATTACATCAAATTTAGTGAATACTTCGCGACCTAATAACAAATAAGATGGTGTTACACCTGTTGTTATTTTTGGTGAATTCCGGAAGTCAATATCCATATTTTGATTTCTACCTAATGCCCTTTTCAATGCAGATTTAACTGTACAAACAGCATTTTCTGCGGCACCATTCGATTGGGGAAAATAGGTAGGTGACGTAATAGATTGAATATTGTATTTCTCCATGAAATTTTGCATTTCCGCACTTCTAAAATTTCTAGCGTTATCCCAAACTAAAACTTTTGGAATTCCAAATCGACTGAATACACTAAAAATTGGTTCAAGCACTGACGTGAAGTCAGAAGCTTTTGCGCGTATGTTCTATTGTCCATTCTTCTGTATTGGACACCCTTAATCGAATTTACCATGGTAAATTATGTTGTCCATTCTCCTGTATTGGACACTCTTAATTCAAATTTACCATGCTAAATTCGAATTAAGAGTCCAATACAGGAGAATGGACGACATAATTAACCATGGTAAATTCGATTGAGGGTGTCCAATACAGAAGAATGGACAATAGAACATACGCGCAAAAGCTTCTGACTTCACGTCAGTGCTTGAACCAATTTTTTTTTCGTGATTATTTTTTAATTTTCTGGAGGCGCGGTTCTTAAAATTTTTTTTTTCGTCATTTTTTCCAAATTTTCTAGGAGTACGGTTCTTACAGAATTTTAAACACGTCTTTGTGTTGATTTTCTACTACTAGTTACCAAGCTTCAATTCAATCGAATATTTATTTTTTGAGTTATCAAGGAAACAATATTCCAGGTGGATATAACTCGGAAACCGTCGAACCGATTATGCCCAAAAACGAACTCAACTCTCCCTTTCGGATACGCAACCTACCCTGAAAATTGCAAGTCCCTATCTCCTTTGGTTCGAAAGTTATCGAGGCAACGGTCACCCATCTACTGAACTCACACAAGAATGCTCGAATCTCCGACAATATTCAACTGATCGTGTTAAAACTTGAAACTTGGCAGTAGAGTTAGGTAATGAACGTTCTTGCAAAATTTCAGCAATTTCAAACGTATAGTTACTGATATATAGAATTTTTTTGTTTATTTTCAATGATTTATTAAAAATTTTCTACAAATGCTATCCTCACCAAATTTCGCAAACATTTTCGCGTTGGCATTCTACAACTAATAACCATGTTTGAATTCAATCGGTTCAGCGTTTTCCGAGTTAATGAGGAACAAAAAACCACCAAATTTCAGAAAATTTCAGATGGCTATAAATCTGAAACCGTTTGGTCGATTATGCTCATAAACAAACTCAAATGTGGCATTCAAATGCACAACATAACCTGAAATTTTCAAGCCGCTATCTCTTTCCGTTCTCAGGTTATCGTGACAAGAAAAATATTTTTTAATAATTTTTTTTAAATTTTCTAGCTATACGATTCGCCCAAAATTTCACAAACGTGCTTAGGTTCATATTCTACAACTACTCACCAAGTTTCAATTCGATCGGATTCATATTGGTTGAAAACAAAATTATTACTCGGAAACCACTGGGCCGATTATGCCCATTAACGAACTTGTCCGTCGTATTGCGATGCGCCACCCACCTCGAAAATTTCAAGTCGCTAGCTCTTTTCGTTCTCAAATTATCGTGGCAACGGACGGCCGGACGGACAGAATCAAATTTGACCTTGAATTCTTCATCGGGGAGTCGAACTAAATCGTTTGAGACCAATTTCGTCAAAAAATTCGAAAGTTACCGACATTTGGGCAAAACCATAACGCGATGTTCCCCAGAACATACGCGCAAAAAGTGCTTTTATAGTGAAAAGAGATGTAGTTGTCTTTGTTGGAAAAACTTCGATCCATTTAGAATGAGCGTCTACTATAACCAAAAAATACTGACCCAAAAATTCAAAATAATCAAAATGTACTCGTTCAAATGGTATCAGGGGCTAGGACCAATTTTGTAATTTAGATTTGGGTGGATTTTTTTTTATTAAATTGCAATTCTCACATGAAAGGACTTCCTTTTCGATATCATTATTATTTCTTGGCCAAAAATATCGATTTCAAGCAATTAATTTCATTTTCACAATTCCCATGTGTGTTTCATGAAGTATCTCCAACATTCTTCTTCTCAATTTATTAGGTACAACAATTCGATTATTCCATAATAATATTTCATTTTCTACAGTCAATTGATTCTTGAGCTTATAATATTCCTTTAATTTATTATCCTTTTTTGCAAATTTCGGCCAAATGGTTTGGGTGTATTTTATGACATTTTGTAATAATTCGTCAGATTTAGTTTCTTTTTGAATTTCTTGAAATTTAATTATTGAAGGCATATTTAAGTTTGAAAAATAATTTATATAATTTATGTCAACCGTTTTCCAATCTTCATCACTATCAATGGGAATTTTTGATAAAAAATCAGCTTTGTTATTTTCAGATTTAACGTATTCAATATTATAGTCGTAGTTACCTAAAATTACTGACCATCTCTTCAGTCTATTGGCTGAAAGTTGAGGTATTCTTTTTTTTTGGATGGAAAATACTACAAAGTGGTTTATTGTCCGTAACTAATGTAAAGCTCCCACCAAATAAGTATTGGTTGAACTTACACAATCCATAAATGATAGATAGACCTTCACGTTCTATTTGACTATACTTTTGTTCCGTTTCCGATAATGTTCTCGATGCATAAGCAATAGGTCTTTCTGATTTATCAGGGAAAACGTGGCAAATTAAAGCACCTATACCGTATTGACTTGCGTCTGTTATTAATTTAAGGGGTAATTTAGGATTGTAGTGACAAAGAATTTCCGTAGAACTCAAAATTTTTTTGATTGACTGAAATGAATTTTCACAATTTTCAGTCCATATAAAATGAGAATTTTTCTTTAATAAAGAATGAAGGGGATGAAGTATTGTCGCCAAATTCGGTATAAACTTCCCATAATAATTTATAGCTCCTAATATGGATTTTAATTGAGATACATTTGTAGGTCTTTCAGCCTTAGTCACTTCTACATTTTTATTTAACATATGAATTCCATGTTTGTCAATTTTATAACCTAAGTAGGAAATTTCTTTCTGATTAAAATGACATTGAAATGAAAAACGAAAGTATTCATGAAATCTCGACCTAGCAATGGAGGTCCACCATTTTTTATTATGAAGACATTAGGTTCATTTGTATGACCATTGTAAGTGATATTAAATTTACATGTTCCCAAAACATTTATTATATTTCCACTATATGTGTTTAGAATTTTATTAGATTTCGTTATTATTCAACGGTTTTTTCTGGGTTTTCTCTCCCAAACTCTGAAAAATATCTATAAAATAAAAATTAATTATTTTGTGATTTGCTTCTGCGTAAGAAACACAGGATATTTGTCAGAAGCAATCAATTGAACAATGTTGCCTAACAAACAACAACGAAACAACATCAACGAAGAAACAACTATATCGTAACGTTTCGGAGTCTATATCAGACTCCTTCTTCAGACGCTCAATGAAAATCGAGAGAATTATTTTGTTGATAGTTATTTGGTGAAATTCAAGAATTGTCACATTGAATTTCACCAAATAACTATCAACAAAATAATTCTCTCGATTTTCATTGAGCGTCTGAAGAAGGAGTCTGATATAGACTCCGAAACGTTACGATATAGTTGTTTCTTCGTTCATGTTGTTTCGTTGTTGTTTGTTAGGCAACATTGTTCAATTGATTGCTTCTGACAAATATCCTGTGTTTCTTACGCAGAAGCAAATCACAAAATAATTAATTTTTATTTTATAGATATTTTTCAGAGTTTGGGAGAGAAAACCCAGAAAAAACCGTTGAATAATGAGTATACCTCCCACAGTATCCTTTAATGATTACTTAGATTTCGTTAATTTATGGTTTTTGAAATTTAACTCGAAAAATTTTTCTGATATTGCAGAAACACCTGCACCACTATCAATTTGGAAAGAAAATGATCTATTATTTATTTTTATTTCAATTGAAATGGGTTCAATTGAACTACCATTAAAATTAAAAATATTATCATCAACCTCTAAGAAGTTTAGATGATATTTACCTACGCCATTATTGTTTACATTTTTCCTGGCTGAAGAAGTACAAACTGTTGCCAGATGACCCTTCGTGTTGCATCTATGACACTTTGCATCCTTGAAGAAACATGCTGAAGTTTCATGATTTCTCTTACCGCAGATTGTGCATTTGACAACTTTGTTTCTCTGCGCAGTATTTCGATTTTGACCACTGGATGCTGACGATCTCGAATTTGATTGGCTCTTGGTCCATGACGATTTATGATGCGATTTTTGTGACGCCTAATGAAGAGGTTCAGATTTACTAATGGATTCCAAATTTACGTTCTTTTTAGCGGCCATTTTGGTTGAAGCGATTTTTATAGCATCGGCAAATGTACAAGTTTTCTTTTCTTCAAAAAGTCTGTCCTGTGCATCACTTTTTCCGAAACTCACAATAAATTTATCTCGGAGCACCATGTCTAATATATCGGCTGTAAATTCACAATTTGAAGCTAAACTTCGCACACGTGCTGCCCATTCTGCTACACTTTCATGTGGTGACTTTGTGGCACTATAAAATTTGTATCTGTAGGCGAACATGGATTCCGTTTCTTTGAAATGAATACTAAATATTTGAATTAATTGTTCATATGTCAGATTTTCGGGCAGTTCCGGTAAACATAAATTGAACATCAATTTATACGATTCTTCTTTTAGAGAATTTAGAAGTATTGCTTTCTTCTTTACAACTATGATGTCATTAGCAATGAAGTAATTTTCCAATCGCCTCAAAAAAATTATCCAGTCTTTGGAATTTATATCAAATTCACGTATTTGTCATTGCTGCGCCATTTTCTCAATCACTTTTTGCGCGTATGTTCTGGAGAACATCGCGTTATAGTTTTGCCCAAATGTCTGTAACTTTCGAATATTTTGACGAAAATGGTCTCAAACGATTGAGTTCGACTCCCCAATGAAGAATTCGAGGTCAAATTTGATTCTGTCCGTCCGGCCGTCCGGCCGTTGCCACGATAACTTGAGAACGAAAAGAGCTAGCGACTTGAAATTTTCAGGGTAGGAGGCGTATCCCAATACGACGGACAAGTTCGTTAATGGGCATAATTGGCTTAGCGGTTTCCGAGTCATAATTTTGTTTTCAACCAATATGAATCCGATCGAATCGAAACTTGGTGGGTAGTTGTAGAATATGAACCTAGGAACGTCTGTGAAATTTTGTGCGAATCGTATGGCTAGAAAATTTTAAAAAAATTATTGAAAAATATTTTTGTTGTCACGATAACTTGAGAACGGAATGAGATAGCGGCTTGATATTTTCAGGTTAGGGTGTGCACTAGAACGCGACATTTCAGTTTGATTATGAGCATAATCGGCCTAACGGTTTCAGAGTTATAGCCATCTGAACTTTTCGGAAATTTGGTGGTTTTTTGTACCTCATTAACTCGAAAAATACTGAACCGATTGAATTCAAACATGGGTCTTAGTTGTAGAATGCCAACGCGAAAATGTTCGCAAAATTTGGTGAGGATAGCATTTGTAGAAAATTTTTAATAAATCATTGAAAATAAAAAAAAAAAATTCTATATATCAGTAACTAATAATTTGAAATTGCTGAAATTTTGCAAGAGCCTTCATAACCTAACTATACTGCCAAGTTTCAAGTTTTAATACGATCGGTTAAATATTGTTGGAGATTCGAGCATTCTTGTGTGAGTTCAGTAGATGGGTGACCGTTGCCTCGATAACTTTCGAACGAAAGGAGATAGGGACTTGCAATTTTCAGGCTAGGTTGCGTATCCGAAAGGGAGAGTTGAGTCCGACTTTGGGCATAATCGGCCTAACGGTTTCCGAGTTATACCCACCCGGAATATTATTTCCTTGATAACTCAAAAAAAAAATTGGTTCAAGCACTGACGTGAAGTCAGAAGCTTTTGCGCGTATGTTCTATTGTTCATTCTTCTGTAATTGACACCCTTAATCGAATTTACCATGGTAAATTATGTTGACCATTCTCCTGTATTGGACGCTTAATTCGAATTTACCGTGGTAAATTCGAAGTAAGACTGTCCAATACAGGAGAATGGACAACATAATTTACCATGGTAAATTCGATTGAGAGTGTCCAATACAGAAGAATGAACAATAGAACATACGCGCAAAAGCTTCTGACTTCACGTCAGTGCTTGTTCAAAACTCGTCGCCAAATTGTCATGTATCCGTATACTTATTTAAGGATATTTAATTATAGATTAACTGCACTTGAAGTTGTTAATAAATTTATCAATTGGATTTAGGTAGTTGAATTATTTCACTAAGAACAACATTACTCATTATGTATTTATTTAAGACTGATCTTATTCTCATTCATGTTGCACATGTGTGTTATTGCTGGATTCTTTATCTTAATATCAAATGAATGAAAATATATCACAGATTGCATTAGGGTTCTCATGGCAAAGAAACATCAATTGCCACTATGTATTCGTGCTTTAATCTCTTTGTTGCTGTCGTTGTCAGAGCATATCGTGGCTCCAAGGTACTTAAACTGTCTGACGCATTTAAAGTTATAGGTGCTTATCGTTATATTCTGGCCGATTCTCTCCCTGGTTGGTTGTTGGGTAATGTGCATGTATTTGGTTCTTTGGTTGATGTTGAGGTCCATTCTTTTACATTCATTCTCTATTTTCAGGAAGCTTTCCTTGACTCCGACAGTACTTCTTCCGACCGCACCATGTCATCTGCGAAGGCAGGGATCATCTGTTGCCCCTGGTTAGTAAATACTTCCGTGTTGATGTTCGTCTTCTTGACATCTATATCTAGGACTATGTTAAAGAGTAGGAGGACAGTCCATCTCTCTGTCTCAATGCACTCATGACCGAAAATTTCTCTGTTATATGGTTTCCTACTTTAACGCGACACTTGGTATTGTTTATGCATAGCTTCACGAGAGTGATGGTTTTCTGTGGTATACGGCTCAATAGCACATTGGAGAGTATCTTGTAAGCTGCGTTCAGTATCGAAATTCCCCTGTAGTTGATACATTTCATACGGTCTCCCTTCTTCTGGATAGGGATGATAGAACCTTCGTTCCATTCATCTTTACATAAGGCTAGTACTAGTTTATGTAGTTCTTTGTGGAGTTGTGTTACTCCATATTTTAGGCATTCTGCTGGTATTGTGTCGCATCCAGGGGTTTTGTTATTTCTGAGTTTGTTAATTGCCACTATTATTTCTTGGAAGTTTGACTCCTCTACGTCTATTTCCACTGTTTGGTAAGTTCTGGTTTCTGCAGTTATGCCGTTATTCGCATTAAGAAGGTTGTTGAAATACTGATTCCATGTTTTTAAGTATTTCCGACGTTATTAGTTCATCCCCATCGCTTTTCAGGAAACTGCTTGTTATGGGTTTATATCCTTTCTTCATCTGCAATACTTCTTGAAAGAATCTCCTACTATTGTGGCTTTTGGCTTCATCGACTAGTTGGTGTAGAACGTTATTCTGGGTCACTCTTTTGATGTTCCTTATAAGTTTCCTTGCCTTTCTTCTGCATGTTTTAAATTTCTCTATGTTGGCGTTATTTTTGTCTTGTAACATGTGGAATCTAGCTTCTTTTTGCGTTTTGGATTTGTTCGCATTCCACATCATACCATTCTTTCTTCTTTGTCCTGCTCTTCTTTTCCAGTGTTTTTGTCGTTACCATCACTATAGTTGATTTGAGGGTGCCTCGAGCTGTTTCTATGTCTTCTATTTCAGAGGTGTTTTGACGTAGTTGATTTTCCATTTCGGTTCAGTACAATGTTCATATTTCAGCGTTTCCAAGTGTGATTAGTTCCCATTTTACTGTATTTGTGGCCCGCTGTTCCTTTGTTTTCATGCTCATGATTCTCTGGCGCATTTTTGTCCTATATTAGCTAATGGTCGGAGTCCGCATCTGTACCCCTTCGGCTTCTCACATTTATGACATTTTTTGCATACCTAATATTGACCAGTCATTCGAGATGTACCCACGTCTCTTTGTATATGTTTTGGCGTTCGAGCATCGTTGTGACAACCCTTAGATTATTGGTCGCCGCTAGCCCTACCAATCATTGGCCGTTGCCATTTGAAATAACGTAGAGGCTGTGGTTTCCGAAATGGAATGTGCAATGTGCTCAGCTGTGTAAGACCAGGGGCAACAAACATTGACATCATGGCACTACAGCAAATCCGGTAATGGGAACCTCAATATCTGTCAATCGGTAATATTCTACAGCGGCAACCAAGAAGTGCGACATGCATTCGGAACAGGCTTCACAGTAAGTGAACGGCTGGTGGGACAGATAATACCATTCAAGATAATAAGTTAACGAATGTGCTCTCTTAGGATGAAAGGAAAATGGCAAAACTATTCATTAATATCAGCCCATGCCCCGACAGAAGAGAGAGATGAGATTATCATGGACTCGTTCTAAGATCAGCTAGAGGGTACGATTAACACTATACCAAGACAAGATATGCTCATCCTATTAGGGGACTTCAATGCAAATTTTGGGTACAGAATATCACCGCATATCAGAAATACACTGCCTCTAATATACTACAGTGTCAAAAAAGTACCGGCAATTGTTCAACGGAGAACAAAGTATGTATTATTCATCCAAATTTATTGTATCGCCTTTAAAGAATGCGAAGTAATACAGTTACGCTCGCTGAAAATATTCAAGAGGGGAGTGGAGGCTCTCAGGACTGAAATAAATATATATGGTCTACCATATATATATATAGACGTTTCTCGGCTTATAGAGAAAATGAAGTTCTGAAATTTGGAACACGAACTTTTTTCGATGCAAGCTATCCTCTCGAATATTTTCGTTCAAATTGCGGATATACCGGAAGTAACCATTAATTTTGGAATTTTAAATGAAACTAACAAATTTTTTCAACGGCATGAGACTGCTTGCTTAATGAGTAACGTTTTGTATCTGCGTTCTATTTATGTAGTTGTCATGGTTAAGGAGATAAAAAATCTTTCATTAAGAAATGGCTACTTGCAACGGTTCGTCATAAATATTATATCATCGCAACATTCATAATGTAGAAATGAGCAAAATACCATTTGTAATAACGCAAAAATTGCGAAAGTAGTTACTGAATGATTAGAATTGTCACACTAAATTTGTAACGTTAAGATATTTTAAACTGATATATTTTGATATATCTTGATTTTTACAAATAGCACAATAATTTTTTTAAAATTTTCTAGTGTTACGTTCCTCACAAAATTTCTGAATAATTTACGCGTCGACATTCTACAACTATGGTAATTACCACGTTTGAATTGGATAGGATTAGTATTTTTTGAGTTATTCTCCGAAATCTTTTGGCCGATTGTGCCTATCAACGAATTGAAATGTCGCATTCGGATATGCAACCTATCCTAAAAATTGCAAGTCGCTAACTTGTCCCGTTCTCAAGTTATTTTAAGATGAATAATCTTTTTGCACGCATGTTCTGGGTAACACTGCGTTATCATTTTGCCCAAATATCTGTAATTTTCGAATTTTTCGCCGAAAATGGTCTCAAACGATTGGGTTCGACCCCCTGATGTAGAATTTGAGGTCAAATTGACATAGGGGCAAAATGACAACTTTTTTAGTCGAATGTAAATACAGTGGACCAGTTCACTCCAATCGTTGGAATATTTGGAGAAATTTCGTCAATATCTTCAAAAATATAGATCCGATCTAGAACTTTACTGTAAAATAAGATTTTGAAGGCCGGCCCTCCGTTGCTACGATTACTTGAGAACGGAAAGCGACTTGAAATTTTAAAGTTAGGTGGCACGTCTCAATACGACGGACAAGTTCGTTAATGGGCATAATTGGCACAATAAAAGTAATAATTTTGTTTTCAACCAATACAAATCCGATCGAATTGACACTTGGTGAATATTTGTAGAATGTAAACTTAAAGACCTTCGTGGAATTTTGTGAGAATCGTATCACTAGAAAATTTGAAAAAATATATTGAAAAATATTATTTATGTCGCGATAACCTGAGAACGGAAAGAGATAGCGAATTGGAATCGAGTTTGTTAACAGGCATAATCGCCCAAACGGTTTTGGAGTTATACCTATCTTAAGTGGAAAAAAATTCTATATATCGGAAACTATTTCGACCCACTAATTGTCGCAGAATTTCGTGAATATCATATCCTGGAGTTACATGAGTCGTAAGTTCTATCACCGAGGTGATGTTAGCTCCCGGCCGGCCAACTCCAAGTGCTGCTATTCCACCACGGTCAATACCGTCCCCCTACCGTTCTCTGGCGCTTGTGATATTTTATTCCGATGTTAAGAACAGGCGACTGAGATTTGTTATCAATTGAATGCATATACCTAAGCACTAATAAATTACTCAAATTTTTTCATTCAATTCTGAAAGCACTACAGGTACAGCTGCATTGTTCGAAATATTAAATTATTCTCATAGCGCTCAAATAGAAGTTTGTAATTTTAGTTTTCTGGATATCTGAATGGCCGGCCAAGAAAGGTTATTAGCAGGATACTTGTGTCAATCAAATACCTTATCAAATTGATTTTTTGGTTTGATTCTGATATCTTTAAGTACCCAGCTCAAAGGATCGAAATAAGAGGTTTATCTCATAGTTCTCAGATAGAAGTTGGATTTTTTTTTCTGAAGATTAAAGTATCCGGCCAAGAAAAATCATTAGCAGGATACATGTGTAGATCAAATACCTAATCGAATTGATTTTTTCGTTCGATTCAGATATCTTTAAGTACCCAGCTCCAAGGATCGAAATATGAGATTTATCTCATAGTGCTCAGATAGAAGTTGGATTTTTTTTTCTGAAGATTCAAGTAGCCGGCCAAGAAAAATAATTGTCAGGATACATGTATCGATCAGATACCTAATCAAATTGATTTTTTCGTTCTATTCTGGTATCCTTAATTACCCAGCTCCAAGGATCCAGATATGAGATTTATCTCATAGTGCTCAGATAGAAGTTGGTATTTTTTTTTGAAGATTCAAGTAGCCGGCCAAGAAAAATAATTAGCAGGATACATGTGTCGATCAAATACCTAATCGAATTGATTTTTTCGTTCGATTAAGATATCCTTAAGTACCCAGCCCCAAGGATCGAAAAATGAGATTTTTGTCATAGTGCTCAGATAGAAGTTGGTATTTTTTTCTGAAGATTCAAGTAGTCGGCCAAGAAAAATAATTAGCAGGATACATGTGTCGATCAAATACCTTATCGAATTGATTTTTTCGTTCGATTAAGATATCCTTAAGTACCCAGCTCCAAGGATCGAAAAATCAGATTTATGTCATAGTGCTCAGATAGAAGTAGGTATTTTTTTTTCTGAAGATTCAAGTAGCCGGCCAAGAAAAACAATTAGCAGGATACATGTATCGAACGTATACATAATCAAATTCATTTTTTCGTTCGATTCAGATATCCTTGAGTACCCAGCTCCAAGGATCGAAATATGAGGTTTATCTCATAGTGCTCAGATAGAAGTTGGTAATTTTTTTTTACTGAAGATTCAAGTAGTCGGCCAAGAAAAATGATTAGCAACATACATATATCAATTAAATTCCTAATCAAATTGGTTTTTCCACTTGATTCTGATATCTTTAAGTACCCAGCTCCAAGGATCGGAATATGAGGTTTATCTTTCAGCTCTCAGATAGAAGTTAGTAATTTTTTTTTCTGAAGATTCAAGTAGCCGGCCAAGAAAAATAATTAGGAGGATACATGTATCGATCAGATACCTAATCAAATTGATTGTTTCGTTCGATTCTGATATCCTCAAGTACCCAGCTCCAAGGATCCAGATATGAGATTTATCTCATAGTGCTCAGATAGAAGTTGGTATTTTTTTTTGAAGATTCAAGTAGCCGGCCAAGAAAAATAATTAGCAGGATACATGTGTCGATCAAATACCTAATCGAATTGATTTTTTCGTTCGATTAAGATATCCTTAAGTACCCAGCCCCAAGGATCGAAAAATGAGATTTTTGTCATAGTGCTCAGATAGAAGTTGGTATTTTTTTTTCTGAAGATTCAAGTAGTCAGCCAAGAAAAATAATTAGCAGGATACATGTGTCGATCAAATACCTTATCGAATTGATTTTTTCGTTCGATTAAGATATCCTTAAGTACCCAGCTCCAAGGATCGAAAAATCAGATTTATGTCATAGTGCTCAGATAGAAGTAGGTATTTTTTTTCTGAAGATTCAAGTAGCCGGCCAAGAAAAACAATTAGCAGGATACATGTATCGATCAAATACATAATCAAATTCATTTTTTCGTTCGATTCAGATATCCTTGAGTACCCAGCTCCAAGGATCGAAATATGAGGTTTATCTCATAGTGCTCAGATAGAAGTTGGTAATTTTTTTTTACTGAAGATTCAAGTAGTCGGCCAAGAAAAATGATTAGCAACATACATATATCGATCAAATTCCTAATCAAATTGGTTTTTCCACTTGATTCTGATATCTTTAAGTACCCAAGCTTTAAGCTCCAAGGATCGGAATATGAGGTTTATCTTTCAGCTCTCAGATAGAAGTTGGTAATTTTTTTTTTCTGAAGATTTGTATAGCTGGCGAAGAAGAATGATCCGCAGAACTCAATCGATACCTAATCAAATCAACTTTTTCTATAGAATCCGACTCCAAGTCCCCATCTCCATGAATATAAATATGCGGTTATTCACTTAGAGCACAGTCAAATGCTTCCTTTTTTTCAAAAGACTGTATACCGAATCTTACATTACTATCAGATATATGTATTTTTTTTTGACGTTGTAAGAGGTTATTAGCATATTACAATAATTAGTGTAGTTAATAATCGAACTAAAAAATCAATTTGATTAGGTATTTGATCAATACATGTCTCCAGCTAATTATTTTCCTTAGCCGGCTACTTGAATCTTCAGAAAAAAAAATTACCGACTTTTATCTGAGCTCTATGAGATAAACCTCATATTTCGATCCTTAGAGCTGGGTAATTAAGGATATCAGAATCGAACGAAAAAATCAATTTGATTAGGCATCTGATCGATACATGTAATCTAATAATTATTTTTTTTGGCCAGCTACTTGAATCTTAAGAAAAAAAAATTACCAACATCTATCTGAGCACTGTGAGATAAACCTCATATCTCGATCCTTGGAGCTGGGTACTTGAGGATATCAGAATCGAACGAAACAATCAATTTGATTAGGTATCTGATCGATACATGTATCCTCCTAATTATTTTTCTTGGCCGGCTACTTGAATCTTCAGAAAAAATAAATTCCAACTTCTATCTGAGAACTATGAGATAAACCTCATATTTCGATCCTTGGATCTGGGTACTTAAGGATATCAGAATCGAACGAAACAATCAATTTGATTAGGTATCTGATCGATACATGTATCCTGCTAATTATTTTTCTTGGCCGGCTACTTGAATCTTCTGAAAAAAAAATTACCAACTTCTATCTGAGCACTGTGAGATAAACCTCGTATATCGATCCTTGGAGCTGGGTACTTAAGGATAATAGAATCGAACGAAACAATCAATTTGATTAGGTATCTAATCGATACATGTTTCCTAATAATTATTTTTCTTGGCGGGCTACTTGAATCTTCTGAAAAAAAATACCAACTTCTATCTGAGCACTGTGAGATAAGCGTCATATCTCGATCCTTGGAGCTGGGTAATTAAGGATATCAGAATCGAACGGAAAAATCAATTTGATTAGGTATCTGATCGATACATGTATCCTAATAATTATTTTTCTTGGCCGGCTACTTGAATCTTCAGAAAAAAAGCACCTCATATCTCGATCCTTTGAGCTGGGTAATTAAGGATATCTGAATCGAACGAAAAAATCAATTTGATTAGGTATTTGAACTACACATGTATCCTGCTAATGATTTTTCTTGGCCGGCTACTTGAATCTTCAGAAATAAAAAATTACCAACTTGTATCTGAGATACACATCATATTTTGATCCTTTGAGCTGGGTACTTAAGGATATCAGAATCGAACGAAAAAATCAATTTGATTAGTTATCTGATCGATACATGTATCCTGCTAATTATTTTTCTTGGCCGCCTACTTGAATCTTCAGAAAAAGAAATTCCAACTACTATCTGAGAACTATGAGATAAACCTCATATTTCGATCCTTCTAGCTGAGTACTTAAGGATATCTGAATCGAACGAAAATATCAATTTGATTAGGTATTTGATCAACACATGTATCCTGCTAATTATTTTTCTTGGCCGGCTACTTGAATCTTCAAAAAAAAAAAATTACCAACTTCTATCTGAGCACTATGAGATAAACCCCATATTTCGATCCTTGGAGCTGGGTAGTTAAGGATATCAGAATCGAACGAAAAAATCAATTTGATTAGTTATCCGATCGATACAAGTATCCTGCTGATTATTTTTCTTGGCCGGCTACTTGAATCTTCAGAAAATAAAATTACCTACTAATATCTGAGCACTATGAGATAAACCTCATATTTCGATCCTTGGAGCTAGGTACTTAAGGATATCAGAATCAAACGAAAAAATCAATTTGATTAGTTATCTGATCGATACATGTATCCTGCTAATTGTTTTTCTTGGCTTGAATCTTCAGAAAAAAAAATTCCAACTTCTATCTGAGAACTATGAGATAAAGCTCATATTTTGATCCTTGGAGCTGGGTACTTAAGGACATCAGAATCAAACCAAAAAATCAATTTGATTGGGTATTTGACTGACACAAGTAACACCAGAAAACTAAAATTACAAACTTCTATTTGAGCGCCATGAGAATAATTTAATATTTCGAACAATGCAGCTGTACATGTAGTGTTTTCAGGATAGAATGAAAAAATTTGAGTAATTTATTAGTGCTTGGTATATGCATTCAGCTGCTAACAAAGCTTAGTAGCCTATTCTGAACATCGGAATAAAATACCAAAAGCGCCAGAGAACGGTAGGGGAACGGTATTGACCGTGGTGAAATAGCAGCGCTTGGAGTTGGCCGGCCGGGAGCTAACGTCACCTCGGGGTTGAGTTCGGAATCAACGTCGGATGCAACTAGTGCGTCCGACGTAGAGTGCGCACGGTTGTTTGAAATGTTGTCGTACGTTTTAGAACGACGCCGGACGTATTCTTGCCTCTCTTTCTAACTTCTTACGTTTATTTTTGACGTTTTGAGGTTAAGCTATTGTGTTTGTATCGTTGAAGCGTGTTGAAGGTTCTTGAAATATTGAAAATGGAGATTGTTTCGAGATCGAACGAAGAAAATATTGTTATTTTAGGATCAATTGTGTTTTTATGAAACAATTATTTAAATCAGGTTTTGGATGACGAATTGAGTAGCGATGAGGGGGAATGAATTGTTGGAAGATTGGCATTACTAGAGGATTCTCGGGAAACCCTGTTGCGAGTGCAGGGTTACATTATTTTATTATACCGAATATTAGGGACGAACAATTCCGAGAAAGTAAAACATTAACTAGATCGTCATTTGATATTCTTCTCACAAAAATTGTAGGATATTATAAACGATAATTCTGTCCCGATTGCATTCAATGACATGATTCGTTCAATTAGAAATCAAACTCATTTTGTTTTTTCCTCTATAAGTAGCTAATAATTTCATCGTAAACTAAACTTCTTCTCAACAAAACGACAAAGGGCAATAAAACGATTAAAACGAGGAAACCTTTTACAGGGTCTTCACAATTAATTGTAACATCGCAGTTGGCTTTGAAATATTATTGTTTTGCCGTTTCATATATAAACTGTTGACATTCGCGATTCCATCCACATAATTTTATTTCTGACGATACAATTATCAAGGCTGACACTTTCAAAGACCTGTAAAATAATCAGTATCCTTAGCGAAGAGCGGCAAATAATTATTCAAACCCAACTGCGATGACACAATCATTTAGGAAGACCCCGTATATTCAAATACATATGTTCAAAACTAATACCAATATCTGCGCAGGACGAGTGATTATTACACATGTATTTTCACGGTTGCAAAGTTGCACACCCCGACGTGCGTCCTGTCTGTTTCCGAACGGGGTTAATATTTACCCGACGTCGATTCCGAACGGGTCGGGTGCGCGCTGGACAACGTCCGACGTTGATTCCGAACGCAACCCAGTAGTTCTGTCGTATGTAAATCAATACCAATAGAATACATATGTCGGTATGAAAAATTCAGTAATAAAAGACGATTCTGTCCTTAATGAAGTCTGCCATTAGAACGGTATGAAATGTATTAATATAGAGAGATATGGCAAAGTCAATAACGTCATGCGGTAATAGCGGTATACGTTATTTTGACGTTTATCGCACACGTGATCCGCTTATTAGCGTTACCGCATCACGATCGGATAACGTTATGCGTTATTTGTGATTAACGTCTCTCTTATTTGGGCTTGTTTACATTTACACATTTCTATAATGGCGGCCGAGTGGATAACCTTGTTTGATTTCAGAAAAAAATAATAAAATAAGTTAGTACCTTAGTAGAAATGGATTGAAAAATCAGAATAAATGTATCTCCGAAAGATGCCAGGCGAGTAGATAAAGGTAAAGTATAATTTTGCCTATTAAGAGTATGTATTTCTGATATAACCTCCTCATTTTCTTTCAAATGTAAAATACACCAAAACCCAAATTACTTTTAACTGTTTCAGATAGTGCTTTTGCTGTGAAGCTTTTGAGAAATACTCTACAGCAGAATACAAATTCTGGCGATATATAATCAAATGATGAAACCGTCGACAACAAAGAAAATAAAACTTATGTTAACCGAGCTAATACTGTAGCACCGAAGATCTTCCATAGGTAGGTACTAGTATTTCATTTGAATATTTGCAATCATAGCCTCGTTAAAAGCTTTCATATGAATAATGGTCCTCGTTCATCTCTTACAGTTCCTCTTCATGGGTGGAGTTCATGTTGCATTTTACTTATAGAGCGAACATATCATATCAAGGACCATGAGTTCAGTAGTTGCAAAGTTTTCCTAAGATATCTGGACCTCAATGTAGCTCTGAATTGAGAAGTTTGAAAGGAACTTGAAACAGTTACAAAAGACTGGCAACGACTGAGGTAATTGGCAATTTTTTTGAAGTGTTTGTGGAGCCGAAATACAAAATTGCAGATGAGGTTCTAGCTGGAAAACTCCAATACATATCTTGATGTAACAAATGCATTACATCGCTAAATGGTTCCTTTCTGGGTTTTCTCTCCCAAACTTTGCAAAATATCTTTGAAATTAAACGTTTTATTATTTTGAAATTGCTTCTGCGTTATAAACACTTAATCTTTGTCTGAAACTATATATATAACAATGTTTCCTAATAATTAATGAGGAAACAACATCAACAATAAAAAAAACTGTTCTCTAATGTTTTGGAGACTAAGTCATACTCCAAGCCAAAATCTTCTGAATTATTCGTTATTCAACCCTTTCATGGTAAATTCCAACTAAGCAATTTACAAAATTGTTTTCTCTATTCAAGAAAATACCAGTTGATGTTGTTTCGTTACTGTTTATTAGGCAACATTGTTTTATATATTGCTCCTGACAAATATGTAGAGTTTCCAACGCAGAACCAATTTCAAAATAATAAAATTTTTCATTTCATATATATTTTTCACAGTTTGGTGGAGAAAACCCAAAACCATTACCTGATGAATTCAGCTCCCAGAGTATCCTTTTATGATTACTTAAATACATTACAGATAATGAACAACATCTTTATTGAAAAGGCAAGGAGTAAGTCTACAGCCTTTGCATCTTCAATTGGACTCTCCATTCAAAAGGAGATTTTAAATGCTGAGGAGTCAAGTAGTAAATGTTAAACATTTTTTTTTATGAATTAAACATCTCATCCAAATCTAAGGAAGGAGCTATTGCGTCATTACTAGGAAAAGGATTAAGACAGAAACAGCAGCAAGAATAAAATAGGAAAAATCGACGCCGACAAAGAATGTAAATGACTAAGAAGAGGTTGGAGATTGATTGAGAATTGTAAGAATCATTTATTTATGAATTATATACAGGGTCCGACGATGCCACACCGCCACAGGCAAGGAGGTGATGGAGTACTATTAGGGTGTCACACTTCCTGCTGTTCCAGGTCTTCTGATGGAAATCAGGGATGGTTCAAGCCAGGGGTGAGTTTCCTTATTTTGCAAATATTTTAGAGACCAGTTTAGACAGAGAAATGAAATTGGACGGTTTGAGTAAGCAGCACGAGTACTTTGAAACCCTGGTGAAATAAGTTTTTGTAATCCCCACTAAAACAAATGGTAGGGGGAGAGGGAACTTTTTAAAGTAAATAATTTTTTTTCACAGTAACGTACTAATAATAAATTAGATTCCAAAACTGCTATCTTTTACCTTTCTTTTTTGTGTCGTTGACACTTGGGGCTCAAGCTGTTACAAAGATGTTATCAAATGAACACACAACATCTTCTATAACGGGGTAGAGAACTATACATACTGATTGACATTTTCCAGCTTCCCATTACCATATTGAAATTTTTTCTCTTGCGAGTTTCGTTAGGATCGATAGTCTCCATATCAAGTTTTAAGAAGTATGCATGGTGTTTCAAAAACGACTAGTCATCTCACAACTTCCAAATTTTCAATTTGATACCCTGTTTGTGACGTAAACTTTTTTTATTTTAAGCAGCCATTTTTTATTTATTTTTTAGGCAAAAAGGCGCATTTTCAAGGCTTGTAAAAATAACAAAATATCATGGACATAAAATATTTTTTATTTGTGGAATGCCAACAATTCAATCATCAAATAAAATATAAGAAAAAATTAAAAAATGAGAAAGAATACAGGGTATCACATTGAAAATTTGGAAGTTGTGACTGTTGTGAGATGATTAGCCTTTTTTGGAACACCATGTATACTTATTAATATCTTGAAAATATGGAGACTATTATCCCTAACGACACTCTCAAAGAGAAAAAATTTCAATATGGTAATGGGAAGCTGAAAAACTCCGATCTGTATGTAGTGCTCTACCCTGCTATCGAAAATGTTGTGTGTTTGTGACATTCTTTTGATAACATCTTTGTAACCGCTTAAGTCCCAAGTATCAACGGTACACCAAATGAAAGGTAATACGTGGTAGTTTTGGAAACTAATTTAATATTAGTACGTTACTGTGGCAAAAAATCAAAACATAGCATGTTAAGTACTTCTGTTTAATGTGATACATTATATTTCATATTTCGTAAAAAACCATTGGATCTAGCGATACATCCCAGTACTTTTGACGGTTCTATAGAGAGGATTGTGTGAAGTCAGGCGCTCTTTGGGGTAGACCAACCAACCAGAAGAACATTCTCCAGGACTATTTGACTTTTTTATTCCTGTGTTGTAATTTGTCGGAGTATTTCTATAAAACTTCTATTCTACATTTTTCTTGACCGGGGTCCCACCAAGATGTTTTCTTGTTATCAGATTTCCTTCTTAGTGGTTTTTTGTATTCATAAGTCAAGTTAAAAGTGTAGATTAAGTCCTCATCCTAGCTCACGATGTCCTCATGGAAGAAATATAACTAAATTATGCCTGTTAATCCGTTTGGTTTGTAAGACGTTATCACAACAGGCATTCCCAGAACATGTGATAGTCTAAATAAATCATTATTCTCAAGCAGGAAGTTAAATTTTCATTAATCTGCTGAAAATTATTAGTGTCAAAAAGCTTGAATTTATTTCTACCACCATATTATTCATTGTATTCTCCGACAATGTTTCATAAAATTGTAGCTTCCATATCTTCAGCATTGCCACCAGCAATTAGACTAATTAGAGTATCTTCAATATCTTTGTTCCATTTCGAAATCTGGACTGTGAATAGCATAGGGAAATAAAGTCTCTAGGGTGTTTCTGAATAACAATGAAAAAATGTAGGGGTGATTCTGTGATGAAAATTATGGTGGGTATTTGGTATAAAATTGTTTGCAAAAACTCCCTGTGGAAAAGTTACACCCCTTCGAAGATTAACAAAATGAATTGTTTCTCTTTTTTATTTTCCCTGTATATTAAAAGTCTTCAAGAAAGGTATTAGATTACAATGGGTGATCATTATCAAGTAAATATAGGAAAACTTGGTGCTTTTTGAAACTTTATTGCATTTTTCTCATAAATGCTTAAGCTTTCGAAAATACTTGTTGAGATAAAAAGGTTAGTAACTGAATTGGGCTTTTCAGCTATGTTTTTTTATAAGGATAATCTTTATCCATAATAAGTTGGAAGAAAAGATTTCTTAGGGGTTGACTATTTCAACCCCTTCCAAGCATACTTCAGGGTAGAAAAAATTCCAAAATGTGTAGTTTTATTAACAAATAATACCTATTTACCAAGTTCCGTATCTTTAGCTTAATATACAGAGAAAATAAAAAATAGATACAATTTTTTTTGTTAATCTTCGGAGGGGTGTAACTCTTCCGCGGGGAGGTTTTTCAAAAAATGTTATACCAAATACCCACCTTAATTTTCACCACAGAATCACCCCTTACATTTTTTCGGTGTTAATAGATACACTACTTATACCCATATTACCCATAGACAAGATATAACTTAAAGGACGCTATTAGCGTTAGCGCATGACGTAATTTACGAACGGATAAAGTTATGGGCGTTATTTGTTACGTTATTTCTCAGTTCAGTGTTCAGTTATTTATTTTCTGTGTTGGCGGCCGAGTGGATTACAATCTTCAATCTTGATTCCAGAACAAGAGCGCCAAAAAAAATGATGTTAACAGAAATTAATCTAAATTAATTCTCTGGAAGATGCCAGGAGTGCAGAAAAAGGTAATATTATTACCTTCTCAATTTCTTCTGTTTTTGAAATATATCTTAGTCCGTAACCCGAAATACTTCTAACTGTTTCAGATAGTGCATTCGCTGGGAAGCTTTTCAAAAATGCTCTACAGCAGAATACAAATTCTGGTTATATATTATAACCAAAACCAAGTGATGAAACGCCGACAACAAAGAAAATACGGTTACTGATAATACAACTGATGTCAACAGAGCTTATACTGTGGCATTCGAAGAATTAGAAGGTATATATGGGAACTATTATTTCATTTTGCTCTCATATAAATAATTGTTCTTATTCATCTCTACCTTCACCTTACATTTTACTATTAGTGGAAAATATCGTAAAAAGAACAATGAGTTCAGTAGTAAAGTTTTACCCAAAAAACTGGAATAAAGTTTCTCCTGAAATATATGCTCAAGGATATATAGTATCCGGACCACAACGTACCTCCAAATTGTGAACTTTGAAAAAACTTATAAAGCTATAACAGACTACGATAACAAGTCTGCCAATGACTGACGCAATTAGCAGTTTTTTGAAGTAAATAAAAATGAATTCCTTTTTACATGACATGTGTGAAACATCATCTGAAATTTTGTGTTGTTCCATGTTTCGATGGAACGGAAACACAAAATTGTAGATGACGTTCAAGCTGGCAATCTTAAAATTCACAAATATATCTTAATATAACAAATACATTACAGATAATGAATAACATTTTCTTTGCAAAGACATGCAGTAAGCCTGCAGCCGTTGCATCTACAACTGGTCCTTTATACTAAAGGTGTAATTACTAGGAAAAATATTAAGACACAAAGAGGAGCACGAAGAAAGCAGGAAAAATGACACCGAAAAATAATGTAAATGGCTAAGAATTGGTTGGAAGTAATATGAATCATGAACACAAAATAATTTTTTATAAGGAATTATAAGAATAATTTATTCATGATTTTTTCTGTATGCCATGACTCAAGATTTAAATTTTATTATTTTTCAGAGATTATTACTTGTAATTTGTACGTGCATGTGATTTAAAAATACACAATCATATTTATTTATATATTGTTTCATTTAAAAATTGAACTTTTTTTCGTTTACAAAAATGAATAATACCTTTGACTAAAACGAAATGTATATTATAATGGCAAAAAGACGCAAAAAATTAGCCATTTGCTAGAGTGATAAATATCTTCTCTTTCTCTCTATATTGTTTCATTAAATTCTTCAAAACGTAGCATGACAAGTACTTTTGTTTGAAGTGAAAACCAGTAATTTGATATAAATTACATTGCACATTCCATAGATGCATCATGTATCGTAACCGTTATATGCATTCTATTGACTATGCTTATCAGTTGTATGGAGTCAAGGCGCTTTGGCTATCCAATAGGATCTTGATTGACCTGCGGACTCATCCTTTCTCAAGTATTAGCTTCGCGCAATGATCAATGGTGAAAGACAGTCACGAAACTACCTAGGCTGATGGATACACCCTCAGCAATTTTGCAACCGCTGACTGCCGCTCCCACCCCTTGTTTGGTAGCGGAGACATATGTGAACCAACGGGCCCTCAAGCAGTGGGTGTCCAGCGATAGTCCAATCGTATCTGCTGGGAAACACTATACAGTAGGTCCACTCTGTGTAGGTTTTGGTTGCTGATGTGTCATAGCACATCACTTGTAATATTGAAAAATCTGTATGTCGTCATCCAGGCCATCTCCTGATCACTTGGTTAAGAGTGGCAAGGTAGATCCCTTAAATTTCACGACCTTATATTGACATAGCACATTTGAATTGCAATCCCACCAAGCAATAGTGCCATAAGTAATTTGTGGTTGTATCATCCTATCCACATATAGCCAGTAGAGCAATTACGAAGCCAGTCCCCATCTTTTTCCAAAAGTCCAATGGTATGACCATTGACAGTGCTTAGCCTTGTGAATCACCCTTTCCAGTTGGTAATTCCTGTTAAGCTTTCTATCTAGGACGACATACCCAGATTTCTAGCCTCATCCAGAAATGTTATGTGAATTCCATTAAGAGTGAGGAATACATATTCAGCTCCTTTTGTGAATTGAATGGTCAAGGTGTTATACATGTTCACTTTTAACTGTTACCTCTCACACCAGCCTTCTGCTGTTCTGCTTGTGATTTCCGTTAACAGGTTTTCTTCCTAGTGGACAGTTTTCTTCATCATACGTCAAGTTAATAGTGACTAGTCCTCAGCTTGTCTCAAGATCCCCTCAGGTGAGTTCGTCACGGAGGAAATGTAACTCAATGATATATGTTACTTCGTTTCTTTTGTATGTTGTTATCACATCATGCATTCCCACAGCTTCATTTCCTTAAAAGTGTTTGCTCTAAATCGATTTTCAGCATTGCCACCAGCAATTAAAATATCTTCAATTTCTTGTTCCATTTAGCTATCTGGACTGAGAATATACTAGAGAAAGTCTCTAGTGAACAAAAATGAAAAATATAATAATATTCCTTTTTGGCGCTCTAGTTCCTCGGAACTGAGTGCTTATCAATTTGCCCAAATGTCTGTAATTTTCGAATATTTCGATGAAAATGGTCTTAAACGATTTGGTTCGACTCACTGATCTAGAATCCGTGGTCGAAATTCATTCTGTCCGGCCGGTCCGGCCGTCCGTAGGCACGATAACTCTCGAACGGAATGAGCTAGAGAGTTGAAATTTTCAGAGTAGGTTTGGGGGATAAATATCTCGGCTAAGTTCGTTATTGGGCAAAATCGGACAAACGGTTCCGGAGTAACAAAAAAAAAAATTTTTTTTTACAAAACAAATTCCAAATTAAATTTTTTTTAATAAAAAGTTTTATCATGAGAATCCAATCATATCATTTTCAACTCTAACAAGCTAATACTTTCGGAGATATGATTTTTCAAAATTTCAATAATAAATCGTATTTCAACGTTGTCACAGAATAATATTATTCTATGTATGAATATGAATTGTCATAATGTCAAATGATGTTCCTGAGACTTATCAATCGAAGAATTGTGAGCGAAGTGAGAAAAATCTCAGATATGATTTTTCAAAATTTCAATAATAAATCGTATTTCAACGTTGTCACAGAATGATATTATTCTATGTATGAATATGAATTGTCATAATGTCAAATGATGTTCCTGAGACTAATCAATCGAAGAATTGTGAGCGAAGTGAATTAAATCTCAGTTGTTTGCTCCGATATTAGTTTTTCTCAGAAAATTCTTACATTTCGGAACTGAACATGAAGTAAGAGATCTGAGAGTAGTGAGACTGCTTTTCATCCATAGACATAGATATAACTCTCGAACGGAATGAGGTAGGTAGTTGAAATTTTCAGAGTAGTTTAGGGAGATGAATATCTCGGTTAAGTTCGTTATTGGGCAAAATTGGCCAGATTTAATTTGATTCCTTCCATGGTGCTTTTCTCATTCTCATGATTGCTCATTTAATCTTGATAAATAAACTATTATTTGAATTGAATTTCCTTTAGGATGCAGTTCTATCATATGAATACATTGATATAATTCCCAACTCTGAGAAACCAATACTTTCGGAGATATAATTTGTCTGTTTGAACTAGAGCGCCAGAAAGCTCCTGTCCACAGGGCTTGAACCCATTTTTCATATGAGAATGATCCATAGATCGAAACGAAAAACTATATAGGTTAGTTTTTAGTTTACAAATATAAATATCTATGGTGTACTTAAATAGCGTAACGTTAATTCTGATTCGTTTGCCATATCACTAAAATAAAGCACAGAACGTTATTCACGTTATTTAAATAGCGCATCACCGCTATTTGATAACGTGACAGTTATACGCACTTGCCATATCTCTCTATTAGAGAGATATGCCAAGATATGAAAGGTGAGAAAACGGTATACAGGGTCCGAGGCCGCCACATCAACACGGGCAAGGAGTTGATGGGGTACCATTAGGGTGTCATACTTCTGATGGAAGTTATGGATGGTTTAAGTCAGGGATGAGTTTTCTTATTTTGCAAATATTTTAGAGACTAGTTGAGATAGAGCAATGAAATTTGACGGTTTGCGTAAGCAGCTCGAGTACATTTGAAACTCTGGTGAAATAAGTGAAACTCCCACTCAAACAAATGGTAGGGGATGGGGGTACTTTTTGAAATAAATAATTTTTGCACGTATGTTCTGGGGAACATCGCGTTATCATTTTGCCCAAATGTCTGTAACTTTCGAATTTTTTGACGAAAATGATCTCAAACGATTTGGTTCGACTCCTCGATGAAGAATTTGAGGTGAAATTTGATTCTGTCCGGCCGGCCGTTGCCACGATAACTTGAGAACAGAAAGACCTAGCAACTTGACATTTTCAGAGTAGGTGGCGCATTCCAGTTTCCGAGTAATAATTTTGTTTTCAACCAATATTAATCCGATTGGATTGAAACTTGGTGAGTAGTGGAAGAATATGGACCTAAGCATGTTTGTGAAATTTTGTGAAAATCGTATTGCTAGAAAATTTTTAAAAAATTATGAAAAAATGTTTTTTATGTCACGATAACCTGAGAACGGAAAGAGATAGCGGATAGGTTGTGCATTTGAATGCGACATTTGAGTTCATTTATGAGCATAATCGGCCAAACGGTTTTGGAGTTATACTCATCTGAAATTTGGTTGTTATTTATTCAATAACTCGAAAAATATGGAACTGATCGAATTTAAACATGGTTATTAGTTGTAGAACGCGAAAGTTCTTGCAAAATTTCGTGAGGATCGTATCTCTAGCAAATTTTTAAAAAATCATTAAAAAAAATTCTATATATCAGAAACTATTCATTCGACATGACTGAAATTCTGCGAAAGCCTTCAGAACCAAACTCTACTACCAAGTTTCAAGTTTGAACACGATCGGATCTATATTATTGGAGATCTGAGTAGCCTTGTGTGAGTTCAGCTGGATAGGTGACCGTTGCCTCTCTAACGAAAGGAACTTGCAATTTTCAGGGTAGGGTTGCGCCTCTGGATGGAGAGTTAAGTACGCTGTTGGCCATAATCGGCCCAACGGTTTAGGAGTTATTTCTATCTGGAATATTATTTCCTCGATAACTAAAAAAATATGGACTCGATCGAATTGAAGCATGCTAACTAGTTGTAGAATATCGACATAAAGACGAGTGTAAAATTTTATGAGAACCGTAGCACTAGAAAATATTTAAAAAAAACACGAAATTGGTTCAAGCACTGACGTGAAGTCAGGAGCTTTTGCGCGTATGTTCTATTGTCCATTCTCCTGTATTGGACACTCTCAATCGAATTTACCATGCTGAATTCTATTGTTCGTTCTCCTGTGTTAGACACTCCTAATCGAAATTAACCTTGGTAAATTCGATTAAGAGTGTCCAATACAGGAGATGGGAAAATAGAATTCACCATGGTAAATTCGATTGAGAGTGTCCAATTAAGGAGAATGGACAATAGAACATACACGCCAAAGGTCCTGACTTCACGTCAGTGCTTAAACCGATTTTTTTCCATGGTAATGTAATAACAAAATATTAGATTCCAAAACTGCGATCTTTTACCATTCATTTGGTGTATCGCTGACACTTGGGGCTCAAGCGAATACAAAGATGTTATCGAAAGAATGTCAAGAGTACACAATATTGTCGATAACAGGGTAGAGCACTACATAGATACATGCGTTTTCCAGCTACCCATTACCATATTGCAATTTTTTCTCTTGAGACCATTTTCCGCAAAAAATTCGAACATTACACACATTTGGCCAAAATGATAGCACACTGTTCCCCAGAACATGCGCGCAAAAATTCTGTGATCTTAGGCGATTCTCTGATTTCTCAAGTCTGCCATTAAAATGGTACGAAATGTATTCATATCTTATAAACGCTGAGAAAACGGTCTGTATCGATGGTAAATTCGATTAAGAGTGTCCATTAGAGGTGAATAATTAACAGTAATTTTGTCGGCTGCTATTCCGCACATAACTTCGCACACCATTTCACAATCGAGTACCGAATTTCTGCTCTATCGACTTCGTATGAGGTGCGATTAGGCAATGAAACATGCGCGCAAAAGCTCCCGAATTCACGTCAGTGCTTTTCTCAATATTTTTTTTCATAAAAGTTGTTATTTATCTCCGTAACAAGGCAACTACATCAATATGACGCAGATTAAAAAAGGTTCAGATTAAGCAGGCAATCTGATCGGTGAGAAAAATAAGAATTTTCAAAATGAAATTCCAAAGTTGAGGATGCAGCCACTCTTTACCGGTATGTGTATGTAGGAAAACTTACCGATATCGGTTTGGACGCATTTGATTTCGCAACGTGTCGCAGCTTTCTGCTCCCACTGGACGACTGACCTAAAAGTACAAATATAGTGGAGCGGCAAGGTAAGAGGCACGCGGCGAGGGAAGCGAGTGATTTATGAAACTCAGTTAACGCATTATACAAGCTGTTCCTAAATAAGTATATCAACGGTCAACTGTAGATTTCTCATGAAAACAATTTTTTTTTCTCTTCCATTTTTTCCTTCGGGTCTTCGTTTCAGTGATACAGGGTGTCAAAAATTTATACTTTTTTCAGTTTTTTACTAATATCTCAGGAACCGTTTGTCATTGTCATTGTCACTAATAATAGCTACTTTCTTGTACTTTACTCGGTTTTATTAGACGTGCTGGTGGCGGAGATATTGAATTTGCACAAAGTTTTTATCCCCCAACTTGTACACCACTGGACAAATTTGCATTTGCACAGCAAATTCTGATGGGCCAATGGGTTTTACATAAAATATGGGTTCAAGCCCTGTGGACAGGAGCTTTCTGGCGCTCTAGTTCAAACAGACAAATTATATCTCCGGAAGTATTGGTTTCTCAGAGTTGGGAATTATATCAATGTATTCATATGATATAACCGCATCATAAAGGAAATTCAATTCAAATAATAGTTTATTTATCAAGATTAAATGAGCAATCATGAGAATGAGAACTGCACCATGGAAGAAATCAAATTAAATCTGGCCAATTTTGCCCAATATCGAACTCAACCGAGATATTCATCTCCCTAATCTACTCTGAAAATTTCAACTACCTACCTCATTCCGTTCGAGAGTTATATCTATGTCTATGGATGAAAAGCAGTCTCACTACTCTCAGATCTCTTACTAACTTCATGTTCCGTTCTGAAATGTAAAGGCCTGGTTTCGCTAGTGCGTCGGCTGCATGCAGTGACTGCAGAAAGTTGCTGCACCGTCTTTCGAATAGACTGCTACTTCGAAACTACGAAGAAGTGGTTTCGCTTCTGCGTCCGACGCAACAGCACTGCAACAGCCAAACGGCTGACTGCTTGGGGTACCAGTCTGTGCGACGTCGCTGCAGCGGGACGAAGAGATGAATCTCACTGAATTAGTTTCGCCAATTTTTCTTCAGGTGATATACAGGGTGTCCCATGTTCGAGTGCCTATTAGACGTTTCTGGAGAACTGTACATATTTGAAATCTGAAAATTGGGATTATGATATTGCTTGGAATTCTCTACAGAGCTAAAATGTTTTCGAAGCCCAAGCACTTCCGGTTGTACACGGAGCGAAAATAAATTTTATGAAAAAATTTTTTTTCAAGTTTTGCATTCCATGTATAATCAAGTATTCAATGCTGAATACATTTCTGTTAAAACCATTGTATTCATTCGAATAGTTTTCAAAATATCGAAAAAAAACCGGAAAAAAGTAAAATATGTTTAGTCGGCATTATGTTCATTATTCTTGTTTTAAAAATCCTGAGCGTGAACCGTTTTTAGAACATGGCAGAGGAAGAATGTGGAAAGGTCATGCATCTTTTGAATTTCATAAATATCAACACAGGGGGTTTCAAATTTTGTGTCGAAAATTATTATCAAAAATTGGCCATAACTTCTGTTTTTCAAATTAGAACCCTATTTTTCTATGATTGCGTTGGATTCGGCGGTGAAAAATAATGATAGTTTTCTAACATGATTATGCGCCTAAATCATAAAAGAACTCAGAAATCATTAAATTTAGGAGCATAATCATGTCAGAAAACTATCGTTATTTTTCACCACAGAATTCAACGCAATCATAAAAAAGTAGGGTTCCAATTCGAAAAACAGAAGTTATGGCCAATTTTTTATCACAATTTTCGCCACAAAATTTGAAACACCCTGTGATGATATTTCTAAAATTCAAAGAATACATGACCTTTCCACATTCTTCCTCTTCGATGTTCTAAAAACGGTTCACGCTCAGGATGTTTAAAACAAGATTAATGAACATAATACTGACTAAACATATTTGACTTTTTTTTTGGTTTTTTTTCGATATTTTGAAAACTATTCGAATGAATACAATGGTTTTAACAGAAATGTAGTCAGCATTGAATACTTGATCATACCAGGAATGCAAAACTTGAAAAAAAATGTTCTTCATGAAATTTATTCTCACTCCCTGTATAACCGGAAGTGATTGGGATTCGAAAATATTTTAGCTCTGTAGAGAATTTCAAGCAATATCATAATCTCAATTTTCAGATTTCAAATATATCCAGTTCTCCAGAAACGTCTAATAGGCACTCGAACTTGGGACACTCTGTATGTCACAAAGGAAGTTGACTTCTTCGTTTATATTTCTTTGATAGCTTCTAGCACAAAATTGAACTGGTTTCTGTTCAACCGAAAAAACTCTTGAATTTTTGTTCTTTATCTAGAAGATGTCTCGTTTTGAGGTTGTTGAAGGTACCTTCCTCATCCCTGTTTTTATACATTAAATGCACAGGTCACCGTTTTTTAATTTTTTTGCTGTAGATATTTTAAAATCAATTCATCCTGCTCCTCTTCCAAAATATGAAGCGCAAGTAAATACTCCATTGCTAACGAATTATCACTGACGACTCACAGAACACAAATAATAAATGCCGGCTGCATTAGTTTCGCTGCACCTAATGAAACCACTCCGACGACGCAGCGGACGCAAGCATTCGCTGCACGCAGCCACTGCATACATCCGACGCACTAGCGAAACCAGGCCTTAAGACTTTTCTGAGAATGAGGTCCCCGTTGCATCGCTAAAATACGAGTATTTCAACCCCAATATTTTTGAAGTTATAATATTCCCTTCTGTCAAGTTGACATTATGAGAATTCATACATAGAATAATTATATATCAATCTGTGAAATACGATTTACATTGAAATTTTGAAAAATCATATCTCCGAAAGTATTGGATTGTTAGAGTTAAAAATGAAATGAGTGGATTCTTATGATAAAACTGCTCATTAAAAAAATTTTATTTGGAATTTGTTTTGTAAAACAAAAAATTTTTTTTTTATTACTCCGAAACCTTCTGTCCGATTTTGCCCAGTAACGAACTTAGCCGAGATATTCATCTCCCAAACCTACTCTGAAAATTTCAACTCTCTAGCTCATTCCGTTCGAGAGTTATCGTGCCTACGGCCGGCCGGCCGGCCGGACAGAATGAATTTCGACCACGGATTCTTCATCAGTGAGTCGAACCGAATCGTTTAAGACCATTTTCATCGAAATATTCGAAAATTACAGACATTTGGGCAAATTGATAAGCACTCAGTTCCGAGGAACTAGAGCGCCAAAAAAAATAGAAATGACTCATTAAATTGCAAACTTTCCAAGGGTATCAGGTACCGTTGATTTTACACATAAGAAAAATCATATCTTGAAAGGTATTGGTAAGAGTTGGGAATTATATCAATGGATTCTCATAAAAGAACTTCATCTTAGCAGAAATTTAATTCAAACATCATAGAAGAATTTAAATTCAACAAGACTGCCAAAAATTATCAATCCAAAACCAATAGAGGAATTCTACCCAACAACGAACTCATCCAAGACATTCATTCCTTAATTCTATGATGAACGATAATATATATTGTTTTGTCAAAAGTTTCAGCTGAGTGATGGATCAAGCTGCGGCAAATATTTTCCAAGAAATTCTTTCATCAAGCAGTTCATCTTCTGATGAATAATCGGAAGATAATGGAAGAGCTCCCTTTGATAAGTATATTAGTAATTGAACATTGAACCATTCCATTAAACCTCCAGCAATTTTCTCTTAAAAAAAAATCTTCACAAACATTTTGGTGGGATTCCCTGGATCTGCTCATGATAGTCAGAGTCTTCTAACTCCTCAAGACATGTTCTTCTAGGACCGTGTAATCTTTGATCTGATACATTACCATGTTTCAGGGAAACATGAGTTGTCAATCAGATAAAATGGAACCACAATCTTGTTCTCAGTAAAACTAGAATCGTTGTCGAACATACTTCTATCATTCTCAGATCGAGATGGAAAATATTGAAATTTATAAATTATAACTCCATAGAGAAAGCTATTATGATAATTTCCATATGCTGTGTACTACATAATTTTTGTGATGTCCATTAAGATGTTTGAAGTAATTGTGAAAATGCTGTATTTGAGTCTAGCCTGAATTAGCAAGTGATTCAGAAAGGGACGAAATAGTGAAGAGTTTGGTGTGTCTACCGACCCCACAGTAAGGTTCCGGGCCAATAAAGGGGGTTTGTGCTCCTTTCTTGGCAAGTGTGTTGGCCTTCTCATTTCCTATGATTCCCACGTGACCAGGAACCTAGACAAAGGAGACCCTGTTGTTCTTGCCTACTTCATTGAATTTTCTTCGGCACTCCCATATTAGCTTGGATTTGATAACATGGGAGCTCAGAGATTTAATAGCAACTGTCAGAGTGGATTGCTAAATCACAACTCTGATAGTTTCTTTCTAGGTTCATTTCCACGCATCTTCCTATTGCAAGTACTTCTGCCTGAAAAATGCTCGGATAGGAGCCTACTGATAGTGAGCATTTGGTGCCTGGCCCATATACTCCAGCGTCAGCTCCTGTAGTGGCTTTTGAACCGTCTGTGTACAATTTAATGGCATTTCTTTTAAGAGTAAAGTTCTTTTCGATGCTTACTTTCTTGATCATTTCTTCACTAGGAAGATTGGCTGATAAAATGTACCTGGTAAGAGAGGACCAGGCTTTCAGTAATATCTGACATTTCAATTTACTGCTCAATACTGCCCAGACATTTGGGCAAATTGATAAGCACTCAGTTCCGAGGAACTAGAGCGCCAAAGATAGAATAATTATATCATTCTGTGAAATCATAGAAATACGATTTATTTTTGAAATTTTGAAAAATCATATCTCCGAAAGTATTAGCTAGTTAGAGTTAAAAAAATGATATCATTGGATTCTTATCGTAAAACTGCTTATTGAAAAAAAAATTAATTTGGAATTTGTTTCGTAAAAAAAAAATTTTTTTTTGTTATTTTTTAGTCGGCATTATGTTCATTATTCTTGTTTTAAAAATCCTGAGCGTGAACCGTTTTTAGAACATGGCAGAGGAAGAATGTGGAAAGGTCATGCATCTTTTGAATTTCATAAATATCAACACAGGGGGTTTCAAATTTTGTGTCGAAAATTATTATCAAAAATTGGCCATAACTTCTGTTTTTCAAATTAGAACCCTATTTTTCTATGATTGCGTTGGATTCTGCGGTGAAAAATAATGATAGTTTTCTAACATGATTATGCGCCTAAATCATAAAAGAACTCAGAAATCATTAAATTTAGGAGCATAATCATGTCAGAAAACTATCGTTATTTTTCACCACAGAATTCAACGCAATCATAAAAAAGTAGGGTTCCAATTCGAAAAACAGAAGTTATGGCCAATTTTTTATCACAATTTTCGCCACAAAATTTGAAACACCCTGTGATGATATTTCTAAAATTCAAAGAATACATGACCTTTCCACATTCTTCCTCTTCGATGTTCTAAAAACGGTTCACGCTCAGGATGTTTAAAACAAGATTAATGAACATAATACTGACTAAACATATTTGACTTTTTTTTTGGTTTTTTTTCGATATTTTGAAAACTATTCGAATGAATACAATGGTTTTAACAGAAATGTAGTCAGCATTGAATACTTGATCATACCAGGAATGCAAAACTTGAAAAAAAATGTTCTTCATGAAATTTATTCTCACTCCCTGTATAACCGGAAGTGATTGGGATTCGAAAATATTTTAGCTCTGTAGAGAATTTCAAGCAATATCATAATCTCAATTTTCAGATTTCAAATATATCCAGTTCTCCAGAAACGTCTAATAGGCACTCGAACTTGGGACACTCTGTATGTCACAAAGGAAGTTGACTTCTTCGTTAATATTTCTTTGATAGCTTCTAGCACAAAATTGAACTGGTTTCTGTTCAACCGAAAAAAACTCTTGAATTTTTGTTCATTATCTAGAAGATGTCTCGTTTTGAGGTTGTTGAAGGTACCTTCCTCATCCCTGTTTTTATACATTAAATGCACAGGTCACCGTTTTTTAATTTTTTTGCTGTAGATATTTTAAAATCAATTCATCCTGCTCTTCTTCCAAAATATGAAGCGCAAGTAAATACTCCATTGCTAACGAATTATCACTGACGACTCACAGAACACAAATAATAAATGCCGGCTGCATTAGTTTCGCTGCACCTAATGAAACCACTCCGACGACGCAGCGGACGCAAGCATTCGCTGCACGCAGCCACTGCATACATCCGACGCACTAGCGAAACCAGGCCTTAAGACTTTTCTGAGAATGAGGTCCCCGTTGCATCGCTAAAATACGAGTATTTCAACCCCAATATTTTTGAAGTTATAATATTCCCTTCTGTCAAGTTGACATTATGAGAATTCATACATAGAATAATTATATATCAATCTGTGAAATACGATTTACATTGAAATTTTGAAAAATCATATCTCCGAAAGTATTGGCTTGTTAGAGTTAAAAATGAAATGAGTGGATTCTTATGATAAAACTGCTTATTAAAAAAATTTTATTTGGAATTTGTTTTGTAAAACAAAAAATTTTTTTTTTATTACTCCGAAACCTTCTGTCCGATTTTGCCCAGTAACGAACTTAGCCGAGATATTCATCTCCCAAACCTACTCTGAATATTTCAACTCTCTAGCTCATTCCGTTCGAGAGTTATCGTGCCTACGGCCGGCCGGCCGGCCGGACAGAATGAATTTCGACCACGGATTCTTCATCAGTGAGTCGAACCGAATCGTTTAAGACCATTTTCATCGAAATATTCGAAAATTACAGACATTTGGGCAAATTGATAAGCACTCAGTTCCGAGGAACTAGAGCGCCAAAAAAATAGAAATGACTCATTAAATTGCAAACTTTCCAAGGGTATCAGGTACCGTTGATTTTACACATAAGAAAAATCATATCTTCGAAGGTATTGGTAAGAGTTGGGAATTATATCAATGGATTCTCATAAAAGAACTTCATCTTAGCAGAAATTTAATTCAAACATCATAGAAGAATTTAAATTCAACAAGACTGCCAAAAATTATCAATCCAAAACCAATAGAGGAATTCTACCCAACAACGAACTCATCCAAGACATTCATTCCTTAATTCTATGATGAACGATAATATATATTGTTTTGTCAAAAGTTTCAGCTGAGTGATGGATCAAGCTGCGGCAAATATTTTCCAAGAAATTCTTTCATCAAGCAGTTCATCTTCTGATGAATAATCGGAAGATAATGGAAGAGCTCCCTTTGATAAGTATATTAGTAATTGAACATTGAACCATTCCATTAAACCTCCAGCAATTTTCTCTTAAAAAAAAATCTTCACAAACATTTTGGTGGGATTCCCTGGATCTGCTCATGATAGTCAGAGTCTTCTAACTCCTCAAGACATGTTCTTCTAGGACCGTGTAATCTTTGATCTGATACATTACCATGTTTCAGGGAAACATGAGTTATCAATCAGATAAAATGGAACCACAATCTTGTTCTCAGTAAAACTAGAATCGTTGTCGAACATACTTCTATCATTCTCAGATCGAGATGGAAAATATTGAAATTTATAAATTATAACTCCATAGAGAAAGCTATTATGATAATTTCCATATGCTGTGTACTACATAATTTTTGTGATGTCCATTAAGATGTTTGAAGTAATTGTGAAAATGCTGTATTTGAGTCTAGCCTGAATTAGCAAGTGATTCAGAAAGGGACGAAATAGTGAAGAGTTTGGTGTGTCTACCGACCCCACAGTAAGGTTCCGGCCAATAAAGGGGGTTTGTGCTCCTTTCTTGGCAAGTGTGTTGGCCTTCTCATTTCCTATGATTCCCACGTGACCAGGAACCTAGACAAAGGAGACCCTGTTGTTCTTGCCTACTTCATTGAATTTTCTTCGGCACTCCCATATTAGCTTGGATTTGATAACATGGGAGCTCAGAGATTTAATAGCAACTGTCAGAGTGGATTGCTATATCACAACTCTGATAGTTTCTTTCTAGGTTCATTTCCACGCATCTTCCTATTGCAAGTACTTCTGCCTGAAAAATGCTCGGATAGGAGCCTACTGATAGTGAGCATTTGGTGCCTGGCCCATATACTCCAGCGTCAGCTCCTGTAGTGGCTTTTGAACCGTCTGTGTACAATTTAATGGCATTTCTTTTAAGAGTAAAGTTCTTTTCGATGCTTACTTTCTTGATCATTTCTTCACTAGGAAGATTGGCTGATAAAATGTACCTGGTAAGAGAGGACCAGGCTTTCAGTAATATCTGACATTTCAATTTACTGCTCAATACTGCCCAGACATTTGGGCAAATTGATAAGCACTCAGTTCCGAGGAACTAGAGCGCCAAAGATAGAATAATTATATCATTCTGTGAAATCATAGAAATACGATTTATTTTTGAAATTTTGAAAAATCATATCTCCGAAAGTATTAGCTAGTTAGAGTTAAAAAATTGATATCATTGGATTCTTATCGTAAAACTGCTTATTGAAAAAAAAATTAATTTGGAATTTGTTTCGTAAAAAAAAAATTTTTTTTTGTTACTCCGAAACCATCTGTCCGATTTTGCCCAATAACGAACTTAGCCGAGATATTTATCTCCCAAACCAACTCTGAAAATTTCATATCTCTAGCTCATTCCGTTCGAGAGTTATCGTGCCTACGGCCGGACGGCCGGACCGGCCGGACCGGCCGGACAGAATGAATTTCGACCACGGATTCTTGATCAGTGAGTCGAACCAAATCGTTTAAGACCATTTTCATCGAAAAATTCGAAAATTACAGACATTTGGGCAAATTGATAAGCACTCAGTTCCGAGGAACTAGAGCGCCAAAAAGTACTCTTGGTTTCATTGCTTTATAGAGAACTCTTTTCGAGAAAATCTGCATTTTATGATCAAAAACAATTTGTAAACTAGTTACAAATTTGAAAACCTAGTTGCCAAATTTTGATGATATTAATAAACTTGTTAATTATCACTACTCATTTTTCCAATTACAAGAAATTTACAATGCGTTAGCAAATTATTTTTGATCATGAAATGCCAGTTTTCTCGAAAACGGTTCACTTTAAAGCAATGAACCGAGAGTACCTTCTTTTTGTAAAACATATTGGCGCATCAGAATTTGCTATGCAAATGCAAATTTGTCCAGTGGTGTAAAAGTTGAGGGGTAAAACCTTTGTGCAAAATCAATATCTCCGCCACTGGCACGTCTAATGAAACCGAGTAAAGTGCAAGAAGGAAGCTATTATCAGTGACAATGTGTGTACAAAAACTCAATTCTGTATAATTCAAACGGTACCTGAGATATTAGCAAAAAACTAAAAAAAGTATAAATTTTTGACACCCTGTATCTCTGAAACGAAGACGAAGATTGTTTTCATGAGAAATCTACAGTTGACCGTTGATACACTTATTTACACGAACACCCTGTACTACCGCAATCTACAGTGAGTTACCGTGCGAGGCATATTGGAGAGGGAAGTCATTCGAAGTAAACAAAACGCTTTTGACGCGCGATTTTTGCGCGCGTGTTCCGCAAGGAACAACGTGCTATCATTTCGTCACAATGTCTGTATTTTTCGAATTTTTTTTCGAAAATGGTCTCAAACGATTGGTTTCGACTCCCTGATGAAGAATTCGAGGTCAAATTCAATTCTGTCCGTCCGGTCCGGCCGGCCGTTAGCACGATAACTCTCGAACGGAACGACTTAGAGCGTTGAAATTTTCAGGGTAGTTTTGTAGCGTAAATATCTCGGACAAGTTCGTTAACGGGAGAAATCCACCGAGTTAAGGCCGTTTTTAGTCAAAACGTTTCTTATGAATATTTCCGGAACCGATCACTCGATCTTTCTGAAATTTGGCATCAAATTGTAGAATCATGCCTGCGAAGTTTTGTGTTGACCGGACGGCCCTAAAGTGGCAAAAAAAAAATTTCAAAAATTTTAAAATTTCGTTTTCACGATAACTCGAAAAATACTGATCTGATTGAATTGAAACTCAGTAGTTAGATGCAAAAGACCAATGCAAACACTTTTGCAAAATTTCGTGAAGATCACGTGACATGAAAAAAATCAAAAAATGACTACTATTTTGCGGAATATTTTGCTTAAAATGCCGAAACCTATTTTTTGCGCGTATGTTCTGGGGAACATCGCGTTATAGTTTTGCCCAAATGTCTGTAACTTTCGAATTTTTCGAAAAAAATGGTGTCAAACGATTAAGTTCGACTCCCCAATGAAGAATGCGAGGTCAAATTTGATTCTGTCCAGCCGGCCGTTGCCACGATAACTTGAGAACGAAAAGAGCCAGCGACTTGAAATTTTCAGGGTGGGTGGCGCATCCCAATACGACGGACAAGTTCGTTAATGGGCATAATCGGCCCAGTGGTTTCCGAGTAATAATTTTGTTTTCAACCAATATAAATCCGATCGAATTGAAACTTGGTGGGTATTTGTAGAATATGAACCTAAGCACGTTTGTGAAATTTTGTGCGAATCGTATGGCTAGAAAATTTTAAAAAAATTATTAAAAAATATTTTTGTTGTCACGATAACTTGAGAACGGAATGAGATAGCGGCTTGAAATTTTCAGATTAGGATGTGCACCAGAACGCGACATTTCAGTTTGTTTATGAGCATCATCGGCCAAACGGTTTTAGAGTTATAACCATCTGAAATTTTCTGAAATTTGGTGGTTTTTTGTTCCTCATTAACTCGAAAAATACTGAACCGATTGAATTCAAACATGGTTATGAGTTGTAGAATGCCAACGCGAAAATGTTTGCGAAATTTGGTGAGGATAGCATGTGGAGAAAATTTTTAATAAATCATAGAAAATAAAAAAAAAAAATTATATATCAGTAACTGTTCGTTCGAAATTGCTGAAATTTTGCAAGAGCCTTCATAACCTAACTCTACTGCCAAGTTTCAAGTTTTAATACGATCGGTTTAATATTGTTGGAGATTCGAGCATTCTTGTGTGAGTTCAGTAGATGGGTGACCGTTGCCTCGATAACTTTCGAACGAAAGGAGATAGGGACTTGCAATTTTCAGGGTAGGTTGCGTATCCGAAAGGGAGTGTTGAGTTTTTGGGCATAATCGGTCTAACGGTTTCCGAGTTATACCCACCTGGAATATTATTTCCTTAATAACTCAAAAAATAAATATTCGATCGAAATGGCGCTTTGTAACTAGTAGTAGAAAATCAACATAAAGAGGTGTTTGAAATTTTGTAAGAACCGTACCCCTAGAAAATTTGAAAAAAATTACGAAAAAAAAAATTTTAAGAATCGTTCCCCTAGAAAATTTAAAAAAAAATCACGAAAAAAAAAATTGGTTCAAGCACTGACGTGAAGTCAGAAGCTTTTGCGCGTATTTACCATGGTAAATTCGATTAAGGGTGTCCAATACAGAAGAATGGACAATAGAACATACGCGCAAAAGCTTCTGACTTCACGTCAGTGCTTGAACAAATTTTTGAGGTTCATGCTGCCCTATCCGGGCATTTTTCGTTGTGCGCATGCGCAGATGAGAAGTCATTTAACTGCTGTAGTTTTCGTCAGAGAGGATTGGGGTTTTGGGGTGGCGGATGCTATTCCTCCATAGAATCCTTATCCCTGATGAGGGTCTGCGCATGCGTAGATTAAAGATGCGATATCTCCCGAACCACTAGTGTTGGAGAATTGGAGTTTTTTGTAAGGTGTGTTATTTTGAGAGGACTTTTAGCCGCGAGTAGATTGCGCATGCGCAGAAGAGAAGTGACTGTTTTTGGGTTGTATGAGTTATGTCGGGAGTGCTGAGCCAATATTGTGAGGTTTTAAAAGAATATTCATAGCAATTCAGTGCAAGGAAAAGTCAGTTTAGGGGATGTAGCGTTGTTTCCGAGTTAAAGTGTCCATACCGTGGCCCTAGGGCTGATTTTGAAATTGATGTTACCCCTTACAGGCATTTTTCGTTATGCGCATGAGCAGACCATCAGAGATTTAACTGCTGGTATTTTGGTCGGAGATGATTGGGATTTTGGGGTGGCGGATGCTATTCTTCCAAAGCATCCACTGGTGACGGTCTGCGCATGCGTGGATTCAAGATGCAATATCTCCTGAACCTCTAGTGTTGGAGAATCGGAGTTTTTTGTAAGGTGTGTGATTTTTGGAGCACTTGCAGCCGCTAGTAGATTTCGCATGCGCAGAAGAGAAGTGCCTGTTTTTGGATTGTATGGGTTATGTTGGGAGTGCTGACCCGATATTGTGAGGTTTTAAAAGAATATTCATGGCAATTCAGTGCAAGGACAAGTCAGTTTGGGGGATGTAGCGTTTTTTCCGAGTTAAAGTGTCCTAACCGTGGCCCTGGAGCTAATTTCGAAATTGATGTTACCCCTTACGGGCATTTTTCGTTATGCGCATGAGCAGACCATCAGTGATTTAACTGCTGGTGCTTTCGTCAGAGAGGATTGTGGTTTTGGGGTGGCGGATGCTGTTCCTCTATAGAATCCCCTGGTGAGGGTCTGCGCATGCTTGGATTCAAGAAGCGATATCTCCTGAACCACTAGTGTTGGAGAATCGGAGTTTTTTGTGAGGTGTGTACTTTAGGGAGGACTTGCAGCCACGAGTATATTGCGCTTGCGCAGACGAGAAGTGTATGGTTTTGGGTTGTTTGGGTTATGTTGGGAGTAATGAGCCGATGTTGTGAGGTTTTAAAAGAATATTCATGTCAATTCAGTGCACGGACACAAGGTAGTTTGGGGTAAATAGCGTTGTTTCCGAGTTGAAATGTCTGTATGGTGGCCCTGAGGCGAATTTATGTATAACTGTATTCGGTAGATCTATATTAAAATACGTTCGGATTCGGAGAAGAGGCAATTGCGTTCCTAACAGAGGTTTCGATCTACGGTAAAGCTAACAGTCAAACTGTATTGATAGCTATATTTGTTAAAGGAACTTGAAAAACTAAAAAAAAAGCACTGTCGTGAAGTCAGTACTCTTTGGCGCACGTGTTCACGGTGGCTAATTTGAATTGAATGATGAGTACTTCAAGCTCAGTGAATAGAGCGAGCCGAAGATCTACCCAAAGGATAGTGGACACCATTCACTGTCGTTTCAAAAATTAACAGTGCTGTATCTAAGCTGCCATCAGGATACAGTAATAAAGTTGGAAGAGAACACAACTGACTCTCCTTAGTCTCACAAGCTGCTAGAAGATTTGGGAGGGTCAGTATAATCCTAATCATTTTTATAGCACGCGCGCAAAAGCAAATTGACTTAACAATGAAAGAAAAAGTGTAAAAAGTCAATCTGCTTTGGCGCGCGTGCTATAAACATGATTAGGATTATACTGACCCTCCCAAATCTTCTAGCAGCTTGTGCGACTAAGGAGAGTCAGTTGTGTTCTCTTCCAACTTTATTACTCTATCCTGATGGCAGCTTAGATACAGCACTGTTAATTTTTGAAACGACAGTGAATGGTGTCCACTATCCTTTGGGTAGATCTTCGGCTCGCTCTATTCACTGAGCTTGAAGTACTCATCATTCAATTCAAATCAGCCACCGTGAACACGCGCGCCAAAGAGTACTGACTTCACGTCAGTGCTTTTTTTTATTTTTAAATCTTTAAATTAAATCGAGACTTCCCACTCCAATGTGCCGCGCGCGGTAACTCGCTCTAAATCTCAGTAGTATATGCGTTCCCATTTGATTTCGTGTCCCCCCGATTGTCTTGCCGCGTGCCTCTTACCTCGACTCTCCACTATATTTGTACCTTAACTCTTAAGGCGGAAACACAATATTAAAACGCGACGAGACCCGATGAAACGTGAGGCGTGCTGAGAGTCTAATCAAATTGTATTTTTTTCCATAGACCAGAATCACACTGTGAACATCCGACGCGACGGTACATATCGGTAGTCGACACGTTGCGCCGCGTCGCATTTTAATAATGTGTTTTCGCCTTAACTCTGCCTTGGCCTATCTCGATCTCAAGTACACTGTATGAAAATTTTGAACCCAACACTCCCGCTTACCCCGATAGGGTTGATCTTGTCAGTCATATTTCATGAAAAGCAAACAGCTTTCGCACAAGAACGCTGAGTGGCAGGCATGTACACAGAGTGTTGAAGGTTGGAGTATTTGTTTGGGGGCCTATTGCCCATAGTAGCTGATCACCACTTCTCTTCATTCGAGGAATATGACAGCTGCGCGTTATGTTGACGATATCCTATCAAATCTCCTTGGTATATTAACTAGATGGCCATCCATACGTCCTTTTTGAGCAAGACAGAGCACGTCCCCATATTGCTTATCAAACTACATACTTTCTTATGGGAGCAGTCTTTGATGGTTTGCCATGGCCACCCTGTTCACCAGATGCAAATCCCATAGAATAAGTGTGGAATATGATGGGGACCAGACTGCCTACTTTGCACAAACAGCCACAAACTCTGGTACAGTGAAGTTAATCCACGGGGTTCATATTACTTGGAAAAAGGTGCCACCAGCAGACAGACCACCTCATTTTGTCGATGTCTAGACGTGTATCGGAACAATACAATTTCAAATAGGTTCATCTCCGAAAACATTTGAAGTATTTAGCTCATTCAAGATCTTGACCAGACCTGAAAACTACCCTGCGAATTTCAAGTCTTCATGTTCATTTATTTCAGCTCGGAATTTTCAAAATACATATAAGTATTCAAATAGCCGTTTGCTATTAATAGCCGAATTTTCGGATATTGGAATAGTGTCAAAGTTTCTCATTTATCCATAATAAATTTTCCAAGATTTATATTTATTTTATTATTCCTCTAATTTTTTTCGTTCGTTACGATGTGAATGATACACAGAGATCAAAATATGAAGAAATCTCCGTATGAACTTAGGTCTTAAAATGCACGCCAGGAGCGCTACAGCTCCTTCAACATTACCTCCAAACCCAATAATTTTGTGATAACATTGTCAAAATTTGGCAGATCCCTAACTAATAAACTAAATCGTCAGATGATAAAAAAATCGACTAATTCTCACCAGTGGCGGAGATAATTTGGAGGGCTTTCATAACATTACTAATTTTTGTGCAGGCGAATTGATTATTATTTTAATCAAAGAAATAGATCTCTCGAACATTTTTGAAAATAAAAGGCACCCTTGGTTGAAAGCGTTACGGAGCATCATTCTCGAAAAAAAAAATATATTCTGTTATGAGATGGATCCTAACTGAGACACAGACTGTTTATCTCGAACAACATAGTAAGCGTTTGTCACTTTGAGATTTCCAATAAAACGTGAACAAACATTGGGTGGGTGTTTTGTACATTCAAAAATTGATGGAATAACTAAAGATGGTGCCAATTTAAACCATACCTGGACGAGTTCTTCCTTGCGAGCAAACGTTCGCGAACCTCCACCGGACAATCTGAGAAAAATGTACTTTTGTTCCTTCGAAATCAGAATGTGGTAATTGTGGAATTGTTTGTTCTACCCGCAGGCTTGAAAATGAAAAAACTGTTTTAGAAGTTGGGCCGGCACTCCCAATTATCTCCGCCACTGGAAAGAAATAGTCAATTTGTTTACAACCAGATGACTTCCAAAAACCTCCTTCTAGTAAAATTAATTTGAAACTGCCATATTTAATATATATCATTGAGTCGCTACGAACGTAAACAACGAGGGAAATAATAAATATAAATCTTGTAAAATTAATAATAAATAATAATAGTGATAAATTTCTCATTATTTATACTTATAAATAAAGAGAAATTTCAGATACGGTAGACTATTCTACTATTGAAATATTAGATTATTCGACTATTCGATAATTCCACTATTGTGGCCATGATAACTTTGGAAGGCAAACAAATAGCGACTTTCAGGATAGGTTGCGCATCCGAATGCGAGGGTTAATTTTGTTAATGGGCATAATCAGCCGAACGGTTTCGGAATGCAAATTTTGATCTCGAACAATACAGATCCGATCGAATTGAAACTTGGTAGCTTGTTGTAGAATGCCGACACAATGATATATGCGAAATTTCGTGAGAATCGTATCACTAGAAAATTTTTGAAAAATCAGTAAAAAATATTCTCTGTCTCAAAAACTATTCGTCCGATATCGCAAGAGTCCTCAAAACCTATTTCTAAAGCCAAGTTTCAAATTTGAACACGCTCGGATCTATAATGGTGGAAATATTGAAAAAATACTGGAAACCGAGCAGTGTTGGGCGAGTTCAGTATCTGGATGGGTGACCATTACCCTTAGGCCACGTCCGGACAGGAAGGTGGCTTGCTTAGCGCCTAGAGGCTTGCATTCTGGCTACTTGCTAGGATACGTCATTTGCTTGTCAGCACGTTGACGATATGTCACAAAAATTGCTAAGCGACTGGCTAGGCGCCAAGCGTGCAGTGCGGCCGGTCACGAATGTTCTGGAACGTTCGTTTTTCTGAGCAACTCGCTAGGTGAATCGATAGGCTCTAGGCGCTAAGCAAGCCGCTTGCCTGTTAGTAGAGTTCACAAAGCATGAAAAGAGCTCTAAAACAGATTTTCGTGGGACCTTCATTGCTAAAATATATAGACCACTGGGTATCATTCTCCATACCCTTACAATGCAAATTCAACTGGTCGTCAAAAAATCGTCGTGTGCAGGAAGGGGTGGGGGGCATTTTTCCAAAAATTGACAAATTTTTTTTTTCTGTTTATGGTCATCTATATTAGGTGACTATCACTCACACAAATTTCTATTGAAATATACGATTTAGAAATATTTTTTATTAATTGTCAAAATAGTCGGATACAATGCTCTTAAATGGAATTCCTTAAGATATAACCGCTTGCCCTGAACACCCATATTAACTATTATGTTCCGCTCGGTTTTACTCGAGATCTGTTAGAATTATCGAAAATATGCTGCATATGAAAGGTCTGCTCCGAAAACCAACGATTCAGATGCTTCTTTCAAAATTACAATAGGCAGAACAGTTTCCTCACAAAATAAGAAATTGTGTTATTAACTCCCATTAACCGAAACCGAACCTGGAGACGCTAGTAAGGCGCAATTTGTAGCGTAAGTCCATGTTAGTGGCGACCTTATGGATTTGAGCTTTGATCTATGCACATAAGGTTCGTTATATCTATCCGACCAACTTTACAGTACTATTCCTGCGTGCATTCAGAACGCACATTTTGAAGATATTGTTTAAATTCTTAAATTTTTTATATGTATGAGAATTTTTACGTATAATTCATAGATAGTTGATTTAATTTTGTTAATTCGTTAATAAATATGCAAATATGCGAGTTCAAACTTATATTCATTACTTCATAAATCAATTTTATGACGTAATATTAACACATAATGAAATCATCGCTCATTCTCATTAGTAGTAACAAGATTTCCTGAATCCTAGACCAAAATTCTGGAAAAGAATTAAGAAGGTATATAGTTGGTATCTATGATATTTAGGGTCTAAAAATTTCTTACATGTCATGATTCATCTAATTCAACTATCACTATCAGATGAAGAATCATCAAGGGAAGGAAAATTTGAAAAATTTTAAGTACTAGTATTTGCACATGTTTTTTGGGCCATACATTTGCAGGAGCCAATACACGGAATTTGTTTTCTTTTACAGGAACACATTGATCCTGTGCAATCTGAAATGAGAATTTCCATGTCATAAAGAATATTTACGGCTCTGATATTCGATATAATATTTACCTTTCCTACAACTGCAGTTGCTAAGGATAGATGTTTCCTTAGGTAGGATTGGCATCGTCGTTAATTTTGGCAGAAGTTTTCCATTTTCTACATACCACCCACTAAATATAGGATCCGGTAAAGATACTCTTGGTACATTACTATTGATCCGAATTTTTGTTTGGTAAAGGACTCGAAGGCTGTGTTGTCTCAAACTATCCAATTTTGGAGGTAATTTACTTATGGATCTTGAAGAAGCTATAGTATTCCCCTGAGCCTGTTGATACATTTCACATTTTCGTTTGTCGTATACAGATGGATTACGAATTCAACAATATCATTGAATACTTCTTCTCTCAAAATCTTGAAAGTTCACTCTGCAGTATCTGCACAGAATCTTCATCAATTTTCATTCTTTTTTTACCTTCTTCGACATTTTGACTGAATGAAGATGCAAAGATGAGCGAAATGTGACTAACTTCATACCAATAATGTTGTAACTCAAGAACCATTCATCCATTCTAGTACTATTTTTAGTTAATCCCACTATTCCTCCTGCAGCTTTGGAGTTTTTGTTGATATGCTCTAGCGCCTGATCTACAGAGAGTTGGTTAAAATTCCCAATCAAAAATTTAATGACAAAATTCCTATTTTTTAATTCATCATGTAGTTCCGGTGCCATGTTTGAAAGTATTCAATGATATTGTTAATTTGTAATCTTTATACGACAAACGAAAATGTGAAATGTATCAACAGGCTCAGGGGAATATTATAGCTTCTTCAAGATCCATGAGTAAATTACCTCCAACATTGGATAGTTTGAGACAACACAGCCTTCGAGTCCATTATCAAACAAATATTTGGATCAATAGTAATGTACCACGACCATCTTTACCGGATCCTATATTTAGTGGGTGGTATGTAGAAAATGGAAAACTTCTGCCAAAATTAACGACGATGCCAATCCTACCTAAGGAAACATCTATCCTTAGCAACTGCAGTTGTAGGAAAGGTAAATATTATATCGAATATCAGATCCGTAAATATTCTTTATGAAATGGAAATTCTCATTTCAGATTGCACAGGATCAATGTGTTCCTGTAAAAGAAAACAAATTCCGTGTATTGGCTCCTGCAAATGTATGGCCCAAAAAACATCTGCAAATACTAGTACTTAAAATTTTTCAAATTTTCCTTCCCTTGATGATTCTTCATCTGATAGTGATAGTTGAATTAGATGAATCATGACATGTAAGAAATATTTAGACCCTCACGAAGCTTCGATTAGCTTAATTGTGGATTTAATTCGATGGTTGTATCAAAAATGAACTGAAAATCGACATAGAATCGCACTAATTCGGCTAGTGATGTGAAATACTCGAGTTTTTAAGTTAGGGACAAATATCCTGGGAAAATCTCCGGAACATTCCCCCAAGGTCGAGCATTTTGAGTATTTAAGTATTTACGGATATTGCGGAAAAATATGACAATCGTTACATGTGAAGTTAAAATATCAGGACAATTTGAGGCATTTTAAGAAATTTTTCTAGGTCAATTGGAAATAACAAATAACTTATCATTGAATGAGTTATTATCGTGTTATTTTATTGTGTATAAGAGATACAAGACAGGAGCCAGGTGCTGAATTAAGAATTAGTACTAGAAAAATCGATTTAATTAGACTGTTAAATAATAAAAATAAACTTGTTAAAAAAAAACTTTGTATAATTTCCCAATTGGCTCACAGATCGTTAATAATCTTCGATCCAAGTAGAAAAGAATAAACTGCTTAAAACAAAACTCTGTATAATGGCATCACAAATCGTTTAGCATCTTCGATCCAAAACTAGAAAAAAATAAACTTCTTAAAAATTTTTTGTATAATTGGCATCTCAGATCGTTAAGCATCTTCGATCCAAGTAGAAAAGAAGAATAAATATCAGACAAAAATGAAAATTGTCTAGCAATTCTTAAGTAGAAAAGAAATTTATGATATTTATCCAGACATTTTCGATGTCAATAAATACTAAAAAACTCTAAATGTCGACTGTTTTTAGAAGTACCTAATGATTATTTTCGGACATTTTTTAGTAAGTATTTATCAGAGGAGTATTTAAGATATTTTCCACACTCACAACACTAAATTCGGCAATTAAGAGCTGTCAAAGCTTCGTGAAACCTACTGTTAGTATCATAGATACCAACTATATACCTTCTTAATTCTTTTCCAGAATTTTGGTCTAGGATTCAGGAAATCTTGAAACTACTAATGAGAATGTGCGATGATTTCAAAAATGTGTTAATATTACGTCACAAAATTGATTTATGAAGTAATGAATATAAGTTTGAACTCGCATATTTGCATATTTATTAACGAATTAACAAAATTAAATCAACTATCTATGAATTATACGTAAAAATTCTCATACATATGAAAAATTAAGGAATTTAAACAATATCTTCAAAATGTGCGTTCTGAATGCACGCAGGAATAGTACTGTAAAGTTGGTCGGATAGATATAACGAACCTTATGTGCATAGATCAAAGCTCAAATCCATAAGGGCGCCACTAACATGGACTTACGCTACAAATTGCGCCTTACTAGCGTCTCCAGGTTCGGTTTCGGTTAATGGGAGTTAATAACACAATTTCTTATTTTGTGAGGAAACTGTTCTGCCTATTGTAATTTTGAAAGAAGCAACTGAATCGTTGGTTTTCGGAGCAGACCTTTCATATAAAGCATTTTTTCGATAATTCTAACAGATCTCGAGTAAAACCGAGCGGAACATAATAGTTAATATGGGTGTTCAGGGCAAGCGGTTATATCTTAAGGAATTCCATTTAAGAGCATTGTATCCGACTATTTTGACAATTAATAAAAAATATTTCTAAATCGTATATTCCAATAGAAATTTATGTGAGTGATAGTCACCTAATATAGATGACCATAAACAGAAAAAAAAAATTCGTCAATTTTTGGAAAAATGCCCCCCACCCCTTCCTGCACACGACGATTTTTTGACGACCAGTTGAATTTGCATTGTAAGGGTATGGAGAATGATACCCAGTGGTCTATATATTTTAGCAATGAAGGTCCCACGGGGTGACACGATAGAGCCCGGTTTGAACTCTACTATGTGTGGACGTGGCCTTAGACTATATAATTTCTATAGTCGAAGATATACCATATACCATACCATATATCCATGATAACTTTCGAACGGAAAGAGATAGCGACTAGCAATTTTCAGGGTAGGTTGCGCATCCGAATTTGAACGTTGAGTTCATTAATAGGCATAATATCAAATTGGTTCAAGCACTGACGTGAAGTCAGGAGCTATTGCGCGTATGTTCTATTGTCCATTCTCCTGTATTGGAAAGTCTTAATCAAATTTACCACGGTGAATTATATTGTCCATTCTCCTGTATTGAACACGATTAATCGAATTTACCATGGTAAAATCGAATAATTGACGGTAATTCGAATATTCGATCATTCGAATATATATATACCTATATATATATTATTTTATATGAACAGTAATTTTACCTAGTTTTGTATTATATTTGAAACTATTAGTTGGGTGTCTAGGTTAGAGTTTGAAAATCTAACCTAGACACCCAACTAATAGTTTCAAATATATTATTTTACTAATACAAAATTTTAATTTGGAATAGTCCCATAGTCTTATTATTCGAAAACAATTCCGAGCCGGGCTGACAAACGACTTCCTCGACTATGGCCAGTAGGATGTGAAATTTGACTACGAATTCTAAATCAGGAAGTCGAATGAAATCGTTTGACATCATTTTGTACTCAGAACATGAAAGTTGCATTGGTTCAAAAGCAAAAAATATATGGTACCCTTGATCACTTTATTGGGTACTACGGTTACACAGTGAAGGATAACCAATAGAACGATTCCAAGAATTTCCATGTTAGAAATTGCTGACACCCTTGAATAATTGTGATCAGCTGTCAATGTTTGTTCATGAAAATCAAATAATTGATTCTTACTGCAGCCATCTTTATGACACAGTTCGAGCTTTCGCGATGAAAAAAAAGTTGGGGACCTGGGCCAATTATTTTAAATAATGCTTGCCTTTTGGAGGTTTAGGATGATGCAATATGGTCTTCAGGCGAGAAGTTGAAGACTGATATTATTATTATTATTGCCCCATGAAAACATCAAAGTTGCTTTCAATCCAAACCGAGTAGAACAAGAGTGAAACAAGTTTCACTTTCCTTCATCTATAACGTTCCCATTCAAATGATAACATACAGCCAATAAATAAATACTTGTAAGTAGGTATGATTTTCTTCATCATTGCGTAGAGTTTGTTCAAAGCCAATCAATTGGTTCAACTGAAATATTTATTTTTAATTCCCTAGATAACTCCATATCAAATTGAGATTTCCGATTACTTATTCATTTTGGGTTTAATCCTGGTGCGAGTCCTGGTATCATTCATCGACTTCAAGAAGATGTGAATGCAGGCTAATTGCGTCCCAGAGATCTCGTCCTTTTTCGATGGCTGTTATCGACACGATGAAATGCGTCATACTTACCAAAATGGATTACATGCGCTCAGGGCCGGTTTAAGGTGAATATGAACTACCCTAGACTCGTCCAAAAAACCTATTTATGATAGATCTAATCAATTCTAGAACCAGTTTCATGTATTCACCAATATTTTCAATTTCTCATAACTTTTAAACCAACCAATGTATTCCATTAAGATTTGGAACGTATGATTCACTTCCACAAGAGAATCGAATCACATTTAAATTGCTCACAAAATCCAGAGCCTTGAAAGGGGGCTCTGGCTCTGAGATTCAACTTACTGTATATTGAAGTTTCGTGATTTGACTGAAATAATTGGTAGGAGGGATAATTTTCAATCGGTAGGTACCAGTAGATTTTATTGTCCAGCACGTCATTTTACTTTTCAAAAATTTCAGGAAGATATTTAATTCAATAGTGCAATTCCAATAGATTCAAAAATTCGTATATGTATTAAGTTTCGTGATTAAATTGCAAAAACATCTTATTTTATTAATTGAATATTTGTACTTCTTGATATTATGAGGGATTATTACAAGCAATTTCCAGAAAAACAACGCATATGAAAAACTCAAAATGAATCAAAGAAGCTGCTCGCTATTCATTCCACCATTTTGTTCAATGCACATTTTTGCCCTTTTTCAAAATATGTCTAATAGCCGTTTTGGCGCTCTTGTTCCCTGGAACAAAGTGCTTATCAATTTGCACAAATGTCTGTAATTTTCGAATTTTTGGATGAAATTTTTTTTTTTACATTGCAACTTTCGAATTACATTTTTTTCAAGATCCGAAATCAATACTTTCGGAGATATGATTTTTCAAAATTCCAATATTAAATCGTAACTCTATGATTTCATAGAATGCTGTATCGAAAATTAACGTCCGTATCTCTGAATATCATCTGTGTTCGTACATTTCATCATTGTCATCTCATCTACAGAAGAGATTATTATGTCAAACAAACTATGATTGAACTCAAAATGACTAACGGAATAACTTCAGCTATTGTAGATTGCTCTTGTATAATCCATATGATTATGATGATTCTGATGGAAATATATACCTACTTTGGTGAGTTAAACAAATTGTCTTCAGATTATCTCCAGTAAAAAGAATTAGCTAAGTTTCAATTGATATAATATACTTTTCATAATGGATTTGAGAAATGAATATCTCTGATAAGTTCGTTATTTGCTAGAATTGGTCGGATTAATAATTTTTGGCACTCTTGTTGAATTCAAATTCTTTTATGATGAAGTTCTATCATTAGAATCCATTGATATCATTCCCAACTCTGAACAACCGATTATTTCAGAGATATGATTTGTCAAAGTACACAGGGCATTCTCACTTTTTTATCATGTCTCGAATATTAGGTATCATATCGCAGGCGACTACGATCCGTTGCAAGAGTATCCTCACTTCCTATCTCAGACGAATACACTAAAGATTTCAAATATCGTCGAATAAAATAATCAATAGGATTGAAATCTGGAAGTCTAGGTGGCCACGTATGCGATCAACATATTCGGCAAAAGTTCCTGACCATAACTCTAAAGTCTAAAATGCGGTGGAGTCCCATCATGCTGGAAATGCATTCCATCTACAATACAAATAAATGTCTCACAATTCTATTTTTTTGGAATATCTGTCAGAATATCAAGAAATACAAATATTCAATCCGTTGAACAAGGAATGTTTCCAATTAAATCACAATGAACGAATTTTCTGAGAATTCATTGAAATATCACTACTGAATTAAATATCTTCCTGAAATTTTCGATAAGTAAAATGACGTGCGGGACAATAAAATCTACTGATAACCATTGAAAATGTTCTGCTCTATTCAAAAATTTTATACGGATCGAGATTTTTTTGAGCAATTTAAATACTCGTTTGAATATGAATCGGTTCACCTGTGAAAATGAATCCATATGTTCCAAATATTAATCGACTATACGGGTGGTTTACAAGTAATGAGAAATTGAGAATATCGGTTATACATTAACCAGCCTGTATCTCGTTTATGGAATTGATTGGATCTATCATATATAAGAGTGTCCAATAGAGGTGAATAGACAATAGAACGAGCGCGCAAAAGCTCCTGACATCACGTCAGTGCTTGAACCAATGCTTTTCAATGATACGCCGGATTCACCAGAATGTTATGGCGAGGCGGAATCATCTGAGATGTACTTGACTGTTGGTATTAACAGAACATCCTTTCAAATTATTCGATGATTTCTAGACGAAATGAGTAATACAAGAAAAATTCACATGGCAATGTGAATTCCGAATTCACCGCTCAACGGCAAGAATAACGGGGGCAACTAGGCTCGTTAGCAAGGTGAAATGTTACTCAATACAATATATTTCTTGAGTATTTTCACTGTAACTTTCGCAATGATACGTGGGAAGTTCATATAAAATAGTGAGGAATAACTAACAATCCTTATGATGGAATGGATCTTCCAGATATTGTGGGAACCTCAATGAAGAACGTATTTTAATATAATTTGATGATACTCCTCTCGGGTGGATTAAAGTAGGCACATGAAGTTAGTATAGGTAACACATTTCGAAATAGGGAAAACTTATGAGCGCTACATTTTCCGCTAATTTGTTGCCAAATTATATCGCAGAAAAACAAGTTACAGTCACTGTAACTTCTCCAGAAGCTAACAAGATGTTAGAGTCACGGTAACGTGTAATACATTTTTTGCGCGCATGCTCTGGGGAACAGCGTTCTATAATTTTGCCCAAATGTCTGTAACTTTAGAATTTTTTGCGTAAAATGGACTCAAATGATTGGGTTCGACTGCCTGATGAAGAATTCGTGGTCAGATTGGATTCTGTCCAACCGGCCGTCCTGCCGTTGCGATAACTTGAGAACGGAAAGAGATAGCGAGTTGAAATTTTACGGGTAGGTGGCGCGTCCCAGTGCGACGGACAAGTTCATTAATGGACATAATCGGCCAACGGTTTCTGAGTACAAATTCTGTTTTCAACCAATACAGATCCAGTCAAATTGAAACTTGGTAACTAGTTGTAGAATAACGACATAAAGACGTATGTGAACATGCCACATTTGAGTTTTTTAATAGCCATAATCGACCAACCGGTTTTGGACGTATACCTATCTGAAATGTTGTTGTTATTTACTCAAAAAATACGAACCCGATCCATTTCTAACATGGTAGTTAGCTGTAGAATGCCAACGAGCAAATTTTTGTCAAATTTCGTGAAGATTGTATCACAAGAACATTCTGAAAAAATCATTGAAATTCATTGAAAAAATTCTATATCAGAAACTATTAGTCCGATGTCGCTGAAATTCTGCGAGAGCCTTCAAAACCTAACTCTAACGACCAGTTTCAAATTTGAACACGATCAGATGCACATTGTTGGGGATCCAAGCAGCCTTGGGTGAGTTCAGTAGCTGGATGGGTGACCGTTGCCACGATAACTTTCGACCGGAAAGAGATAGCAACTAGCAATTTTCAGAGTAGGATGCACATCCAAGTGGGCCAGTTAAGTTGGTTGTTGGGAATAATCGGCCCAATGGTTTCGCAGTTATACTCACTGGAATATTATTTTCTCGATAACTCAAAAAAATACAGATTTGATCGAATTGAAATTTGGAAACTAGTTCTAGAATACTTACATAAAGAAGTATGTGAAATTTTGTGAGGATCGTATCGGTAGAAAATTTTTAAAAAATTATGAAAAAATATTATGTATCCCACGATTACTTGATAATGCTTCTTGCTTGACGTCGACTTCTGGGATACCTGTATGAAGTAATTTAGATTTTTCTGGAAATCTTGAAAACTCATCAGTCCATTATTGTACCCGCATATAATTATTACCCGCGGCTTCTCCCGTGTACATAGTCGACTTATCGAAACTCTCATTATCGTTCCAAAATCACCAACAAATTTGAATTCATTTGATTAATAAGAGAGTGTATTGGAATTTCGAGAATTAAAGAATCCTAGTATGTCTATGTATATTGATAAGTCGTACCTGACCTTGTTGAAATCCGATATAATGGTCATTTTTGATTGATATTTCCCCAGATCAACCATTCCGGAAAGACCGCGGATACAATCTTGACATCATATATCCGGATCTCATGATTCGTTGTAAATCCAAATTTTGACCCCGTCATCTTTCACTTTATTTCCAAGTAGTATCAGTCTTTTGTCAAACATCTTCGAATTACATTTTCGAAGGAGAATCTTAATAAAATTGTGATCAACGTGAATTTACAGTTCTGACTAAAGGTGGAAATTTCCTTACATCGCATGTTTTGTACTGTGGCTAGTTTCTGGAAATTATGTGTAATATTGGCGTCTTCCTAGACTATGAGGATGCCATAGTCCTCAATCTGCTATTTACAGAGTGTACCTCGGGGAACTTCACATACTTCTACTAAGTATACAGGGTGTAAGGTAATACGACGTGATCGACGGGGGGGTTATATTAGACATCATTTGCAACGATTTGAGTCCAGTCATGGTCCAAAATTCTATGGTTACTGAGATATATTGATATTTCGACTTTTTGGAGGTTTTTCTACTTACCATCAAAAACAATTGATTTTGTGGAAATTACCCAACACTGAATATAAAAGTAAGGTTTTTCCGAAAGCTGATGAGATAAGGATCATTCATCAAAAATTCGAATGACCTGAAAAATAAATAGTCTGAAGTGGCATCAATTGTTTTTATCATGAAATTTTTATGAAACAATTGCATATTTCTCGAAAAAATTGTAATTAACTTTGCGTACAAATGAGGGAAGAAACTTCCTTGGTTGATGAACTTTCCAAAAAAGGACATATGTTATAAATTTTCCCGCGAAATCATAAAATGTACCCGGAAATTCGAGCAAGAAACAGACCTTTTCGATACTTGGTTATCCCCCTTATCTTCTCTTTTACTTGTGATTTATGAGATTATTAGTTGCTTGTTACGAGTAGGACTAGTACAAACAATAAAAATTCACAGTATTTCTCGAATGAAAATTGAAATATTCCTCTATTAACTGAGAGTAACTCTAAAAAGAATTTCATTTTGGGGATAATTAGTTATTGTGTTATTATAGTGAACATTTTCCCATGGGAATATCACTGTCACTGTATGTGTTATGGGTTCTCCCTAGAATAAAATACATTTTCCCAAAATTTCCTCCATATAGATTCGGTCGAATTTAAATTGAAAAGTTGGCTGTAAAATAAGGTTCTGAAAGGCCTTACAGAATTTCATCGATACCTGAGGAGTAGTTTGCGGGATACAGAATTTTTCCAAATAATTTAACTTTCAATTTATAGTCATGCTATCCCCACGAAATATTACGCAAGTCTCCGTGTCGGTATTTTACAACTTTCTGCGAGTGCCAATTCGGTAAGATCAGTGTTTTTTGAATTATTGGTAAAACAAATTTGCAGATGGCTCCGATACCTGAGGAGTAGTTTGCGGGATACAGAATTTTTCCAAATAATTTAACTTTCAATTTATAGTCATGCTATCCCCACGAAATATTACCCAAGTCTCCGTGTCGGTATTTTACAACTTTCTGCGAGTGCCAATTCGGTAAGATCAGTGTTTTTTGAATTATTGGTAAAACAAATTTGCAGATGGCTCCGAAACCATTCGGCGGATTTTGCCCATTAACGAACTTAGCCGAGATATTGTTTCCCAAACCTAGCCTGCAAATTACAACTCCAGCTCATTTCGTGCTTGCAGGCCGGAAGGATATCATCAGGTTTTATCTTGGAATCCTCATCAGGGAGTCGAACATACGAGTAATAGTTCAAGACATTTGGGCCTAATGATAGGGGAGACAAGCAATAGGACAAATAAATATCTGTGATATCATGAAGGAATTTCATTGATACGAGCTTCCAAATTGAGATAAAAATAATCTACTTTCAAAATTTGTCTGCTTTTTTGGAATTTGTTCCATCGTCATAAAACGTTCTGAGGTTTTCCAATTATTTGGCTTGATTATGTAGCTCAAATAAGCATAAAGATTTCAAGAATATCAGAAAATTCCTACAGGGAGGAGGTCATTTCCACATGAGTAGGTAAAATTGATTTATCTGAGAACGGCCCCGGAAATGCGCCTGTAAGTACATAGATCATTTCACTGCTGTAACAAAGCGTTCTGAAAAAATTTCTTATTCTGTATCTGCCAGAAATATAAACAACAGAAATTCATAAATCACCCTGTATATTGGCAAGGAAGGAAATAAGACATTTATAAGTAGAATTTCGTGATCTTAATGATAGACCCAATATATGGTAGGTGTAGGATTATGTAAAGTTACTCGTGGAACACCCTGTATATACGAATTCCTGTGGGTCAGATCGATCGGATCAATATTTCTTATATTATAAAGTTAAGATTTTGAACTTGATTAGTACTACTAAGGTTTACTGGCTATTGATGTCAGACTTGTTAACATCAGGATATGAAAGAACATTCTCCACAGCTCGTGGTGTAGAAGAATCGATATAAGAAAACGTTTATTTATTTTATTTGTTACCCTGAGTTTAATTACTTCCGGAAAAAAACTAAGGAAACCTCGGAACTGAGTGCTTATCAATTTGCCCAAATGTCTGTAATTTTCGAATTTTTCGATGAAAATGGTCTTAAACGATTTGGTTCGACTCACTGATCAAGAATCCGTGGTCGAAATTCATTCTGTCCGGCCGGTCCGGCCGGCCGTAGGCACGATTACTCTCGAACGGAATGAGCTAGACAGTTGAAATTTTCAGAGTAGGTTTGGGAGATAAATATCTCGGCTAAGTTTATTATTGGGCAAAATCGGACAGATGGCTTCGGAGAAACAAAAAAAAAAAATTTTTTTTTACAAGGCAAATTCCAAATAAAATTTTTTTCAATAAGCTGTTTTACCATAAGAATCCAACGCTATCATTTTTAACTCTAATAAGCTAATACTTTCGGAGATATGATGTTTCAAAATTTCAATAATAAATCGTATTTCAACGTTGTCACAGAATGATATTATTCTATGTATGAATTGTCATAATGTCAAATGATGTTCCGGAGACATGACATTAAATAATCAATCGAAGAATTGTCAGCGAAGTGAGAAAAATCTCAGTTGTTTGCTCCGAAATTAGGTTTTCTCAGAAAATTCTTAAATTTCGGAACGGAACATGAAGTAAGAGATCTGAGAGTTTTGAGACTGCTTTTCATCCATAGACATAGATATAACTCTCGAACGGAATAAGGTAGGTAGTTGAAATTTTCAGAGTAGTTTAGGGAGATGAATATCTCGGTTAAGTTCGTTAGTGGGCAAAATTGGCCAGATTTAATTTGATTTCTTCCATGGTGCAGTTCTCATTCTCATGATTGCTCATTTAATCTTGATAAATAAACTATTATTTAAATTGAATTTCCTTTATGATGCAGTTCTATCATATGAATACATTGATATAATTCCCAACTCTGAGAAACCAATACTTTCGGAGATATAATTTGTATGTTTGAACTAGAGCGCCAGAAAGCTCCTGTCCACAGGGCTTGAACCCATTTTTTTATTTTATTTTTATAACACTATTGAAAAGCTACAATTTCCTTCTGTGCCATAAGTAGTATTTTAATGTGGCAAAAATGGGCTTTCAGTTTGGAATTTTAATATTGTTAAATCGATTTGGAAAAAAAATGATTCAAGCCCTGTGGACAGGAGCTTTTTCGCGCTCTTGTTCAAACAGACAAATTATATCTCCGAAAGTATTGATTTCTCAGAGTTGGGAATTATATCAATGGATTCTTATGATAGAACTGCATCATGAAAGAAATTGAATTTAAAAAAAGTCGTTTAACAAAAATGCTTCAAAAATTATCATTAAGAAAAAGAGTAATCTGCAATGCTTTAATGCTTCAAAAATTGTCATTAAATTTATTCATCAAGATTAAATGAGCAATCTGCAATGATTCAACCTCGTGGAATGGGTTGTTGCAACTTACACTCGGTGCATAGTTTTCACAACTCGAAATACCTAAGGAAAATATCATTAAAATGTCTAGAGCGAGGCTGGAGACAATCATAGCAGATTGTCCATTTATTGCTGATATTTGAGTAGGTAGAGGCTGACGAACAAATTATTTTAATAGTTCAAAATATATTAATAAAATACTATCCTCTTTTCATTATTTAAAATTCAATAGTTCATAAGACTTACACATTTTTTTCTGTATTATGGACCTTAACTCAAGAAAAAAATGTTAGATACACAAATGTAGATCCCTATTTCAACATTTTTTTGCTAGCAACATTATGAAAATACTGTAAATAGGAACATGTCTCACAACTTATGGAAGTAAAAGGTAATATTAACCACAGTGGTCAACGAACAGTAATTTCTTTTGTAGTTCCATTATGTTATTCTTTCCTATTGCCTTCATAAACATCATTAAAATGATCCAATTCTAAATCTTCTGAAACATCATCCCCAATATTTATACATACATTATTCAATATGTAATCAGTCGATATTATTTTCGGTTTCAAAGCAGTCTTGAATATTCACAAATTCAAGAATCGGATACTTGTTTTCCAACAGAAAATATTTCCAAACTGCCATGTCTCTAATAGCTCGATAAGATGACATTTATTAACAGTGAACACAGAGAGATTCGGTGTTCACATTCTGTGAATACATAGAACTACGATGTATTATTGAAATGTTGAAAAATCATATCTCCGAGAGTATTATTTTGGAAGAGTTGAAAATGATAACAATGGAGTATAATGATGAAACTACATCTTAAAAAAAATTGAATTTGAAATTTGTAATGCAAAAAAAAATTTTTTCTCTTTACTCCGAAACCATCATGCCTATTTCACCCAATAACTCACTTAACCGAGATATCTACCACCCAAACCTACTCTGAAAATTTTAACTGCCTAGCTTTATCTGCTCGAGCTATTGAAGAAACAAAATTTAGAAATTTTTTTATTTTTTTTTTACACTTCACGGCAACCCTTTCAATTCAAGACTTCGCATGCGCATATAAAGGTCATTATTCTACAATTTAATGCGAAATTTCAGATAGATCGAGTAATCGGTTTCGGAAATATTCATAAAAAATGTTTTTATTAAAAACGGCTATAACTTTGAAACCGCTTGGTGGATTTTGCTCGTTAACGAAATCGTCCGAGATATTTTGACTCCGAACCTACCCTCAAAATTTCAATCCCTTAGCTCCTTTCGTTCGAGAGTTATCGTGTTAACAGTGGGCCGGCCGGAAAGAATCAATTTCCAACCACGTATTCTTGATCAGTGAGTCGAGCCAAATCGTTTAAGGCCATTTTCAGCCAAAAATTCGAAAATTACAGACATTGGGGCAAATTGATAAGCACTCTGTTCCGAGGAACAAGAGCGCCAAAAAGCACTAGCTGATGACTTATGATTTATTTGGAAGCTATAGTCAGATATGGGAGAAGTTACAGAACATTATGAAATGCGGAATTCTATACGGAACACTTAACATTGAGCTCTCCCTCGTATCGTCCTCTTATCTTAGAAACAATTTGAAAGAATTTCATCATATTAATCATTCCAATGTGAATAATTTATTACAGAAACCTATCAAAGTAGATGGGGAAATATCAATTATCAAATCAATTAATTCAGTAAGCATTGTGTAATGCCATACCAGAATATAGACCAAAGAGAAACACCTGTGGCTGTATTTGCTTAATATTAGCATAATATTTAAATGCTTACATTTAAATACAGGGCGTCCCAACGAAAATGATGGATCTTATGATATACTATAAGTAAAAACTTAAATCATAGTACCCATGAAATTGCAACAATATGACTTCGTAGTGAAGAGAATTTAATTCTTATTGATACGAGGTGCAACTTGATGCCTGCACTCTAAAAAAAATATCTCGGTATGAATGTTGATTTCATACTATCAAGAATTTTCTCGATGCAATTTACGACTAGAATGTCACTTTCCTATCAATATTTTCGTTATTATGATCATATTGTGTTCGGTAGTGTAATTTATGACAGAATATATCACAAACAGATCTAGTATCGAGAATGAATAAAATTTATTTGAAATTTCATATAGTCTAAGATCCGAACCTAAGTCGACCTTCACGGAGCTGATAATGGAATGAAACATATTTTATAATGAATTTTTTATATTAGCAAATATACTAAAAATGGGTTGCCTGAAAAAATCCTGGACAGACTATTTTTAATTATTTTTGCGCGTATGTTCTGGGGAACATCGCGTTACCATTTTGCCCAAATGTGTGTAATTTTTGAATTTCTCACCGAAAATGGTCTCAAACGATTGGGTTCCACTCCCTGATGAAGAATTCGAGGTCAAATTTGATTCTGTCCGGCCGTTGCCACGATAACTTGAGAACGGAGAGAGCTAGCGTAGGTAGGTAGGCTAGCAGGGTAGGTGGCGTATTGCAATGCAACGGACGAGCTCGTTAATGGGCGTCATCGGCCCAATAGTTTCCGAGTAATAATCTTGTTTTCAGCCAATATAAATCCGATCGAATTGAAACTTGGTGAATAGTTGTAGAATATAAATCTAAGCACGTTTGTGAAATTTTGTGAGAATCGTATCACTAGAATTTTTTTAAAAATCATTGAAAATCATTGAAAAAAATTCTATATATCAGAAACTATTCATCCGACATTGCAGATATTTTGCTAGAGCCTTCAGAACCTAACTCTACTACAAAGTTCTAAGTTTGAATACGATCGGAGCTATATTGTTTGAGATAAAAAAAAAAAAGAAATAGTCTGTCCAGGATTTTTTCAGGCAACCCATTTTTAGTATATTATCTAATATACTAAATTTATTATAAAATATGTTTCATTCTATTATCAGCTGAAGGTTGTCTTAGGTTCGGAACTTCTACTAATAGTTTCCATCAAGTTTTAATACCAATTCTTCATACAAAACGTTCGATAAATCAGAAAGGTGATATCTTGGGTGAAAATGAGCACTCCATGGTGAAATGTGAAAGAACGATTTCAGAGATTTAATCCGATTACCAAACTTTACACTCAGTTATCAACTTTATGTATGTCGAAGCATAACTTTTGAAACATTTGAAATCAACGAAACTACCTACAAGTGCTTTTCGACCAACAAACTATCCAAATTCGCACCAGGAATATCAAAAAAACATTATACTTTATTTCGTCAACTTATTCATTATTACATACTTGCCAAGTATTCTTTCTCGAAAGACAGATATCATATCACTGATGAGTCTTTTAAATATAAAGAAATCGCCGATAGTTGTGAAGAATTAATAATTATCAGATGACAGGAAGAATCGGGCCCTTCCATGGGGGATTCTCACAAACAAAATTGATGTTATTTCGGAACACTGGAATCAATATTGGAAATATCAATGTATCCCATTCTTGACTATGAAAATCAATTCCTCCACGCTCTCAATGATTCACAAATTTATTTTTTGCTATTTAATAATTTCGTAGTACAACAATAGTTGAATATTTGTAGTTACCTACCTATATCGATCAAGAGATATATTTGGTCACGAAAAATAAACATATAGATTGTTGTGGTAAGTATATCATGAATAGTCTGATAGAAAATGACTTCAAAGTTAGTATGATATAATTTTACATTGCAGGTTTGGACAAATCGCTACTCGTTGCACCATTCCATAAAAAAATCGTCTCAAGTACACAACATTGGAAACATCCAATTTTGGAAAATGGATATTTGCGAAACCAAAGGATTGTTATTCAAAATATCAGAATATAATTATATCCGGCAACAATGTGAAGGGATTGGTTATGTCGCAATACTTCTGATTAGTTCTAACACAACACGTACATTTCATGGGAGACTACAATGTTGTGTGTTGTATCGGGTTTGATTTTATAATTTTGTGTCTTGGAGACGATAAGTTGGTTCATGATGCATTATGAAGTGAGAATCTGGAAAAACGAAGTGCATCAAGAAGATTTGTTATGACTTATGAGAATAATGACGAATTTGTTTTGGCCGAAGGAAGTTTGGAAATAATACTGCTTGCCAGTGAGTACATATGAATGTTCAATTTCATTTTTTTGGGTGCCTACGTAATTGGGTACCCTCATTTCACCAATTTTTCCCGAAAATTTTGATGAGATATTTGTGTTGGTTGGTCGATTGGATTTACAAATTCGTCCATCACCGATTGAAATTTCACATTTGTCAGTGAGAAATATTTCATTCAATTTTCTTTATTTGAAAAGGTTTTGATCAATTATATGAATTAGATGAAATTTCATGTGTATTATTAATGTTACTACAGTTTCTTTATTGAAATTTATTTTTCTCCAAGAGATCCCATTTGCCTACAGAGAAGTATTTTTGTGAGAGGAGACTTTTGAAAGGTTATGTATTATTTTTAATTTGTTCGTTTCCTCCTCTTGTCTTTTAATTTTTCAGGTTCAGTTTCGGGTACCTTGGAGAAACCTATCCGTTTTTTGACGAGGGAATCCATAATGAAGAAATATATGCCCATTAATATTTTTTAATTTCAGCAAATTTTTTTAACAATAGTTACAAATCACCACACTCACGGGGAGAAAGGGTTTTTTGCTGAGGTTTTTCCCTAAGCTCTTGTATCATACGTCGAATTGTATGGTACCCCGTTACACCAACCTCTGCTAACACATATACAGCTCTCAGTCAAAAGAATATATATATATATATATATATTGAAATTTATTTTCCTAATGTTCTTCAAACAAAAGGGGGCTTATTCATCTAACCTTTTGTGAACTATCAATAGGATTTATTAAGAAGTACTTGCAGGTGAAAGTTTTTTGTAGTAGGTAATCTAAGGGAACATATTTTTTTCAGAATATTGCGTATCTAAATTGTATATTACACTGTCACAAAAACCTATTCTCCATCAGGATATTTTATTTCAGATAAGAGTGAATTCTTGATATCTATATCGAACAAAACCAGCGTTGATAGTCAATTATCGGTCCTTAGCACGTTGAAAAGTTACAACTTTCAATTAAGTATATAAAGACCTGCTAGCCTCACATTATTTTATAGGCACCAATTCAAATCGTATGATTATATATGATTAATGTATAAATGTTTTTATTTCAGTAACCCTCACCATCAGAACAATTGGCAAAATGGAGAAAAACTGCCAGCGCTACATCATTGACACCTGATCTGGAAGAATTTTGTGTCGTGTTGGACCAGAAAGTGCTGCCTCAAAAATTCGATTGGTTTGTCGACAGTTTTGATCATCTCTTTAGGCTGGTTTTCCTGTCACGCTGACGGTCGGCGCTGACGGTCAGCGCTGATCGGTCAGCTCGTATCCTTTTAGCATTACGCTGATCACATTGAGAAATAGAAGGATGCTATTGTCTCTGGCTCACTGAATGTGGAGGCTTGTCGGCGCCAGCTAGTCAGCGGAGCCGACGCGCTGGCGCGTACGTCGGCGTATATAGCTCAGCGCTGACGGCCGTCAGCACCGCGTGACTCGAAAACGCTACCTATAGCTACATACATATTGACCCATCAGCGCCGACCGTCAGCGTGACAGGAAAACCAGCCTAAAGCTTCAGTAATCACTACACATTTCTATGAAAATTTATTGTTCATTGTATTTTCACAAATTATATAAAATATATATAAAAAATTAAACTGTCTATTAGCTAATCTTTGAAGGAATTAATTCATATGTACTAAAAAGTTTTTTTTCAATACCTATACCCTTTTCATAGCCTTTCGGTGATTTATATGATTTTGAGTTTCAAATTATAAAACGAACAATATCATATAAAACACCGAAAATGGTGTAAATTTCAACTAAATAATACCTACACCCCGATGGTTTAAAACGCATCTGATTCGGTGTTAAATAACACTGAACAAGATATTGCACACGCACTAGGTCAGTTAAATCACACTAAATGCACTACGGTACTTGTGCAAATTCACACCAAACTAGTGCTAAACCACATTGATCTAGTGCTACCTCACACTCATCCGAATGATCAATCTCAATCGCTCTGGTGTGAAAGATGATTACTTATTATGGCAGAAAATACACCTGAAAGTCGGTGTTATTTCGGATGGTGCGAAATAACACTGAAAAGATTAGGACCTCTAAGGAAATCAGGCCGGTGTTAGTGGGTGTTGGCCGGTGTTCTAAAATTTCTTAGAGTGATTTCCTATGATTTCCTATGATGATATAAGAGAGGGTGGACCCCTCTGAAAGTATGGGGTAGGATGTATCACCACTATTTTTCCCACTCTGCATCAAAGTTGATGTGATTCAGCAAATTACTCAAATCAAGATAGTTTTCATGTTATATATGATCCATGCTTTTCGTTGGGACACCCTGTATATATCTTAGCGGTGCTGATTTCCTATTTTCTTTAAAAGTTCCTTCTCGTCCTATTAATACCAGTTCGAAGAAGCACCTCATCTTCGAATATCGGTGACTTCAAATATTCTGCACGTTTCAGTCAGTCAGGTTTTGCGCGGTTGTTCATCTTAGGTAATTTATACTTATTTTTCCAAGATTAGATATATTCTTGCGCGTATGTTCTGGGAGCACTGCGTTATCATTTTGCCCAAATGTCCGCAATTTTTGAATATTTTGACAAAAATGGTCTCAAACGATTGGGTTCGACTCCCCAATGAAGAATTCGAGGTCAAATTTGATTCTGTCCGGCCGGCCGTACGGCCGTTGCCACGATAACTCGAGAACGGAAAGAGCTAGCGACTTGAAATTTTCAGGATAGGTGGCGCATACCAATATGACGGACAAGTTCGTTAATGGGCATAATCGGCCTAATGGTTTCCGAGTAATAATTTTGTTTTCAACCAATGAAGGACGTTTGTGAAATTTTGTGAGAATCGTATCACTCGGAAATTAAAGAAGAAATATTATTTATATCATGATAACCTGAGAACGGAAAGAGAGAGCAACCTTTTCAGGTGATGTTGTGCATCTGAATGCGACATTTGATTTTGTATACCTAAACAAACTCATGCCTATGAAGGCATAATCGGCCAAATGGTTTTGGAGTTATACCCTTCTAAAATTTGGTTGATATTTCCTCAATAACTCGAAAAATACAAAACCGATCCAATTCAAACATGATTATCAGTTATTGAAGGCCAACGCGAAAACTCTTGTGTTTTAATGAGGATCGTAACACTAGAGAATTTTTAAAGAAATCATTGAAAAAAATACTATATATCAGAAACTATTCGACCGACATCGCTGAAATTTTGCGAGAGCCTTCAGAACCTAACTCTACTTCCAAGTTCCAAGTTTGAACACGATCGGATCTATATTGTTAGAGATCCGAGCAGCCTTGTGTGAGATCAGTAGGTGGATGGGTGACTCTTGCTTCGATAACTTTCGAATGAAAGGTAGGTACAATTTTGAAGGTAGATTGCACATCCAAATGGGAGAATTAAGCTCATTTTTGGGCATAATCGGTCCATCGGTTTCGGAGTTGTACCCACCTGGAATATTATTTTCTCGATAACTCAAAAAATGTAGACTCGACCGAATTGATGATTGGTAACTAGTTGTAGAATATCAACATAAAGACGTGTGTAAAATTTCGTGAGAACCGCACCTTCCACTAGACAATTTTTAAAAAATTAGAAAAAAAAAATTGGTGAGGCACTGACGTGAAGTCTGGAGCTTTTGCGTGTATGTTCTATTGTATATTCTCCTGTATTGGACACTAGAATTTACCATGGTAAATTCGATTAAGAGTGTCCAATACAGGAGAATGTACAAAAGAACATGCGCGCAAAAGCTCCTGACTTCACGTCAGTGCTTGAACCCATTTTTCACGTCATTTTTTACGTTCGTTGCTATTTGAATGATATATTCCTGCAGACGAATTACGTAAAATCATAGAAGGATTTTGATTCTATTCACGTTAGAGATGATCGAAACTTCAAATATTCCACTAATAAATTATAGGTAATCCATTATTGCAATATTCGCCTATTCGGATAAAATAGCAAACGTCTATTCGAAAAATTATTTTTTGTGAATTCCGAGCCTTACTTTGAATTGGAGATCAGAAATGTATTAGTATAATTCGAATATTTCATTGATGAATTATAGGAATACTTATATTTTCAAAACTCGGATTTGCATTCGAATAAGTTGAATATTCGATAATTGTAAATATGAAACTTATGTAAATATTCGACCATTCGTAGTCAAGCTGTTGCGTGCATGTTGTCTTGTCTATTCACGCCTCACACAACCTCACAAAATACTGTATGAACCTTCAATCCTGCTCTTTTACAGCGAGTAGGTACTACTACTCTGTATATTTGGAATTTTCTTTGGCTATATCTCGGCCAACCAGGTGTTGTTATAATTCTGTTATTGACATGATAAGAAATAATTGCAGTGGAATCTGACGGATAGTTTCTGAAATATAAAATTCTTGAGGAATAATTTTAGTTTTTTTTCTAGTGATATTAACGCATACGATCTCACGAAATATTTGCAAAAATTGGCGCGTCGGCATTCGTCAACCAATTACCAAGCTTTTATTCGACCGGATCTGCATTTTTGACTAATTGCGAAACAATAGTTCAGATGGTTATAACTCCAAAACCGTTAGACATTTGGATGCGCAACCTACCCTAAAAATTGCAATTGGCTGTCTCTTTCCGTTCAAAAGTTATCGTGGCAACGGCTGGCCGGCATTTGGGCAAAATGCCAAATTATATACTCCTAGTTTAGTAAACATGTAAAAATACAACAGGAAACAATAAGATTAGTTATCTGAAATATCAGCCTCAATATATCCTACATGAAAAAAATTTGAAGATTCTCTAATCATACATTGAAATCAAAAGGAACATAAGGTGAACAAAATTTGATGATTGAGTTGTTGACTAGATTCAAGATATTTTGTATGCAAGGTATAGGAGTAATTGAAAAACATTCATGAAGAAGGATAAACGATGGGATTTATGGGTAGTTCAAAAGTTTGTTGTGGTGAAATGCGAAGTCTACTTTGTATAAAATCGTACATTTAACGAAAAAAAATCATTACTTTGCGAAGCAAATTTTTCCAAAGCGAATTGTGTGTAAAGCTCTCTACCAAAAGGATATCCCGTCTCTTCAGATAAGGATAGAGAAAAGTAACATTTTTGCAAGAATTCGAAGAATCACAAGTTTCTTCGACATTTCACAACAGAAAATATTGATTGATTTCATATTCGATATTCGAACGTGAACAGAAATGTTTCATTTGTGAGATATAATGTCATATAATATTTGTAAAAAAAATTATATGCCCAGAGAGAATTTTTTCAAGTGCATCAGATTTTTTGGCGCTCATGTGCCTCGGAACAGAGTGCTTATCAATTTGTCCAAATCTCTGTAATTTTCGAATTTTTGGATGAAAATGGCCTTAAACGATTTGGTTTGACTCACTGATCCAGAATTCGGGGTCAGAATCGATTCTGTCCGGCCGGCCGGTCTGGCTGTAGACACAATAACTCTCGAACGGAATGAGCTAGACAGTTGAAATTTTCAGAGTAGGTTTGGGAGATCCCGGTTGAGTTTTTTATTGGTTTCAATTGATATATATAATTATTTTCCTAGTAGATTGGAGGAATGAAAATCTCAGATAAGTTCGTTATTGGGGGGAATCGGTCTGGTGGTTTTGGAAAAATAATTTTTGGTATTCCTGCTGAATTCAATTCCGTTTATGATGCTTATGAATTTATTTTTTTTATGATGCAGTTCTATCATAAGAATCTATTGATATCAATCCAACTCCAATACTCCAACCAATACTTTCGGAGATATGATTCGTCAAAGTTTGAAGAAGAGCGCCAAATCTCCTATCCACAGGGCTTTCCCACTTTTTGCGCGTATGTTCTGGGGAACATACGCGTTATAGTTTTGCCCAAATGTCTGTAACTTTCGAATTTTTTGAAAATAATGGTCTCAAACGATTAAGTTCGACTCCCCAATGAAGAATTCGAGGTCAAATTTGATTCTGTCCGGCCGGCCGTCCGGCCGGCCGTTGCCACGATAACTTGAGAACGAAAAGAGCTAGAAACTTGAAATTTTCAGGGTAGGTGGCGCATCCCAATACGACGGACAAGTTCGTTAATGGGCATAATCGGCCCAGTGGTTTCCGAGTAATAATTTTGTTTTCAACCAATATGAATCCGATCAAATTGAAACTTGTTGAGTAGTTGTAGAATATGACCCTAAGCACGTTCGTGAAATTTTGTGCGAATCGTATGGCTAGAAAATTTTAAAAAAATTATTAAAAAATATTTTTGTTGTCACGATAACTTGCGAACAGAATGAGATAGCGGCTTCAAATTTTCAGGTTAGGATGTGCACCAGAACGCAACATTTCAGTTCGTTTATGAGCATAATCGGCCAAACGGTTTTAGAGTTATAGCAATCTGAAATTTTCTGAAATTTGGTGGATTTTTGTTCCTCATTAACTCGAAAAATACTGAACCGATGGAATTCAAACATTGTTATTAGTTGTAGAATGCCAAGGCAAAAATGTTTGCAAAATTTGGTGAGGATAGCATTCGTAGAAAATTTTTAATAAATCATTAAAAATAAAAAAATAAATTCTATATATCAGTAACTATTCGTTTGAAATTCATGAAATTTTGCGAGAGTCTTCATAACCTAACTCTACTGCCAAGTTTCAAGTTTCAATACGATCGGTTAAATATTGTTGGAGATTCGAGCATTCTTGTGCGAGTTGAGTAGTACCGATTTGGTGTAGCGTAAGGCTCCGAAGAAACGATCCCTTGACCCGGACTTTTGCCGTCGAGTCGAAGAAGACGAATCGATTTGTGTTTTTCCCAAATTTCGTTCTTCTAGGTTGAGCCTAAATATACTAATTCAATACAAGTTTCGGAGGTTTTGAGTCCGACGATTTTCCATTCAAAAAGTCAATCCGAGAAACGTCAGAATTAATTCGAGAGACGGGGTCGGAAATTTTCGAAAGCGAAACTGACGATTTAGGCCTTTTTGGGGCGTGAAACTTGAAGAAAATGGCGAAAAGGGCGAAAAACCCTCCTATAAACCGCCACGCGTCGATATACGATCTGGAAATGTGAAAAATGAGAAAATTCATGAGAGGTAGGTACCGAAGGCGAGGTGCCTACAAGGATTAGCCTAGAACTCGAAAAGAAAATAATCTCCGCTCGAAGAACGGGGCGCGAGATGGAGGAGAAATATCGATTCATCCGTTTCCTGCTTTTCCTTTACCTAAGGTAAGTCTAAATATACAATGATACAAGTTCTGGAGGTTTTGAGTTGGGGAATTTTTCCTTTGTAAATTCGACCATAGAAACGTCACAAATTATACGTAATGAGAGACGAGGTTTGATATTTTTTTGGACCAAAAGGGCAGTCTTGGACCGTTTTGGGAGCTGAAACTTGAGGATAAGTGAAGATAAGAGTGAAAAATTGGTTCAAGCACTGACGTGAAGTCAGAAGCTTTTGCGCGTATGTTCTATTGTCCATTCTCCTGTATTGGACACTCTTCTTAATCGAATTTACCATGATGAATTCTATTGTCTATTCTCCTTCATTGGACACTCTCTTCTTAATCGAATTCACCATGATGAATTCTATTGTCCATTCTCCTGTATTCGAGACTCTTCTTAATCGAATTTACCAAGATGAATTCTATTGTCCATTCTGGACAATAGAATTCATCATGGCAAATTCGATTAAGAAGAGTCTCGAATACAGGAGAATGGACAATAGAATTCATCATGGTGAATTCGATTGAGAAGAGTGTCCAATACAGGAGAATAGACAATAGAATTCATCATGGTAAATTCGATTAAGAAGAGTGTCCAATACAGGAGAATGGACAATAGAACATATTGTTACTTACGTATTGTAGTCGTTTTTTGCAATTTTTTTAAATTTCACGACAAACCAGCTGTTCGAGGAGATCCAAAGTCGATGTTTAGCTATTGTTAAAATGCCTCAGAGCACGTGTACGCGGAATTTATCGCCAGCTAAGTGAATTTGAAAGAGGTCGAATTATTGGTCTACGGGAGGCGGGGTTGCATTTTCGAGAAATCGCTAACCGTACGAACAGATATCCAACTACTGTTAGGAGATGTTTTCAAGCGTGGTTTGGTAATGCCCAAAATCGAAGAAGAGTAGGCACCGGACGTTGAGGGGGCACAAACGAAATCCAAGATCGACGTCTAAGACTTATGGCTATTAGAGACCGATTTGCGACAACTCGATCTTTGGCTGATGAGTGGTTAGGAGAACAAGGCCATCTTGTAACTGTCTGAACGGTTTACCACCGAATAAGGTCTTTTGGACTGCAGCATTATCGACCCCATCTTGTGTTACCTCTGACGGTTGAGCATCGCCGGCAACGATTACAGTGGTGAGGAGAACGTCAACATTGAAACGTGGAATGGCATCATGTCGTCTTTTCTGATGAATCTCGATTCTCCTTGGGTGCACATGATGGCAGAAGAAGGGTTGGACGACGTCGGGGAGAAAGACGTGAACCTCAGTTTGATATTGAGTGTCATGTACATCGGACAGTAGGCGTTAATGTATGGGGTGCTATTGCACATGCAAGTAGGTCACCTTTAGACTTTATTCGAGGTAACATGACAGCGCTGCGTTACCTTCAAGAAATAGTGGAGCCATATGTTATCCCTTACCTTAACCGGATCGAGAATCCAATATTTCAGCAAGATAATGCTCGACCTCATATTGCCAGAGTTAGTTTAAACTTTTTTGAAGCGACCCATGTGAATCTTCTGCCATGGCCGCCCAGATGACCCGATATTTCGCCCATAGAGCATGTTTGGGACATCATGGGTAGAAAGCTTGGAAATTTACCCCAGCCCCCACGGACTTTGGCGGCTCTGATACATGAACTACAGGTAGATTGGGATAGTATCCCTCAAGAAGAAAAAGACCATATTATTGCATCAATGCCAAGACGTATTGGGGAGTGTATAGATAATCGCGGGGAACAAACACATTCTTAACAAATTTATTAAAACAAATTGTAAACCCTTCGTTTTTGGCGCTCTAGTTCCTCGGAACTGAGTGCTTATCAATTTACCCAAATGGCTGTAATTTTCGAAATTTTCGATGAAAATGGTCTTGAACGATTTGGTTCGACTCACTGATCGAGAATCCGTGGTCGAAATTAATTCTGTCCGACCGGTCCGGCCGTAGGCACGATAACTCTCGAACGGAATGAGCTAGACAGTTGAAATCTTCAGAGTAGGTTTGGGAGATAAATATCTCGGCTAAGTTTGTTATTGGGCGAAATCGGACAGATGGTTTCGGAGTAACAAAAAAAAATTTTTTTTTACATAACAAATTCCAAATTAATTTTTTTTCAATATGCAGTTTTACCATAATAATCCATTGATCTCATTTTCAACTCTAACAAGCAAATACTTTCGGAGATATGATTTTTAAAAATTTCAATATAAATTGTATTTCTATGTTTTCACAGAATGATATAATTATTCTGTGGGTATTCTATGAATTGTTATAATGTCAACTTATTTTCCTGATACATGACGTTGTCTAATTCATTCATTCCAGCAATCGTAGAAATATGAGAATTATAATATAATATCATACTTTTTGTTGGTTGATATTTTCATGCCGATGGTCAATCCATATGATTATGGGAATGGTAATGATAAGTTAATAATATTGAGTACAGAATATCTCCACTAAAAACAAAACTGGAATATTGGTGTATTGGAGTGGATTTGAGGAAAGATATATATTATCGTTCATCATAGAATTGAGGAATGAATATCTCGGATGGGTTCGTTGTTGGGTAGAATTCGTCTATTGGTTTTGGATTGATAATTTTTGGCACTCTTGTTGAAGTTAAATTCTTCTATGATGTTTGAATTCAATTTCTGCTAAGATGAAGTTCTTTCATAAGAATCCATTGATATAATTCCCAACTCTGAGAAACCAATACTGTCGGAGATATAATTTGTCTGTTTGAACAAGAGCGCCAGAAAGCTCCTGTCCACAGGGCTTGAACCAATTTTTTTTCTTCAAATTTGAATAATTTACTCCTTGCTATACTATCTATGTTTCACCAGAAAAACATTAAAATTTAAACAGCTCCTTCTGGGTTTTGCAGTTTCTTTGTCAGTCAGTATATTAACTTCGTATCTGGGCTATCTATTTTGAAAATTGGGGGATGTTCATTGTTATCTCTTAGATTTCATAGAGGACAACGACTATCATAATTAAATATACTGCTCCATAAAAATTAAGGAAGTTCAGAAATTTTGTGACCGTTTCAAAAGTGTCCGATTCTTGTCCACCAAATCTTCATTTATGTGAAATCGAATGTTTACTTTCTTATATTTGAATGGTTTTTTGCTCCTTTGATAACTTTTTCAGTTTCGGGCAAGTCCTCGCCGTTTGCTTTTCAGAGAATTTTGGATCAGTTAATGTTTTACGTTCTTGAAATCAACTACGATTCAAAATGTGAAAATTTGTTTTGCAATAATGCCTAGACGTTAACTTAGTGCGGATGGAGCTAATAGTGCTATTGGAAAGATCGAGGCGGGACGTAATCAGAGAGATGTTCTTTCGAGTTAGTGAAAGTGGCTCGTCCATGGATATCCAGAAACTGGAAACGTGTCCGAAAGCTCGAGAAGTGTACACCCAAGATCTACCCCTCCTGCACAAAATCGGTGTCTTCCATAGAGAGCCATTGAGTATTTGTTGAATTATGCAACAGCGCCGTTTGGACGCTACTGGTGTCTTGGTTTCGATTCAAAGAGTTCATCGAAGACTTCGAGACGTGAATCTACATTCTTGACGGCTTTTGAGAAGGATTCCACTTACTCAATATCATATGCGACTTCGATTGGAATGGGCCAATGAGCACGAGGTTTGGAACGATTAATGGAGGTCTGTAATCTGTATTGTTCACAGATGAGTCGAGATACGGACGGTTTTCGGATAGTCGGCGCGTTCGGGTATGGACCCATCATCTGGTGTCTAGAAATCGCAGATCGGTTCAGGAAATTCAGAGGTGGTACAGTTACTGTTTGGTGAGGCATTTGTCCCGACGTACAGAATTGTTGGTGCTTGATGCTACCTTGAATGCACAGATTTACATAGAGCAAGTCAATGGCAATATTATTCCTTTGGTTCATTCTGCCATTTTGTATGTTTGGACGATAATGCGCTACCCCATCGTGCGAGTATTGTCGATGAAGCTCTGAAAATCCATGGTATTCTCCACATTTGATCTTGCCCCTCGGTCGCCAGACCTCAATACATCACGCTTGGGATCACCCATCAGCTAAAAAGAGCTTTGGATTCTGATCCACCACCTCCACATACTCTGCAAGAACTTAGATGGCTTTTACCCCAACTCTGGAGAGAAATGGATCAAGGCTACTTGAACAGTCTGATCGAAAGTATGCAAAGGCGTTGTTAGGCTGTGGTTGATATTCGAGCAATTTTTTGAGTGAACTGATTTTGTACTACAAATACTAGACTTAAATTTTCACCTGAAACTGTGAAATTTATAAAGGAATGGGCAAAATAATGAGTTAGATAAGTGAGTGATTCCTCATATAAAATATTTCTGAAAAAAAAAATGAAAATCTTTGGAACAGTCTCAAAATTTCTGAACTTCCTCAATTTTTGTGGAGCAGTATAGTTCCCATATTATTAGTAAGTCAGCAAGGATTTTTTTATGGTTTTGGGATGTGGCCATTCCAAGGGCGTAGCAAGGGGAGGGAGGGTGTTTTGGAGGTTCAACCCAAAATTCAACCCAAATATTTGATATACATGTGGATCAATATTTTATTTTTTCATTTTTTCCTAGCAACAGTATGAAAATACTGCATATAGGAACATGTCTCACTACTTAAGGAAGTAAAAGCTAATATTAACTTTGGTGGTCAACCAACAGTAATTTCTTTTGATAATTCCACTGTGTTGTTCTTTCCTATTGTCTTCATAAACTACATCATTAAAATGATCCAATCCTAAATCTTCTGAAACATCGTACCCAATATTTATACATAAGTTATTCAATATGCTACAAGTCAATAATATTTTTGGTATCGAAACAGTCTTCTACATATTCACAGATTCAATATTCTGAACCTTGTTTCTCAACACAAAATATTACGAATTACGAATTATAAACAAATAAAAATGAGGTTATGTAAATTCTTCCTCGGCACGGTGATCGAGAACGTGATTCTTTGCCCAAAAACGAACTTAACCGAAATATTTATCTCCCAAATCTACTCTGAAAATTTCAACTGTCTAGCTCATTCTGTTAGTGAGTTATCGTGTTAACGGACGACTGGACAGAATCGATTTTGACCACGGATTCTTGATCAGTGTTTCGAACACTCTTAATCGAATTTACCATGGTAAATTCGGAGTGTCCAATACAGGAGAACCGACAATAGAATTCGCCATGGTAAATTCGATTAAGACTGTCCAATAAAGGAGAATGAACAAGAGAACATACGCGCAAAAGCTTCTGACTTCACGTCAGCGCTTGAACCAATTTTTTTCTATAGACGCGCCACCCCATCGTGCGAGTATTGTTGATGAAGCTCTGGAAATCCATGGTATTCCACATTTGGCCCTGCCCCCTCGGTCGCCAGACCTCCATCCCATAGAACACTTGGTTTCAGCTACGAAGAGCTTTGTATTCTCATTAAACACCTCCGCATACACTTCAAGAACTCTGATTGCTTTTACCGCAACTCTGGCTAGAAATTGATCTAGGCTCATGCGATCGAAAGTTGGCAAAGGCATTATCAGGCTGTGGTTGATGTTTGAGGAGGCCATACTCTTTACTGAACTTTATTTTTCGTGGACAATGGACAAAAGAAGTGAGAAGTGGGTCAACATTTAGAGTTCACATATTTAAAAAAATGGTGAAAACAAAAAAAATGGAAAATTTTGAAACAGTCAAAAAATTCTGAGCTTCCTTAACTTTTGTGGAGCAGTATATTTTAGCCGTGTACTGTGTTACAAATCAGTGAAATATGTTGACCGATATCCGTGATTTTATAATTCTTTGCACTCATGTTCTAGGGAACAGCGCGCTAACAGTTTGCCCAAATGAATGTAATTTTCGAAATTTTTGCCGAAAATGGTCCCAAACGATTAGGTTGGATTCACAGTTGCCACTTTATCTTTCGGATGGATAGAGATAACGACTTGCAATTTTGAGGGTAGGTTGAGCTTCCGAATACGAGGGTTAAATACATTAATAGACATAATCAGACGACCGGTTTCGGAGTTATACCTTCCCATCTGAAGTATTGTTTACTCAATAACTCGAAAAATACAGATCAGATCCAACTGAAACTTCATAATTAGTTGTACAATACTGATGCGCAATTTTCTGCAGAATTTTGTGAGGATCGTATCACAAGAAAAAAAAATCGTTCAAAAATTTCATATTTCAGAAACTATACGTCAGATTCCGTTGAAATTTCGCACGAACCTAATAGTCACCATTTTATCAATTTTTCACGGGTTAACGTTTTAGGTAACGATAAAAAGATGGCTTGTAGATTCATGAAGTATTTGGCGAGAGGTGTAAATTGGCAACATATCATGCGTGCAAAAGCTTCTGATTTCACGTCGGTGTTTTTCTCGAATTTTGAAAAAATTTAATCGATATTTGAATTTCACGTCTATAACTTCTAGATTTGAGTGTTTTTGGATTTGAAATATTAAGGAAAACGAATTATAAACGCGGTAATATCTCTGGGTCTAAGTTGCGGATTATGCCCATTGTCTCATCTTCTCCGAAAGCTATCCTGATTATAGTTTGGCAAACATGCCTAATCGGCTGAATGCCCGGCATGATTTAAGGTGGAAATAACGAATTATGGTGTTATACTTACTACTGAAGAAACATCGGACCTCACTTTCATGAATTGACCTAATGGAAAGTAATTTTGTCTATCTCATTCACCTTGAATTTTCATTGGAATTTAAAAGTTGCAGCCTATCAGCTGAGTCATTTTGTATTTCACGTTCGAAATCCATATTGCCCGCATTCGTGCAGGGTGCTATAATTCTACTGAAATATCTATAATTTTCCAAATTTCAACCGAGAATAGTCTCTGGATTCCATTCAACTTACTGATTAAGAATCCATAGTCAAATTCGATTCTAATGTCCGTCCATCCGTAAAAAAAATATCTTTCGAAATAACGGACCTAGAGACTTTGAATTTGCGGAGTAGGTTTGATGTAGAAATGCGCCGATCGAGATGTAGGTATCTATTTGAATTTTCATTTCCGCAATACCAGTTTGATATTTAGGTGTATAGTAACAATTTCAAATTCCATGCGAAATTTCAAAAGAATCGTGCCACTTTATGTGGAAGAACTTTTTTTATGACGTTATAGGGACTGCCAATATGATTGCAAAATGCCATATACAAATGACCAATTCCTCTTTGTTACTGACATTTGTGAATTTAGACGAAAAATTCAATCTGCCATATTAAATACAGGGATTAACCAATTTAGTTTTAATTTAGTACTTTGGTAATTTGGTAACAAGAAGCCCTGTGAAAGAAACCAATATCAGGACCGGAATATTATTTTTCTAATCATCGAAAATCTGAGCTCAGATTTCTGTTATCATTTCAGTTATTCCATGATAAACTATTATTTTAAATCATTCACTCAAGAAATTAATTGTCGGATAAAGTACCATCAGAAATGGGTTACTATTATGAATATACACAAAACCGAGACATGAAATTATTCTTATTCTCTTTAATTAGTTCGTTTAATAACCCAAAGAAATTGAAGAATAAATTCGTATCAGGACCGGAACGGGTCTTTATTATAAGTTCATGTTAGAATAACTGACCTAATGTAACAATTGTCAATAATCTGATTGCAGATCTGAAATGTATATCATAAATGAACTTGTTAAAAATTGACTGGACTGAATTTTTCGTAAATTATATTTTCTTACAAAAAAATTCGAATTTATGAAAATACAACACAACGCACCAAAATTTTTTGCAATAAACATAACAAAAAAAAAAATTCGTAACTTTTACCAATATAATAAATTTCCAATCATCAATACATTTTTGAGAGCGTGTTACTAGATGTTCCACTGACTTCAGAATTATTTGAGGGATATTTTTCTTATAAATGTTCTCTTTTTCTAATTTCTTCATTATACACTTTTGGTTTTAAATGACCGCATGAATAGTAGTCTAGTCAATAGAATAATGAACACCAACAAAACAAACGCTAATGACAACTAGATAAACTAAGAGTTTTTCTCAATGAGATTCGGAATTTGACACAAACCTACTGTATTTAGATAAACATTGTAAGCTACTGATACACATTTATTCTTCAGTTTTTTTGGATTATGAAAGTATTTTATAAAATCTTACTACGAACTAATTAAAGACAATAACAATATTTATGTCTTGGTTTCGTAAATATATATTTATTATATCAGCCCATTTTTGACGATAGTTTTTCCAACTACTTATTGATTTCTCGAGTGAAAAAATTGAAATTAATAATTTATTACGAAATAACTGAAATGGTGCCAGGAACAAGTTCTTATAGAATGTTTCCGAAGATTCCGAATATGAGCTCAAATTTTCTTGATAATTATTATACAGGGTGAATTATTCTTACAAGAACAACATGAAAGAAAAATAAAATTCCGGTCCTCATATTGGTTGCTTTAGAATGGCTAATTGTTAAGGCCTTTCCGTATAATTCATGTAGGTACCAAATTTAAACCAAATCGGCTACTTCCTGTATTTAATATGGCGGAATGAATATTTCGTGTAAATTCACAATTCAGTCTCTGTATACAGGGTTGGGATAAAGTATGGAACCAAGTAAATAACTTTTAAATGAAAGGAACGATATTTATGGAAATTTGCAGGTAAGTGCAATGAAACAAAATGCATCTGATGTCCATTTTTTTGTTAATAATATACTTCTGGTTTAACCGAAAATGCCACCAACATCTTTAGTTTAAATGCGACACCCTATATATTTTTACATATTTTGAAAGAGCTTGTTATTTTGAATTCATACATACTGAGTTTAGTGTGAAAAAAATTGTAAAAACGGAGCATATAGCACAACCTCCTTTGAGTTTTTGGCGCTCTAGTTCCTCGGAACTGAGTGCTTATCAATTTGCCCAAATGTCTGTAATTTTCGAATTTTTCGATGAAAATGGTCTTAAACGATTTGGTTCGACTCACTGATCAAGAATCCGTGGTGGAAATTCATTCTGTCCGGCCGTCCGGCCGGCCGGTCCGGCCGTAGGCACGATAACTCTAGAACGGAATGAGCTAGAGAGTTGAAATTTTCAGAGTAAGTTTGGGGGATAAATATCTCGGCTAAGTTCGTTACTGGGCAAAATCGGACAGAAGGTTTCGGAGTCATAAAAAAAAATTTTTTTTTTTACAGAACAAATTCCAAATTAAATTTTTTTTTAATAAGCAGTTTTATCATAAGAATCCATTCATATCATTTTTAACTCTAACAAGCTAATACTTTCGGAGATATGATTTTTCAAAATTTCAATGTAAATCGTATTTCACAGATTGATATAATTATTCTATTCTATGTATGAATTTTCATAATGTCAACTTGACAGAAGGGAATATTGTAACTTCAAAAATATTGGGGTTGAAATACTCGTATTTTAGCGATGCAACGGGGACCTCACCCGAAAATGTTTGAAAATATTACGTAAATATTGAAAGCATAATTCTTTAGTTCGAGAGAGGAGAAAATTTGGTGAACGTAGATGAGGAAATTTTTGATCGATTACATGGTAATTTTTTCATTATTTCTTCTGTTCTTTAACACATGTTTTATGGAATATCTACTATTTGTAGGTACTTTAAACCTGTTTTGGGCAATTGTCATACGAAACTTGTTTTTTTGGCGCTCTAGTTCCTCGGAACAGAGTGCTTATCAATTTGCCCAAGTGTCTGTAATATTGGAATCTTTGGCTGAAAATGGTCTCAAAAGATTTGGTTCGACTCACTGATCAAGAATCCGAGTGCGAAATCTATTCTGTCCAGCCTGCCGACCGGCCGTAGGCACGATAACTCTCGAACGAAAGGAGTAAGCGGATTGAAAATTGCAAGGTGGTTTTGGAGTGTAAATATCTCGGACAAGTTCCTTCGATCTATCTGAAATTTAGCATCAAATTGTAGAATCATGACCTTTATACGCATGTGAAGTTTTGTATTGACCAGATTACCGCAAAGTGTAAAAAAAAAAATTTTGAAAATTTAAAATATGTTTTTCCACAATAACTCTCGAACGGAATGAGCTAGGTAGTTGAAATTTTCAGAGTAGGTTAGGGAGATGAATATCTCGGTTAAGTTAGTTATTGGGCAAAATTGGCCAGATTTAATTCGATTTCTTCCATGGTGCAGTTCTCATTCTCATTATTGCTCATTTAATCTTGATAAATAAACTATTATTTGAATTGAATTTCCTTTATGATGCAGCTCTATCATATGTATATATTGATATAATTCCCAACTCAGAGAACTTTCGGAGATATAATTTGTCTGTTTGAACTAGAGCGCCAGAAAGCTCCTGTCCACAGGGCTTGAACCCATTTTATTTTTTTTGCATTAGAGCAAAAAACTATTTAGATAAACTAATTGATGTTATTTGTATGCATAGTAATAAATAAACGAGTACTCTTTAGTACGTCTTTTGTTCTCCAAGTGTCAAATTCTAATTGACGGAAATAAATTTTACAATTTAGAATGGTTCAGTTAAATGAAAAAGAGCCTATTGAAATTTTGATGATGATCGGTTATGGTGATCGTGTTAGAACTCATGATGAAGTGTGTCATATTTTTAATTATTCGCATCCGGAGAGAAATCCTATATCACGCTCAACAGTAACTAAAACATTACAACGTTTCAATACAACTGGGATGATAAAAAATTTGCTAAAACCTGAAAAACTTGGACTGCAACAAACAAAACTGTTAAACAAAATATTGCAATCGATTTAGAAGAATCACCTCAAACTTCCACCACAAATTTGGTACTAAACCATGGTATCAGTCGACGTTCTGTAGGAAAGATAATAAAAAGTGAAAAATATCATCTGTATAAGGTACAGTTGGTTCAAGAATTGTCAGAGGATGATTTTGACCGACAGCTGGAATTTTACGAACAGCTAATGGACATCTGTAATGTCGACAAAAATTTTGATTCCAACATAGTTTTTTCTGATGATGCAACTTTTTGTTTAAATAGAACAGTTAATCGCCATAACTCAAGGTATTGGTCCTCATTGGATTCATGAAGCACATACCCAGCATCTACAGAAGTTGAATGTTTGGATGAGAATTGTCGAAAATAGGCTCATAGGCCCATTTTTTATCGACGGAAACTTGAATGGTGACAAATATTATTTGGATCTACTAAATAACGAAATTATTCCTGCACTCCAACAGAATGGGCAATTACCACGAAATGTTTGGTGTCAACAAGATGGAGCACCTCCCCACTATGATAGACGGGTTAGGGATTTTCTGGATGCGAATTTTCCAAATCGATGGATTGGACGTAGACGATTCATAGAGTGGCCTGCTCGTTATCCGGATCTTAGCCCGTTAGATTTTTTTCTTTGGGGTTATCTAAAATCACGTGTTAGACGACCAACAAACTCACAGGAATTGAGACAAAGAATTATTGATGAATGTGAACTAATACGTGGAGAAACACCTGCTGAGTAAGTTTACTGTTTTATTTATATTAAAATTCGAATTCCTGATGCCCAATACCTTTTTTACTTGTCAACACTAAAAAAAACGAGTTGTACGTTCAGGCAGTATTTCGTTAGGGTATCTGAGACATGAATATATCATATAACACGCGCGAATTATGTTTTAGTAGTGAGCTAGTGACTTTTAAAAAAACATTTATTTACTAATTACAAAGGATGGAAAATGTGACGGACGATTCGTACATAAATTCGCGATCCCGAATATGTCAAGACTAACTAGTATAAAGAAAAGGTTCAATATATGAATGTTGTAAATATGCCATTCAGCAGAATGGCCAGAGTGGGAATGTCCCTGTCAGCATTAGGTTGAGTTGGGATCTCCTGGATCTAAACGTATAACTCCTCCCTTCCCAGAAGTTGCGTCACGGGGTGAAGAAGGTTTTGCTGGTTTGTTGGACGGCCGCTTCCGGTTCCGGTCCTGCAGTTGGTTTTCTGGAATTCCAGCATTTTTTTGCTTTCTTGTAACAGAAAATAGTAATGATGAAGAAAAATAATATGTATATAATTCCAATCAGTTCTCCATGGAATGAACTTTTTGGTTGAGATTCTTCCATGATGGGCCGAATTTCTTCTTGTTTCCTCTTGAGGTTGTGGATCTGGTCAAGCGGAACATTTTTCAATTGAATTTTGAGGTTGTTAATTTTTGACGAAGTCCAATTGGTTACAATTCTAGGGAGTAGCATCGGCTGTCTTTCGATGACCTCTTTGTCGTTGAAGTACTTTTCTTCTTCCGTCTCAAAATAACATCCTTTTGGAATTGTGATTAGAAAATTTCCTTTCAGTAGGGTGAAATCTTTCTTCTTACAGGAAGTTTGAATTTTGGTTTCTTGAGGGATGATTGCAATAAATTTTGAATTGTCGATTCTCTGGATAACATTTTCATTGATAACTACTGAATGCTGTTGACATTTCCCAAATGGATTCTTCAGCTGAAGTAGTTGAAAAATACAGTCTTCCACCTTGGCACCTTCGACTAGGTTGTTCTCCTCACAGTAGAATATGTTTTGCATCTTTACACAAGAGGACGAGGTATACTGATACAGTTTTTCATTCAATGTCAGATAGGTGTTTTGGGGTAAGATTATAGTGTTATTGATCGTTGGAATGGAATACAGATGATAATGAGAAAATGATTGAGAATTCATAATTGGAAAATGTAAAATGAAAACAATTCTGGATTGAATTTTGTATGCACCAACTTTGATTAGTTCATAAAAATTATGAAAGTCTTCTTCGTTCATGAACATTAAATTATCCTGGGAATATTGTTTTGATATTTTCATAATGACTGATTTCAATTCGGAAATTTTGATAATGCTGTGATGTAAAACTCCTAATTTTGAGAAACTGATAGCATTTTCAATTTCGTCGATCATTGTCATAACAATATTGACTGATGTTCCAATTTGATCCATAATATTTTTAATTCTCATGAAATAATAAAAATTATCCTCAAGCTTATTGAATTTTCCATAGATTTTTTCGAACTGGGAAGTTATCATTTTTTGATTCTGTTGAAGTATAGAGATAGTTTTATTGAAATTATCAATCACTTCTCCCGTTAACGAAATTTCTGAATTTAACTTTGAAATTACTTCTTTTTGGTTGTCCTGAAGGTTCCTAAGAGCTTTTTCATAATAAACTGCATCGTCAGCATCCAAATTTCCTGAGATACTTTTGATAATTGTACCTAAGCCATTAATTAAACCTCTTCTTGTTCTACCATTCGGTATTACACTATTCAATTTTTGTTTCGCAATATTAAATTGATATTCAAAAATATTTCCATGATTTTCCAATTCTTTAAAAAATATACTATTCGGTTTGTTTAGAAGGGATTCTTTTACAGACAAATATTGATTTTGAAGATAATTTAGTTCGTCGATGATAGGTTCGACATCGTAAAAATGTATGAAATCGTGGTATTTTGTTTTAATTTTTGCTTTGCCCAGGTAAATCGGGAGGATCCCTGGATTCTCTTGAAGATTCGTTATTTCTATTTCCTGGGCTGCTACGAGATGCACTAGGAGCATCCTGCAAAAGTATTTTGGATTTAGATTTTGGTTTTTTCAAATTTTGCTTATGAATTATTCTACTATCGCTATGTATTTTAATATTTGCATCAGTTAAAACATTCTCTTTTGCAAATTTTGGAGTGAGCTTATTTCTAATGTTTGACTTAAGTTTACGATATGCTATAGTGTTTGATTTATAACTAAGAGGTTCATGCCTTTTTTCATTATGTTTTTCAATTATATGAATTTTTCTGTTCCTTATTTCTTCGTTCAACTTTTTGTAGATTTCCTTAGTTTTTTCTCTATGATTTTCAATGTAATTATTCACTAATTTTTCGTTAATATCGATATTCAATGGGTCTTTTGTATCAAGATGGCCATTAATAATATCAATAGGTTTTTGTTTAGTGGAAGAATGGATCGAATTGTTATATCCGAAAATTGCATAAGGCATTAAGTTCTCAATATTACTCGTTTCTTTGTCTTGAATTCTTACTATTTTCAAGTGTTCTATAAGTGTTGAATGAAATCTTTCAATTAATCCATTCGATTGAGGGTTATTAGGGGTTATATAGTGAGGGGTGATCTGATGGACTTTAAAAAATTCTGTAATTACACTATTTTTTAGTTCTGTTCCATTGTCCATTATTATTGTTGAAGGCGAACCATGATGTGTCATGAAGATTAAAAGTGAACGTACAACTTCGATACCTGTTAGAGAAATCAGTGGGTAGGCCTGTGCATATTTTGAGAAGGCATCAATAATAGTTAAAAACTTTTTATTTTGAGCTTGGAAGGTGTCAATGTGAATAATTTCGAATGGTTTAGACGGTGTTGGAGTGAGCATAAGCTTTTGACATGGAGGATCTCGATCGTATTTATTTATCTGACAATTTTCGCAATTATTTATGTATTCAGTGACGTCATTTTGAATACTAGGCCAATAATAAGTTCTTCTGATTCTAGCTATGGTTTCAGTAATTCCTCTATGATTAGTTTTGGATTCGTGCATGAACTGAATAGTTTGAACTTGTAAATCTTTATCAGTTACATCTTCTAATATGTCATTGCTTTTAACTAAATTGAAAGCAGATTGCTTGAAAGTTTTCCTTAAAATTTCACAAATATCGAGATAGTGTTTATCTTCCTTAAAATATAATGCGTATAATATTTTCGGACGAATATAATGTTTGAAGAATTCTATTATGTCTTTTTCTAAATTATTGATTGATAATTGAACGAAAATTCTTTGTTTGTTGGAAAAAATTTTTTCTACCCTAGCTTCGGCTGGCGAATGAAACACGAAATCAAAAACTATTTGGTTGTCGAAAACATTTAATACTTTTTCTGAAATGGGGATCTCCTGAATTGGGTTCTCACGATTGGAATGAACAGTATTGTCATCCGATATTTCCGCCTTGATATCTTCTACGAATGCTTCTTGGTGCTGTTCAAGTAAATAATAAATTACGATATTCATATTACTCTCAGCGAATATAAACTTTAACATCTCAAATACCTTTTGCCAACTCAGTTTATCAAGTCCGCAAGAAATTCTTGGTAATGCAAGGTATCTATCTCCATTCTGTTCACATGATTTTCTGAGATTAACAAGTGTTTGGAAGACGGTTTTATATTCAGGTTTCTCGTAACTGAATTCCTTTGTTATGAGATAATAAATTCTACGGTTCTTAAAATTGATTGAAGCAATTTCACCGACTTTTTTATTTTGGGATTTCAAATTATGAACTTGACCAAATCTCTGTTTAAATGTTAATGCAATCCCTTTGTCCATATATAAATCTTCTGAAACACAATGGGCTAGTGAGTAAAATTCTGGAGATTCAAATAAATCACCTTCTCGTTCAGTAATGTGACAAAAGTTTTTTATATTATTTGATTCATAAAGTTCAAGAAATCTTTGAAATGATAATAATTGATCTTCGATCTCATTATTCTGAATAAGCGATTTATCCACGTTTACAATCATAGATTCATTATCGTCATTTAAGTTTGCTTTTGAAAAAGCTTCATTGAATTTTTCCATGTATTCAAAAATTTCTTTGTTATGATTTTCGATGCGAGAAAGCGCATCGGCATTAGTATTGGCAGTACCCTTTTTGTACACGATTTCGAAGTCATATTCTTCTAATTTCAACCTCCATCTCAAAAGTTTGCTACTCGGTTCTTTGAGTGACATGATCCATTGTAAAGGTTTATGATCCGATACAATTTTGAATTTTCTGCCAAAGAGATATGGCCTAAAATATTTTGTAGCCCAAACGATAGCCAAAAGTTCTTTTTCAATGGTGCTATAATTTTGTTCACTGTCATTTAGTGTTCGTGAAGCGTATGAAACTGGTCTATCCGATCCTATTTTTCCTTGAGATAGGACAGCACCCAATGCAAAGTTACTCGCGTCAGTGGTTATGATAAATTCTTTTGAAAAATCTGGGTATTGCAGAATTGGTTCATTCGTTAAAAGATTCTTACAATGTTTGACACAATTAATGAATTCTGAAGTGTGTTCAATTTTTGCACCTTTTTTCAAACATGAAGTTAGAGGTTTGGTAATATTAGCAAAATCTCGAATGAATTTCCTATAGTAACCTACTAAACCTAGAAAACCTTTTATTTCTTTGGTGGTACGCGGCAATGGATATTTTTGAATCGCACGTATTTTATCGGGATTTGGTTTCACGCCCTCTGGGGTTACGATATGCCCTAAATATGCTACTTCTCTCTTTAAAAATTCGGACTTGTCCAATTGAATTTTGAAATTCGCTTCTTTTAGCCTTCGAAAAACTTTACTAAGATTAACCATGTGCTCTTGCAAGGAGGTGGAAAATATTATTATATCATCAAGATAGACTAAGCAATTTTCTAATCCTCTAAGAACATTATCCATTACACGTTGAAAGGTAGAAGGAGAATTTTTTAATCCAAACGGCATTCTTAAGAATTCGTAATGCCCATTTTCTACGTTGAAAGCTGTTTTTGCAATATCTTCCGGATTCATTTCAATTTGGTGAAAACCACTGGCCAAATCTAATGTTGTAAAATATTGACACTTTCCAAGTTTATCCAAAACATCATTAATATTAGGAATAGGGTATTTATTGTCTATAGTTTTTTCGTTGAGTTTACGAAAATCCACTACGATTCTCCATTTTTTCTTTCCAGATGCATCAGTCTTTTTAGGAACTACCCAAATAGGAGATGACCAAGGGGATTGACTAGGCCTAATAATACCTTGTTCCAACATTGAATTAATTTGATTTTTTACTTCCTCTTTATGAACATAAGGGTATCTGTAAGATTTTGTATATGCAGGAATATCATCTTTTGTTTTAATGTGGTGTTTAATTTGATTCGAAAATGAAAGAGGTTGATTTTCTCTATGGAAAATATTAGAATATTTCTTGCATAATTTGAGAATATGAACTTTCTCCTCGTTATTCATATGTGCCGTTCTAATTAATTTTTCTATATCGATATCTGATGAAATATTCGTATCTATTTGAAATATTTCGAAATCATTATTATTGAAAAAAAATGACTCAATTGGATTATTCAAAATTAATATTATATCTTCATTAGTCTTATTCGAAATTTCCACATTGGCTAATCCATTTTTAGAAAGAGTTAAAATTTCAGGTATTTGGCAATTCTGTATAGTTTGTTTGGGAACTATAATATCGCCTGATGTTTGTTTCACGGGAATTGTAGTGATTATTTTTGAATTTGCGTCAACTTTAATTTTGAAAGGAATTTTCTTCGCAGTTTCCTGATACTTAATCGTTAAGATAGAAGATGGTGTATTCAACTTTGAATTTTGAAAATCGAGGGTTGCATTTAGAAGTTTTAAGTTATCTAGTCCTATAAGACCATCATAAACATTGTGAAACTTAAATAAGTAAAATTCGAAATTACCATGTTGATTAAATTCAGAAAAAATTGGGATATTAGCACAAAAATTATGGGTTGATGTTTGGTGAACGGTGGAAACAGTAAAGGGTTTTTTGAAAATGAATTTTGAATAATATTTTTTTGCAAGTTCAGGACTTATAAAAGATTTTGTTGAGCCTGTGTCTATAAGTAGTTTTAAAGGAGGATTTTGTATAGATATGAAAGGTAATTCTCGTTTATTAGAAATATGAAATTCTATCATCTCAATTGGTTGTCTGTTTGAATATTCTGAAAATTTTCTTCCTTGCTATAATCTTCGAATTCAATATTATTTTGATCATAATTTTCCGAATTATACAACTCTTCACTTATAAAATCTTGATTTCTATTCCTGTTTGAAAAATTTCTCTGAGTTGAATAATCTGTTTTTAATTTTGGAACTGTATTATTGGTAGATATACTCATTGGAGTTGGGTAATTTTGATGAGGTTTTTTAAAAACTTGAGAATGGGTTGGAAATCTTGGAGGAATGTGATTGAAATTTCTTTGTAGAGTTACTGGTCTACTAGGAAAATGTTGGTGATTATCTCTAAAATGTTGCGAATTTGCAAATTGACTATTACCATAAGATTGCGGTGATTGAAATTGAGGATTTCCATTATGAACTGGATTATAATTTATTCTATTTTGTTTCGTATTGACTGCTTTTCTAGGAATTTGAAAGTTTTTACTTTTTTGCAAATGTGTTATATTATCCTCTTCTATTATAAATTGTATGGCCTGAGCCAAAGAAGTAGGTCTCATTGCTCTAATGATAGGGCCTAAAGGATCTCTTAATCCGGCTAAAAAACTCTTCAAAGCTTGATTCTTGAAAAAGGTTCGTTTACTTTCTTTTTCTGCCGTATTACACCTTAGGTCTATATAGTTACAAATTGAATTCAATAAATGTAATATTCTTTCGTAGAATTCTTGCGGTGATTCGTTCCACTTTTGAATTGAATTCACCAAATCTTGATTAAGACTATTTTCGTCTCGTTGATCGCTAAAGTTCAAAATAAGTGCATTTTTAATTTCTAGCCAATCGTTAGTTGCGCCATGGATGACGACAATTTCTTCGGCACGACCATGCAGTTTATTTAGAATACCATTTAGCAACAATAAATTTTGGAAGTTATTCGCATTATTTATATCGAAATAATGTGCTAGAAGAGCTTCCGAGGCCGTAATAAACCTATGGAGTTTATTCGGATTCCCGTCAAAATCGGGAACAATACTTAATTCTTTTGAGTCAAATGTTGGAACCGTAGCCATTTTAGTTTGAGGGATTGTGTGAATGCTTAATTTCTCAAAAGAATTCAATAAATTTTGCTCCAAATCAGAGTCGTTTTCAATGATGGAATCGGACAAGGATTTAGGAGGGTCTGACATAAAATGTAAAAAATGTTATAGTATCAATATAACTCACCACTTAGTAAAAAATGCAATATCCATACGTATTCCTTGATGGACCCGATGGATGATAGGTTCTTGATTCTTGTATTTTCTGCTGTAGAACTTCACAAAAACTCCGTCGACTGCGCCAATTATGTTTTAGTAGTGAGCTAGTGACTTTTAAAAAAACATTTATTTACTAATAACAAAGGATGGAAAATGTGACGGACGATTCGTACATAAATTCGCGATCCCGAATATGTCAAGACTAACTAGTATAAAGAAAAGGTTCAATATATGAATGTTGTAAATATGCCATTCAGCAGAATGGCCAGAGTGGGAATGTCCCTGTCAGCATTAGGTTGAGTTGGGATCTCCTGGATCTAAACGTATAACTCGCGCAAAAGCACCAGAGTTCATGTCAGTGCTTTCTCGAATTTTTTCAACCGAGTACTTGATTTCAATTCCATCGAATCCGTTTTTATGAAAATATTAGGTAAATCAAATGCGGCTAAAGGTATGTGGCTAATTTCAGCGGAACCTGACAGATGACAGATTCTGAAACATAAAATGCGCTTGTTTCAATTCATAGCCAGACCTACAGAAAAAAAAACACGTCGAATATCGATTCCCGATCAATTCTACAACTTAACGTTCATTCAGTAGGAACAAAAAAGTCTATTTCACCATCTCTGATCTGAAAATATCGGTTTCAATTCATCAAAATACGTCCAATATACCATATTTGATTATCTTTCACTAACGAATGGTTTTAAATAGGTATTGATATAAATGCATCTAAATAACTGTTTTCCAACATCCTCTGAAACCGCCGTTTGAGAATTTCTGAAATGATATTTCCTTATTTTTATAATCTGAACAAATCTTGAAGATTATAAGTTTCTCAGTTTTTTCATTGTTTTCTGTTTTATATCATATTCAATATTTTCGATTTGGGCAAATCCTCGAAATTTGGGTATCCTATATTATTGAACGGTTTTTTTTCTGGGTTTTCTCTCCCAAACTCTGAAAAATATCTATAAATAAAAATTAATTATTTTGTGATTTGCTTCTGCGTAAGAAACACAGGATATTTGTCAGAAGCAATCAATTCAACAATGTTTCCTAACAAACAACAACGAAACAACATCAACGAAGAAACAACTATATCGTAACGTTTCGGAGTCTATATATCAGACTCCTTCGTCAGACGCTCAATGAAAATCGTTAGAATTATTTTGTTGATAGTTATTTCGTGAAATTCAAGAATTGTCACATTGACAGTATTTAAAAATCATAGCTAACATAGTTTTACTTCGCATATTTCCAAGTTCCAACTCCTTTTTCAATAAATTTAGCCAAATATGGTCAATACCAATTGAGCAATTTGCAAAATTGCATTCTCTGTTCAATAAAATACAAGTTGACTCCTTAAGTTTCCTTTTCATAAAATCAGGTTCTGTCATTAGAATCTTTGTATTACTCCAATCCATCATGTGATCTCCTTGGATTGTACATACATGTTCTGCTATTTTTGATTTCTGTATGTCTCTATTTCTCAAGTTATTCTTATGCTCTGACTTTCTTACTTCTAGTGGTCTTGATGTTTCTCCTGTGTATGATTTACCACAAATACAAGGAATATTATATACACAGTTTTTTTATTTTTTTTTTCATTTATGGGTTTTGTTTTCGTTAATAAAGGCGTAAGATCATTATGTGTTTTGAAGACGGTTCTTATATTGAACTTAGAACCCATTCTTCTAATTTTTTCAGAAAGGCCACGAACATAAGGGATCACATTCAACAGATTGGGTTGCTGTTCTTGTTGATCATTCTCTTGTACTTGTTGATTATTTTGTTGTTCTTGATTATTTGTTTTTCTATCTAAATTCATGATACATGTATTCATGAATTGCCTCGGATATCCATTTTCTTCAAGAAATTTTTTGATGAAATCAATTTCATTATTTCGAATTCCAAGAGTAGAACAAATTAGGTTCGCTCTATCAGCTTAGTGTAAAAGGAGGTGTTATTAAAACACTTTATAAAAGAGCAAACCTAATTTGTTCTACTCTTGAAATTCGAAATAATGAAATTGATTTCATCAAAAAATTTCTTGAAGAAAATGGATATCCGAGGCAATTCATAAATACATGTATCATGAATTTAGATAGAAAAACAAATAATCAAGAACAACAAAATAATCAACAAGTACAACAGAATAAACAAGAAGAACACCAACCCAATCTGTTGAATGTGATCCCTTATGTTCGTGGCATTTCTGAAAAAAATAGAAGAATGGGTTCTAAGTTCAATATAAGAACCGTCTTCAAAACACAGAATGATCTTAGGTCTTTATTAACGAAAACAAAACCCATAAATGAAAAACAAAAATAAAAAAACTGTGTATATAATATTCCTTGTATTTGCTGTAAATCATACACAGGAGAAACATCAAGACCACTAGAAGTAAGAAAGTCAGAGCATAAGAATAACTTGAGAAATAGAGACATACAGAAATCAAAAATAGCAGAACATGTATGTACAATCCAAGGAGATCACATGATGGATTGGAAATACGAAGATTCTAATGACAGAACCTGATTTTATGAAAAGGAAACTTAAGGAGTCAACTTGTATTTTATTTAACAGAGAATGCAATTTTGCAAATTGCTCAATTGGTATTGACCATATTTGGCTAAATTTATTGAAAAAGGAGTTGGAACTTGGAAATTTCTATGCGAAGTACAACTATGTTAGCTATGATTTTTAAATACTGTCAATGTGACAATTCTTGAATTTCACAAAATAACTATCAACAAAATAATTCTAATGCGGCCCATACACATGCTACTTTTTCGGCGTTCTGGCAGCTAGCGATGCCGCTAGCGACCAAAACGCCCAAAAGTCGCTCGAAAAACGCCTGTGTATGTGTATCCGCTGCCACGCTGGCGATTCGCCGAGCAGAACGCAACGCCGGACGCCAAGATCAGACGTGTTTGATTTTAGCGTCAGGATAGCCGGCAAAACGTTTGAAAAACGCTTGTGTGTTTGTGCGAACGTCAAGAATGGCTGAAAATCGACGCTTCGCACACCTCTCGCGTCAGCGAATGGCGAGCTACTAAGACGCTTGTGTGTGGTCATAATACTCATAATTCCACGAGCGTCTAAGACGCTCGTAAAACGCCAGCTACCAGAACGCCGAAAAAGTAGCATGTGTATGGGCCGCATAACGATTTTCATTGAGCTTCTGACAAAGGAGTCTGATATAGACTCCGAAACGTTACGATATAGTTGTTTCTTCGTTGATGTTGTTTCGTTGTTGTTTGTTAGGCAACATTGTTCAATTGATTGCTTCTGACAAATATTCTGTGTTTCTTATGCAGAAGCAAATCACAAAATAGTTAATTTTTATTTTAAAGATATTTTTCAGAGTTTGGGAGAGAAAACCCAGAAAAAAAAACCGTTCAATAATGAGTATACCTCCCACAGTATCCTTTAATGATTATCCTATATTATATCTGGACAAAAATATCGTTCAACTTTCTATGAAATCTAAATAAATTTGTCCCGATTCTTTAAAATAAGTACCATCTTTAATTTGTCTCTTATTGCGCGTATGTTCTGGGGAACATCGCGTTATCATTCTGCCCAAATGTCTGTAACTTTCGAATTTTTTGACGAAAATGGTCTCAAACGATTAAGTTCGACTCCCCAATGAAGAATTCGATGCCAAATTTGATTCTGTCCGGCCGGCCGTCCGACCGTCCGGCCGTTGCCACGATAACTTGAGAACGAAAAGAGCTAGCGACTTGAAATTTTCAGGGTGGGTGGTGCATCTCAATACGACGGACAAGTTCGTTAATGGGCATAATCGGCCCAGTGGTTTCCGAGTAATGATTTTGTTTTCAACCAATATAAATCTGATCGAATTGAAACTTGGTGAGTAGTTGTATAATATAAACCTAAGCACGTTTGTGAAATTTTGTGCGAATCGTATGGCTAGAAAATTTTAAAAAAATTATTTTTGTTGTCACGATAACTTGAGAACGGAAAGAGATAGCGGCTTCAAGTTTTCAGGTTAGGATGTGCACTAGAACGCGACATTTCAGTTTGATTATGAGCATAATCGGCCAAACGTTTTTAGAGTTATAGCCATCTGAAATTTTTTGAAATTTGTTGGTTTTTTGTACCTCATTAACTCGAAAAATACTGAACCGATTGAATTCAAACTTAGTTATTAGTTGTAGAATGCCCAAGCGGTAATGTTCGCAAAATTTGGTGGGGATAGCATTTGTAGAAAATTTTTAATAAATCATTGAAAAAAAAATTCTATATATCAGTAACTAATAGTTTGAAATCGCTGAAATTTTGCAAGAGCCTTCATAACCTAACTCTACTGCCAAGTTTCAAGTTTTAATACGATCGGTTAAATATTGTTGGAGATTCGAGCATTCTTGTGTGAGTTCAGTAGATGGGTGACCGTTGCCTCGATAGGAGAAAGGAACTTGCAATTTTCAGGGTAGGTTTCGTATCCGAAAGGAAGAGTTGAGTTCGATTTTGGGCATAATCGGCCTAATGGTTTCCGAGTTATACCCACCTGGAATATTATTTCCTTGATAACTCAAAAAAAAATTGGTTCAAGCACTGACGTGAAGTCAGAAGCTTTTGCGCGTATGTTCTATTGTTCATTCTTCTGTATTGGACACCCTTAATCGAATTCAACTGTGTGAACCTACTATTTTCATTTCGAAAATACTTCTTTTTTATGAGAATATAGTTTTTTTAACAATTGTTTATTCTTACCGGATCAGGAGCAGATTTCTAGTATCAAGATAGGTATAAATATTATATTAATGATATTGAAATATCGCTAATACCGTTAATTATTAATAACTCAACATAAGAGAACGCTAAGACTTGTTGATTTACTATAATCTTGCCGGTTGATGAACATAAACTGTTTTAACAGTTGAAACATTGAGGTATAACTCTATTAATTAATAATTATGTTTATTATACAATTCATCATTTATATATTGAGAAGGAATGAAATGACATGTCATAAAAAGTAACAATATTATATGTCAACGATGAAGGGACTAGCAGAGAACAAAGTTCAGAGCAACCACACAGTGTGATTTCATCAAAGTTGAATAGCTTTCCTAAAGCGTAATTCTTTTTGGCGCTCTTATACTATAATAATATTTGTTTCAAGTATATTGTTACGCGACAAGAATGGCAACTGGCTTGTGGTAGAGGTAAGGTATTGAAAATTAGAACATTTTTGTTTATTCAAAATATTTTTCTAGAATATATATTGAATAAAAGATTGAAACGTAGTACACTACCCTCTATTTGGTTAGTTTATCAATTTAATGAATAATTTTTCGATAATTCAGTATACTTAGTTCTGAATAATGACAATCAATCAATCAAATATATTTTACAATATAATTGCTGAGAATATAAAAAGTTGTCAAGGGGTATTGGGTGACTGAAAAAATGCTGTATACATGAGAATGTTTTGATGAAGTTTCAAATTATACATCAAAAATAATAAGTAAAATGCTGAATTTAAATGAGCCTTACATGATAAAGGTAATTAATACATTTGAATAATAATATGATATCGAATCATATTGAAGATATTATGTAGAGGTATTACAGAAAATTCTGTATTATTCAATGTATTTCAAAATACATAAAGTGAATGCTTATATTCTAATGCTATTGGATGTGATCTTTTGTAATGGAAAGATAATGATTCCACAGATTTCTTCATTTACAGTTCCATTCAAAATGTTCCAATGAAACTCCATTACTGATAAATCCCTTATTTGACCGCATTATATTTTGGCAAGATGAAATTTCTGTTCCATACAAATGGGGTTTACATATAATGTCCGAACAGATGTCTGATTAATCAAAAAGTGAATTGGTTTTTCAATATACTGCTTCATTATATTCTTTTAATTTGGATTTACGAACCAGCAACGGAGGAAAGTGAACTTTGGCGCTCACACTTTTCATTTATTTGCGTGTCAGAATCTTCGAAATCGACTCTAGCGGCACCATCGTAAATAAAGTGAAGTAGTACATAAAGTACGTGATTTGACAGTTCTAGGTCCGTTTTTCGGCCGAAAATTTTAACAGGAATTAGTAGGGAGTGTCGACACCTTGTTATTCTATGCATCTTGGTGTAGACTAACGACTCCAAGGTTCAGTCATGAATTTATGAGAATCGTATATCTAGAACCGCAAAAAAAACTGTTTTGGGAGGAGTTCAATATGTTTGAATATTTTCCCCAGAATTTGATGAAATTTGTATGTACCTTAGCGGCAACGAAAATATGAGTTATCCAAAAAATTATCTTCATAGCTATTTCATAGTTAGGGGGAACTACATAATTCAATGATTGTATCTAAGTAAAGGAGTTAGTCGTTGCTACGAATTTGAGGTACTATTAATATTATTTTGGTTAATGTGAAACTATCAATAGACGGAGTCACTTTGAGAGATCCACTAAACTGGATGAAAAATCTATGGATTTGCTATGAACAGTGACGTTCGAATGTTCAATGCATTCGCGTATTCATTCAAATGCATTTTTTAACAATTTCCAGGTGATTCACGTCTTCTCAATATAACGTATAAAGATATTCTTAAAAAGTACGTGAAGTCAGGCGCTTTTGCGCGCATGTCCTTTATTCGATTAATGCCACACACATCCTCACGAAATACTGCATGAACCGTCTTTTTACAACCGAGTATTACAGTTTCAGTTCGATGGGATCTGTATTTTTGGAAATATAAAATTCCTGAAGAAAAGAATTTATTTTTGTTTGACGAGATTTTTTAATTTTTTTTAAAACAATTTTTTTATAGTTATATGATACTCACTATATTTAGCAAAATTTGCGTATGACCATGTTATAACTAATTATCAAGTTTAAATTGGAGCAGATCAGTATATATTTCGAGCTATTGAGGATATAAGAACAATATTCAGATGGGTATGGCCGATTGTGCCTGTGAACAAACTTAACCGCGCAACCTAACCTGAAAATTGCGAGTGGCTATCTCTTTCTGTTCGAATGTTATTGTGGAAATGGTTAGAATTGAATTTGCCCACGAATTCTTCAGTGAGTCGAACCTAATGGTTTGAGACCAGCGGCAAAAAATTCGAAAATTACAGACAGTTGGAAAAAAAGGTAACACGCTGTTCCATAGAAAATGCACGCAAAAAGTTGGAAAAGCACTGATATGAGATCAGTCTAGTTTGGCGCGCTTGTTCAAATTCACAACTAGTGCGGTCACCCAATCAGATATCGGACTCGCTATCTTCACAATACTTCCAACAATATTAATCCGACTTTCATCAATATTGATCCGATTAAGTTTAAATCTAGACCGAGATCTAGACCTTGGCTGTAAAATAAAGTGTTGAAGACTCTAGGAAAATTGCGTGCATATATAGGATATTTCCGATTTGGGAAAATCCTCAAATCTTAAGTACCCTTTATTAAATTTGGATAGGAATATCGTTTAACTCTTAATAAAACCTCAAGAGATGGGTCCAAATTCTTTAAAATAACTCCATAAGTACCATATTTAGCTCGTCTCGGTCCACGATAGGTACTGAATAGCGATTCAAAATCATCTTTCAATCAAATTGTTCTTCCCTTATTAACAGAGACATGACGTTCCTAATTCTATCAATTTAAACTTCATAATGGAATTCTTTCAACTTCGCGTCAAAAGTCAAAAACCTATGACTCCTTTGTTGTTCGAATGTGAAACAGTGGACCAATGCGCTGAAATTAGTTTGTACCTTAAGGACAACAATATTATGAATTATCGAAAAAAATTGCTGCAAAGCTATTTTATCACAACAACAAATAATGTTTTTCTTTGAACTGCATAACTCAATTATTGTATCGTATTATATTGTAAGTGAAGGATTTAGTCATTGCTATGAATTTGATTTACTATTTACTATTACCATTGATATTAGTTTGGGTCACTGAAAAATATCGATATATAGACACTTTGACAGATTCATTAAACTAAATTGAAAATCTATAGATTCGTATTGAAAGGTGACGTTCTCTGAATGTTCAATGGATTCGCTTATATATTCAAATGCTTATTTCCAATAATTTTCAGAATACGCCCATTTGAAATTGTGTTTTCTAATATGACGAATTTCTAATAACCATAAAGTTCAGTAGTATACGGTAATTGAAATCAGTGAAATATATCTTTGAATGAAGGAGCGCACAAAAGCTGCTGGTGTCAAGAGACTGCATTTAACATTTTTCAGATAGAATATGGAATCATTTTCAGAAATGATCCGAATTAGAATTCTCAGAAATGATTTGTGATCTATTCACTAGTACAAAGTGATTGTTTTTATGGTGGAGAAGTGACCTGAAGTAATACATTTTTTACGGAAACATACTGCAGAAGATCAACTTCCTGATTCGTGTTTAAATCCGATCAAATTGAGTTAATATATAAACCCCAATAGTACTCACGGTACTCCGTTACCTGAACAATTCCTTTAATGAATATTTTTTATAGTAATTCTGCTTTTTTACAATTGAATTAGTTGTCAACATTTTCCAAAGGGTTCATTACACATTCTAGTAACTTCTGTTGAACCAAGTCGAGTTACCCAACTTCGACACAATGCTTAGGTAAGAGAATAATACACCAACTTGACCAACTTACCTTGCGTCAGTTCCAATTCGCATAGTGCCAGTAAAATAAGGATCTTTTCGAAGAACATCGCACAAATAATAACACATCACTCAACAAAAATGAAAGTATCATAACAAGTACAAAACGTAGGAGTTATACACATATTTTTAAGACATCTTGTCTATAAAGTACTAATATAGCTCATTAACATTGCCGTGTTATGGTATGCGTATTAACGGAGCTGATGACGAAGAGAGAAAGTAAGTACCCGTACTGCTAGAAAACTAGCGACAGCCTTCATGCAGGAGGCACGTTCAGGTATGAAGCGAATGTTAACGAAAGAGCGAACGGCAATGGGTTGTCGAAAGAAGTCTTGTATCGCGGCGACTGCGGAATGCTTGGACTCGCAGGAGGCGAGGCCATTCGGTTGAGTTGACTGCTGAAGCTGCTTACTGCTATTTACATACGAAAATATGAACAGGATTTCTCCAGGCAGCCGATGTAATTCCGGAAGTCTGAATTTCGCACAAGGTTGGACTATTATACAGGGTGATCCTTTGTCAAATAATAGGGTGGGTCTCCATATATATCTTTTTTTTTGTGTCCCCCCCGCTTAGTTACAGCCCCCTAAAGATGGCGGCCGAAAAGCAGTTTCTAATTTTTTCTTAAAATAAAAAAAACTGACAAGAATGAAATCAAGCCGATATTTTATGCGGGCATTCAAAAATTCACGGTTTTTGATAAAAAAAATAATTTATCATAATGATATCGTAAGTCGTAGAGGCTGGAATTATTTCCGAACAAGAATGTATCTAGTTAGCGGATGTCATTTTGTTATGACACCTGACTATTTTGATTAACTTTGATTCAGTTATAATTATTTTTTGATTTGGCTTATCATTTTGAGATTTTTGTCAAATACCCATTATGACGGTGTACACAAACGCAGAAATTACCGATATGCACTTTCTTTAAGCTCTATCTAGTGGTAATTCTCTAAAAGCATCCAGAAGACTGCAGAAATGTTCCCTGAACGTTTGGCCCCAAATCACACTCTGTTTACACGAATGAATTCACTGAGAAAGTTGTACATTTAAAATAAATAAAAATTATTGTGGTCACCAGCGCGAGATTACAATTTCAGCAATAGAAGAAGCTTCACTAAATCTACGAGCAAACTGACGTCAGTAGTAGGAAAATTGCTCATCAATTATAAATTCCCTATATGACGGTGTTTGCGATCTTAAAGGAACAGCTTTTATATCCATATCACATTCAACGTCTACAGGCTCTCTTACCACGGGATTTTTCGAATCGACTCCAATTCTCCACATGGATGTTGGGAATGATTAAACAATATCCTCAATTTTTGAAAAAGGTCCTATTCACAGACGAGGCTAATTTTTCTAGAGAACCAATAACTAATTTTCACAACCACATATGGGTTGAAGACAACCCTCACGCTATCGCTGTAGTACACTACCAAGAACAATTTTCTCTGAATGTCTAGCTTGGATATGTTGGGGATCAGTTAATTGGTCCAAAATTTCTACCACCTAGATTGAATGGAAATACATATGTTCAATTTCTACAAGAAGAACTTCCGGTACTCCTTCAAAATATTTCTTAACGTGTCCGAAGGACGATGTGGTTTATGCAGGATGGGGCCCCCGCACATTTCAGTATTGGAGCACGTCAGCATTTAAATCATACATATCCAAATCGATGGATAGGGCGAGGTGGACCTCAGTTCTGGCCTTCCCGATCTCCATATTGAAATTCTCTGGATTTTACTTTTTGGGGCTATTTAAAAACATTGGTTTACAAGACTCCTGTCCAAGATATGGAAGATATAAGAAACCACATTGTTCTTTCATGTAGGGTTATTCAAAATACTCCTGGATTTTTTGACCAGGTAACTCTTGTGTAATGGCCGAAGAAGGTCACTTTGAACATTTAATATGATCACAAATAGCAAGAAATAAATATTATTTATCGAAAGTAATCAACAAATTTGTTAGTTACAATCAATGAATATTTATTTTTTGCTATTTGTTATGTATTGGCCTCTCGGTGTGTATCTTCTACCTATTTAATATGATATTTAATTTGTGAATAGTTTTAAATTGTTTGATTTGTTACAATTATTTATTTAACGTCCCCTCAATGGATGAATTTAAGGTCGAAAATAATTCCAGTCTCCACGACTCAGGTGTATTATCTGTTGAAATTATATTTTTTCTCAAAAATCGTGAACTTTAGCAAGAAATAACATGAGACCTTTTATTTGTTAAGAATGGAACATGATATCCAAAATTAATTTTTTGATTGTAAAATATGAATATGGAAAAAAGTTTATTGTGAAACAAGGTTTAGGGGTGGCTTTTTCTACCACTTGAAATCACCAGCAAGAATATTTTTTAGAGCCTCCTCGCTGTCATAAATGTCTGCTCAATTATTTTCTTGTCAGTTTTTTTTGGTTTCCAAAAAAAAAAATTGGTTCAAGCACTGACATGAAGTCAGAAGCTTTTGCGCGTATGTTCGCTTGTCCATTCTCCTTTATTGGACACTCTTAATCAAATTTACTATGGTGAATTCTATTGTCTGTTCTACTGTATTGGACACTCTGAATTCACCATGGTAAATTCGATTAAGAGTGTCCAATTTTTTTATAATTTTCTAGCGATATGATTCTCACAAAATTTCACAAACGTGTTTAGGTTTATATTCTACAACTATTCACCAAGCTTCAATTCGATTTATATTTGTTGAAAACAAAATTATCACTCGAAAACCATTGGGCCGATTATGCCCATTAACGAACTTGTCCGTTGCATTGGGATGCGGCACCTACCCTGAAAATTTCAAGTCGCTAGCTCTTTCCGTTCTCAAGTTATCGTTGCAACGGCCGGACAGAATCAAATCTGACCTCGAATTCTTCATTGGGGAGTCGAACCAAATCGTTTGAGACCATTTTCGTCAAAAAATTCGAAAGTTACAGACATTTGGGCAAAATGATAACGCGATGTTCCCCAGAACATACGCGCAAAAATTAAAAACTGCTTTTCTGGTGCCATCTTTAGGGGGCCGTAACTAAGCAGGGGGGGCTCAAAAAAAAGTTATATGAAAGACTCATTATATTTGTTAACAAGGAATCACCTCCCAAATTCTTTCGCAATAACCTTTCATAATACACCCTGTACATTATGTTCCTTCTGTCGGGAATAATCTCGTCCCCGCCTGGAGTCAATCCGTTTCCAGCGGAAGATTTTTCTCGATCCGGATCCAGATCTAGATTTCTCGTAGGTCTTCAAGATCTTTCGGGCCTCCAAAATTAAATATATCAAAAGGTTGCCGTGTCTAGGGCGGCTAGTTCAGTTGGTCTAAGAGGCGTAAGGATGTATTAACAAAGCCTACAAAGAATACAAAAACTCGTAAGTTGCACAAGCTCTTAGCGGCGTATAAGCGGTCTCCTCGATAATACTAGAATGTAAGTAAATTCATATCTCATTACAGTATGTAATTTTCATAAGGGAAGAGCAATTAATTTAAAAGATGATTTTAAATCGATAGGTAATTAATACCTATCGCGAGTCGAGACGTGTTAAATAAATAACGTACTTATGAACTTATTTGAAGAATTGCGACCCATATATATTTAGGTTTGATTGAGTGATGAACGATATTTTTACCCAGATATAATATATAATAAAAATAATAATAGTAATAAAGCGCCTTTATTTTGTACTGTCATATACCTACAATACAATTAAATTTCGAGGTGAAGTCTAGCTCACGCAACTTCAACAAAAATAAATTTAGAAACAACAATAAATGAACAAATCATTCAAAACCTACATAAATAATAAATCCAAAACAAGAAATGTAAAATAAAAAAATTGGTTCAAGCACTGACGTGAAGTCAGAAGCTTTTGTGCGTATGTCCTCTTGTCCATTCTCCTTTATTGGACACTCTTAATCGAATTTACTATGGTGAATTCTATTGTCTGTTCTCCTGTATCTATTGGACACTCCGAATTTACCATGGTAAATTCGATTAAGAGTGTCCAATACAGCAGAACAGACAATAAAATTCACCATGGTAAATTCGATTAAGAGAGTCCAATACAGGAGAATGGACAATAGAACATACGAGCAAAAGCTCCTGACTTCACGTCAGTGCTTGAACCAATTTTTTTTTCTTGGTTTTTCGTCTAATTCATCTATTGGACACTCCGAATTTACCATGGTAAATTCGATGAAGAGTGCCCAATACAGCAGAACAGACAATATAATTCACCATGGTAAATTCGATTAAGAGTGTCCTATAAAGGAGAATGGAACGATTTTTTAAAAAATTTCTAGTGCTACGATCCTCACGAAAATTTGCAGGCATTGTCGCGTTGGCATTCTACAACTCATCACCATATTTAAATTGGATCTGTATTATTTGAGTAATTGAGGAAATAACAACCAAATTTCAGATTTATATAACTCCAAAACAATTTGGCCGATTATGCTAGTTAATGAACTTAAATGTCGTATTCAGATGCGTAATCTACCCTGAAAACTGCAAGTCGCTATTTCCGTTCTCAAGGAATCATGAGAGATACATAATATTTTTTCGTAATTTTTAAAACATTTTCTAGTAGTACGGTACCCACAACATTTTACACACGTCTTCATGTCTATATTCTACAACTAGTTACAAAGCTTCAATTCTATTGAGTCTATATTTTTTGAGTTACCGAGGAAATAATATTCATGGGTATAACTCCGAAACTTTTGGGACGATTATGGCCAACAGCGAACTCAACTCTTCCATTCAGATTGTCACGCTTCAAAATCGTCGACAAAAATTCGTTGATGCTTGGACCAAATATTTGTGCCACCACTGGTAGTGCGCTGTCCAGTATCATGTCTTAATGTGACTGGGTTAGCACATATTGCTACATGTCATGCGTTGTTGAGTGCGTCAGAACGGACTCGTAATCGCCGATTTTCAGTCTTAGGTGAGATTTTCTTTGACGCCAAGAGGTAGAAAGAATTGGTTTCGACTGTCCTTTGAATATACGCATTTATCGATTAATTTCGGAGTAATCGAAGGATTGTTAGCTGGGAAAAATTATTGAAGCTGATGATTTTGATTTTGGATTTGGAGATTTTGGAATATTGGCTCAATAAGATCGATCGTTTTCGGATTAACCAGGAGGCCATTTTTCTGCGTAAGTCATGGAAATTTTGCATAGGCATTATCTTAATTTGTATTTCTTTCAGCTCCTTGTGTAGGTTCCTTGTGTAGGTTCCTTGCTTAGGTTCCTTATGTAGGCTCCGTATTTGAGTTCTTTACTAAGTGCGATTCAGACACCTTTTCAAGCGTGATTGACGATCGTTTGGATTCTTCTCTTTACTTCGTCATATCTAGATATTGGAGGTTGGGAATTTATCACGTGCATTCAGCGGGACGAATTTCTTTGATACTGGACAACATCACTGGAATAACAACTTTTTACATTCAGGTTTGATACAATTACGGGAATATTACTGTGGACAAAATTTGGTATCAAGGACAATGTAAGGTCAGTGAATTTATTAATTTCGAACATCTGAAAATTCAACGCTATAATAGTGCTTGACATTTGAACATAGAAAACGGTAATTTTGAGGTTGGATGGAACCATAGAGACTCTATTGTGCCTTTGACATCTGAGCATTGTAGTTTTCATTTTGTTTTTTTTCACTGTTATTATTTGACGATTTTTAATCTGATACTGCTACTGAGCAGAAATTAATATTTGAATTATATGAGTGTTTATTGATTACTATCATTATTTAAGAATTTATGTGAACAGATATCTGGGAACTATATTTCATTGTGAATTGTATTTGACATCTTAGGGTTGATCAGAACTTATCACTGCCACTGATTTCTGAAAGATTTAGTGATTGATACCTTGTGTGAATATATTTAACATAACCTTATCAGCGATAGTGGACTTATTCTGGATAACACACTTTACCATCCCCTTTTGATGTGCATACAGCTTATTTTGTGATTATATTTCTAGTTAATATATGTTCATTATTTGATCGGCTTGTTTCCTTCTTTATTTCTAAAACTCCCACGCCCTGAGTTTCTGTATCATTTTTAATAACTCATTGAAAGAAGGTGGCGCCCTAATACAATCAGAGCTAGTCGGTGATACAGGAAAGCCAAAGCTGTATGTGACATTAATTGGCACCCAACGTGGGGCCCCGAAATTACTACCCTCTCATTTGAATTCTGTTTTAAATTTAAATTTTGTAATTTGTGCTCCAGTGCCCTGCGTGAGTCACTGGATTATTATTTTGATTTCTTTATTAATAAGTTGCGATTTTTTTTTTATTGTTGAAGTATCCGGAGTGTGTTGGCTGTCGCTGATTTTTTTTTTTTCTTTTTACTTTTTGAACAATCAGAAAAATTTTGAGTCAGTTGTTGTTCAGATCTCTGATTTGTCGCAAGAATTTGTCCGCTGAGTGCTCGTGCATTTCGTGTTATATTACCAATTTTTATTAATTTCATATGTAAGTTGGGATTTGGGTTTTTTTGATATAAGTTGATTACGTTCGGAGTCTGCTAGGAATTATTTAAAGATGGCTCGTCCCAAATTCAATATGAACCTTTTGCTTAAAGACGAATTAGTTTATGAGTTGAATGTAAGAGGTCTTCAGGCTTTGTCGAACCAAACCGTTAAAGATTTGCGTACTTTATTAAGACCATTGTTGAAGTTAGAAAAAGCTAATAGGTCAGTTACTTATCCAGAGTTTAGGTTGAGTGATTCATCGGCTGAGATCGCTGTTATTGAGGAAAAGTTGAAAGAATTAGGTAAACTTGTCCAGAGGGGAGAATTTCATATTGTGTGTACTAGGTTGACCCATTTGTCTAATAGGTGCGAGCATTTGTCATCTGTAGAGCTTAGTGATGTTTTGCAGGGTAGGTTGGATCGGGCTAGGACCAGGATAGTAGACATGTTTGGCGAGGTGGAGTTGGCTTATTCTAAAGGTGAGATGTTTCAGATGATGTCCAGTTTAGGAGTGAACGAATCAAGTAGTGAATCGGAAGTTGAGGTAGAACAACCCAGTTTGGTTAGGTCTAGTACAAGAATGTCGTTATCAGGTATGCATTCATCGTCTTCACGTAACCTTCAGAAGTGGAATGTGCAATTTTCGGGAGACCTTAGGGAAATGTCAGTTCATAATTTCTCAGAACGAGTGGAAGAGCTTCGCAGAGCTAGAGGAGTTACCGAGAAGGACTTGTTTGATTCAGCAGTAGACTTGTTTGTTGGTAGAGCATTGCTTTGGTTTAGGTCGAATAGGAACAGGTTCAACAATTGGAAAGAGTTAACACAGCTTTTAACAAAACATTATGAGCCACCAGACTATCGTGGACGTTTATTTCAGGATATTTTGAGTAGGTCGACGAGGAAGTAAAGCTGAACATAGTTGTTCGTAACTTAGCCCCTTTTTATTCCACCCAGTTACCGGCAGTTGATGACATGAGTGAACTTGAGGATGCTTGTATGCAGTTAGAACGTAAGAAATTTCGTGCAGAACATTATGTACCACCTAGTAGACGTCGTCAAGCTTACGTTGACCCAGACTTTGCATATATATCCGCTGGTCATTCTTCGGGTGCAGAGAATGTCTTGACCTTTGGGTCTAATAATCCTCTTCCCGGGAATCGTCAACAACCTGTCTCATCAGCACAATCTAGCTTACCTCTTGCTGGTTTAATTTTTCAGAATAATCAACCCGTGGGTTCTTCTAGAGCTTGTTGGAATTGTCAACGTTTGGGACACACTGTCAGAAATTGTACGATGCCTAAGCAACTATTATGTTTTCGTTGTGGCAAACATGGCTTCACGAGTAGGAATTGCCCTCAGTATTCGTTAAACTAGAACCGGGACAATTGAGTGGTCGTGTTATTGCCCCGGATAGAGCTCCTCGACCGATTTACAACAACTTCAGGAATACCAACGACAAGGTTCAGGATGATCACGTCCGCATTAAAGCTAGTGATAAGATTTGTGACAATAAGAATGGTTTTGGTGATGACACATTTGCTATTTAGATTACATAGTTGCTCACGCTCCCAATGATCAACGACCGTACCTAGACGTTACCATTTTAGGGTATAAATTCAAGGGTTTACTGGACACTGGTGCTTCGCGTACTATAGTGGGTAGTTCAGGTTACCACAGCTTGGTGAAGTTAGGTTTTAGGTTGAATTCAGCTCGCGTCCGGTGTACGGTGGTCGTCTGCATGATCCCGGGTGAGATTCTAGTGTGAAATCGGCTTTAATGTTTTTTTTTTTCCTTTTTCTTCAAAATTTACTCATTGTTGTGCAGACGAGGTGGGAGCTGAAAATCTAGCCCCACGCACTGCTCAACTGGTAAGCGACCATTTTCTTACCACTTCATGGCCTTAATCTTGTTTTTTTTTTCCTGTTGCCGATCTCATACTGGTTTCTACATTCGCGGGTCATTGCTGGCGGTCATCCCATAATAGGCTTTGTAGTACCGGATTGCTTGCGTGTGGGTGAATGAAGGCTATGGGCTATGGTTGTTGGAGGCTGGAACCCGAAAACTGCCACCTATAGACTTGATGCACATCTGGGTTAGCACAGGCGTCCTGGACCATACCGGGAGCTGGTGGGGTCTGGCTTGGCTGTCTTCGATGACAGGAGTGCGGCGGTACGGCGCTCGTTCTTTGGGGGAACCACTGTCTAGACTTGGGATGGTGACCGGCTAACCTTGTCGACATGGGGGGGGGGGGGTTCCTGCTCGTCTGGGCGACCTCGTCGTACTTTGCCTTGTCCGGGCGACTTCTGGCTGTGGTGTGGCTCAGGGCCGGCAAGTCCCTCCACAAGGGTTAGGCCCTTGGGACTAGGATGTCGCCAGTCATGGGGCTAACTGGTAAGAGTCGATGAATGAAAGGAATGAGTGTTGATGTGTATGATGGAGTACGAACTGAAATTGTAGCGGCTGGGATTGGTATACATGAGGTTTAGCTAGAATTGTTTTTGGTTTGTTTTGGTATTTGGTCACCTTCAGTGACCCGATATCTTTTATTTGCGCAAGTTGATGGAGTCAGATGTTGGTCGTCGGTGATCTGAGATAACCTCCTGTGGAAGGAAAAGGGGGATGTCACGCTTCAAAATCGCAAATACGCATTATTCGATTAATTTCGGAGTAATCGAAGGATTGTTAGCTGGGAAAAATTATTGAAGCTGATAATTTTGGTTTTGGATTTGGAGATTTTGGAATATTGGCTCAATAAGATCGATCGTTTTCGGATTAACCAGGAGGCCATTTTTCTGCGTAAGTCATGGAAATTTTGCATAGGCATTATCTTAATTTGTATTTCTTTCAGCTCCTTGTGTAGGTTCCTTGTGTAGGTTCCTTGTTTAGGTTCTGTATTTGAGTTCTTTACTAAGTGCGATTCAGACACCTTTTCAAGCGTGATTGACGATCGTTTGGATTCTTCTCTTTACTTCGTCATATCTAGATATTGGAGGTTGGGAATTTATCACGTGCATTCAGCGGGACGAATTTCTTCGAGACTGGACAACATTACTGGAATAACAACTTTTTACATTTAGGTTTGATACAATTACGGGAATATTACTGTGGACAAAATTTGGTATCAAGGACAATGTAAGGTCAGTGAATTTATTAATTTCGAACATCTGAAAATTCAACGCTATAATAATGCTTGACATTTGAACATAGAAAACGGTAATTTTGAGGTTGGATGGAACCATAGAGACTCTATTGTGCCTTTAACATCTGAGCATTGTAGTTTTCATTTTGTTTTTTTTTCACTGTTATTATTTGACGATTTTTAATCTGATACTGCTACTGAGCAGAAATTAATATTTGAATTATATGAGTGTTTATTGATTACTATCATTATTTAAGAATTTATGTGAACAGATATCTGGCAACTATATTTCATTGTGAATTGTATTTGACATCTTAGGGTTGATCAGAACTTATCACTGCCACTGATTTCTGAAAGATTTAGTGATTGATACCTTGTGTGAATATATTTAACATAACCTTATCAGCGATAGTGGACTTATTCTGGATAACACACTTTACCATCCCCTTTTGATGTGCATACAGCTTATTTTGTGATTATATTTCTAGTTAATATATGTTCATTATTTGATCGGCTTGTTTCCTTCTTTATTTCTAAAACTCCCACGCCCTGAGCTTCTGTATCATTTTTAATAACTCATTGAAAGAAGGTGGCGCCCTAATACAATCAGAGCTAGTCGGTGATACAGGAAAGCCAAAGCTGTATGTGACAAGATGAGCAACCTATCCTGAAAATTATACTATCTCCTTTCGTTTGAGAGTTGTCGAGGCAACGCTCACCCATCCAGCTAATGTACTCACAGAAGACTGCTCGGATATGCAACAATAAAGATCCAATCATCTTCAAACTTGAAACTTGGTAGTAGAGTTAGGTTCTGAAGGCTCTCGCATAATTTCAGCGATATCGGACGAATAGTTTCTGATATATAGAATTTTCTTCAATAATTTTCTTGGATTTTCCAGAAATTTTCTAGCTATACGATCCTCACAAAATTTGGCAAGAATTTTCGCGTTGCCATTCTACAACTAATAACCATGCTTGAATTGGATCGGTTTTGTATTTTTCGAGATATTGAGGAAATAACAACCAAATTTCAGATGGGTATAACTCCAAAACCGTTATGCCGATTATGCCTATAAACGAACTCAAATGGCGCATTAACATTCTCAACTTCACCTGGAAATTTTAAGTGGCTATCTCTTTCAGTTCTTAGGATATCGTGACGTAAATAATATTATTTTTAAATTTTTTAAAAATTTTCTAGCAATACGATGGTCACAAAATTTCACAAACGTCCTACGGTTTATATTATACAACTACTCACCAAGTTTCAATTCGATCGGATAAGTATTGGTTGTAGACAAAATCATTACTCGGAAACCGTTGGGCCGATTATGTCCATTAACGAACTCGTCCGTCCTATTTGGATGTGCCACCTAACCTGAAAATTTCAAGTCACTATCTCTTTCCGTTCTCGAGCAACGGCCGGCCGGCCAGCCGGACAGAATCAAATTTGACCTCGAATTCATGATCAGGGAGTCGAACTCAATCGTTTGAGACCATTTTCGGCGAGAAATTCGAAAATTACAGACAGTTGGGCAAAATGATAACGCGATGTTCCCCAGAACATACGCGCAAAAAATATATTACGTATGCCAAACCATCATATAATGAGAAAAATAAAAGTTCAACTGGTTCCCAAGATTCAAGTATTTGTCGAAATCGGAAATATTCTATAGAATATAAAATAACAAACAAACAAAAAGCGTAAGAAACTTATAATTTTCAAGAATTTTCCAAATTGTCATATTTTTGCGCGTATGTTCTGGGGAATATCGCGTTATCATTTTGCCCAAATGTGAAATTTAATTCTGTGGTGCCGTCCGGCCGTTGCCACGATAACTTGAGAACGGAAAGAGCTAGCGAATTGAATTTTCAGGGTAGGTGGCGCATCCCAATATGGCGGACAAGTTCGTTAATGGGTATAATCGGCACAATGGTTTCCGAGTAATAATTTTGTTTTCAACCAAAATAAATCCGATCGAATTTAAACTTGGTGAATAGTTGTAGAATATAAACCTAAGCACGTTTGTGAAATTTTGTGAGAATCGTGCCAATAGAAAAATTTAAACAAATTATTAAAAAATATTATTTATGAAACGATAACCTGAGAACAGAAGGAGATAGCGGCTTGAAATTTTCAGGTTAGGTTGTGCATCTAAATGCAACGTTTGAGTTCGTTTATAAGCATAATCGGCCAAACGGTTTTAGAGTTATAGCCATCTGAAATTCGGATGTTTTTTGTTCCTCATTAACTCGAAGAATACAAAACCGATTGGATTCAAACATGGGTATTAGTTGTAGAATGCCAACGCAAAAATTCTTGCAGAATTTCGTGAGGATGGTATAACTAGAAAATAAAAAAAAAATAATTAAAAATAATCGAAAAAAATTCTATATAATCATGAACTATTCGTCCGGCATGGCTGAAATTTTGGAAGAGCCTTCAGAACCCAACTCTACTGCAGAGTTTCAAGTTTGAACATGATCGGATCTATATTGTTGGAGAACCGAGCAGCCTTTTGTGAGTTCGGTAGCTGGATGCGAATCGTCGTATGATATATGTTGTCTATGGTCGTATTTTTGCGAGAACCTTCAAAAATATGAATGTCATGATGACATATTTTTGCGCGTATGTTATGGAAAAATCGTGTTATTTCATCACAAATCTATGGGAGATGATAGCCCTACATTAGCGGTCAGACCTGGTTTTGAAAGAGATCCTCCTTAGGAGAAGGCAACTAAATATTGAAGGGATTTCTATGAACAAGAGTGAATATCTTTGAGAAATAGGGAAGGCGATTCTTCTTCAAGAGATCCATGTGCCTTCAGAGGAGTATATTAGTGAGAGGGGACTTTTGAAAGGTTATGTATTATTTTTAATATTATATCACTGAAATTTTGCTGAAGGCTTCGGATCTTGTAAGGTGAGAGTCTCATTTGTGGATATTAAATCTCGTGATGGGTAAAGAGGAATTTTAGGCCAGTTTTTCCTATTTATATCAGTAGATGTGCTAGGAGACTTTTGGGCCAAAATGCCCCATTTTTACATGTAAATCCCCATAAGGAAATCTAAGGTCCATTTTGCAAAAATTGTACCCTTTTGAACGCGTAAGCCAGCAGCGGCTGAAGAGTGGGTTGGGCAACACCACGCCCCCATCCCGTGAGGCTTTGGTAGGGCGGAATTGAAGCACTGACGTGAAGTCAGGAACTTTTGTGCGCATGTTCTATTGTCCATTATCCTGTATCGGAATTGGATTGTTAATGAGGACTCGTATCGATCTCAGGGACCCCCTTTTCAGGTAATTAATATGATTTGAATTTTCAGCATCTCTAGGCGATAGGAATTATTCTATCCGTCATATGAAGTTTGATGCTGATACTCGATCGTTTATTTGAAAGGGAACAACATGCATTATTTGTGAATCTTTCGGTTTACGCAGACAAGAAATATAAGGGATTCTAGTGTTTTCTGAAACAATTTATATGGTGATTTTCAGCAGACCCATTACGAAATAATGCAGAAAGAATTTTGTGTATCTTTTTTATTTTCAAGGGCGACAGTTGACTTAAAATGTTTTTGGGCTAATATGTTGGAACGCAATTGATTGGGTGGGAACAGGTCAGAAGAAACTTGTACACAAAAAAAAACAATTTAAGGACATATTTTTATTGACATGAAAAATCTACCTCATTCAACACTTTATTCTTATAAAAGTACATGCATTCTAAGATTACATAACTTTCAACAGATGGATTAATTCTACAAAAGGAATTTATTGAATCTTCAATCGAATTTTGATTATTCTTCTGAGGTAGATCTTCCATGATATCTAGGAACTTCAACATCTCTAGGCGATTGGAGTATTATTAAATGATTCTATTCAAGTCGGCATCGCTGAAATACATGCAGTGTTTCTCGTTTTTCATAGCTGCCTCATATTTTCTAGTACACGCTCTACATTAAATACATTGAAAGAGACCATCTAAACCTAATTTATTAACGGAAAAAAATAAACCCGGTATCTTTTGAACCAAAATTGTGATAGAGAAGGGAATGTCAAGATAGGGGACACCTGCTCAAAAATACCCTCGAAATATTTTACCATAAACACAACCACCTGCAGCGATTACGGGTTGATGCAGTTTTCGTGTAAATACCTGAAAACCAAAGCGGCTTCGCATTGTCAAGGAACACAAAAGCTTGAGTTATTTATTGACCGATAAAAATGAAATAAATTTGATCGCATCCCTTACAAGGCAGGTGTATGTATTTAATTTGAATAGACTTAATGACAAAGGGCTATTAACAATCTTCTTTATAAGTTCCTTGAGAATTTATTGTAGGGAAATACAAGATTGGAATTCCAGACGCACAATGCAAAGGGTCATTTCGCAATTTAATTTATTGTCTTTTTTCGATATATAAGCCCGAGCATTGGAATTCCGAAAAACAGTTCTCAACGAGATTCAAGTCTAGAAACACGGCGTTCTCTTCAATTTATTCGATTAAAATATATTTGACTGATTTTGTGCTCTGTGCTAGTGTTTGACATGTGAGTATTAATTTAGAAATCATATTGGGGGCAATTTGTGAAATATCCATTTCCTCTCTGCAGTACCAACAACAACAACAAGACAAAGTCACAATAATAATATTTTAAGGACGCAACTTTTCTATATAAATAAAAGTAAGTTATTGTACATTCTTTTTATCGAATTTTGATTATTCATCTGAAAATATATCTTCCATGATATCTAGGATAATAGTAATAGTAAAATGATATGAGCATAACTCCAGGTTCAAAATTTCTTGAGTGATTTTATCCAAGTCGCCATATGGAGTTTGATGCTGTTGGAATGAGGTGCAGGTACTCGATCCTTTTTTCAGATTATTCTTGGATCATTTATCGATCATTTGGAAGAGAATACTTATAACATGGATTATCTGAACCGTATAATTTTTGGTTGACGCAGACGAGAAATATAACTTTGAAAATATGATTGTACGTTTTTCGAACTTTGGCATCCTAATACCAAATAATAATAGATGGAAGTTCACATTAGTCTTTTTCGGTAAAAAGTCAGGTTTTTCAAGATATTAGTAATTAAAGAAATAATATTCATTTCATTGTGATAATAAACTAATAAATTTATATTTGACAGTAAGTAAGTGACCCGACTAGGTATATTAGACACATATTTTTCCCTAAACTAACAAATTCAATGCTGATGTATTGTGATTTCCATACTTTAACAGAGGATAGTCGTCGAGCCATAATTTTATATCTGTCATTTCAACGTAAGCACAATCAATATATTTAAAAAAAAAACTTTGGGTTCTCAATATAGGCATTTTGGAACATAGATTCAAGTTCAAGTCGAAAAGATTGAATATTTGCTCAGCACTCAGAAGAAAATATGTCCATTCGGAATTTTATATTCTTACTGGCTCAAAAATACAGGTCAAGCGTAGTTGAGCTCAAATAGCTAGATTGTATGGGTGCTCATTGGGAAATCGATGAGGTAATCTTACCATATCAAGAAAAATTATTCTTATGGGACCAGAAAGTTTTTCAAGGAATGTCTACATATTGTTTGAATACGTCATAGTAATAATAGAACTTGCAAGTGCGCATGGGTGGTCTTTATGATGAAATAAAAATGTACTATTCTGACGAATCATAACTTTTGATTTAAGTGTGAACATTGCGTCTGATGAGTATCCATTCCATCTCCACTCAAAATGTAGAGGTTGGTTTTATTATATTATCCAAAATAAATCATTCATTAATCGCATATTTCACAATACAATAAGTTTATTAAGGATATCACATAAGTACATTCTCATGATTAACTGAATTACCTACACTTCATGAGTAATTTCTCAGATATATTATATTTAGAACAAAAGCTCGTCATGGTATTCAACCTACTTTTTACGAGACTTTTTGCTGATACCAGGAAATGCTCTATAATTCATTAAAAAATCGGTTCTGAAACAACAAAACAAGTGAAATTGCAGTATTACATTTATCTGAGACAAACATTTACCTAGTAACAAAAATGAAATATTTTTTGAATACCAATCTTTAGCTAATTCGAAATCTGTGACTCTGTTGCGAGAAAAATGAAGATTGTTAATAGCCATCCTCCCTTATCATCGAGTCTTTTGAATCGGTTATCTTCGGATATCTTCGTATGTATTCGGGTATTTTTGTGAATCTCTAAAAGTTGAAACAAAGATGTTTTCATTTCAGTTGTATCGAAAGGTTCAACATGGAAGGTTTTATTCGAGCTATAAAGTCGTTGATGACTCTATTCATTGCAACAAATGATGAAAGTATATTTGTCGATGGGTTGAAGCAGTGTTCTTTAGCTGTGCGAAGAATCAACAAAAAACTGAAAAATGCTACGACTGTTGGAGAAAAGCAAATTCTCTTGAGTACCTTGAATCACGTGAAAAGTTATAGATCCAAATTGAAATACCTGCGTAAAAAAGGATCTGGCATCAAAGATCGAGGGGAAACAGCAACAAATAGAGGTAAATGGGGTGAATCGACATCTGCATTCGAGTCACGAATTCGAACTGGAGTTATTACTAATTTAAAACATAAAGATATTAAATATTTCCTATTAGATGCCGAGGCTATCTTACGTAGACGATTGATGAATTCTCTAAAAAAAAAATTGGTTCAAGCACTGACGTGAAGTCAGAAGCTTTTGCGCGTATGTTCTATTGTCCATTCTTCTGTATTGGACACCCTTAATCGAATTTACCATGGTGAATTATGTTGTCCATTATCCTGTATTGGACACTCAATTCGAATTTACCATAGTAAATTCAAATTAAGAGTGTCCAATACAGGAGAACAGACAATAAAATTCACCATGGTAAATTCGATTAAGAGAGTCCAATACAGGAGAATGGACAATAGAACATACGCGCAAAAGCTTCTGACTTCATGTCAGTGCTTGAACCAATTTTTTTTTAGAGAATTCATCAATCGTCTACGTAAGATAGCCTCGGTATCTAATAGGAAATATTTTATATCTTTATGTTTTAAATTAGTAATAACTCCAGTTCGAATGGTAACTCCATGGTAAATTCGATTAAGGGTATCCAATACAGAAGAATGGACAATAGAACATACGCGCAAAAGCTTCTGACTTCACGTCAGTGCTTGAACCAATTTTTTTTTCGTGATTTTTTTAAAATTTTCTAGGGGTACGATTCTTAAAATATTTTTTTTCGTAATTTTTTTCAAATTTTCTAGGGGTACGGTTCTTACAAAATTTTAAATACGTCTTTATGTTGATTTTCTACTACTAATTACAAAGCGCCATTTCGATCGAATATTTATTTTTTGAGTTATTAAGGAAATAATATTCCAGGTGGGTATAACTCGGAAACTTTTAGACCGATTATGCCGAAAAACGAACTCAACTCTCCGTTTCGGATACGCAACCTACCCTGAAAATTGCAAGTCTCCATCTCCTTTCGTTCGAAAGTTATCGAGGCAACGGTCACCCATCTACTGAACTCACACAAGAATGCTCGAATCTCCAACAATATTTAAACGATCGTATTAAAACTTGAAACTTGGCAGTAGAGTTAGGTTAGAAAGGCTCTTGCAAAATTTCAGCAATTTCGAACGAATAGTTACTGATATATAGAATTTTTTTTTTTATTTTCTATGATTTATTAAAAATTTTGTACAAATGCTATCCTCACCAAATATTGCGAACATTTTCGCGTTGGCATTCTACAACTAATAACAATGTTTTAATTCAATCGGTTTAGTATTTTTTGAGTTAATGAGGTACAAAAAAACACCAAATTTCAGAAAATTTCAGATGGCTATAACTCTAAAACCGTTCGGCCAATTATGCTCATAAACAAACTGAAATGTCGCGTTCTGGTGCACATTCTAACCTGAAAATTTCAAGCCGCTATCTCATTCCGTTCTCAAGTTATCGAATTTTTTAATAATGTTTTCAAAATTTTCTAGCTATAAGATTAACACAAAATTGCACAAACGTGCTTAGGTTCATATTCTACAACTACCCAAAATTATAACTCGGAAACTACTGGGCCGATTGTGCCCATTAACGAACTTGTCCGTCGTATTGGGATGCGCCACCCATCCTGAAAATTTCAAGTCGCTGGCTCTTTTCGTTCTCAAGTTATCGTGGCAACGGACGGCCGGACGGCCGGCCGGACAGAATCAAATTTGACCTCGAATTCCTCATTGGGGAGTCGAACTTAATCGTTTGAGACCATTTTTTTCAAAAAATTCGAAAGTTACAGACATTTGGGCAAGACTATAACGCGATGTTCCCCAGAACATACGCTCAAAATGAGGCAGTAAAGGTGAACGCGGTGTTTTGCGGAGAGTTTAAAGTAATGACAGCTAATAAAATTCAAACAGAATATAAATACTTTACTACATCTAACGCTGCTATATACAGAAGCACTAATTTGAGCGACTGGTTTCAAGAGAAAGTTAAAGAACCAATTCTTACAGAGCTCCAGGATTTCTAAGAAAAAGATAGCGGCTGGAGTCTTGCGAATATTGAAGAGAACTTCCTCCTCAAATTCGAAATAAAAAAGCCTGCGTCAATGTGAAGAATGAGGATGAAGCTTGCTTTGCATGGGCTGTAACTTCTGCATTACACCCCGTTGGCGAACATGCGCAACGTAGATCCGAGTATCCCCATTACTCAAAGATATTAAAACTGAAAGGAATACAGTTCCCAATGACACTGAAACAAATCCCGAACTCTGAGAAACAAAACCAAATATCTATTAATATTTACATCTTAAAGAAAGGAAAACATTTCATCACACTACCAACCTACCTAACTAAGAACAAAATGGACACACATGTTAATTTACTCCTAATACAAGATAGCTATACAGATGAAATTCCTGCCCGATACCATTACGTATGGATGAAAAAATTTATCACGACTTGTATCGACTCAGTTGAGTAAACACAAGGGCCAGAAATTTATTTGTGATAGATGTCTACGATATTTTCGATCCAACGAAAAACTTGATAACCATTCAGAAGATTGTGGTAATATGAATGAAACAGCTATCAAAATGCCTACATCAAAGGATAATATTCTGAAATTTAAAAATCATAAAAACAAGGAGAGGGTTCCTTTTATCATTTATGCGGATCTCGAAAGTATATTGATACCAACAAATACCAAAAATAATTATCAAGAACATAAAGCTGCAGCAGTTGGCTATCATGTGAAGTGTTCATATGATGATACTCTGAGTTTCTATCGTTCATATCGAGGCCCCAATTGTATGAAATGGTTTGCAGATGAGCTGAATCAATTTGCTGAAGATGTTGAAAGTGCAATCAGCAGGAAGCCGAATTTCTGAAAGCAACACAATGCCATATCTGTGAAGAAATGTTCAAACCTAAAGATAAAAAGGTACGCGACCATAATCATCTTATAGCAGGAAACAATTATCGTGGAGCAGCTCACGAAGGATGTAACAGCAACTATAAAGATAGTCATATGAGTCATGTAGTATTCCACAATCTGAGTGGGTATGATGCAAATTTTCTGATAGAAGATATCGCTGTGAGAATGGAAGAAAAGATCAGCTTGTTACCCATAACGAAGGAAAAATATATCAGCTTTACTAAACATATCGACAGTCATCAAATCAATTCCAGATTCATTGATAGCTTCAGATTTATGGCTTCCTCACTAGACCAGTTATCATCAAACTTGGAAGATTTCCCTAATCTCAAATCACAATTCCCTGATGAGCCCGAAAAACGTATCAATCTCATCACGAAAAAGGGGGTTATGCCATATGATTATATCGACTGTAGCGATCGATTTAATGAAACATCTTCACCGCCCATTGAAGCATTTTACAATAAATTAGAGGACAGACCATGTCCTCGAAGGATATATATGAGAGCCCAGCTTGTATGGGAAGAATTTCATTGTCAGAACTTGGGTGAATATTCAGATCTTTATATGAAAACAGACATTCTATTGTTGACCGATGTATTCGAGCAATTCCGTTCAAGCTGTCATAAAACTTATGGATTGGACCCCGCTCATTATTTCACCCTACCAGGATATAGTGGGATTCAATGCTGAAACATACGAAACAGGAATTGGAACTTCTCACAGATATTGACATGTTTTTGTTTGTTGAAAGAGGTATCCGTGGTGGTCTGAGTCAAGTTTTTAAAAAACGACGGGCTCATGCAAACAACAAATACATCCCTAACTATGATCCAACTAAACCAGAAAACTACCTTATGTACTTCGATATCAATAATCAATATGGATGGGCTATGTCGCAATTTCTACCATATGGAAAATTCAGATGGTCTGATACAAATGTAGATGTTACTCAAATGGCTGATGATGCTCCAGAAGGATATATTTTGGAAGTTGACCTGGAATATCCTAGAGAATTACACGATAAACATATAGATCTGCCTTTCTGCCCTGAATATTATAATTCTAAAACTCAAACACCATGTTATGCTTCTCAACAAAATGTGAAACTTATGGCAACGGTGAATTCCAAGAGGAAATATATTATTCACTATCGAAATTTGAAGATGGCATTGAAGAATGGATTGATTCTAACAAAAATACATCGCGTACTCAAGTTCAAACAGTCTGCATGGCTCAAATCATATATCGACCTTGATACTAACTTGAGAAAAGAAGCTAAGAATGAGTTCGAGAAAAATCTCTTCAAACTGATGAATAACGCTGTGTTTGGTAAAACGATGGAGAATATACGGAAGAGGGTTAATGTTCATCTTTGCACAAAATGGGAAAATCGTTTTGGAGCAGAAGCTTATATTTCCAAGCCAGAATTCAAGAATTCTGTTATTTTCAATGAGAACTCAGTGGCAATTGAGCTTCGAAAACTGGAAATATTTTTGAATAAGCCAATTTATGTGAGAATGAGTATACTAGATTCAGCTAAAACCACTATATATGATTTCCATTATGATTATATGAATGAAGCTTTCGGAGACAGCTGCATAGCACTGTATACTGATACAGATCCTGTGATTTATGAATTATTCAAAGATCCATATGAAATATTGAGAAGAGATTGCCATAAATACTTCGATACTTCAGACCTTAGGATAATCCTTAAAGAATTCCTCTGGTTAACAAAAAGGTATTAGGGCTGATGAAAGATGAAAACAATGGTACTCCGATGACCGATTATGTGGGCCTCAGATCAAAACTATTCGCATTGAAAAACTCAAGAACGATTGATGAAATTAATCTGAAGAGACTTCAGTGGGAAAAGGAAGAGTATGATCCTGAGGAGATTCATTCTATGCTCAAGAATTATTGTACCTCGAAGAAAGCAAAGGGTGTGAAAAAATCAATCATCAAGAATGAGATATGCTTTGTTGACTATATAGAATGTTTAGAAACTTGGAAACATAAAATTATGTCTCAAAATTCGATTCAGGCGAAGGAGCATCGAGTGCATTCGTGCACGCAACAAAAGATAGCTTTGAGTCCAGAAGACGATAAAAGATATTTGGTACCTGGAACATTTGAAACATTACCATGGGGGCATTATTCACTCAATAAACGAAAGAATGAAGAATCCGATGAACCTAAGAAGAAGATTTCTATATTATAAATATTATAACAATGTAATTGATTCTTGATTGTACAATAAACGATAGATTTCTTCTTATAGTTTCATTTTACCTACCTATATTCTATTACAGAACAGTTTGTATATTAGATGTGATCAAGGTTGAGTTTCCATTCGCCTCATATTATGTCTTAGAGAGAGAAAATAGCTTTATTGAAGTTATACAAATCATATTTTTCTTACGAGAAATAACTATCCCCTATCAACCAAAAAGATATCAGGTATATATTCATGATATATCTTCGTAAAAGAACTACTATCTACTCTCTGGTATATGCTATCTACTCTTTACTATCTGCTATCTACTACCTACTATCTACTATCATCATAAAATATTTGAGCAGGCATTCTACAACTAATAACAATGTTTGAATTGGATCAGTTTCTTTTTTCGAGTTATTTTTTAGAAATATGTATAAACTCATGCATGTTTGTCGTACTTCATATGAATTCATCACGAACAAGATGGAATAACATGCGAATTTGATGATGATTTAGGATGAAGAAAGCTATCCTTCATAAAGTTAATGATAATGGCTACACGCTTGACGCATGTTTTTCCATCTTTTTCTTTGTTACGTATGTATGTAGGTTGTATATTTATCTCAAGCTATCATCAAGCTATCATCAAACTACCATCAAACTATCATCAAATTATCATCAAGTTATCATCAAACTATCATCAAATTATCATCAAACTATCATAGGAACTACTTTATGTACAGTTTATAACAGTTTTGTGTATTTTCGTAGATATTCGAGCATCTTCGTATACATTCGTGTTATTCTATCCGTCATATGAAGTTCGATGCATGAGGTACTCGATCCTTTTTTCGTATTATTATTGAGGATGCTCGAATATCTACGAAAATACACAAAACTGTTATAAACTGTACATAAAGTAGTTGCTATGATAGTTTGATGATAATTTAATGATAGTTTGATGGTAGTTTGATGATAGCTCGATGATAGCTTGAGATAAATATACAACCTACATACATACGTAACAAAGAAAAAGATGGAAAAACATGCGTCAAGCGTGTAGCCATTATCATTAACTTTATGAAGGATAGCTTTCTTCATCCTAAATCATCATCAAATTCGCATGTTATTCCATCTTGTTCGTGATGAATTCATATGAAGTACGACAAACATGCATGAGTGTATACAAATACATATACCTAAAAAATAACTCGAAAAAAGAAACTGATCCAATTCAAACATTGTTATTAGTTGTAGAATGCCTGCTCAAATATTTTATGATGATAGTAGATAGTAGGTAGTAGATAGCAGATAGTAAAGAGTAGATAGCATATAAATACCAGAGAGTAGATAGTAGTTCTTTTACGAAGATATATCATGAAAATATACCTGATATCTTTTTAGTTGATAGGGGATAGTTATTTCTCGTAAGAAAAATATGATATGATACACTGATTTGTATAACTTCAATAAAGCTATTTTCTCTCTCTAAGACATATTATGAGGCGAATGGAAACTCAACCTTGATCACATCTAATATACAAGCTGTGCTGTAAACTATCGTTTATTGTACAATCAAAAATCAATTACATTGTTATAATATTTATAATATAGAAATCTTCTTCTTAGGTTCATCGGATTCTTCATTCTTTCTTTTATTGAGTGAATAATGCCCCCATGGTAATGTTTCAAATGTTCCAGGTACCAAATATCTTTTATCGTCTTCTGGACTCAAAGCTATCTTTTGTTGCGTGCACGAATGCACTCGATGCTCCTTCGCCTGAATCAAATTTTGAGAGATAATTTTATGTTTCCAAGTTTCTAAACATTCTATATAATCATCAAAGCATATCTCATTCTTGATGATTGATTTTTTCACACCCTTTGCTTTTTTCGAGGTACAATAATTCTTGAGCATAGAATGAATCTCCTCAGGATCATACTCTTCCTTTTCCCACTGAAGTCTCTTCAGATTAATTTCATCAATCGTTCTTGAGTTTTTCAATGCGTATAGTTTTGATCTGAGGCACACATAATCGGTCATCGGAGTACCATTGTTTTCATCTTTCATCGTCCCAAATACCTTTTTGTTAACCAGAGGATTTTTGTTAACTATAAGGATTATCCTTAGCAAGGTCTGAAGTATCGAAGTATTTATGGCAATCTCTTCTCAATATTTCATATGGATCTTTGAATAATTCATAAATCACAGAATCTGTATCAGTATACAGTGCTATGCAGCTGTCTCCGAAAGCTTCTTTCATATAATCATAATGGAAATCATATATAGTGGTTTTAGCTAAATCTAGTATACTCATTCCCACATAAATTGGCTTATTCAAATATATTTCCAGGTTTCGAAGCTCAATTGCCACTAAGTTCTCATTGAAAATAACAGAATTCTTGAATTCCGGCTTGGAAATATAAGCTTCTGCCGAGGCTTCTGCTCCAAAACAATTTTCCCATTTTGTGCAAAGATGAACATTAACCCTCTTCCGTATATTCTCCATCGTTTTACCAAACACAGCGTTATTCATCAGTTTAAAGAAATTTTTCTCGAACTCATTCTTAGCTTCATTTCTCAAGTTAGTATTAAGGTCGATATATGATTTGAGCCATGCAGATTGTTTGAACTTGAGTACTCGATGTATTTTTGCTAGAATCAATCCATTCTTCAATGCCATCTTCAAATTTTGATAGTGAATAATATATTTCTTCTTGGAATTCACCGTTGCCATAAGTTTCACATTTTGTTGAGAAGCATAACATGGTGTTCGAGTTTTAGAATTATAATGTTCAGGGCAGAAAGGCAGATCTATATGTTTATCGTGTAATTCTCTAGGATATTCCAGGTCAACTTCCAAAATATATCCTTCTGAAGCATCATCAGCCATTTGAGTAACATCTACATTTGTATCAGACCATCTGAATTTTCTATATGGTAGAAATTGCGTTGGATCATAGTTAGGGATGTATTTGTTGTTTGCATGAGCCCGTCGTTTTTCACAAACTTGACTCAGACCACCACGGATACCTCTTTCAACAAGCAAAAACATGTCAATATCTGTGAGAAGTTCAAATTCCTGTTTCGTATGTTTCAGCATGGAATCCCACGTATATCCTGGTAGGGTGAAATAATGAGCGGGGTCCAATCCATAAGTTTTATGACAGCTTGAACGGAATTGCTCGAATACATCGGTCAACAATGGAATGTCAGTTTTCATATAAAGATCTGAATATTCACCAAAGTTCTGACAATGAAATTCTTCCCATACAAGCTGGGCTCTCATATACATCCTTCGAGGACATGGTCTTTCCTCTAATTTATTGTAAAATGCTTCAATGGGCGGTAAAGATGTTTCATTAAATCGATCGCTACAGTCGATATAATCATATGGCATAACCCCCTTTTTCGTGATGAGATTGATACGTTTTTCGGGCTCTTCAGGGAATTGTGATTTGAGATTAGGGAAATCTTCCAAGTTTGATGATAACTGGTCTAGTGAGGAAGCCATAAATCTGAAGCTATCAATGAATCTGAAATTGATTTGATGACTGTCGATATGTTTAGTGAAGCTGATATACTGTTTCCTTCGTTATGGGTAACAAGCTGATCTTTTCTTCTATTCTTACAGCGATATCTTCTATCAGAAAATTTGCATCATACCCACTCAGATTGTGGAATACTACAGGAATCATATGACTATCTTTATAGTTGATGTTACATCCTTCGTGAGCTGCTCCACGATAATTGTTTCCTGCTATAAGATGATTATGATCGCGTACCTTTTTATCTTTAGGTTTGAACATTTCTTCACAGATATGGCATTGTGTTGCTTTCAGAAATTCGGCTTTCTGCTGATGTGACATATCGATATCATAGGGGCATAAGAAAACAGTTTCAACATCTTCAGCAAATTGATTCAGCTCATCTGCAAACCATTTCATACAATTGGGGCCTCGATTTGAACGATAGAAACTCAGAGTATCATCATATGAACACTTCACATGATAGCCAACTGCTGCAGCTTTATGTTCTTGATAATTATTTTTGGTACTTGTTGGTATCAATATACTTTCGAGATCCGCATAAATAATAAAAGGAACCCTCTCCTTGTTTTTATGATTTTTAAATTTCAGAATATTATCCTTTGATGTAGGCATTTTGATAGCTGTGTCATTCATATTACCACAATCTTCTGAATGGTTATCAAGTTTTTCGTTGGATCGAAAGTATCGTAGACATCTATCACAAATAAATTTCTGGCCCTTGTGTTTACTCAACTGAGTCGATACAAGTCGTAATAAATTTTTTATCCATACGTAATGGTATCGGGCAGAAATTTCATCTGTATAGCTATCTTGTATTAGGAGTAAATTAACATGTGTGTCCATTTTGTTCTTAGTTAGGTAGGTTGGTAGTGTGATGAAATGTTTTTCTTTCTTTAAGATGTAAACATTCATAGATATTTGGTTTTGTTTCTCAAAGTTCGGTATTTGTTTCAGTGTCATTGGGAACTGTATTCCTTTCAGTTTTAATATCTTTGAGTAATGGGGATACTCGGATCTACGTTGCGCATGTTCGCCAACGGGGTGCAATGCAGAAGTTACAGCCCATGCTAAGCAAGCTCCATCCTCATCCTTCACATTGACGCAGGCTTTTTTATTTCGAATTTGAGGAGGAAGTTCTATGTATGAAGATCCAAGTTGCGGTGTGAACTTGTTTATATTGACTCCCAAGCTAACAATATTCGCAAGACTCCAGCCGCTATCTTTTTCTTAGAATTCCTGGAGCTCTGTAAGAATTGGTTCTTTAACTTTCTCTTGAAACCAGTCGCTCAAATTAGTGATTCTGTATTTATATTCTGTTTGAATTTTATTAGCTGTCATTACTTTAAACTCTCCGCAAAACACCGCGTTCACCTTTACTGTCTCATTTTTTGCGCGCGTGTTCCGCAAGGAACAGCGTGCTATCATTTCGTCACAATGTCTGTATTTTTCGAATTTTTTTTCGAAAATGGTCTCAAACGATTGGGTTCGACTCCCTGATTCGAGGTCAAATTCAATTCTGTCCGTCCGGTCCGGCCGGCCGGTCCGGCCGTTAGCACGATAACTCTCGAACGGAACGACTTAGAGCGTTGAAATTTGCAGGGTAGTTTCGTAGCGTAAATATCTCAGACAAGTTCGTTAACGGGCGAAATCGACCGATCGGTTTCGGAGTTAAGGCCGTTTTTAGTAAAAATGTTTTTCATGGATATTTCCGGAACCGATCACACGATCTTTTTGAAATTTGGCAACAGATTGTAGAATCATGACCTTCATATGCCTGCGAAGTTTTGTGTTGAACGGACGGCCCTAAAGTGGCAAAAAAAAATTTTGAAAATTTGAAAATTTTGGTTTCACGATAACTCAAAAAATACTGATCTGATTAAATTGAAACTCAGTAGTTAGATGCAAAAGACCAAAGCAAACACTTTTGCAAAATTTCGTGAAGATCACGTGACATGAAAAAAATAAAAAAATTACTACTATTTTGCGGAATACTTTGCTTTTAATGCCGAAACATATGTTTTTGAGGTTCATGCTGCCCTTTCCGGGCATTTTCCGTATTGCGCATGCGCAGATGAGAAGTCATTTAACTGCTGTAGTTTTCGTCAGAGAGGATTGAGGTTTTGGGGTGGCAGATGCTATTCCTTCATAGAATTCAGGTCCCTGATGAGGGTCTGCGCATGCGTAGATTAAAGATGCGATATCTTCCGAACCACTAGTGTTGGAGAATCGGAGTTTTTTGTAAGGTGTGTTATTTTGATAGGACTTTTAGCCGCCAGTATATTGCGCATGCATTTTTCGGTATGCGTATGAGCAGACCATCAGTGATTTAACTGGTGGTGTTTTCGTCAGAGAGGATTAGGGTTTTGGGGTGGCGGATGCTATTCCTCTATAGAATCCCCTGTTGAGGGTCTACGCATGCGTAGATTAAAGATGTGATATCTCCTGAACCACTAGTGTTCGAGAATCGGAGTTTTTTGTAAGGTGTGTTATTTTGAGAGGACTTTTAGCCGCGAGTAGATTTCGCATGCGCAGAAGAGAAGTGACTGTTTTTGGGTTGGATGGGTTATGTTGGGAGGTCTGAGTCGATATTATGAGGTTTTAAGAGAATATTCATAGCAATTCAGTGCAAGGACAAGTCAGTTTGGGGGATGTGGCGTTGTTTCAGAGTTAAAGTGTCCGTACCGTGGCCCTGGGGCTAATTTCGAAATCTATGTAACCCCTTACGGTCATTTTTCGTTATGCGTATGAGCAGACCATCAGTGATTTAACTGCTGGTGCTTTCGTCAGAGAGGATTGGGGTTTAGGGGTGGCGGATGGTATTCCGCTCTAGAATCCCCTGGTGAGGGTCTGCGCATGCGTGGATTCAAGAAGCGATATCTCCTGAACCACCTGTGTGGAGAATCGGAGTTTTTCGTGAGGTGTGTAATTTTGGGAGGACTTGCAGCCACGAGTATACTACGCTTGCGCAGACGAGAAGTGAATGGTTTTGGGTTGTTTGGGTTATGTTGGGAGTAATTAATGAGCCGATATTGTGAGGTTTTGAAAGAATTTCCATGTCAATTCAGTGCACGGACACAAGTCAGTTTGGGGGAAATAGCGTTGTTTCCGAGTTGAAATGTCTGTATGGTGGCCCTGAGGTGAATTTATAAATAACTATATTCGGTAGATCTATATTAAAATACGTTCGGATTTGGAGAAGATGCAATTGCGTCCCTAACGGAGGACCCACAACCGCATTTTTTTCCGATCTACGGTAAAGCTAACAGCCAAACTGTATTGATAGCTATATTTGTTAAAGGAACTTGAAAAAATAAAAGAAAGCACTGACGTGAAGTCAGTACTCTTTGGCGCGCGTGTTCACGGTGGCTAATTTGAATTGAATGATGAGTACTTCAAGCTCAGTGGATAGAGCGAGCCGAAGATCTACCCAAAGGATAGTGGACACCATTCACTGTCGGTTCAAAAATTAACAATGCTGTATCTAAGCTGCCATCAGGATAGAGTAACAAAGTTGGAAAAGAACACAAGTGACTCTCCTTAGTCGCACAAGCTCCTAGAAAATTTGGGAGGGTCAGTATAATCCTAATAATGTTTATAGCACGCGCGCAAAAGCAGATTGACTTAACAATGAAAGAAAAAGTGTAAAAAGTCAATCTGCTTTGGCGCGCGTGCTATAAACATGATTAGGATTATACTGACCCTCCCAAATCTTCTAGGAGCTTGTGCGACTAAGGAGAGTCACTTGTGTTCTTTTCCAACTTTGTTACTCTATCCTGATGGCAGCTAAGATACAGCACTGTTAATTTTTGAACCGACAGTGAATGGTGTCCACTATCCTTTGGGTAGATCTTCGGCTCGCTCTATCCACTGAGCTTGAAGTACTCATCATTCAATTCAAATTAGCCACCGTGAACACGCTTGCCAAAGAGTACTGACTTCACTTCAGTGCTTTTTTTATTTTTTGAGAGAATTCATCAATCGTCTACGTAAGATAGCCTCGGCATATAATAGGAAATATTTTATGTCTTTATGTTTTAAATTAGTAATAACTCCAGTTCGAATTCGTGACTCGAATGCAGATGTCGATTCACCCCATTTAACTCTATTTGTTGCTGTTTCCCCTCGATCTTTGATGCCAGATCCCTTTTTACGTAGGTATTTCAATTTGGATCTATAACTTTTCACGTGATTCAAGGTACTCAAGAGACTTTGCTTTTCTCCAACAGTCGTAGCATTTTTCAGTTTTTTGTTGATTCTTCGCACAGCTAAAGAACACTGCTTCAACCCATCGACAAATATACTTTCATCATTTGTTGCAATGAATAGAGTCATCAACGACTTTATAGCTCGAATACAACCTTCCATGTTGAACCGTTCGATACAACTGAAATGAAAACATCTTTGTACAAACTTTTAGAGATTCACAAAAATACCCGAATACATACGAAGATATCCGAAGATAACCGATTCAAAAGACTCGATGATAAGGGAGGATGGCTATTAACAATCTTCATTTTCCTCGCAAAAGAGTCACAGATTTCGAATTAGCTAAAGATTGGTATTCAAAAAATATTTCATTTTTGTTACTAGGTAAATGTTTGTCTCAGATAAATGTAATACTGCAATTTCACTTGTTTTGTTGTTTCAGAACCGATTTTTTAATTAATTATAGAGCAATTCCTGGTATCATCAAAAAGTCTCGTAAAAAGTAGGTTGAATACCATGACGAGCTTTTGTTCTAAATATATATCTGAGAAAGTACTCATGAAGTGTAGGTAATTCAGTTAATCATGAGAATGTACTTATGTGATATGCTTAATAAACTTATTGTATTGTGAAATATGCGATTAATGAATGATTTATTTTGGATAATATAATAAAACCAACCTCTACATTTTGAGTGGAGATGGAATGGATACTCATCAGACTCAATGTTCACTTAAATCAAAAATTATGATTCGTCAGAATAGTAGATTTTTATTTCATCATAAAGACCACCCATGCGCACTTGCAAGTTATATTATTACTATGACGTATTCAAACAATATGTAGACATTTCTTGAAAAACTTTCTGGTCCCATAAGAATAATTTTTCTTGATATGGTAAGATTACCTCATCGATTTCCCAATGAACACCCATACAATCTAGCTATTTGAGCTCAACTACGCTTGACCTGTATTTTTGAGCCAGTAAGAATATAAAATTCCGAATGGACATATTTTCTTCTGAGTGCTGAGCAAATATTCAATCTTTTCGACTTGAACTTAAATCTATGTTCCAAAATGCCTATATTGAGAACCCGAAGTTTTTTTTTTAAATATATTGATTGTGCTTACGTTGAAATGACAGAAATAAAATTATGGCTCGACGACTATGCTCTGTTAAAGTATGGAAATCATAATACATCAGCATTGAATTTGTTAGTTTAGGGAAAAATATTTGTCTAATCTACCTAGTCGGGTCACTTACTTACTGTCAAATAAAAATTTACTAGTTTATTATCACAATGAAATGAATATTATTTCTTTAATTACTAATATCTTGAAAAACCTGACTTTTTAGCGAAAAAGACTAATGTGAACTCCCATCTATTCCGCTCATTAGTATAGCAAAGTTCGAAAAACGTACAATCATATTTTCAAAGTTATATTTCTCGTCTGCGTCAACTGAAAATTATACGGTTCAGATAATCCATGTTATAAGTATTCCCTTTCAAATGATCGATAAATGATCCAAGAATAATCTGAAAAAAGGATCGAGTACCTGCACCTCATTCCAACAGCATCAAACTCCATATGGCGACTTGGATAAAATCACTCAAGAAATTTTGAACCTGGAGTCATGCTCATATCATTTTACTATTACTATTTTCCTAGATATCATGGAAGATATATTTTCAGAAGAATAATCAAAATTCGATAAAAAGAATGTACAATAACTTACTTTTATTTATATAGAAAAGTTGCGTCCCTAAAATATTATTATTGAGACTTTGTCTTGTTGTTGGTACTGCGAAGAGAAAGTGGATATTTCACAAATTGCCACCAATATAATTTCTAAATTAATACTTACATGTCAAACACTAGCACAGAGCACAAAATCAGTCAAATATACTTTAATCGAATAAATTGAAGAGAACGCCGTGTTTCTAGACTTGAATCTCGTTGAGAACTGTTTTTCGGAATTCCAATGCTCGGGCTTATATATCGAAAAAAGACAATGAATAAAATTACGAAATGACCCTTTGCATTTTGCGTCTGGAATTCCAATCTTGTATTTCCCTACAATAAATTCTCAAGGGACTCATAAAGAAGATTGTTAATAGCCTTTTGGCATTCCGCCTATTCAAATTAAATACATACACCTGCCTTGTAAGGGATGCGATCAAGTTTATTTCATTTTTATCGGTCAATAAATAACTCAAGCGTTTGTGTTCCTTTACAATGCGAAACCGCTTTGGTTTTCAGGTATTTACACGAAAACTGCATCAACCCGTAATCGCTGCGGGTGGTTGTGTTTATGGTCAAATATTTTGAGGGTATTTTTGAGCAGGTGTCCCCTATCTTGACATTCCCTTCTCTATCACAATTTTGGTTCAAAAGATACCGGGTTTATTTTCTTCCGTTAATAAATTAGGTTTAGATGGTCTCTTTCACAGTATTTAATGTAGAGCGTGTACTAGAAATATATGATGCAGCTATGAAAAACGAGAAACACTGCATGTATTTCAGCGATGCCGACTTGAATAGAATCATTTAATAATACTCCAATCGCCTAGAGATGTTGAAGTTCCTAGATATCATGAAAGATCTATCTCAGAAGAATAATCAAAATTCGATTGAAGATTTAATATATTCCTTTTGTAGAATTAATCCATCTGTTGAAAGTTATGTAATCTTAGAATGCATGTACTTTTATGAGAATAAAGTGTTAAATGAGGTAGATTTTTCATGTCAATAAAAATATGTCCTTAAATTGTTTTTTTTTTTGTACAAGTTTCATCTGACCTGTTCCCACCCAATCAATTGCGTTCCAACATATTAGCCCAAAGATATTTTTATGTCAACTGTCGCCCTTGAAAATAAAAAAGATACACAAAATTCTTTCTGCATTATTTCGTAATGGATCTGCTGAAAATCACCATATAAATTGTTTCAGAAAACACTAGAATCCCTTATATTTCTCGTCTGCGTAAACCAAAAGATTCACAAATAATGCATGTTATTCCCTTTCAAATGAACGATAAATGCCCCCTCCCAAGAATAATACGAAAAAATGGGTTCAAGCCCTGTGGATAGGAGCTTTCTGGCGCTCTAGTTCAAACAGACAAATTATATCTCCGAAAGTATTGGTTTCTCAGAGTTGGGAATTATATCAATGTATTCATATGATAGAACTGCATCATAAAGGATATTCAATACGAATAATAGTTTATTTATCAAGATTAAATGAGCAATCATGAGAATGAGAACTGCACCACATTTTCAATTTTTTTTTTGATACTTTGCGGTAATCTGGTCAATACAAAACTTCACATGCATATAAAGGTCATGATTCTTCAATTTGATGCTAAATTTCAGATAGATCGAGTGATCGGTTTCGGAAATATTCATAAAAAATAATTTTACTAAAATCGGCCATAACTCCGAAACCCCTTGATGGATATCGCCCATTAACGAACTTGTCCGAGATATTTACGCTCCAAAACCACCTTGCAATTTTCAATCCGCTAACTCCTTTCGTTCGAGAGTTATCGTGCCTACGGCCGGTCGGCCGGCAGGACAGAATCGATTTCGCACTCGGATTCTTGATCAGTGAGTCGAACCAAATCGTTTGAGACCATTTTCAGCCAAAAATTCCAAAATTACAGACACTTGGGCAAATTGATAAGCACTCTGTTCCGAGGAACTAGAGCGCCAAAAAAACAAGTTTCGTATGACAATTGCCCAAAACAGGTTTAAAGTACCTACAGATAGTAGGTATTCCATAAAACATGTATGAAAGAAGATAAGTAATAATAAAAAATTACCTTGTAATCGATCAAAAATTTCCTGATCTACGTTGACCAAATTTTCTCCTCTCTCGAACTACAGAATTATGCTTTCAATATTTACGTAATATTTTCAAACATTTTCGGGTGAGGTCCCCGTTGCATCGCTAAAATACGAGTATTTCAACCCCAATATTTTTGAAGTTACAATATTCCCTTCTGTCAAGTTGACATTATGACAATTCATACGTAGAATAATTATATCAATCTGTGAAATACGATTTACATTGAAATTTTGAAGAATCATATCTCCGGAAGTATTATCTTGTTAGAGTTAGAAAAGATATGAATGGATTCTTATGATAAAACTGCTTATCAAAAAAAAATAATTTGGAATTTGTTGCGTAAAAAAATTTTTTTTTTTTTTTAACTCCGAAATCATCTGTCCGATTTTGCCCAATAACGAACTTAGCCGAGATATTTATCCCCCAAAAACCTACTCTGAAAATGTCAACTCTCTAGCTCATTCCGTTCGAGAGTTATCATGCCTACGGCCGGCCGGCCGGGCAGAATGAATTTCGACCACGTATTCTTGATCAGTGAGTCGAACCAAATCGTTTGAGACCATTTTCATCGAAATATTCGAAAATTACAGACATTTGGGCAAATTGATAGGCACTCAGTTCCGAGCAACTAGAGCGCCAAGAAGGATCGAGTATCAGCATCAAACTTCATATGACGGATAGAATAATTCCTATCGCCTAGAGATGTTAAATATTCAAATCATATTAATTACCTGAAAAGGGGGTCCCTGAGATCGATACGAGTCCTCATTAACAATCCAATTCCGATACAGGATAATGGACGATAGAAGATGCGCACAAAAGTTCATGACTTCACGTCAGTGCTTCAATTCCACCCTACCAAAGCCTCACGGGATGGGGGCGTGGCGTTGCGCAACCCACTCTTCAGCCGCTGCTGGCTTACGCGTTCAAAAGGGTACAATTTCTGCAAAATGGACCTTAGATTTCCTTATGAGTATTGACATGTAAAAATGGGGCATTTTGGCCCAAAAGTCTCGTAGCACATCTACTTATATCGATATTTAAAGTATTCGTTAGTCGAAGAGAATCAAATATGGTATATTGGATGTATTTGGATGAAACGAAACAGATATTTTTTGATCAGAGATGCCGAAGTGGATTTTTTCTCTACTGAATTAAGGCTTCATTAGTAAAATTGATTCGAAATCGAAATTTCTAAAATTCATTTGAATTCGATGTCTGAACGCAATACGGGCTCAAAATGCGTAAAAAAGGGTAGGTAGGTACTTACATTGATGGACGTATTCTTATGAATTGGAAAGAATATTTTCGGAATTCATATGGAATATGATAACCGATCTGTTAAATTCCTAGAACCGTTCCATGTTCTGAGGTTGTATTAAATAATAACCTGCACCATTCATAGAAGATTTACGATTTCAATGATTTCATAGAAGTTTCTTGATATATATTGACTTATATTATGACAGTTCCCATATCGCCGAAATTTTACAAGAGCCTTCAAAACCTAATTTCACAGCCAAGTTCTAGATTTAAACTCGATCGGATCTATATTGTGATAAGTATTGTAAAAATGTATTTTGTTCCTGGAGGCTATGCTGCTGTAGTCAAGTTCAGTACCTGGATGGGTGACCGCTCTGGCTGTAAATTTGAACCAGCGTGCCAATGTTTCTTACCTCAGTGCTTTTCCAACTAGTTACAGAATAAATCTGGTAATTTTTTATGGAACTATATTTTTTGCGCGTATGTTCAGGGGAACATCGAGTTGGAGCGATGAAGAATTCGAGGTCAAATTTGATTCTGTCCGGGCGGCCGTCGGGCCGTCCGGCCGTTGCCACGATAACTTGACAACGGAAAGAGCTAGCGACTTGAAATTTTCAGGGTTGGCAGCGCATCCAAATACGACGGACAAGTTCGCAAATGGGTATAATCGGCCCAACGGTTACCGAGTGATAATTTTGTTTTCGATAACCTGAGAACGGAAAGAGATAGTGACTTTTCAGGTTAAGATGTGCATCTGAATGCGACATTTGAGTTTGTCTATATGCATAATCGGCCAAACGGTTTTGGTGTTATACCCATCTGAAATTTGGTTTTTATTTCCTCAATAACTCGAAAAATACGAAACCGATCCAATTCAAACATGGTTATCAGTCGTAAAATGCCAACGACCAAACTCTTGCAAAATTCCGTAAGGATCGTATCACTAGAAAATTTTTAAGAAATCATTGGTTATTATTGAAAAAAATTCCAGATATCAAAACTATTCGTCCGAAATCGCTGAAATTTTCCGAGAGCCTACAAAACCTAACTTTACTGCCAGGTTCCAAGTCTGAACACGATCAGATCTATATTGATGGAGATCCGATCAGCCTTGTGTGATTTCAGTAGCTGGATGGGTGACCGTTACCTCGATAACTTTCGAACGAAAGGAAATAGGGAATTGCAATTTTCAGAGTAGGTTGCGCATCCTAATAGGAGTGTTATGTTCGTTTTTGGGAATAATCGGTCCAGCGGTTTCGGAGTTATACCCACCTGGAATATTGTTTCTTCGAAAACTCAAAAAATATAGACTCGATAGAATTGGAGCTTGGTAACTAGTTGTAGAATATCGACATAAAGACGCGTGTAGAATTTTATGAGAAGCTTTAAAAAAAATTAGAAAAAAAAACAATGGTTCAAGCACTGACGTTAAGTCCTGAGCTCTTGCGCGCATGTTCTATTGTCCATTCTCCTGTATTGGACACTCTTAATCGAATTGGACATTCAAACATGCGCGCAAAAGCTCCTGACTTCACGTCCGTGCTTGAACCAATATTTTCTTTATATTATATTTTGGGTTCACTGTGGACTTATTATGAACACTATAAAAGTTACTACACTCTTGTCCACTACAGTTTTTTGTCGTCTGACATATGTTTCGGAAACAAAGTTTCCATCTTCTCTCTGTGTCTGCACCTTTATCCTTAACTTCTGAATAGAATCATTCATTCATATATGAATGATCTGTGTTCATACATGTCATCTTATCTACCGATAAAAGACATGCCATATTTATTTCTGGTTCTATTCAAAATTCGTTACTCCTGATATGAATTACCTCCTGTTCTAGAAAAAAAAGTATGATTGAATGCAAAATGACCAATGAAATAACCTCAGCTTATGGAGATTATAGGATATCTCGTAGGATAATATAATTTTTTGGTGATAATATAATGCTCTTGAATAATCCATATGATGAATGAAATATATAGTTTGGTAAGTGAATGAAATCGGGTTCAGAATATCTCCAGTAAAAACAAAACTGGAATATTAGCTAAGTTTCAATTGTTATCATGTAATTTTCAGAGTAGATTTGAGGAATGAATATTTCGGATAAGTTCCTTAATGGGTAGAATCGGTCTGGTGGTTTTGGATTAATAATTTTTGGCACCCTTGTTTTTCTTCAAATTACACTTTTTTTAATGTATTCTTCTTTGTGTTTGTCAAATAGTACTTTCGATTGGAGTCATTTGAGAGTGGAGATGATACTTTTTAAGTCAAACTGTTCTAGATGGTTCGAAGAACTTGTTCCCTAGAGGACTTATTCATTTCATCGACCAGGTGCAACTTTCATGTTCCATTAACGAAAAAAGTGAGGTAAGTTCAAAATATTATTACAGAGCATTGCGGTGGATAGAAATTATCTGCAGGCCAAGCGATTGAGTGCGCTGGTCAAGAGAGTGGTATCTTCGAGGGACGACGGTTATCTGGCAGATGTGCAGAGCCAAATTAACACCTTCCCTTCGAACGTTGGAGATATTTCAACAAAATATATGTTCCACAAGAATACCTGGATGTACCAAGGCAAGCAGTTACCTACCCCACAAAGATACCACTTCCACAAAAGTGGAAACTAGACGTAGAACACGTTGTTTCTATATGTCGTTCAAGAGTGGTGACCCTGTGATACCTCACTTCTCAACTCACCTGACAAGCTGGCAGAACGACATAGGCCTGGAGCGTTTCCCGAATCCCTCCGATATCCTATCAATCCCCTATTTTTGGATCAGATCTTGGCTTCTTGTTTCCAACGTCTCGATTAACGAAGCCGAACGTCTAATCTATTGCAAACAATATAACTCTTAATAATAATAATAATTGAAGAGAGTATACATGCCTTGAACAACAAGCATGATTTCGCGGCACCTGGACTGGATGGCGTTCAGAAATACTGGTGGAAGAACTTTCCAGCTACCCACCAACACCTAGCTAGATTATTTAGTGAGATAGTAATTCACCGTGAACCATTTCCTTCATGGCTGGTAGAGGGTAGAACTGTACTGATACCGAAATCAGGTGATCTAGAACAGCCAAAGAACTACCGCCCAGTCACGTGTCTGAATACTTTGTATAAAATTCTCACAAGTGTTCTTCAACATTGGATTCTGGAGTCCATTGGTCCAGTGTGGAATCAAATCCACGAACAAAGAGGAGCGAGGAAGGGAGTACAGGGGTGCAAGGACAACCCCCTTATAGACAAAAGCATTTGTAAAGATGCGAAACGCTACAAGTGCGACCTACATACATTATGGTTAGATTACGCGAAAGCATTTGACACATCGGCGCACAGCTTGATAATACGGCTGCTAAAGATGCTCAAATTCCACTCTAACATCGTCCATGCGATGGGAAACATCATGGCGTTATGGAAAACTAAGTTCGCCGTCCGATCCGAAGGTCGGACCGCTTATACTGGATGGGTGCGATACATGCGAGGCGTATTTCAAGGAGACTCGCTAAGCCCTATATTGTTCTGCATAACACTTCTACCATTAACAACTGAATTGAGATCAAGCAGAATAGGGTTCAAGGCCCCACCACCAGGCAGAAGAGAACATCTGATCTCACATCTACTCTACATCGACGACTTAAAACTGTACGCCTCTTCCAAGGTAGCACTACAATAACTACTGAATGTCGTTGCTGAATACACCTCAGCAATAGGAATGTCATCTAGAAGAGGGCATAAGCATTCGACACCTCGAAGAGGAAGAAACATAGAAATTCCCTGGGATGAAACAACGAGGTGCATTGGAGACAATCCAAATCAAGGATGCCTTAACAGCTAGCTATAAATAGAAGGTCCGACATATATGGAAATCACAGCTGTCCGGGAAAAATAAAGTATCTCCTACGAACAGCTTGGTAGTACCGATAATCACCTACTCATTCGGGATAATTAACCGGACAGTGAATGAAATTCTCGAGGTAGACAAAACCACTTGTGAAGTGATGAACATGAATCGTAGCCTGCATCCCAACTGCTCGATTCAAAGGATATACATTCCACGAACGCGCAGGGAGGCAGAGGTTTGCAAAGTTTGGAATACCAACATCATCAACAAACGTTGGAAATGGCAATAAGGATATTGAGAAGCGAGGACCCGCTTCTAAAAATGGTGGCTCAGCATGAAATAGGAATCAAGGAGCTTTCCTATATAGGGCTGGTCAGAGAGCTTTGGAGAAGCTCTGTATAACCGGCATATCCATCGATCATGAACTAGCAGTAACACCTATCTCGCCAACAGACCAAAGAAGAGTTGGCAGAGAGATAAGGCAGGCACAACTGAAGAAACTACTCGAAGATCACATGAGTAAACACCTGCACTCCATATACTTCAGGAGTTTGAAATATCAGGGCCTTTCGGAAGAATTATCCTTCGCCTTTTTGAAGTCCGCTGGACTCAAGTCGTAAACGGAGGAATTTGTTATAGCTTGTCAAGATTGGGTTATAAATACCAGATGGTATAAAAAGAACAGCATGAAAATGGACACCCCCACAACGTGCAGAGCATGCCACAGCCAGCAAGAAACTCTAATGCATATTCTGTCTGCTTGCAGAGTCCATGCTCCATCAGGATATGTGGAAAGACATAATGCGGCACTCCGAATTCTCTACTTCCATCTGAGAGAGGTTTATGGTATAGCCAAGGGACCTGTGCTACCATATGTGCCTCTGGAGATTGAAGCAGTTGTTGAAAATAGCAGGGCTCGCATCTACTGGAACTATGCGATTCCAACATCTCGGCAGATCCACGCCATAAAGCCAGATATACTTCTGCTGGACAAAGAACTCAAGGAATTTTTCGTCGTCGAATTTTCCTCCCCCGCAGAAAATAATGTGGTGATGAAAGAAGAACAGAGGAGGGAGAAATACAAGGATTCAATGTTTGAACTTGGGATCCTGTATCCAAGGCATAAGGTTAGGATGGTCATACTAATCATAGGATGCCTAGGCGGAATGAGAGCGAACTACGTGACCAAATTGAAGATTATTCCGGCCTGCAAATCTCTGGCCAAGGATTTAGCTCACAGAATGCAGAAAGCGGTGTTGCTCGGATCACTTAGAGTCATCAGGTTTTATCAACTATGAAGGCCGCTTGGAGCTCATCTCTTTTGTTAAGAGACGCTGTAAGGGCAGGACGAAGAACTACTCCAAGGAACGTGCGAGAGGTTTTTTAGTGAGTAACCATCAACATCTGGAGTCTCGCACTCCTGAGAGAAGCGGACCCTCTCAGGGCGGGCCTATAAAAGGTTTTTCCTCTCGAGCGAAAAAAAAATTATTTATTGAATCCTCTAAGACATTCTATATTCATGTTGTTACGTTCTCAAATTTCGATTTGATGTCGAGTTATATTCTTTTTTGTATCCGCTGATTTTACCAGGGAAATATTATATGGATATTATTGAAAAAAATTCCAGATATCAAAACTATTCGTCCGAAATCGCTGAAATTTTCCGAGAGCCTACAAAACCTAACTTTACTGCCAGGTTCCGAGTCTGAACACGATCAGATCTATATTGATGGAGATCCGATCAGCCTTGTGTGATTTCAGTAGCTGGATGGGTGACCGTTGCCTCGATAACTTTCGAACGAAAGGAAATAGGGAATTGCAATTTTCAGAGTAGGTTGCGCATCCTAATAGGAGTGTTATGTTCGTTTTTGGGAATAATCGGTCCAGCGGTTTCGGAGTTATACCCACCTGGAATATTGTTTCTTCGAAAACTCAAAAAATATAGACTCGATAGAATTGAAGCTTGGTAACTAGTTGTAGAATATCGACATAAAGACGCGTGTAGAATTTTATGAGAAGCTTTAAAAAAAATTAGAAAAAAAAACAATGGTTCAAGCACTGACGTTAAGTCCTGAGCTCTTGCGCGCATGTTCTATTGTCCATTCACCTGTATTGGACACTCTTAATCGAATTGGACATTCAAACATGCGCGCAAAAGCTCCTGACTTCACGTCCGTGCTTGAACCAATATTTTCTTTATATTATATTTTGGGTTCACTGTGGACTTATTATGAACACTATAAAAGTTACTACACTCTTGTCCACTACAGTTTTTTGTCGTCTGACATATGTTTCGGAAACAAAGTTTCCATCTTCTCTCTGTGCCTGCACCTTTATCCTTAACTTCTGAATAAAGAATCATTCATTCATATATGAATGATCTGTGTTCATACATGTCATCTTATCTACCGATAAAAGACATGCCATATTTATTTCTGGTTCTATTCAAAATTCGTTACTCCTGATATGAATTACCTCCTGTTCTAGAAAAAAAAGTATGATTGAATGCAAAATGACCAATGAAATAACCTCAGCTTATGGAGATTATAGGATATCTCGTAGGATATTATAATTTTTTGGTGATAATATAATGCTCTTGAATAATCCATATGATGAATGAAATATATAGTTTGGTAAGTGAATGAAATCGGGTTCAGAATATCTCCAGTAAAAACAAAACTGGAATATTAGCTAAGTTTCAATTGTTATCATGTAATTTTCAGAGTAGATTTGAGGAATGAATATTTCGGATAAGTTCCTTAATGGGTAGAATCGGTCTGGTGGTTTTGGATTAATAATTTTTGGCACCCTTGTTTTTCTTCAAATTACACTTTTTTTAATGTATTCTTCTTTGTGTTTGTCAAATAGTACTTTCGATTGGAGTCATTTGAGAGTGGAGCTGATACTTTTTAAGTCAAACTGTTCTAGATGGTTCGAAGAACTTGTTCCCTAGAGGACTTATTCATTTCATCGACCAGGTGCAACTTTCATGTTTCATTAACGAAAAATGTGAGGTAAGTTCAAAATATTATTACAGAGCATTGCGGTGGATAGAAATTATCTGCAGGCCAAGCGATTGAGAGCGCTGGTCAAGAGAGTGGTATCTTCGAGGGACGACGGTTATCTGGCAGATGTGCAGAGCCAAATTAACACCTTCCCTTCGAACGTTGGAGATATTTCAACAAAATATATGTCCCACAAGAATACCTGGATGTACCAAGGCAAGCAGTTACCTACCCCACAAAGATACCACACAAAAGTGGAAACTAGACGTAGAACACGTTGTTTCTATATGTCGTTCAAGAGTGGTGACCCTGTGATACCTCACTTCTCAACTCACCTGACAAGCTGGCAGAACGACATAGGCCTGGAGCGTTTCCCGAATCCCTCCGATATCCTGTCAATCCCCTATTATTGGATCAGATCTTGGCTTCTTGTTTCCAACGTCTCGATTAACGGAGCCGAACGTCTAATCTATTGCAAACAATATAACTCTTAATAATAATAATAATTGAAGAGAGTATACATGCCTTGAACAACAAGCATGATTTCGCGGCACCTGGACTGGATGGCGTTCAGAAATACTGGTGGAAGAACTTTCCACCTACCCACCAACACCTAGCTAGATTATTTAGTGAGATAGTAATTCACCGTGAACCAATTCCTTCATGGCTGGTAGAGGGCAGAACTGTACTGATACCGAAATCAGGTGATCTAGAACAGCCAAAGAACTACCGCCCAGTCACGTGTCTGAATACTTTGTTTAAAATTCTCACAAGTGTTCTTCAACATTGGATTCTGGAGTCAATTGGTCCAGTGTGGAATCAAATCCACGAACAAAGAGGAGCGAGGAAGGGAGTACAGGGGTGCAAGGACAACCCCCTTATAGACAAAAGCATTTGTAAAGTTGCGAAACGCTACAAGTGCGACCTACATACATTATGGTTAGATTACGCGAAAGCATTTGACACATCGGCGCACAGCTTGATAATACGGCTGCTAAAGATGCTCAAATTCCACTCTAACATCGTCCATGCGATGGGAAACATCATGGCGTTATGGAAAACTAAGTTCGCCGTCCGATCCGAAGGTCGGACCGCTTATACTGGATGGGTGCGATACATGCGAGGCGTATTTCAAGGAGACTCGCTAAGCCCTATATTGTTCTGCATAACACTTCTACCATTAACAACTGAATTGAGATCAAGCAGAATAGGGTTCAAGGCCCCACCACCAGGCAGAAGAGAACATCTGATCTCACATCTACTCTACATCGACGACTCAAAACTGTACGCCTCTTCCAAGGTAGCACTACAATAACTACTGAATGTCGTTGCTGAATACACCTCAGCAATAGGAATGTCATCTAGAAGAGGGCATAAGCATTCGACACCTCGAAGAGGAAGAAACATAGAAATTCCCTGGGATGAAACAACGAGGTGCATTGGAGACAATCCAAATCAAGAATGCCTTAACAGCTAGCTATAAATAGAAGGTCCGACATATATGGAAATCACAGCTGTCCGGGAAAAATAAAGTATCTCCTACGAACAGCTTGGTAGTACCGATAATCACCTACTCATTCGGGATAATTAACCGGACAGTGAATGAAATTCTCGAGGTAGACAAAACCACTTGTGAAGTGATGAACATGAATCGTAGCCTGCATCCCAACTGCTCGATTCAAAGGATATACCTTCCACGAACGCGCAGGGAGGCAGAGGTTTGCAAAGTTTGGAATACCAACATCATCAACAAACGTTGGAAATGGCAATAAGGATATTGAGAAGCGAGGACCCGCTTCTAAAAATGGTGGCTCAGCATGAAATAGGAATCAAGGAGCTTTCCTATATAGGGCTGGTCAGAGAGCTTTGGAGAAGCTCTGTATAACCGGCATATCCATCGATCATGTACTAGCAGTAACACCTATCTCGCCAACAGACCAAAGAAGAGTTGGCAGAGAGATAAGGCAGGCACAACTGAAGAAACTACTCGAAGATCACATGAGTAAACACCTGCACTCCATATACTTCAGGAGTTTGAAATATCAGGGCCTTTCGGAAGAATTATCCTTCGCCTTTTTGAAGTCCGCTGGACTCAAGTCGTAAACGGAGGAATTTGTTATAGCTTGTCAAGATTGGGTTATAAATACCAGATGGTATAAAAAGAACAGCATGAAAATGGACACCCCCACAACGTGCAGAGCATGCCACAGCCAGCAAGAAACTCTAATGCATATTCTGTCTGCTTGCAGAGTCCATGCTCCATCAGGATATGTGGAAAGACATAATGCGGCACTCCGAATTCTCTACTTCCATCTGAGAGAGGTTTATGGTATAGCCAAGGGACCTGTGCTACCATATGTGCCTCTGGAGATTGAAGCAGTTGTTGAAAATAGCAGGGCTCGCATCTACTGGAACTATGCGATTCCAAGATCTCGGCAGATCCACGCCATAAAGCCAGATATACTTCTGCTGGACAAAGAACTCAAGGAATTTTTCGTCGTCGAATTTTCCTCCCCCGCAGAAAATAATGTGGTGATGAAAAAAGAACAGAGGAGGGAGAAATACAAGGATTCAATGTTTGAACTTGGGATCCTGTATCCAAGGCATAAGGTTAGGATGGTCATACTAATCATAGGATGCCTAGGCGGAATGAGAGCGAACTACGTGACCAAATTGAAGATTATTCCGGTCTGCAAATCTCTGGCCAAGGATTTAGCTCACAGAATGCAGAAAGCGGTGTTGCTCGGATCACTTAGAGTCATCAGGTTTTATCAACTATGAAGGCCGCTTGGAGCTCATCTGTTTTGTTAAGAGACGCTGTAAGGGCAGGACGAAGAACTACTCCAAGGAACGTGCGAGAGGTTTTTTAGTGAGTAACCATCAACATCTGGAGTCTCGCACTCCTGAGAGAAGCGGACCCTCTCAGGGCGGGCCTATAAAAGGTTTTTCCTCTCGAGCGAAAAAAAAATTATTTATTGAATCCTCTAAGACATTCTATATTCATGTTGTTACGTTCTCAAATTTCGATTTGATGTCGAGTTATATTCTTTTTTGTATCAGCTGATTTTACCAGGGAAATGAATAAATTCTGAATTTTCACAATTTTATTCCTCACCTAACAATTCAATATTCACCCATATACTTTTATAGGTACAGATACAATGATTCAATTCCTACAAAATATCTCCATGAGACTAATGAGACATCAATATTAGGATCAAGACCTGCACAAAATGGCATCCATGAATATGGGCGAAATGTAATCGGAATCCCTAAGAATTTCAGGGCAGCTTCCGTGGAACTATCCTGGTGATCCTATATAGAATCTGATGTATATCACCATGCAGAAATCCTTCTGGATTCTCTATGGGGAATTAAAATATGTAAGAATTGACAAGGTCGACACACACCACTTCATGAAATAACCAAATTTCTTACCCGACGAAGAATATCAATCTTCTCACAAATATATGTCAATCCGCAAAATTGCGATCTGATTCCCTAAGATTAGGCATCAATTACAGTTTTCTCCAGTATCCGAAAATACGATTCAAAATAATTCAATTTATCTAGAGATAAAACCATATGTATTTTTCTAATACCCTTATTGCGCGTATGTTCTGGGGAACATCGCGTTATCATTTTGCCCAAATGTCTGTAATTTTCGAATTTTTCGCCGAAAATGGTCTCAAACAATTGGGTTCGACTCCCTGATGAAGAATTCGAGGTCAATTTTGATTCTGTCCGGCCGGCCGGCCATCCGGCCGTTGCCACGATAACTTGAGAACGGAATGAGCTAGCGAATTGAAATTTTCAGGGTAGGTGGCGCATCCCAATACGACAGACAAGTTCGTTAATGGGCATAATCGGCCGGAAGGTTTCCGAGTTTTCAACCAATATGAATCCGATCGAACTGAAACTTGGTGAATAGTTGTAGAATATGAACCTAAGTACGTTTGTGAAATTTTGTGAGAATCGTATCACTAGAAAATTTTGAAAAAATTATTAAAACATATTTTGTATGTCAGGAAAACCTGAGAACGGAAAGAGATAGCGACTCGAAATTTCCAGGTTAGGTTGTGCATTTGAATGTGAAATTTGAGTTTGTTTATAAGCATAATCGGCCAAACGGTTTTGGAGTTATCCCCATCTGAAATTTGGTTGTTATTTCCTTAATAACTCGAAAAATACCAACCCGATCCAATTTAAATATGGTTCTTAGTTGGTGAATGCCAACACGGAAAATTTTGTGAGGATCGTATCACTAGAAATTTTTTTAAAAATCGTTGAAAATCTTTGAAAAAAATTCTATATCTCGGAAACTATTCATCCAACATGGCAGATATTTTGCGAGATCCTTCAGAACCTATCTCTTCTTCCAAGTTCAAAGTTTGAACACGATCGGATCTATATTGTTGGAGATCTGAGCAGCCTTGTGTGAGTTCAGTAGCTGGATGGGTGACCGTTGCCTCGATAACTCCCGAAAGAAACTATATTGGGACTTGCAATTTTCAGGGTATTTTGCGCATCTAAATGGGAGACTTAAGTTCGCTGTTGGCCATAATCGGCCCAACGGTTTCGGTGTTATAACCATCTGGAATATTATTTCCTCGATGACTCAAAACATATAGACCCGATCAAATTGTAGCTTACTAACTAGTTGTAGAATATCGACATAAAGAAGTGTGTAAAATTCTGTAAGAACCGTACCACTAAAAAATTTGAAAAAATTGTTCATTCTCCTGTATTGGACACTCTTAATCAAATTTACCATGGTGAATTCAATTATCCGTTCTCCTGTATTGGACACTCTCAATCGAATTTACCATGGTACATTCGATTAAGAGAGTGTCCAATACATGAGACCGGACAATAGAATTCACCATGGCAAATTTGATTAAGAGTGTCCAATACAGAAGAATGGACAATAGAACATACTCGCAAAAGCTCCTTACTTCACGTCAGTGCTTGAACCAATTTTTACACTATGCCTTTTACGTGCCTGCCTGACTGACTGCGCCTGAAATTTTGAAGAAATAGGCATGCGCCCGGGACTATTTCGCAGGCTGTTTCAGGCTTGGAAATAAATAGAACTGGTTATATATTTGTTCCCCTTGAATCGTCGGGATTTCAAGCCTTTTTGTTGAAATGCCATGTCTACCAACATAATATTTATCTGTCTGACTTGACATCTTAACACATACCTGATATTTCAATCGTAGCCTTCATAAATTCAATAATAAATTTATGTTTATTACTCTGAGGACGTAAACTAACTAAACTTATGAAGGCCGGATAATCTGTGATGGCTATCCCCGAGTGAAATGAAGTTTTCACCAGTTGGCTAAGTAGTATCGCAAAGTAATTATTAATATCGTTCTTGTAGAAATGCTTTCTGGAATTACAGTGTCTTTTTTCTGTATGTCAATTTTAACTCTATGTAGTAGCATATTAAACGTTTCGTCAGACATTCTTAAAACACTATGGTATTGTTTTAAAAATATAGAAACAAAACAAGAACTTGAGGTAAATATGTCAGTTTATTTAATGTTTGCAGCTCTGAAATTACTGCCTGAAACAAGCTCGAAAAAAGCGCGGTGTAATAGTGCCACTCATTTGGCATAGGCGCAAATATAGAAGTGAAGAAGGCATAGTGTAATAAGGGTATAACTGCGTAGCCAGCGTCAAGAAGATTAAACAGAAAAAGATTTCTCCCAAGGAAAACAGCATGTGTGTGTCGGACCGGTCAATCGAATTTTTAATGTGTCGACATCATCATGAAGACGCAATATTTCTACATAATTTAAATACAGGGATGTAACAATGTATAGGAAAAGTCAGACATTTAACCATTGAATAATAATAACGAGAAAATAAAATGTATAACATGGGGATATTCGTAAAAACAATCTCAAAAGTAATGTTAGACAAAGGAATACAAAATATACAGGTTCTTCACTTGATTACAGCTTTAGGGATTTTACTCTTACTGTAAAAGCACATTTGTAAAAGTAATTTCTTGATATCTTTCTCAAATCTTGCATATTCTAATATTTGTATTCTATTCGGCAAACGAGAGTTTGGTGCCGCTATACAGAGGTGAATGCTCGAATTTTGCAGTTCTATGAGCTGGAATACAAATGGTGCCTTTGTGCCTCGTCTCATATTCATGATACTGGGAGCACTTATTTTGAGACTCAATATTTTTCCTTCTGTAAAGTAAAAAGTTCATTATCAATGCATGGGAAATTTAAAATCTCATATTGTATAAAAAACGGTTTAGAGGACTCCTGGGGCTTCAAACCCAAGATCAAACGAATAATTCTCTTCTGGGCAAAAAAAAATGGGTTCAAGCCCTGTGGACAGGAGCTTTCTGGCGCTCTAGTTCAAACAGACAAATTATATCTCCGAAAGTATTGATTTCTCAGAGTTGGGAATTATATCAATGTATTCTTATGATAGAACTGCATCATAATAATTCAATTCAAATAATGGTTTATTAATCAAGATTAAATGAGCAATCTGAGAATGAGAACTGCACCATGGAAGAAATCAAATTAAAAAAGCTGAACTGTATTTGACTCTCTCTTATAGAACAGGATGAAATGTAAGAGTATGAACACAGATCATATAATAAAGCTTAGATAGAATAATTATAGCATTCTGTGAAAACATAGAAGTACGATTCATTATTGAAATTTCGAAAAATCATATCTCCGAAAGCATTATTTTGTTGGAGTTGAAAATGATATCGATGGATTTTAATGGTGAAACTGCAGCTTAAATAAAAATTGAATTTGAAATTTGTTGCTTAAAAAATATTTTTTTCGTTACTTCGAAACCATTTGGCCTATTCTGCCCAATAACGAACTTACCGAGATTCATTTCCCTAACCTACTCTGAAAATTTCAACAGCCTAGCTCATTCCGTTCAAGAAAAAATTCTTTGAAATTTTGAAAAAATTTTTCTTACACTTTGCGGTAACCTGGTCAGTACAAAACTTCACGTGCGTATAAAGGTCATGAGTCTACAAGTTGATGCTAAATTTTATATAGATCGAGTGATCGGTTTCGGAAGTATTCATAAAAACTGTGTTTTACTAAAATCGGCCATAACTCCTAAACCACTTGATGGATTCCGCCCATTAACGAACTTGTCCGAGATATTTACGCTCCAAGTCCACCTTGCAAATTTCAATCCTCTAACTCCTTTCGTTCGAGAGTTATCGTGCCTACGGCCGGCCGGACAGAATCGATTTCGACCTCGGATTCTTGATCAGTGAGTCGAACAAAATCGTTTGATACCATTTTCAAAAATTCGAAAATTACAGACATTTGGGCAAATTGATAAGCACTCAGTTCCGAGGAAGTAGAGCGCCAAAAACGGAACTACTCCCAGACGCTGGCAAACAAAATTTGTATGATTCTGCCAGCTTAAATGTCTTTCTAATTGGAAATCTAAGAATTTCACACAATCAGAAGACTACACTACATTAGTATTAGATTGTTGTTATAGCACCAATCTAAAGAGTAATCGACCAGTAGCTCACATCTAAACTTGAGTTCCTCTAGATTCGATGATATCACCATGAATGACACTTCGTCAGCAAACATAACCATGAGTATATCGAATAAAAAATTGGTTCGAGCACTGACGTGAAGTCAGGAGCTTTTGAGCGTATGTTCTATTGTCCATTCTCCTGTATTGGACACTCTTAATCAAATTTACCATGGTGAATTCTATTGTCCGTTCTCCTGTATTGGACACTCTATTTATCAAATTTACCATGGTGAATTCGATAAAGAGTGTCCAATACAGGAGAATGGACAATAGAACATACGCGCAAAAGCTCCTGACTTCACGTCAGTGCTTGAACCAATTTTTTTTTTCGTATTTTTTTTTTAATTTTCTAGGGGTGAGGTTCTCACAAAATTATACACACGATATTCTACAACTAGTAAGCAAGATACAATTTGATCGGGTCTATGTTTTCTGAGTCATCGACGAAATAATATTCCAGATGGGTATAACTCCGAAACCATTGAGCCGATTATGGCCAACAGCGAACTTAACTCTTCTATTTAGATGCGCAACCTACCCTGAAAATTGCAAGTCCCTATCTCCTTTCTTCAATTACTCAGTAAAATACTTTATAGTTAAAATAAAGAAGAATTCAAACTCAACAAGAGTGCTAAAAATTATTAATCCAAAACCAATAGACCAATTCTACCCAATGACGAACTCATTCGAGATATTAATTCCTCGATTCATGATGAACGATATATTCTTTCCTCAAATCCACTCTGAAAATTATTATATCAATTGAAACTTTAGCCAATATTCTAGTTTTGTTTTTACTGGAGATATTCTTAACTCAATATTATTAATTTACCATTCCCATCATCATATGGATTAGCCATGGGCATTAAAATATCATCCAAAATGTATGATATCATATTATAATCCTCATAATTCTACGATAGCCGAAATGAATTCAACATGTCATGTCTCAGGAAAATGAGATCATATAATAATTCATAGCATTCTGTGAAAACATAGATATGAATGGATTCTTATGGTGAAACTACATCTTGAAAAAAAATTGAATTTAAAATTTATAGTATGAAAAAAATGTTTTTTGTTTCTCCGAAACCATCTGGTGGATTTTGCCCAATAACGAACTTAGCCGAGATATTAATCTCCCAAACCTACTCCGAAAATTTCAACTGTCTAGCTCAGGGCTTTCCAATCTTATTTTTACTGTGACGCCCTTGGGACTTTGCCATTTTTGTACGACGCCCCTTAACTCAGCCCCCAAAAATAGTTACCAATTTTAGTACTAGCCTAGTAATACGTTATCAGCTCACTAGACTCGGTCGCAATCAACGTGCGACGCGACGCCCCTAGGACAATGTCGCGACGCACATTTCGTTCGAGTGTTATCGTGTCTACGGGCGGATCGATACTGACCACGGATTCTTGATCAGTGAGTCGCACCAAATCGTTTAAGACAAATTACAGACATTTGAACAAATTGATAAGCACTCTGTTCCGAGGAAAAAGAGCGCCAAAAAAATTGAAGACCATTTCAGATCTAGGTGCAATCCTAATGCGAAAACGTGATATAGGTTTGTGAAGTACCTAAACAAGTTTGCTACAACTTCCAGTATGACTGATGTGCAGAAACCCAAACACTGCTCCAATTTCAACGAAGACATTTCGATGAGAGAAAACAAATAGTTCATGTGAAATGTAAGTGATGTGAATATCATCATGAACGAATATAATTACACCGGTCAACAAAAAAAATATTTTTTTTTGGGTTTCTGTTCTCATGCTTGAATTCTGATTCTAGACATTGAAAAACACTTAAATATTAATTTTTAGTTCTTCTAGTTTGCTTTGAGCTGATCTACGTTGTTAAGTATATTTTAATTTATTTCATAAACCAAAGATGATCGAAAAATTGCTTTAATTTCTACAAAAGCAAACTTTAACCGGAAAAAAAAATTTTTCCATTATTTTTGTCATAGGAGAAACTAAAATTTAACATGTAGATGTCAGACCCTAAATCGTGTTGACCGGTGTTATCAATATTTGACTTTTATTGTCCTATTAATATATGAGTAGGTGGTTGATTATTATTGGCTTCAGGACTGGGCAAATAAAACGACCAATAATCAACCACCTACTCATAAATATCAATGTTGACAACAATAATAGGGTATAGGTGGAAAGTTTTTCGACAACAAGATTTGAAGAAACCATTGACCATTATTGGAAAAAATGTCCTGCGGACAGGAGCTTTGGCACTCTTGTTCAAATGTTGACAAATTATATCCCCAAAAGTATTGGTTTCTCAGAGTTGGGACTTATATCAATGGAATCTAATGATAGAACTGCATCATGAAATAAATTAAACAGAAATCCATTGATATAATTCCCAACTCGGAGAAATCAAAACTTTCAGAGATATGATTTGTCAAAGTTTGAACAAGAGTGCCAAAGCTCCTGTCCACAGGGCTTTCCCACTTTTTGACGCTCTTGTTCCTCGGAACAGAGAACTTATCAATTTGTCCAAATGTCTCTAATTTTCGAATTTTTTGACGAAAATGGTATCAAACGATTTGGTTCGACTCACTGATCGAGAATGCGTGATCAAAATCGTTTCTGTCCGGCCGGCCCTCCGTTAACACGATGACTCTCGAACAAAATGAGCTAGACAGGTGAAATTTTCAGAGTAGGTTTGAGGAATAAATATCTCGGTTAATTTCGTTAGTGGGCAAAATCGGCCTAATAGTTTCGGAATAACGAAAAAAATTTTTTTTCATTGCAACTTTTGAATTAAATATTTTTTAAGATGGAGTTTCATCATAAGAATCCGTTGTTATCATTTTCAACTCTAACAAGCTAATACTTTCGGATATATGATATTTCAAAATTTCAATAATACATCGTAGTTCTGTGTATTCACCAAATGTGAACACAGAATCTGTCTGTGTTCACTGTTCATAAATGTCAATTTATCTAGCTATTAGAGACTTGTCTATCGTAGTTTGAAAATATTTTCTGTTGGAAAACAAGTATCCGATTCTTCAATTTATTAATATATACAAGACTGTTCTGAAACTGAAAATAATATTGACTGATTACTAGTGTGATTCATTTCCCCAAAAATTTTTTTTTTTTTGGTGCTCATGCAAAATATTAATCTACACATAGAAAAAAAAATTCTCACCAAGTTTGAGCTCTTAATATTACTTTTAAGTACTTACAATTTAAATTTAAAGTTTTACCATTTAAAATGCATGTAAAAAAATCTTATTTTTTTCAAATTTTTAATGCTTACCCGGCTTTTACAATATTGCAAATGGGTTTGATGGACCTTGTGGGGAATTTCATGCTCTTCAAAATTGCCTTAGAGTTTTTTTGTATAACTCGCTCCGGTTCACCAGTAGAAGTCGTCAAGTCCAGTTTTTGATAAAAATATATTTTTTTCTAATTTTTTGAGCAAACCCCCAAAAGTAGGAAAAAAAAATTGGTTCAAGCACTGACGTGAAGTCAGAAGCTTTTGCGCGTATGTTCTATTTTCCATTCTTCTGTATTGGACACCCTTAATCGAATTTACCATGGTAAATTATGTTGTCCATTCTCCTGTATTGGACACTTAATTCGAATTTACCATGGTAAATTCGTAAAAAAATATATTTTTATCAAAAACTGTACTTGACGACTTCTACTGGTGAACCGGAGCGAGTTATACAAAAAAACTCTAAGGCAATTTTGAAGAGCATGAAATTCCCCACAAGGTCCATCAAACCCATTTGCAATATTGTAAAAGCCGGGTAAGCATTAAAAATTTGAAAAAAAAAAGATTTTTTTACATGCATTTTAAATGGTAAAACTTTAAATTTAAATTGTAAGTACTTAAAAGTAATATTAAGAGCTCAAACTTGGTGAGAATTTTTTTTTCTATGTGTAGATTAATATTTTGCATGAGCACCGAAAAAAAAAAAAAAATTTGAGGAAATGAATCACCCTACTGATTACATATTGAATCATTTATGTATAAATATGGGGATGATGTTCCAGAAGATTTAGAATTGGATCATTTTAATGAGTTGTGAGACATGTTCCTATATACAGTAATTTCATAATGTTGCTAGCAAAAATATGCTGGAATAAGGATCTACATTTGAGTATCAAACATTTTTTCTTGAGTTCAGGTCCATAATACAGAAAAGAATATGTAAGTGGTATGAACTATTAAATTTTAAATTATGAAAAGAGGATAGTGTTTTATTAATATATTTTGAACTATTAAAATAATTTGTTCGTCATCAGCCTCTACCTATCAAATATCAGGAATAAATGGACAATCTGCTATGATTGTCTCCAGCCTTGCTCTAGACATTTCGATGATATTTTCCTTAGGTATTTCGAGTTGTGTAAACTATGCACCGAGTGTGAGTTGCAACAACCCATTCCACGAGGTTGAATCATTGCAGATCAGGGCCGTCGCTACCGGGGGGGGAGGGAGGGGAGCCTCCCCCCCCGGATCATATCTCAAAGGGCGCCAAATTTACCGCGGATATTTGAAAAACTATAGCAAAATGACATAATGAAAACAGATTTTTTTGAACTACTACTTGCATAAGATGATAATTATTATACATAAGTACAGTGACTGTAGCGAATGATTGCCTACCCTACCATCTACTCAATTTATTTGTACTAGACCGACAGCATTGTAGAAAGCTTTGTTGCTGCTAGAGACTAGATGGCAGGAGTGGGGAATTCCCAGCCTTCCCGGGCTATACATAAAAATCGTTCAATAGAAAGAAACATAACCTTCTTCTTCATATATAAATTATTCGTGAAAAGTTGCCAACTTGCCAAAATAAGTTCAAACCGTCTGGAGCGGAATTCAGAAGGACAGCCCAGAAAAGCAAAATTGAAACGGGAAAAGGCGCAAATGTCATGAATACATGGCTAACGGCGAGTTGTTCAAGCACTGACGCGAAGTCAGGAGCTTTTGGCGCATGTTCTATTGTCCATCCTCCTTAATCGAATTTACCGATTAAGAACCAATTTTTTTTTATTTCTACGGTTCTCACTTAATTTTACACAAGTCTTTATGTCGATATTCCGCAACTAGTCCAAGCTTCAATTCGATCAGGTGTATATTTTTTGAGTTATCGAGGAAATAATATTTCAGGTGGCTATAACTCCGAAACCGTTGAGCCGATTATGTCCAAAAACGAACTTAACTCTCCCATTCGTATGCGCAACCTACCTTGAAAATTGCAAGTGCTTATCTCCTTTCGTTCCAAAATTATCGAGGCAAAAGTCAGCCATCCATCTACTGAACTCACACAAGGCTGCTCATTCGAGCAGCCTTGTGTGAGCCAACACTATCTATCTGATCGTGTTCAAACTTGGAACTTGGCAGTAGAGTTAAGTTCTGAAGGCTCTCGAAAAATTTCAGCGATATCGAACGTATAGTTTAGGACATATAGAATTTTTTTCAATGATTTTTTAAAAAATTTCTAGTGATACGATCCTCACGAAATCTCGCAAGATTTCGCGTTGGCATTCTACAACTAATAACCACGTTTGAATTGGATCGGTTTTGTATTTTTCGAGTTATTGAGGAAATAACAACCAAATTTCAGATGGGTATACCTATGAACAAACTAGCATTAAGATGCACAACCTACCCTTAAAATTTCAAGGCGCTATCTCTTTCCGTTCTCAAGTTATCGTGGCAACGGCCGGCCGGTCGGACAGAATCAAATTTGACCTCGAATTCTTCATTAGAGAGTTGAACCAAATAGTTTGCGACAATTTTCGGCAAAAAATTCGAAAATTACAGACATTTGGGCAAAATGATAACGTGTGATGCTACCCAGAACATGCGCGCTAAAAAGAGGACTGTATTTTCGAATAGAGCGAAAAGTGTAAGTTTTGGCCATTGCTGACACATAGTTTTTAACTGCACTGGCAGGTTGATTTTCAGTGTCTATAGAACATAACATTTTATTTTCGTGATATTTCGGTAAAATATTCGATTGAAAGACATCGAAGATTCAATTTTCTATATGCATACTACAAAAATTTTCAGGGTGATGAGTACAAAAATATGGCTTAAATTTAGGAATTCCAAAAAACTCATTCAATATTCCAAATAGCAGATATTTTCGTAGAATTGTTGGAACATTCCTTTCTAGATAGCAGGGTAACATGAAATTATTGTTATATCATTTTTCGAAAGTTTTCTTTTTAATATTTATAAAATCTTCAGATTATTCTTATCATCTCGAAAGCTTGATATATATATATATATATATATATATATATATATATTCATTTTTGTCAAATACAATTCTTTTGTGAGCCTGGATCTTTTGAGAGATACAAACAATTTTTTTCACCCAGAAACACAAATTCAGAACGCAGTATTCTTTGTAAAATAATTTTCATTAATAGTTATGTTAATTTATAATTCATTCTTTATTAAGAAACTATGTAGTATTTATCAATATATGTAGGTACACGTTATCCATATGTGTGTTTTTCGATTTTTGTCTATTTGTTCAAATAAGGGGCGCCAAAAGACGTTTCTCCCCCCCCTCGGAATAGCTCTTAGCTACGGCCCTGTTGCAGATTGCTCATTTAATCTTGATAAATAGATTTAATGACAATTTTTGAAGCATAAAAGCATTGAAACTTTGTAGATTGCTCTTTTTTTATGCTAATTTCTGAAGTATTTTTTTGTAAACGACTTTTTTTTTAAATTTAAGTTCTTTCATGAGTTCTATCATAAGAATCCATGGCTATAATTCCCAACTCTGAGAACCCAATACTTTCGGAGATATATGTAATTTGTCTGTTTGAACAAGAGCGCCAAAAAGCTCCTGTCCAGAGGGCTTGAACCAATTTTTCATTTTCGCTTCTGTAGGTACGTCAATTCTCAAGAATTTTTGAAATTAAATTCAAAATGTAGGTCTATGACTCATCTCATGTTGGATTTATATACATCAGCAAATTATAATCAAAGTATTCTATAAAATCATAATATAAAATGAAGATTAATTATTATAATTTAAAAAAATCACATCCGATAGTTTGTTAGAGTTAAGAATGACATCAATGGATTCTTTTGGTAAAACTGCATCTTAAAAATTGGTTCAAGCACTGACCTGAAGTCAGGAGCTTTTGCGTATTTGGAAAGAACGAATCTACTTTCCCGCTGAAATAGTTCACAATCTGACTTGCGAGTTCGACTTTAATATTATCTGCATTTCGCGCCTTCGCGGGCTCATTGTCTCGACTATTTATTCAATTTTTTGTTTATGTTTAGATTTGGCATCCTTGGAGGGACTCGCAAGTGTGAAGAATATACCAGAATATACACTGAGAGCCTCGCATTAGTGTTTGATATATAACGGGTCTCGGAACTTCTTTGGAGATTTCTTTTTCAACAGTTTTTTGAAAAAGCTTCCCCTCTTACGATATGCGCAATAAGCACCATTATAACCTTGTAATAATGAAAAAAATATTTCAAAAAAGTTATATTCTGATATGGGTCTCAGGTTGTCTGTTGGCTACCGCGGGTCTCACATGTGTTGATATTTAAGTATATATATATATATATATATATATATATATATATTTACGTCTTTTCGGGGAAGAATCACGTTTTTAAAAACAAAAATGGTTTATTTGAAAATACTCGATACACTGAGCTTGACAATGTTGATCTAATTCTCAATATAATTCTCTATGCAATTCTCCTCGAGAAAGTCTAATAGGGTTCTATTTATAAGATTATCTTATCCAAGGAATGTGCGATGCAGGTCCACGCGCTTGGAAATAAACCTATCTATTAAATATGGAATTGGAATCATGTAATTCCTCCTCGGCTAAATTAAAGGTATCACCTTTAAGAGGTGTGGCTTTATTAAAAATATTATTTCTTAAATATCTGAAAATGAAATAAATGCTTATTATGAAAATAATTAATACTAATAATATTAACAATGTGAATTTCGAAGGTTGGAAATTCCATTCTTCTAAATCTTCTAATTCGATGTTGGGGATTTCTATTTCTTCTTTCTTGAATTCTTCATTTGACAGGTTCTTGGAGGGTAACATCATTTTTGGTAGAATGATGTATTTTTCTTCGTCTATGAAAGTAGTGGGAGTAATTTCTTTCTGTAAGTTGCTTATGGTACATTTTGTTCTTAGAATTGCCATGGAAGGGATGAAGTAGTATTTGGTTTGCTGGGGACATTTTTCTTGGATTTTCTTGTTTCCAATCGACAATACATTTCCGTCTTCCAATAATTTTAGATCAGGAGAAATGACCATTCTCGTTCTGGGGCAGTCTTCGGTGTGGTTTTTCAAGATATTCTGCATACATATCGGGGATTCTATAAGGGAGTCTTGATCACATAGATAGTCATCTTCTATCGGATGGCACTGTTTTGTTGACCATTTCAATATTTCCTTTTGTGAGAGCAAATAGGAGTTGGTATAAGGAAGGGAAAGATTTTGTTGAGTTAAGTAGTGAAACTTGTATAAATCATAATTTTCTTTATATACCAATGGTATTGATATTAGGAACAATAAAACTTTGTTCTTGAAAATAACTTTCGTGTGACATAATTGATAGTAATCTTTCAAATGATGAACAGGTATTATATTAACATTTTCTATTAATTTTGAGTACTTTGAGAAAGGTAAGATAAATTCATTTAATAATCTCGCAAAGCTTACAGCATTATTAAGTCTAAAATAAAATCTGTACTAGTGTTTCCTTTGCTTTAAAATTTTCTTATGATAAACATGTTTGTTTTTAGTATCTTCAATACGATTTTCATCAATTTCACGGGCATCTATTTTCTTATAAACTGGGTCTAATTTGCGTGTTATTGGTTTTTCAATATAAGTAGGATTTTTATTTAAGGGATGATTTTCTTCTGCTGATCTCTTTTCATTAGTTTTTCTTAAACGTTCAATATTCTTCTGCTTATTTTTCTCCAATTGTTTTGAAATGTCATTAAGATTATCTACGTAATTTTCAACATAATTCTGAATTTGTTCATTATGTGTCCGCTCAATAGGTAGTGAATAATTTAAGTCTGCTTTGATTATTTGCATAGGTGTCATCTCTAAACTTGAGTGATTAGAATTATTATAGCTAAGCAATGCTTGAGAAAGTCTATTTTGAAAAGTATTTTTATTTCCGATCGTTCTTAATTGTTCTATCAACGTAGAATGAAACCGTTCTACTATAGCGTTAGAATTTGGGTTATAATTGGTTATGTAATGAATTTCTATTTTATGAATTTTGGAAAAATCCTGTACAACACTATTTTTGAATTCTAGTCCATTATCGCATGTTATCTTATTGGGGGTACCAAAATGGCTAAAATACATTAATAATTTATCTACTATTTCCGTGCCTGTCTTTTGTGACAGCGGGTAACATTGTCCAAATCTGGAGAATGAGTCTACAATGCTTAGACAATATGTTTGATTAAATCTTATAGTATCACAATAAATGTGTGTGAAAGGATTTGATCCTATTGGGTTTGGTTTAAATTTTAATTGGATTGGGGTTCTTTCGTACTTACTTTTCTGACATATTTCGCAAGAATTTATAAAATTTTGAACATCTTTGTTCATGTTCGGCCAATAATATTTGCGCTTTAAACTAGTTAAATTTTCTTGATATCCACGATGAATAGTTTTGGTTTCGTGATATTGTTGAATTCTTAGAAGTTGTTCTTCTTTATCTTCGACATCCTCTAGATATATTTTAGAGATTTTCAAATTGAATGAATTATAATCGAATTTATTCTGTAAAGTTTGTATAAGAGGTTTTTCTAACTCGGGGGATGCGAAATATATGGTATATGACTTTTTAGGTTGGACATATTCTTTGATAAATTTAAATAGATCATTTTCTATCGAATTTATAGAAACTCGCAATCTCATTTTATCTCCAAATAATTTTGTTTTTGTGACATGGTAACTTGAGAATTTTCTCATTATTATTTGTAAAGGTGATGAATTCAAACTTCTTTCTGTATAAGGAATTTCGAAAATTGGATTTTCAACGCTACTATGAATTGTGGCATCACTGTGAATAATTACATTTCCTGTTTTCAATTTACTTGAATTCGAATTATCTAAGACAGGTATTTCATCACTTGTATTGCCTAAAAGATCATCTAATTCTTCATCGGTTAATTGATTTTTCATTGCAGGTAGTCTATCATTTGTGTGACCTAATAAATTTAGACATTCGTCTAATTCTTCATCAGTTACTTGATTTGCCATTGAAATAAGATCTTCTTCTATTCCATTAATATCGATTAAATTTTTATTAATAGTAGTTACATTAGAAGTATGTATAGATTTTTCTGGGTGTCTATTGGATAAATAATAGATGATTATTTTCAGATCTGAGTCTGCAAAGATATATTTTATTATTTTAAGGATAATTGACCATTCTAATCGGTCTAATCCACACGCAATTCGCGGCAAAGCTATGTATTTGTCATCATTATATTCGCATAATTTTCTAAGGTTTAAGAGTGCTTTGAAAACTTCTTCATATTCAGGTTTATCAGAGTAAAGATTTTTAGTAATTAAGTAATAAATATTACGATTCCCGTTTCGGATCGATGCAATCTCACCTATTGATTTATTTTGAAGTTTAAGTTCGTTTACTTTACCAAATTTCTGTTTGAAATCCAGGGCAATACCTTGGTTCATATAAAAATCATTTGATACGCAGTGTGCTAGAGCATAGTTTTTAGGGCTTTCAAATAGATTACCTTCTTTTTCTATTACATTCGGTGCATCAATAATATTCTTGGATTCATAAAGTTTTAAGAAATTTTGATATGTTAGTTCATCAGTTGAATCCAAAATAATTCGACTTAGGGCGTCTGCATTATTTGTTGAGCCTTTCTTATATTTTATCTCGTAATCGAATTCTTCAAGTTTTATTCTTCATCGCATGAGACGTGAATTTGGTTCCTTAAGGGAAAATAGCCAGGTTAAAGGTTTATGATCGGTATAAATCGTGAATTTTCTTCCATATAGATAAGGTCTAAAATGTTTACACGACCATACAATAGCAAGTAGTTCTTTTTCTATGGTACTATACCTAGATTCTGCTAAATTTAATGTTTTACTTGTGAAAGAAATCGGTAGATCATTTGGTGGATCACCCTGTGATAATACGGAACCTATCGCGAATCCTGATGCGTCCGTTGTTAAAATAAAAGGTTTAGTGAAATCTGGGTATCTTAATACTGGGTGGTTTAATAAATTTCTCTTACATATTTCAAATGCTTCAATATAAATCGGGTCATTAATATTAATTTTCGCATTTTTTTTCAGGCATACAGTTAGGGGTTTAGAAATTTTCGCAAAATTTGGTATAAATTTTCGGTAATATCCGACTAATCCGAGAAATGATTTTATCTCTTTTTGAGTTTTTGGGATAGGAAATTTAATTACTGCTTTTAATTTATTTGGATTTGGTTTAATTCCTTCGGGTGTGATAATATGTCCTAAGAATTCAATTTCAGTCTTGAAAAAGTGACATTTATCTAGTTGAATTTTTAATTTTTCCTCTTTCAGAACTTCGATAATATTATGAATATCGGCCAAATGTTGTTCAACAGTGTCTGAAAATATAATAATATCATCCATGTAAATATAACAAATTTTTCCGATAAATCTTTCTAAGACAGTGTTCATTAATCTTTGAAAAGTTGCCGGGGCGTTTTTGAGTCCAAACGGCATTCTCAGAAACTCATAATGACCATTTTCAACAGTAAAAGCCGTTTTTTCAATAGATTCCTCATCTAACTCAATCTGGTGAAATCCGGAGGCTAAATCTAGCGTTGTAAAGTATTTTTTATTACCAAGTTTATCTAATATACTTTCAATTTGGGGAAGTGGATATTTATCCTCAATTGTTTTATCATTCAATTTTCTGTAATCTATCGCGATACGCCATTTCTTTTTTTCAGATAAGTCTTGTTTTTTAGGCACAATAACTACTGGAAAGGACCATGGTGATATACTAGGTCTAATAATTTTCTTGTCTAACATGTCTCGAATTTGAGTCTGAACTTCTTCTCTATGAACTTCTGGATATCTATAAATTTTACCATGAACGGGATTTTCATCGCTCGTTCTTATCTTATGTTTTATCCTATTCGTAAAATTAAGTGGTTGACCTGGTAACTGAAGAGCATCTACGTTTGTTTCGAATATTTTCTTCAATTGACTACTAATTTTTGGTTCTAAATGAGTAAGGTCTACTGGAATATTCGTAGGTTTTTGACATACTTGTTGGTATTCAAAAGGAATTTCACAAAAGTCATTAGTTAATTTTTGATTTTTGAAATCTAGGTTAAGTTCATATTTATTTAAGAAATCTGCACCAATTAATCCATCATAATTCTTATGAAATTTATACAATACAAAAGGACCACAATCATTCATCTGAAATTCTGAAAATAATGGTACTAACACTTTTTCATTAGAAGTTTCTTGCTTCATGCAAGCAGTTAAGGTAGTTTTTTCATTAAAAATATTCTGGTGGAAATTATTATAAGCAAATTTTGGATCCATAAGACAAACGGAACATCCACTATCAATTAGGAGTTTGCATTTTGGATTTTCAAATTCAATATACGGTAATTGATTTGTATGATCTAACGAATGATTTAAGTCAATGAATCGTTTAGGGCTAGTTTTCGAAAATTTTCTTTTAAATGTAAATCACGCTCGTTTTCAGGAATTGATTTATGATTAAATTTGGGGTCTTGTGAAGTTGACTGAATATGGGTTAATTCTTCAAATGTAAAGTTGGGACTTTGTTCACTACTGAAGTATTTCTTATTAGGATTTGTTTGATATTGGGTAGAATAATTTTGTCTTTTTTGAGGGTAATTTCTTGTTTGAATTGACATTTTTTCTGGTGGAGTTTGGATTCTCCTATTTGGATCGGGCTTAAATACATTAACATTCTGTTCTCGTGACGTACTAGGTCCAAATACTTGACGGTTCGTCGGGTAATAGGTATTTACTGCGCGTTGTTGAAACTGAATTGGTTGAGAGGGAAATCTCTGTTGAAAACTTTGATTAAAAGGATTTTCTCTATAATTCCTTTGATAATTTTGATATCGATTATTCGTAGGAAAATTTCTAGTGTTATTATAAGAAGAATTTCTATAAACATTTTGAGGAACATTTCTTTGGTTATTTTGATTAAAATTTCTTTGATTATTTTGGGGGACATTTCTCTGAGGTTCACTTTGACGTCTATTCATTTGAGTTTTGTAATGTGAAAATGGCTGTTGATAATAATAATAATCTTGTCTAATAAAAGTAACCATTTCATCATAATTCATAATGTGTCGACCTCTAAGGGCTGTTCGTAATTCTGCGTTAATATTATACAAGAGAACGCGGGTTGCTACTCGTGAAGCTATATTTTTCTCTTGTTCTTTTTCTAATACTGGTAATTCTGATAATTCAATCTGAGAATCATATTTGTTTTTCAATTCAACGATCTTTTCCAAAAATTCTAAATCATCTTCATGTCTAAGTCTTTGGGCATTTTGCAGATCCCAAAATAGAACTGACAGACTAATTTTTTCTTCAAATCTTAATTTCAAAAATATTTTTAAATCATTCCAAGTTTGAGTAATTCTTTCATTGCTACTTACTACTTCGCTCGCTGTTCCAGTTAGTTTACTTTTTATGATATCAATAATTACTTCATTTAACAGTACTTCAGTTGTTTTGAATTTAGTATAAAATTTCTCGCAATGATTAATAAAGCGTGCAAGGTTTGCTTGGTTACCATCAAAAGGTAGAATTGGTTTTGCAAATAAATCTATTAGTTTGATTTTATCAAAAAGATTACTTTCTTGAGTCATCTTGGAAATATTATGTTCGAGTTATTCAATTATTTAATTCGCGTTAATCGGTTTTTTTTTTTAATAAGAAACCTAGGAAAAACTATCGCAATCGGTTTTTTGATAAGAAACCTAGAAAAAACTATGGTAATCGGTTTTTTAATAAGAAACCTAGAAAAAACTATGACACAAGTTTTACGCACAAAACTGTGGGGAAAAAGATTGACTAACTTTTGACCAGGTTAGGAAAACTGGGGAAAACAGTATAGGAATTGCTCAATGCTCACCAAGTTGTTTTATTGAAGTCGTTGAAGGGCGCTACTCAATCAATCGGACTCTGGATTCTTCTCCAAATTCGTTGTTGTTGTTGAAACTGCTAGCCTCTGGAAGATTCTCCGTGGATGAATTTTAGGGGTTGATTCGTCGCACTTTTCTTCGCACACTGAGACTGGCACAATATTATTTGAGATACAGTTCGTACTCGGTTTTCCTTTTGGAATTTACGTCGCACTTATTCTGAGTTCTCGGGTTCTTTTGTTATTCAAAGAATTAAAATTCACGTGTTTTTTTCTTTAAAATCACTAATAACATCACGTCCTCGTCGCCATTTACGTCTTTTCGGGGAAGAATCACGTTTTTAAAAACAAAAATGGTTTATTTGAAAATACTCGATACACTGAGCTTGACAATGTTGATCTAATTCTCAATATAATTCTCTATGCAATTCTCCTCGAGAAAGTCTAATAGGGTTCTATTTATAAGATTATCTTATCCAAGGAATGTGCGATGCAGGTCCACGCACTAGGATGCAAAATGCTAAATAAGCAATATCTAACAAAGTAATATGAATACAGGATGGACCTTTGGAAATAAACCTATCTATTAAATATGGAATTGGAATCATGTAATTATATATATATATATATATATATATATATATATATATATATATATATATATATATATATATATATATATATATATATATATATATATATATATATATATATATATATATATATATATACTCATAACGCGCCTTCTACCAGGCCCAGTACGTTGCACAGGCAACCGGAAGCCCGCCCTTTCTGATTGGTTTAGGAGAGTGTATTTTTTTGGAAAACATTCAGAACAGTCATATCTTCAAGAGCAACTTCAGAGGGGAAGATTATTTTGCATATACAAAAAAATATATGAATTGAAGCTTTTCGGAATCCCGACTTGTTTCTAGGTGGATATGACGCCCTCTGTGTAAAAAGTATGCACTTGTACGATTATCGGAAGCCCGGCGGTGTTGTCACTATGATCGCCTTACAAATCTAACAGTTTCAAGAGATATGTTCTAAATATTCGATGTCTCTATATACAGGGTGTTAATCAATAATTGTGAATTTGAGAGCTTATTTATTGTCAAAAAATAGGGTGGGTTTTTTATAGGTTTTTGTTGGGCAGCCCCTTATTATATACAGCCCCCTATAGATGACACCGGAAAACCATTTTACGAACTAAAAACAATGAATAAAATTGAGAGGACATTATATGTGAGCGAGAAGGCACTCAAAAAAATATTCAGTAGTATTCTATTGTAAGTAGTCATTAAAAGATACTGTGGGAGGTATCTTCATCAATAAATGTATTCAATTGTGTTTGCAAGGGATAGAAGAAATAGCCACCCCTTAAATTTGTTTCGCAACAATTTTTTTTTCCTATTCATACTCTAGCATTTAAAAATAATTTCCTCGTCGTCCTCTATGAAAAATAATATTTTATTATTTCAACTGTATGTAGAGGTCTACGAAAAAATGTGATATGCACCTCGGTGAAAAACTGTCTATTTTCTCGCCTGCTTGCTACCCCCGGCTTTTCCTCAGATAGAAATTTGCGACCTCGACTATTATGGACAGTTTTTCGTCCTTTGTTCATAAATAAATGAAAAGAGCTTGATTCAAATAAAAACACAAATACAAATAAGGTCTCCGGTATTTTCCTGCTAAAATTTAAATTTTAGATTTTACAATCGACTATCGGATTGATCTCGATCAGATTTGTATTTTTGGAATTATTGCATTTCAAAATTTTAGTTCAGTTGATGCACAATGATTTATTTCACGTGGTTTCGCTTTCTTTACAATCAATTTCATATAGTATTTCATGAGGGTATGTGAGGCGTGAATATAGACAATATGCGCAAAACATCCATAAATCTTGAAACAATCAACTGTCAGATTTCGGATTTTGCAACTATATCACCCCTTTTGTTAAGTTTCCACCTGCGTAATTAAAAGTATCAGGACCAGAGTAGGACAATTTGCTAATATCATTGTTAGAACGGGGTCGTGAGGCATCGGTATGAACATAGCAGACTAATTCAGCAGACTTTTTGGCGGAAACACCCGAACGCTCCTGACCAGTGGCTGCAGGCTGATTTCTCATTCATAAGTTCTTATGTTCGCCAGAGCACGTTCCTGTTTGGGATGTGGGTTTAGCAATGAGAATATCCCCTGAGAAAATGATTAACTGCCCGAGGCACTGCAGGGTTGTTTTTTCACGCCTTGAAAATTTAATATCTCCGGAACTATTCGCCGGAGCACATTCAGATTTCATACACGTATTACTTATACCCATACCAATAACCTCTGAAAAATTTGTCGACTTCCCGGGGGGCTGCGGGGTAGTTTTTTCCCTTAAATTTCAATATACAAGGATGAGTCTTAAAGTTGTACATTAATATTGACCATAGATTCCTTTCATCCAATGAAACACTTTTTTCAGTTATAATTTTTTCAAATTTGGCTCAGATAAAGAGTTAAAAGTGTTTAAAGATTTCAGAATGTGCCAATACACTCCTGCATATAAATTTATCTAAAACATCAATGCTGGACGAGAAAAAGGTACGATAAAGTGGTTTACAGCTTGATGCGGTTTCCAGCGCTCAGGGACGGATCCATAAAAGTAATGAAATTTCGATAGTTTTTCATTTTATAACATTCAATGAAGAACATCTCAAAAACGGTGCGTTTAAGGAGGAATGATGAAGAATAATTCAATGTTCTGAAACGATTAGATATTCTTAAATTGTCTCAAAAAGAACATTACCATCTTTATGGTAATTTCGTTTACTTTTATGAAACCACGAGTCTATGACTAGAAAAACACTAGAAGTAGGAAAAAACTAATGTTGGGAAAATATGTATCATAGTTATAGAAAACTTTGGCCTGAAGTTTCCTTCACACACATCCATTTTATTCAGAAAAAGGATGTCAAAGCCATAAAATAAAAACAGGTTTTTTTCATTTCAACAGCCTGTATCTTTTTACCTGAGCCGAATTTATAAAAATGGTAAAGCAAAAAGTATTTCATTTGATGCTTATAATCTATGGTTAAAATTAATGTACAACTTAAAGTTTCATCCAGTATTTTATCTCCGAAACTATTCGCCGGAGCAAATACAGATTTTGTGTGTTGGTTAACTATACCAATCAGGACATTTCCTAAGAATGTTATGGACTTCCCGATGGGCTGCGGGTAGTTTTTTCGACCCTTAAATTTAAAAATTTATTTTCTCCGGGACTATTCGCCGGAGTACATACAGATTTCATACACTTATTACTTATACACATACCTATACACATACCTATATCCCCTGAATTGGGTTGAAATAACTACCCCGCAGTCCCTCGGGAACTCAATGGATTTTTCTGGGTTATCGTTATAGGTACAAGTAATACGTGTATGAAAAATGTATATGCTCTGGCGAATAGTTCCGGAGATATTAAATTTAAGGTTTAGAAAAGGCACCTCGAGAAGTCATTCAGTTTTTCAGGGTATGTCGTTATCGGTATAATTAACCCATATACGAAATATGTATATGCTTCGGCGAATAGAGAGAAATTAAATTTTGAAATTTAAAGGTTGAAAAACTACCCCGCAGCCACTCGGGAAGTTGATCAATTTTCCAGGGATTATAGGTATGGGTTTATGCAATACGTGTCTGAAATCTGTATGTGCTCCGGTGAATAGTTCCAGAAATATTAAATGTGGAAATATTAAATTGGATGGTTGAAAGGCTATCCCGCAGCCCCTCGGGAAGTCTACCTTTTTTTCAGAAGATGTCGGTATCGGTATAATCAATCCACATGCAAAATATGTATGTACTCCGGCGAATAGTTCCGAAGATATTAGTAGGTAAACTACCGGGGTCCTAGGACATTTCAAGGCCACCAAAACCATGGTAGTTCCTGGTACACTTCAAGGTCACCCAAATGGAACCTAACCCAAGTGGGTAGGCAACCAAAAATTAATGTAGTAAACGTGTGACGTCATTGCAGGTGACCTTGGGCTGGTAGATCAGGCCTAGCCAGGCTTGCGCAGGTTAATTTTGCGAGAGAAGTGAAAAAAATTTTTTTTCGGACTTAAAAAAATTTCGAGAATTTCGGACTTAGAAAAATTTCGTAAAGTTCGGACTTAGAAAAATTTCGACAAGTTCGGACTTTAAAAAAATTTCAACAAGTTCGGACTTAAAAAAATTTCGTAGGTTAATTTTGCGAGTGAAGTGAAAAAAATTTTTTTTCGAACTTAAAAAAATTCCAGACTTAAAAAAATTTCGTTAAGTTCGGACTTGGAAAAATTTCGACAAGTTCGGATTTCAAATCGAATAAAACGATGATTAATTTTGTGAGAATTGTGAAAAAAAAATATATTTTTGAAAATTCTTTATGTTGGACTTGGAAAAACTTTGAAAGGAACAATTTTAGCTACTATAAACCTTAGATATCCTTATGGGAAATTACATGTTGAAATAAGTGAACTTGAACTAGAATTCTGGGAGGAAATAAACCAAGACAATTATAATATTTGTTTTTTATTGACAAGCCAATCGTATAGTATATTTACATTTTCGAGTGCATATGTGAGTTCATTCTTTACATGATTTCTACAGGTATATAGTAATCATAGTTGGTGGTCCAATCCAAACCATGGATATTGTGTAATATACAAGTACGAACTTGTCAGGTAATAAGAATTCTTAAATTACAAATGGTAGTACAACAAACTGGTTTATAAGTACAAATGGGTTGTATGTAAATATATTAACAAAAAAAAAGATTACAAATTGTATATATTATACACAAGCAGTTAGTTTAGGTAACGTACTTGACCTGAGGTAGAAATGTGCTAGAACAAATGATTAATGCATATATTAAATAGGGGAGATTCTGAGGCTGCATTCACAGAATTATATTATACGCAAGTAGTTAGTTCAGGTAACGTACTTGACAGGAGGTAGAAATGTGCCAGTATAAGTGACAGCGACCAACGACACAAGAATAAGAGTACAAAAGGGAGGCACATTAATGATACTATGAAGAGTTTAAGATCCCGATTGAAGATTTCAGGGAAAAATAAAAATGGGTTCAAGCCCTGTGGACAGGAGCTTTCTGGCGCTCTAGTTCAAACAGACAAATTATATCTCCGAAAGTATTCGTTTCTCAGAGTTGGGAATTATATCAATGTATTCATATGATAGAAATGCATCCTAAAGGAAATTCAATTCAAATAATAGTTTATTTATCAAGATTAAATGAGCAATAATGAGAATGAGAAAAGCACCATGGAAGAAATAAAATTAAATCTGGCTTATTTTGCCCAATAACGAACTTAACCGAGATATTCATCTCCCTAAACTACTCTGAAAATTTCAACTACCTACCTCATTCCGTTCGAGAGTTATATCTATGTCTATGGATGAAAAGCAGTCTCACTACTCTCAGATCTCTTACTTCATGTTCAGTTCCGAAATGTAAGAATTTTCTGAGAAAAACTAATTTCGGAGCAAACAACTGAGATTTTTCTCACTTCGCTCACAATTCTTCGATAATGTAGGAACATCATTTGACATTATGACAATTCATATTCATACATAGAATAATATCATTCTGTGACAACGTTGAAATACGATTTATTACTGAAATTTTGAAGAATCATATCTCCGAAAGTATTAGCTTGTTAGAGTTAAAAATAATATGAGTGGATTCTTATGATAAAACTTCTTATCAAAAAAAATTTAATTTGGAATTTGTTTCGTAAAAAAAAAAATTTTTTTTTGTTACTCCGAAACCATCTGTCCGATTTTGCCCAATAACGAACTTAGCCGAGATATTTATCCCCCAAACCTACTCTGAAAATTTCAACTCTCTAGCTCATTCCGTTCGAGAGTTATCGTGCCTACGGCCGGACCGGCCGGCCGGACGGCCGGACAGAATGAATTTCCACCACGGATTCTTGATCAGTGAGCCGAACCAAATCGTTTAAGACCATTTTCATCGAAATATTCGAAAATTACAGACATTTGGGCAAATTGATAAGCACTCAGTTCCGAGGAACTAGAGCGCCAAAAAAGGTTCTGCCTATAAAGGAAGAAAGGAAACAGCTCGTAACAGAGTACATAGGGAAGATTCTGAGGCTGCATTCATGTTAAAAAAAAAATATATATGTATTAGGAAGATTATCGATAAGTATTATGTTATATACAAGTAGTTATTTTAGGAAATAAAGTATTTCTTAATAAAAAGGTAAGTATGGATACGAGCATACATATTAAGCAAAATAACAAAATTATAAGTATCTTTATAGAAGAGTGATGTTCTTTTGGTTCAGAAGGAGGCACGTTTAGCCAATCAGATTCTTTACAACTTCGATTTGAAAAAGTATAAATTATTTTGAAAGTATGTATGTTGTAGACATCATAATCATCATCATTTTTAAAGTAATATTTAAATACAGGTAGATCATTGTTTAGCCTGCATACAACCATATTATCACATAGTTTATTTTTATTAGTAAATATTTGAGCCTTTATCACTTTAGGTTGGAAATGAACATATAAGATATTTCCAATAAGCGAGTAAAGGATTACTAAATTCATTTTTTTGTAGTAGTAGAAGTGGTAGTAGTAGTAGTAGTAGTAGTAGTAGTAGTAGTAGTATTTTGTGGGGGTGATGATCTTCGTTACGCGTAGTCCTGGAATATTTCCACAACATCTGACCAAATGCACAATCTTTGGAATACTTATAATGATCCTCCAAAGCACTATCCTCCTTCTTCCAATTATGAATTTGCACTGAACAATAAACACAACGGCAAATGTCTCCTTCACCGGTGAAATACAGACCAGCTCTAGCCAAATCGATAGGATTTGCAGCACCGGTCCAAAATTTCTTCTTAAACGTGAGAAGTCGTTGTTCAAAGTCCATGTGATCCATACTTTCAAGACACATCTTCACTGCTCTTGCCACATTAATCGACAACAACTACATCTATGTTTTACTCCATATAGTTTTTTGTCTAGTAATTGAAAAAAACAACGAATACAAGGTGCATAGTATTGTTCAGATTCACCTTTACATATAGGACAGACGTATTTAACGGGCACAGGCATGTTGATCTTTGAGAAATTCTGTATCAAATGAAACAGTGGAGAGACCGAAATGAAACTGGTAGTTCATCGATTACTTTTTCTTAAATAAAATACCACCTAATGGCACTACTACTACTTCGGGTTAAACATCAATTTCTTAACTTTTTAAATAGATATAATATTAACCTAAAGATAAATATAAAACCTAATCTAGTTGTCCTGACACATTACAGCACAATGCGTTAGATAATACTGCTGAATAAGCCAGGCTTTCCAATGACCTGGAATATTGGCCAGTGCCACCAGCCGTCTCAGGTCCTGGAGTGTTAAGTCTCCAGGTTTTTCCAGTACATGGAAAAGTACCTCAAGCTCCCACGCGGCTATTGGGCACCGCCGCAGCTCTGCTCCAGTAGGTAGATTATTCATTCTGGTAATGAAATTTTATATTTTGTTTTAGTTTTTTTTTTTTTTTTTTTTTTGAGAAACAACGATACAGCATTTTCACCGAGAGAGGCTGTGTAGATCAATCAAAATATATAAAGATAGGAATTAATCAAAATACCCCCATGGTACCGTTGATATTTTATCCTCCAATACAATTCTTTTATCATCATCAAAACTTAAACCAACCTTTTCTTGTTGAATTGAGAAAATCTCATGATTTTTCGCAATTATACTGTTCTGAATTATTGAAAATGTTGATTGTTCGAAAAGTGTTTTATAAAAATCCTGAAAGGTTATATAATTTTTTATAGCAGCATACTTTACTCCTTTTACTTTTTTAATTGTTTTCAAAAGCTCAATAAGTTCATGGTTATCAGCATAATTAATATTCTGTTCTTTTTTTTTTCAATTTCGCAAACTTTATACGTGTACATCTTCGACCTCAACCCGATAAATTCACTCATGATGCAACCATTATTTTCATCCTTCATTAAACCAACTACTTTTTTATTCCGCCTAGGAATATTAAAAATATTATTCTCAGGATAATCGGAGGTATCAAATTTATCAATATCCTGCCTTATATGTTGGTAAATGTCATCTGTGAAAATCTGATAAATAAGGCTATCAGTATCTGTGTACAATAATTTTGCATTGTCGTTAAATTTAGCTTTAATGTATTCATAATGAAAATCATACAAAAATGTTTTCGAAATATCTAAAATACACATACCGATGAAAATTGGTTTATTCATATTTATGGTTAACCTTTTCATTTCTATTAGTACAATATCTTCATCGATAATAGTAATGCTACTAAAGTTCCCTTGTGATATGTAGTAATTAGCACCATATCTTCCTTCATAATGTGTTACTAGCTTTATATCTCTATATCTTCTAACATTTTCTATTGTTTTTCCAAATGGCGCATTGTTCATCAATTTGAAGTGGTTACGTTCAAATTCGTTTTTACTGGCTTTACGCAACTCTGTGTTAAAATCGATGTACGATTTCATCCAAGGTTTTTGAGCAAATTTCAAACACCGATGAACTTTCTCTAGCTTCAACCCCAATTTAATAGCCTGTTTCAAATTTTGGTAATGAATAATATATTTTTTTTTATTGTATAAAGTCAATAATAATTTAGTTGTATCATTATCAGATACAGGTGGTGGCAGACGATGCGGACATAACGGAAGATCTTTATGTTTTTCATATAATGATTTCGGATATTCCAAGTCCACTTCTAAAACATAACCAAATTCAGCATCATCTGGTGTGTTTAAGATAGTGCCTATTTCATTAGACCCTATCTGCACCCATTGAAAATCAGAAAATGGTAATGCCTTTGTCATGGCAGCTCCATATAAATTCACCACATCAAAATACATTAAATACGAAATAGGCTCATCAGACTTGTATTCATCAACACACATGTATTTATTGTTGGATTTCGCATAACGCCTCGAACATTGCGACACTCCTCCTCTAATGCCTTTTTCAATAAAATTAATCATTTCAATGTCAGTGAGTAATTCCAATTCAATTTTTGTAAGTTTTAACATCGCATCAAAGGCCAATCCTGGTGTTGTAAAATAATGGAGTGCATCTAAATTATAATATTTCATGCAATTAATTCGAAAATTCTCGAAAATATCGCTCAAAAGTAAAACATCAGTTTTGAAATACAATTCAGCATATTGTTTTAAATTTTGAATTTTGAAAGTTTTCCATACATTATTTGCATGATTAAAGTCATCATCCGATATTGCCTCCTCAGTGAGCGTATTATAAAAATTTTCCTTCGATGGAAGTTCCTGATCGTCTAGTCTTTTAAAATTATCAAGATACTCATATGGAAATACACCTTTTCTTGTCACTAACTCAAAGTGAGTTTTATCAGGAAAGAATTTTGAAACAATAGTTCTTTGTTCATCATCCAAATACGAGGATAATTTTTCCAAGCTACCGGCTAAAAATCTAAAGGAATCTATAAATCTCAAATTTATTTTATATTTAGTGATGTATTTTGTGAACGAAATGAATTTTTCCTTATTAACAGGCAAAATATTCAAGGGACCCTCAATATCTTTCGCAAGACTTCTAATTAGAAAATGACTATCATAATTGGAAAAGTTATGGAAAACCACAGGTATAGTATTAGATATCTGCAATTTTAAATTGCAAGTTTCATGAGCTGCACCACGATATTTTCCTGAAAAATGACAATGATCACGAACTTTACCATCACTAACAGAAAATTCATTATCGCACACATAACATTGCTTCGCTTCATAAAAATTCTGTTTCTCCTCATCGTTCATTACAATTGGAAGAGGGTTCGATATAATTCCTCCAACATATGCTGAAAGATTTTCCAATTCATTTATGAACCATTTTATACAATCAGAACCTGTATATAAATTGAATTTAGATAAAGAATCATCATAATCACATTTGAAATAATAAGCTATACTAAAGGCTTCATGTTTTTTGCGCTTTATAGTTTTATTATCGATAGCAAAGGAGGAAGAGGACAGATCATAATCAACCAAAAGACTTTCAATGTCCGCATAAATAACGAAAGGCATAGGTATCTGATGTGTAAAATTTTTGAATTTTAAAATCTTATGAGTTTCTTTAGGTAAAACTATTTTACAGTGATTCAAATCTCTACATAATTCCAGATGCCTTTCCAAAGATTCATTTGTAGCGAAATGATTCAAACATCTTTCACAGAAATATTTCCTATTTTTCGAATCTTTAAGTTGACGACTCAAAAGACGGGATAAATTTTTTATTAGAGCAAAATGGTAATATGTTTTAGTTTTCAAATTCATTGAACTCGTTCCAGGATTATTTTCAGCTATTTCATTTGTCAAATTTTCACAAGGCACCATCAAGAGATTTATTATTATTTTGTAAAATGGACTCTTGGTAAGACAAAGAGGAACAATCGCCTTGTTATTCGAAATAGTAAAAATATTTATTCCTGAACCGTTCAATAATTCAAATTTTGGAATATCCTTCAATTCTATTGGGAAATTAATGTTTTCATACTTAAGAAAGCCTTCAAAATCGGGGTAAGAATATACTCTACATTTATTTTTGGATTCATCGTAAACGGGAAAAAGAGCAGCCATTATAGACCACAGGAAACAGTACTGATCATTATTTTTTATATTGATTACACTATGCGTGCTTTTCACAAATGCTGGTAAATCTACATAAGTGGACATACCAACATTTATTGGACTGAAATGATTAATGTTCAATTTCAAATACAAAATTTCATATAGACTCCAGCCCGAATCGCGTTCTTGGAACTCACCCATTCGATTCAAAATAACAGACGATACATTGTTTTTATACCAATCTTTTAAATTTACACTAACGTCAATAACTTCATTTTTTGTGGAAAAAAATTTAAAGTTAGTCTCTAAATCAAAGGGTTTCACAAATAAACCAGCCAAAATAGTGTTAACTTTTAGTACAGATTTTTTCAACGACTTACGAATTTGTATTGCAAAACTTCTAAATGCTTTCTCCAAAAATAATTGAGGATCTTTGAATCCAAGATTTGTAATAATACCACTAGATATACGCCCATTAAATGCCGATTTAATTTCATGCCATTCTAAATTTGCTTCGCATCGTTTTTCCATTAATTTTGATAACTTTTTCCTAAATGTTCGTTGATAATACTTTAAAATACTAAGATTAGATTCAACTCTAGCAAAATTCCCAATAGCATCATTATATTTATTTTTAATCGATCTATTCAAAACGCAAATAATATTTTTCAAATAAGTAATATATTTTAAAAATTCCTCTTTAGTTTTGATTAATCTACTCACCCTTTCCATAGTCTTAACGGCTTCAGCCGACAAACTATCTAAACGGGTGGTTGCTGTACCGCTCATTTTTTTTCTCTGCCTTTTTCACGGATTTTTGCTGTTTTTTTATGGTTTTTTTTCTTTTATGTCTGAAAAATATATTTTCATTTGAAAAATTGGAAACTCAAAAATCAGCCCAAACATTTTTTTTTTTAAACAGGTAGAAAATAAAATCTGCTTACCTCGATTCTGCTCTATGCACAAACACAACCTCAAGTAGAATACCTACGCAATCTATTTCTTATATACCAATTCGGATCGCAATTACACGTGCCCCAAAATTTTTGTTAATTTGCAATAATTCAATTCAGATTATAATAGTAGACAAAGTTGCATCCTAACAATCTAGATTTTTGCATGTACATCATTAATATTAAAACAATGTATCATTCGATAAAATTAAGAGGACGAATAAATGGTCAAGTTGGTCAATGTATCCGCGGAGATAAATAAACGCCGACGAAGCTCAATTAGCATACCGACTCAATTAGCATACCGATAAGCGTTTACTTAGAGAGTACGCCTAATAAATAATTATCTTATCTAAGGAATGTGCGATGCAGGTCCACGCGCTAGGATGCAAAATGCTAAATAAGCAATATCTAACAAAGTAATATGAATACAGTATGGACCTTTGGAAATAAACCTATCTATTAAATATGTAATTGATTCACACCAATTAATTGATATATGTAATTCTTAATATGGATATTCGTTTGGTGAAAATGAATAACTTCAAACAAATTTCAATTGATATTTCACATGAATTATAAGTATTTACATTTTCATATAAAATAAAGGGGAAAAAGGATTGACAGTAAAATATTCTGTCCCAAAATTTAAACATTTTGTCCTTGACAATCAGCGATTTCAGAGTATAAATTCCGTTCAATTCATCTTGAAAAACTAGTATAATTATTGGAGTTACCAGCTACGAACGTGCACGTGAATAAGAAAAAAACTTTAACATGAATATTCCTTGTACTATTGTTGTTTTCTCTACTGATCGGGACAATTTTACTCCCCGAATGTTAGAGGTGGTGTGCAAGCAGATTTTTCAGTAAGTTTTTTTCCTCCCTAATCATTTTTATTTTTTTTTAAACTACCTTCATTTGTTCAAAGATATGGAGCCCCCAAAGTCACTCTTTATGATGATAAGGTAACAATAAAACTATCATATAGTCCAAAAGTAAAAACGATGAAAAAAAAATTTGGTAATTTACCTGTGAAATGCCTGAAAACACGATTGGAGGATGACAAAGATCTGGGGTTATTGGAAGATGTCATAAGAAGATACAAGTACAATATTGTCGACGAAGAGGATATCGAGAGTGCTCAAGTAACACAAGCATGTATATCAACACCACCACCACCTTCACAAACACCCCCATTACAATCAGATGGGGTGATATTGAAGAGAGCCTTGAGGGAAGCAGGAGTTCCCATTACCCAAAGTACACCTCATGTGAATAATGGGCTTAATGAGGAGGATTCGAGACAAAGAAGAGCAGCCAAAAGACAACTTTTTGAAATTAATTCACAATTATTAGCGGGGGAGGAGGAAACAATACCACCCCTATCACAACAACCACCCTCATCACAACCGTCGAAAAGAAGAAGAAGGGAAATGCCAAGAATCGAGATTGATGATCATGATTTCATTTGAAAAAAACGTTAACCATTTGGGACTTTGAAGTAATAAAAGAATCATTATTAAATTATTGGTGTTTTATTGTAACCTTTAAGATACATTGTCATTTGATATCCATTGATTATGTGTATCGTCAAATCCAACCCATTTAACTAGGCTTTTTCCACCTTTACGTTTCAAAACTTTTTCAACCAAATAAATATCTGGATATTTCACTTTTTGCATTTGCTCCTCATAAAATCCTCCCTTGATTTCTTTATCATTGATATCCTTCAAAATATATGTTGTGGGTGTGCTCAATACTTTTTTTTTAATAATAAAGATTTCAGGAGACCAATTCATATTATATTTTTTATCAAAGACACCCCGCGCTGTGGAAATTCTTACATGATCACCTTTTATGAATTTACATTTTCGTATTGGTGACTTTGGATTACTATAAATTCCACGTAGAGAATCTTCATTTGTTTCTTTTACATCGATCGGTTTCATTCCGATTGTGCGGTGCACAGAATTATTATAGTTTTTAACCACTTCAGCTAAAATACCACCTATCCATTTGTGGGTATTTTGAAAGGAAAATTGAGGATACATTTTTCCTTTAATTGTTCGAATTACACGTTCAACAATTGCTGCTTTTTTATCACTGTAGGTGGAATAATGATTAATAGAATATTTTTCCATTAGCTTTTTGAAAGTAACATTATAAAATTCTGTACCCTTGTCTGTTTGTAAATTTTTCAAACTGTTGTTTTTTTTCGATTTCAACATCTTCAACAAAATAGTTTCCATAGCAGTTGACACATTTTTCCCTGATTTATCCTTGAGTGGTTCAGTCCAAACGTATTTAGAGAAACAATTGATGACAATTAGAATATACTTGAAACCGTTATTTTCTTTGGCATATGGTTGCATATCTATCAGATCAGCTTGGCATAAGTCCCACAAGCCACGTACAATTGTTTTACGACGTTTAAAATTTATTCGGGCCTGCTTATACAGCTCGGTGACAATTTGCCACTTCTTCTCGGTTCTCGATGTCATCGTTATACTATCAAACCAGCCTCGTACAATTCTTCAACAATTGAAGTGATTTCATTTATAACACCACTGTTTCCAGCTTCATGTGATGCCAATAATAATTTCAATCGTTCAACTAATTCATTAGGATCATTCCAAAACATATAGGCTGTGTTTTTATGTAATCTCAAATTGATAGAACCCCCCTTTTTTTTATTAACGGTGCAACAATTTTTTTATATTTAACAGTATTGTTACCATCTATCTGATTGCTTGGGTGATAATAACATTTATATGCGTTTGTTTTAGTAATTATATCATGGTAATTTTGCAAGTCTTCCTCAGAATATTTCTTAGGTTTTCGTTTAAATATTAATTCGTATAAACCTCTAGTACCTCGATACCTTTTATTTTTTACCATAACATCTCCATTATCAATTATTTGCATTCGTGAATTACCAATCGAGAATTTTTCCGTTTCTGGATCAAAACGAACACCATATTTTCGATCGAATTTTGAAGGATTTTCATTCAGACTCATAATATATTTCCTCGCAATGGGTGGATATTGATCTAGGTAATCGATAAACGAAGTATTATTAGCGGTCTCCTTGGTCCTGTCTTTACTGCTGCCTGCTGTCGTTTCCCCAATGGGTGTGAGCGGTGATAAAGACGATTGAGGCATCACCCATTTTAAGTCTTCTTCTTCTAATTCTTCTTCATGATTGCCATTCTTTTCGTCTTCCTCATGTTTCAAATTTTTTTTTATTTCCTTCAATTGTTTCGTTATTGGAGAAAATGCATTTTCTTTGACTCTCTCTCCATACTTGAGTAATTGTAATTTATCTTTAATATTTTTACGTTTTTGAATCAAAAGTCGTTTCAATCTCTTATTGTAAGTGTTCATTTCGGTCATCGTTATCAACGTTCTGCTTGTCAACACCTGTTGTTGAACTGGCAAACTAACATAAGCAGTAATAGAGTTTAGGTATTTATATTGATGAATTCGTCAAAACCTTTTCTATATCGACCTCCATTTAGTTCATTATCCTTAAAGATTGAAACGAAACTAAATGGTTCCCCCGACCAGCACATTGAACATATATTTTTAAATGTATCGAAGGAAAAATCCATCGAACCAATATGATCTGTATAGACATGTTTTAGATTCATTTCATCTTGTTTGAAAAGAATAATAACATTAGCATTTTCTCGTATTAGATTTTTTGGTATTCTAGCGTAACTTTGTGCTAAATAGAAACAATCCACATGATTATGTCTTCCCATACTGAAGAACTCACGCATTACATCTTGTTTGTTGCAGATGACATCATCGAAAATGAATAGAGAATTAGGTTTGGCTCTATTAGGTGGATCTATATTTTCAGCTGTCGTGAAAGTGTTGAAAGTTATTCCTTTTATTGGTTTTAATAATTGCTCGAGGTACTGGTATTTCGGTTGATGTACCGATTTTGAGTATAAGTTAATATTCTCAAATTTCAATCCATGTGGATGTTCAATGAGTGTAATCATAACATTAGTTTTCCCACAATTTGAAGGTCCTACTATAAGACATCTAATAGTAGCGGGAAATAAATCACCATGTTTCGAATGTTGATGATAAGCACCTGCAGTCTGCAACACATCATTATTCTGAACTTTTAGATGAACTTTTTGTTGATGAACTTTCATATTGAACATTGTTTCAAATAAAAATGACTAACATAACTAAAACTATATCATTTATAGCTTTTCTTTATAAAGCGAAGGTTGTGTATGTGTGTGTGTATATATATATATATTTTGGTTAAAATATGAAATTTTATACGGGTGGTGGACTTGTTAACAACCTTATAAATTCCCTGCCATTTGAATTACATATACCTGGGTACAATTATTGTGGTCCTGGAACACGTCTATCGAAACGTTTAATGTCAGGATCCAAACCTATAAATAAATTGGATGAGGCATGCATGGAACATGATATTAAATATTCGAAAGAGAAGGATTTAAAACACCGCCATAAAGCAGATGAAATTTTAGCTACTAAAGCTATGGAAAGATATCATTCTTCTGATGCTTCGCTTACTGAAAAGATGGCTGCATTAGGTGTTAGCGGTATAATGCGAAGCAAAGTTAAATTATGGATGGGAATTGGTAATAAGAGACAACAAAGAAATGTTTTACGAAAACTCCTAAAGAATTTGTTACTCATCAGAAAAAAGTGCAATGAAATCATTCTAAGTGTAGAAGAAGAAAATTCAGGGGAAAAGGCAATAAAACTGTTAAAACCAAGAATTTTAAAATCCAAACCTACTCAACCTTCACAACAACAACAAAATAAAATTCCTACTCCTGCGATGATTAAAATTATGACATCAAATAGGACTGCTGCTGCTGATGCTGCTCCTGCTGTCGCTGATACCACCAATAAAAAGAAAAATCGAAAACCAATTTTGAGGGTGAAAAAGCGTAAAAGCGTCTATAGCAACGATTAGATTGAAAGTAAAAGATTGAAAATAAATACTGACAATGACAAGATAGATTATGAAGAAATACCTTATATAAAACGAAAAAGAACCACAGATGAAGATCAGGACGAGAATGGGGGTGCTAAACGAACAAGAATTTTACCTATAAATATGTGAGCTTTACATAATTGGGGTGCAGTCCTGCTCAACTTTGAGTGTGTATATGTGGTGTAAAAAGAATGAGCATGAAGAAAAAGAAGATTAAACGTGTTTCTTTCAATAAAGTGGTGAAAGAAATAAAAAAACATATAATAAGAAAAAAACCTAAGGATCTATTTTCACGGGTATTTTTGGCAAAGAAATTAGCCAATAAATTCAAATCCAAAATAAAGTGAACAAAAGTGATAAGGTTACCTAAAAAAGGAGGTATTTCACCATGAATTCCGATTTTTGCGGGATTGAGTGCTTTAGGTGCACTAGGTGGGGGGACTGCAAAAATTATTGATTCAATTAATGCTGCTAAACAGGCCAAACAACAATTCGAAGAGGCAAATCGACACAATAAAACTATGGAAGCTATTGCTATGGGAAAAGGAATGTGCTTGAGAAAATACAAAAAAGGATTTGGACTTTTTCTACGAGATAGTGAAGCAGATCGTTACAATTAACAAAAAAAGAGAGAGAGAGAGAGAGAGAGAGAGAGAGAGAGAGAGAGAGATGAAACTTCCAAAGCGAGCACTAACAGATCGGGATATTAGCAATTTGGTTACAGAATTAAAAATTGCTAATTTTCGTGGATGCTTTATGAAAGATGAGATGCCTAAACGAATTCGAAAAAATGAATGCGGAATTGTGAATTTAGACAACTCTGATGGGCCGGGCACACATTGGGTCAGCTATCGCAAAAAGGGGGATAACATTTCATATTTTGATAGTTATGGAAATCTACCTCCACCTCTTGAAGTTTGTAAATATTTTAAATCTGGTTGTAAACATCATTGTACGCATAAGAAACAATTGAATATTTTCTATAATTATAAAACATATCAAAAAAAAACATCGTATAATTGTGGACACTTATGTATAAAATTTTTATTAAATAAATTATCATTCAAATGAAAAATATGGTCAGTGTTATGCAAGCATCATCATCATGTCCTACACGTTCACGTTAAACGACAAGTCGTCAGAATTGAAAGCCACTATATATCCACCAATTGTGTTAAGTGAATCTCATGACTATGTTATCGGATTAATAAACTTTGTCAGTTACAATAGCATTCCCAATGTCGATGAAACAAATAATCGTTTCCATTTTGGTGTAAACAACATAATCATTCTTCCACCTGGTTGCTATGAAATAAGTGATATAAATCACTATCTACAAAAATATATAATTGATAACTATGAAAATAATCCATTGAAAGGTCAAACAGATAGACCAGCCATAAATATTTCGTTGAATCGAACCACCCTGAGATCGGAAGTGAAATGCACGGAACCTATTGATTTTCAACAGAATTGTAGTATAGCACAAGTTTTGGGGTTTACACCGCAAATATTAGCTGCTAATAAAAAACATATTTCCAACAAGCCTATCAATATTTTCAGAGTGAATGCGATCAATATTGAATGTAATTTAGTGCAAAACTCATATTCTAATGATGAAAAAAAACATATTTTGCACGTCTTCTATCCAAAAAATGCACCAGGCACCAAGATAGTTGAAAACCCCTCTAATGTTATCTATTTACCGATAAATACGAAATTTATCAATGAAATTGCTATAAAACTAACAGACCAAGAGGGTAACTTGGTCAATTTCAACGGAGAAGTGGTAACAGTAAGATTACATGTGAAAAAAATCTACAACAAGTGAACTAAGAGCGATCATGAGATATTATAACGTTTTCTCAAGCAACCAACAACAACAACAACAATCTAATGGTACCTATGAAAAATAATAAAAAAGGGGCTGAAAGAAATATATTGTTCAGTACTACAAAAACCAGTGTACCGTTAACAGCGACAAATAAATTATTTTTAAGGTCCTTGGGTTTTAAAGTGAAGACGAAATGAGTTTCCTAAATTTAAATGTAGCTGAAAATGTTCTAATTGATGAATCTATTGCGAATTTTGAATATCATACTCATCAACCGTATGCTTCAACGACATATAAGTGCAGTGATGAAATAAGAATACCCATCCAAACGCAAGATCTATACACTTTACCATCATATAGTTACATTTATATTGAGGGGAAATTATTAAAAAATAGTGATGATGTTAAACATCCACCTACTGAAACTACACATATAAAATTTATAAAAAATGGAATTTCATTTCTTTTCGATGAAATTCGTTATGAAATAGGAGGCACTGTGATTGATCAAACACGGAATTTGGGAATAACTAGCACATTGAAGAGTTACTTATCCTACACGAAGAATCAATTTGATCGTTTGCAAAATGCTGGATTGGCATTAGATGGACTACCTGATATCCTTGATCAAAAAGGTAATTTTACCGTTTGTATACCTCTTAAATTGTGGCTGGGATTTGCAGAGGATTTCCAAAAGGTTATTATGAATGTTCGTCAAGAATTGGTATTGATTAGGAGCAGCAATGATTTGAACGCGATTATTAATCAACCAGTAACAGGAACTGAAAAACCCTTTGTGGAAATCAACAAAATTTATTGGAAAGTGCCACATCTTAAAGTGGCCGATGTGCAAAAATTAAGATTATTGAAATATGTTGAGGAGAGCAGAGATTTATCCATTTCATTTAGAAATTGGGAAATTCAACAATTACCCACTCTTCAAGAGACTACCCATCACACCTGGACTGTTAAATCAAGCAGCTTGATGGAAAAACCCCGAATTGTTATTTTTGCCTTCCAAACGGATCGTAAAAATAGCTTAAACAGAGATTCGGCATTATTTGATCATTGCAATCTAAGGAATATTAAATTATTCCTGAATGCAGACGCATATCCATATGATAACCTTAACCTTGATTGGGACAAGAATCAATGGTCGTTATTATATGAAATGTATGCGCATTTTCAAAGAGCGTACTATTATAAAAACGAAGCTGAACCAGCGTTTACACCCAGTTCATTCAAACATACAGCACCAATAGCTGTCATAGATTGTACTCATCAGAGTGAGACAATAAAGAACGGTGCAGTCGATATCAGACTTGAAATTGAAACAGCAAAACCGGTACCAAACAAAACAAGTGCTTATTGTTTAATTCTTCACGACCGAAACGTGATATATAATCCATTAAGTGGGACTGTAAGGATTATCTAGAGCTCATACGACGGCACAAAATGGCATTTATTGTGGATTTCCAAGGGTTCCACTACAAAGATAGTGAATTTTACATCAGGGAACTTTCAATTCTAAATATTAACACTTGTGAAAGGAAACATTATTTTATAAGAACACCAGTGCAATTTCATCTACTATCTGAGCATTTCAAATGGCAGATAGATTACACAACAAACAACATCCATGGTTTGGATTGGACGACCAACTATGATTACTATATACCTGTAGAAATGCTAATTTCTGTTTTGAGGAGCCACCTACTACCTGATGCACAAAGCTTAATTTACGTAAAAGGATTGCCGAAAGTAAGGATTCTAAGAACACTATTACATAAAGACTCCGATCGATGTATCATCCTAGAGATGTCTGACTGCCCCAAGCTAAAACTCTTAAAAGAAGCATCCACAACAAGTTATCATTGTAGGTTACATGTAAAGAATGAACTCATATGTGCACTCGAAAATGTTAATTTACTATACGATTGGCTTGTCAATAAAAAACAAATATTATAATTGTCTTGTTTTATTTCCTCCCAGAATTCTAGTTCAATTTCACTTATTTTAACATGTAATTGCCCATAAGGATATCTAAGGTTTATAGTAGCTAAAATTGTTCCTTTCAAAGTTTTTCCAAGTCCAACATAAAGAATTTTCAAAAATATATTTTTTTTTCACAATTCTCACAAAATTAATCATCGTTTTATTCGATTTGAAATCCGAACTTGTTGAAATTCTTGTAAGTCCGAAATTTTCGAAATTTTTTCAAGTCCGAAAAAAAAATTTTTTTCACTTCTCTCGCAAAATTAACCTACGAAATTTTTCTAAGTCCGAACTTGTCGAAATTTTTCTAAGTCCGAAATTCTCGAAATTTTTCTAAGTCCGAAAAAAAATTTTTTTCACTTCTCTCGCAAAATTAACCTGCGCAAGCCTGGCTAGGCCTGATCTACCAGCCCAAGGTCACCTGCAATGACGTCACACGTTTACTACATTAATTTTTGGTTGCCTACCCACTTGGGTTAGGTTCCATTTGGGTGACCTTGAAGTGTACCAGGAACTACCATGGTTTTGGTGGCCTTGAAATGTCCTAGGACCCCGGTAGTTTACCTACTGATATTAAACTTTAAAATTTAAGAGTTGAAAAAACTACCCCGATACCCCTCGGGAAGTCGATCAATTCGATCAATTTACCATGGTAAATTCGATTCAGAGTGTCCAATACAGAAGAATGGACAGTATAACATGCGCAAAAGCTCCTGACTTCAGGTCAGAGCTTGAATCATTTTTTTTTCATAATTTTTTTAAAATCTTCTAGGGGTACAGTTCTTACAAAATTTTAAACACGTCCTTATGTCGCTATTCTACAACTAGATACTAAGCTTCTATTCGATCGAGTCTATATTTTTTGAGTAATCGAAGAAATAATATTCCACGTGGGTATAACTCTGAAACCGTTGGACCGCTAATGCCCATAATCAAACTCAACACTCCGGATACGCAACATACCCTGAAAATTGCAAGTTCCTATCTCCATTCGTTCGAAAGTTATCGAGGCAACGGTCACCCATCAATCTACTAAACTCACACAAGGCTGCTCGAATCTCCAACAATATATATCCGATCATGTTCAAACTTGAAACTTGGCAGTACAGTTAGGTTTTGAAGGCTTTCACGAAATTTTAGCGATGTCGGACGAATTGTTACTGATATATAGAACTTTTTTCAATAATTTTCAATGATATTTTAAAAATTTTCTACTAATACGATCCTCACAAAATTTTTTAAGAATTTTCGCGCTGGCATTATACAAATAATAACCAAGCATGAATTCAATCAGTTCTGTATTTTTTGAGTTATTGAGGAAATATCAAGCAAACTTCAGATGGTTATAACTCCGAAAACATTTGGCCGATTATGCCTGTAAGTGAACTCAAATGTTGCATTCAGATGCACAACCTAACATGAAAATTTCAAGTCGCTATCTCTTTCCGTTCTCAGGTTATCGTGATATAAAAAATATTTTTTAATGATTCATTTAAATTTTCTAGAGATGCCGTTCTCACAAAATTCCACAAACGTGCTTATGTTCATATTCAACAACTATTCACCAAGTTCCAATTCGATTGCATTCATATCGGTTGAAAATAAAATTATTACTAAGAAACCATTAGGCCGATTATGACCATTAACGAACTTGTCCGTCGCATTGGGATGCGCCACCTACCCTGCAAATTTCAAGTCGCTATCTCATTCCGTTCTCAAGTTATCGTGACAACGGGTGGCCGGCCGGCTGGACAGAATCAAATGTGTCCTCGAATTATTCTTCAGATAGTCGAACTCAATCGTTTGAGACCATTTTCAGCAAAAAATTCGAAAATTACAGACATTTGCGCAAAAAGATAACGTGATGTTCCCCAGATCATACGCGCAAAAATTCACGATGTGAAGAGAAATGAAATTAACAAAACAATTGTTCATATTCCCTAGTAAAATTTGCATATATGATAGCAACAGTAAAATACTGACAAAAGTGTCTACTTGACATGAGCCCTCTATGATATTTCAGATTATACCTCAATATTGTCTCGATTAATCGAACTCTGTTGGAATATGTGAGTAGTGCGATAATTTTGGATGGGAGATTATTATCTCCGATGATGCCAAATTTATGGGACTCCCATATTCAGATGAACCTATACGGGCTCCGTAGAATGCGTAAAATCTGTAGAATGTATATAAAGTTTATACAGACCGACCGAAGCGCTCTCAGCGCGGACGTTCCGTGAACCCGATCGCGTATGTTTTGAGATGTATAAGGCATTTTTGGTGCCCGGGAAAAAATTTGGGGAATTAATCCCTGAGGTGTGAGGAATCTACAGACCCATTTATACACGTTAGTTTTGGGAAGCCCGAAGTCGGGCTTCCCAAAGGTGGTGCGGGCTTCCGATAAGCTGCGGAACATGCATTTTTGGGCCTCCGAATGGCTGTTTATGAGTGTATATATATATATATATATATATATGTGTATATATATATATATATATATATATATATATATAACAAAACAGTGAGTTTCGCTTTTATGGAAAGCTAACCACTTGACATGAATAAATATAGGACTAGCAGGGACCGAAGTTGAGAGTTATCCACAAAGTGTAATTCCATCAACGCTGACTAGCAACATACCGCGGTTTCGTCCTTATTAGGAATCGTCAGTGGTGCATAAGTCAACCGCCGATGGAAGAATACACCTCGAAGAAGCCGCTTTATCGAACCCCAGGTACAACCTCTGAGTACAAAGTAGACAGAAGCGACACCTCGCGTTCAACCAACCAAGCTCCCCGTTGCGGAAACTCAAAACATAGATCCCTGCGTACATTCTTTGTTCCAAACGTGACTAATTGCAGAATTCTATTTTGAATTCCCTGCAGACGCCACGAGGAACGTGAAAACGCCCTGGTTTTGTACGCAATGCGCAGAAATGAATATAACAAAACAGTGAGTTTCGCTTTTATGGAAAGCTAACCACTTGACATGAATAAATACTCAGAGGTTGTACCTGGGGTTCGATAAAGCGGCTTCTTCGAGGTGTATTCTTCCATCGGCGGTTGACTTATGCACCACTGACGATTCCTAATAAGGATGAAACCGCGGTATGTTGCTAGTCAGCGTTGATGGAATTACACTTTGTGGATAACTCTCAACTTCGGTCCCTGCTAGTCCTATATTTATTCATGTCAAGTGGTTAGCTTTCCATAAAAGCGAAACTCACTGTTTTGTTATATTCATTTCTGCGCATTGCGTACAAAACCAGGGCGTTTTCACGTTCCTCGTGGCGTCTGCAGGGAATTCAAAATAGAATTCTGCAATTAGTCACGTTTGGAACAAAGAATGTACGCAGGGATCTATGTTTTGAGTTTCCGCAACGGGGAGCTTGGTTGGTTGAACGCGAGGTGTCGCTTCTGTCTACTTTGTACTCAGAGGTTGTACCTGGGGTTCGATAAAGCGGCTTCTTCGAGGTGTATTCTTCCATCGGCGGTTGACTTATGCACCACTGACGATTCCTAATAAGGATGAAACCGCGGTATGTTGCTAGTCAGCGTTGATGGAATTACACTTTGTGGATAACTCTCAACTTCGGTCCCTGCTAGTCCTATATTTATTCATATATATATATATATATATATATATATATATATTTCTTGTGTGCGTGTGTATGTGACTGAACTCCTCCTAAACGACTGGACCGATTTTGATGAATTTTTTTGTGTGTGTTCGTGGAGATTCGAGAATGGTTTAGATTTACAATTTGGTCTACTGGAAAATGTTTTTTCAATTAATTTCTTATTTATAAGGAGTTGTTGATTTTGGAATGTTTTACATTAGATCCGGCGGACGGCGCTATCATCGCATTCAATATTATTCTATTTCAATTTTAGTTTGTCCCGACCATAGACATAAAATAACATGGACTGGTTGTGAGAAAGAGACCATTGAAATCAGCATTGAAAAAAGACAGAATAGTTAAAGGCAAACCACGGTATATGAATATTTTCATTTAATTTGGCGTTTGGCAAAACCACAGAATACAAAACATTGGTTTCCTTTATCCTCTGACTTTTCTTGTATAATGTATTGTTTGGTTTCATTATTGTGTATGTGTTTTGATGATTTGTAGACATAATAGTTAAAGGCAAAACATTTTCATTTATATCCGAGACTCGTTTCTGAATATTCTGATACTTATAACACAATTTACTGTGCATCATTATTTTTATACCATTATTTGTCTTTAATTATTCTATCCTTCATAACATCTCTCTCTTTAATGTATTCCGCAACGAACTGTGTGATAAAATTACGTGAGGGCCAGTCCATGTTATTCTATGTCTATGGTCCCGACAGATGGTGCTACGATTAATTTGAAAAAAATTCAATTCATGTGCTGATTAAAATATTAAATGTAATTATTTTTTAAAGAGTTTTGAAGTGTGTATAAATAATTTTGTGAATTCAGATGTTTTTTTAATTAATTTTTATTTGTAATTGGAGTTGGCGTTAGGGTTGGAGTTGTCGTTGGCGTTGAGGTTTGCATTGACGTTGGAGTTGGAGTTCACGTTGGAGTTGGAGTTCGAGTTGGAGTTGGAGTTGGAGTTGGAGTTGGAGTTGGAGTTGGAGTTCGAGTTGGAGTTGGAGTTGGAGTTGGAGTTGGAGTTGGAGTTGGAGTTGGAGTTGGAGTTGGAGTTGGAGTTGGAGTTGGAGTTGGAGTCGGAGTCGGAGTTGGAGTTGGAGTTGGAGTTGGAGTTGGAGTTGGAGTTGGAGTTGGAGTTGGAGTTGGAGTTGGAGTTGGAGTTGGAGTTGGAGTTGGAGTTGGAGTTGGAGTTGGAGTTGGAGTTGGCGTTGGGGTTGGAGTTGGATTTGGAGTTGGAGTTGGAGTTGGAGTTGGAGTTGGAGTTGGAGTTGGAGTTGGAGTTGGAGTTGGAGTTGGAGTTGGAGTTGGAGTTGGAGTTGGAGTTGGAGTTGGAGTTGGAGTTGGAGTTGGAGTTGGAGTTGGAGTTGGAGTTGGAGTTGGAGTTGGAGTTGGAGTTGGAGTTGGAGTTGGAGTTGGAGTTGGAGTTGGAGTTGGAGTTGGAGTTGGAGTTGGAGTTGGAGTTGGAGTTGGAGTTGGAGTTGGAGTTGGATTTGGAGTTGGAGTTGGAGTTGGAGTTGGAGTTGGAGTTGGAGTTGGAGTTGGAGTTGGAGTTGGAGTTGGAGGGCAGTACGAAGTCTGCCGGGCCAGCTAGTATATATATATATATATATATATACAGGGTGTCCCAGAAATAAACGATAAGCCGGTAACGGGTGATAGGCCAAGTCATAACAGTTATCAGAAAAATATTTAAGAAAATCTTTGTCATGTACTTTTCAAATTATAGGTATTAGAAAAAAAAAGGTAAAACTGACATCCTGTGATGATCTTTCAAGTCCTGTGTCTACAAATATTAATTTTTCGGCAATCTTTTTTCTGTAATGTAATCATGAATAATCCTTCTAGAAATTACAGTTTAAAATTGAAACATAACTGCCTCAGTTTTAAACAAAATGTTGGATTTTTGCCCAACATTAAATTCAAAATAATTACATCATCCAACTTTAACCGACAGTACTGTAAAAAAAATGTACTACACTCTTTTGGCAAGTAACATCAAAAGATGGCGCATTTAGTCTGGATTCCAAAATGGTATGATACTTGCTAGATTACTTCTTAGTTGAGGAAAATAATAATGTTTTTTTAAATGGCCCAGGTTTATTTGGACTCCTCACAGAACCAATTAACAGATATATTGAGAGAAGTTTCACTGAACATTTACGGCAGCATGTGGTACCAGCAAGATGGCTGCCCAGCGCATTATGCTCGCACAGTACGAGAGTTCCTCGACCGAGAATACCCCGATAGGTGGATTGGGCGGGGTGGTACAATTTCGTGACCTGTCCATTCACCCGATTTAAACCCCATAGATTTCTTTTACTAGGGAACGATAAAGGAAAAAGTGTACTTTACGCCCATTCAAGATTTAGCCGAGCTGCACCAAAGAATTACAGAAGCCGCTGAATACATTAACTCAAGAAGTTACACCCGTCTTATTGCGCGATCATTTTTATGAAGATGTAGAGCTTGCTTTGCAGCAGAAGGCCAACAATTTGAACATTTGCTGTAATTTCTTGTAAATCTAATTAAATTAAAGTCAACTGAAAAAATCCAATGTCTGAATTTTATTTCAAACTTGCACCTTTTATCTCGTCTCACTCTCGCATAAAAGTAGCGTCACTATCTATCTCGCTCACACTTAGCATCACCATCTGTCTCACTCTTACTAGGCAAAATAGCGTCACTCTCCGTCTACTGTTTAAATCAAACTTTACTTGTAAATTGTGGACTTAAAAATGATTAGGCTCCATTTCCAATAATTAAACAGAATTGGCCTGAAATCCGGTTCCATTTAAAAAAAAACATTATTATTTTCCTCAACTAAGAAGTAATCTAGCAAGTATCATACCATTTTGGAATCCAGACTAAATGCGCCATCTTTTGATGTTACTTGCCAAAATAGTGTAGTACATTTTTTTTACAGTATCGTCGGTTAAAGTTGGATGATGTAATTATTTTGAATTTAATGTTGGGCAAAAATCCATTATTTGATTTAAAACTGAGGCAGTTATGTTTTGATTTTGAACTGTAATTTACAGAAGGGTTATTCATGATTACATTACAGAAAAAAGACTTCCGAAAAATTAATATTTGTAGACACAGGAATTGAAAGATCATCACAGGATGTCAGTTTTTCCTTTTTTTCTAATACCTATAATTTGAAAAGTACCTGACAAAGATTTTTTTAAATATTTTTCTGATAACTGTTATGACTTGGTCTATCGCCCGTTACCGGCTTATCGTTGATTTCTGGGACACCTGTATATATATAATTTTTTAACATTTGTTTAAGGGTTAGCAGCAAGAAAGCCAGTATAACGGGTGATTCCGCAAAAGAAGCAGAGAAAATAATTCTGCTGGTACCTGCGGAATCACCCGTTATACTTTTCCATTTAAATATACTTATCCACATTATCCTATTTTCTTTAATCTTAATATATATATTTCTTGTGTGCGTGTGTATGTGAGTGAACTCCTCCTAAACGACTGGACCGATTTTGATGAAATTTTTTGTGTGTGTTCGTGGAGATTCGAGAATGGTTTAGATTTACAATTTGGTCTACTGGAAAATGTTTTTTCAATTAATTTCTTATTTATAAGGAGTTGTTGATTTTGGAATGTTTTACATTAGATCCGGCGGACGGCGCTATCATCGCATTCAATATTATTCTATTTCAATCGGCCAACATCTATTTTTCATACCCCAAAGTGATAAGGGTTGTTCACCCTTAAACATTTTTTTTTATTTTGTGGACGAAATTTTTGGTTTTTATTTTTTTATAATGTGGCATTAAAAAATACATATAACCCTAAATTTTTACTTTTTTATCACCTACCCCTATTTTTTTATATCCATTTTAGTAATTAACCAGAGTTAGAGTAGGCGTTAGGGTTGGAGTTGTCGTTGGCGTTGGGGTTTGCATTGACCTTGGAGTTGGAGTTCGCATTGTAGTTGGCGTTGGGGTTAGAGTTGGCGTCGGAGTTGGAGTTGCAGTTGGAGTTGGAGTTGGAGTTGGAGTTGGAGTTGGAGTTGGAGTTGGAGTTGGAGTTGGAGTTGGAGTTGGAGTTGGAGTTGGAGTTGGAGTTGGATTTGGAGTTGGAGTTGGAGTTGGAGTTGGAGTTGGAGTTGGAGTTGGAGTTGGAGTTGGAGTTGGATTTGGAGTTGGAGTTGGAGTTGGAGTTGGAGTTGGAGTTGGAATTGGAGTTGGAGTTGGAGTTGGAGTTGGAGTTGGAGTTGGAGTTGGAGTTGGAGTTGGAGTTGGAGTTGGAGTTGGAGTTGGAGTTGGAGTTGGAGTTGGAGTTGGAGTTGGAGTTGGAGTTGGAGTTGGAGTTGGAGTTGGAGTTGGAGTTGGAGTTGGAGTTGGAGTTGGAGTTGGAGTTGGAGTTGGAGTTGGAGTTGGAGTTGGAGTTGGAGTTGGAGTTGGAGTTGGAGTTGGAGTTGGAGTTGGAGTTGGAGTTGGAGTTGGAGTTGGAGTTGGAGTTGTAGTTGGAGTTGGAGTTGGAGTTGGAGTTGGAGTTGGAGTTGGAGTTGGAGTTGGAGTTGGAGTTGGAGTTGGAGTTGGAGTTGGAGTTGGAGTTGGAGTTGGAGTTGGAGTTGGAGTTGGAGTTGGAGTTGGAGTTGGAGTTGGAGTTGGAGTTGGAGTTGGAGTTGGAGTTGGAGTTGGAGTTGGAGTTGGAGTTGGAGTTGGAGTTGGAGTTGGAGTTGGAGTTGGAGTTGGAGTTGGAGTTGGAGTTGGAGTTGGAGTTGGAGTTGGAGTTGGAGTTGGAGTTGGAGTTGGAGTTGGAGTTGGAGTTGGAGTTGGAGTTGGAGTTGGAGTTGGAGTTGGAGTTGGAGTTGGAGTTGGAGTTGGAGTTGGAGTTGGAGTTGGAGTTGGAGTTGGAGTTGGAGTTGGAGTTGGAGTTGGAGTTGGAGTTGGAGTTGGAGTTGGAGTTGGAGTTGGAGTTGGAGTTGGAGTTGGAGTTGGAGTTGGAGTTGGAGTTGGAGTTGGAGTTGGAGTTGGAGTTGGAGTTGGAGTTGGAGTTGGAGTTGGAGTTGGAGTTGGAGTTGGAGTTGGAGTTGGAGTTGGAGTTGGAGTTGGAGTTGGAGTTGGAGTTGGAGTTGGAGTTGGAGTTGGAGTTGGAGTTGGAGTTGGAGTTGGAGTTGGAGTTGGAGTTGGAGTTGGAGTTGGAGTGTGAGTTGGAGTTGCCGTTGGCGCTGGGCAGACGTTGAGGAGGCAGTACGAAGTCTGCCGGGCCAGCTAGTATATATATATATATATATATATATATATTGCACCATGGAAGAAATCAAATTAAATCTGGCCAATTTTGCCCAATAACGAACTCAACCGAGATATTCATCTCCCTAACCTACTCTGAAAATTTCAACTACCTACCTCATTCCGTTCGAGAGTTATATCTATGTCTATGGATGAAAAGCAGTCTCACTACTCTCAGATCTGTAACTTCATGTTCCGTTCTGAAATGTAAGACTCTTCTGAGAAAAACTAATTTCGGAGCAAACAACTGAGATTTTTCTCACTTCGCTCAAAATTCTTCGATTGATTAGATGTCATGTCTCAGGAAAATAAGTTGACATTATGACAATTCATACATAGAATAATTATATCATTCTGTGACAACGTTTCATAATTGAAATTTTGAAAAATCATATCTCCGAAAGTATTAGCTTGTCAGAGTTAAAAATGATATTATTGGATTCTTATGGTAAAACTGCTTAGTGAAAAAAATTTAATTTGGAATTTGCTAGGTAAAAAAAATTTTTTTTTTGTTATTCCGAAACCATCATGCCGATTTTGCCCAATAACGAACTTAAACGAGATATTTATCTCCCAAACCTACTCCGAAAATTTCAACTGTCTAGCTCATTCCGTTCGAGAGTTATCGTGCCTACGGCCGGATGGCCGGACAGAATGAATTTCGACCACGGATTCTTGATCGGTGAGTCGAACCAAATCGTTTAAGACCATTTTCATCGAAAAATTCGAAAATTACAAACATTTGGGCAAATTGATAAGCACTCAGTTCCGAGGAACTAGAGTGCCAAAAATTGGTTCAAGCACTGACGTGAAGTCAGTAGCTTTTGCGCACATGTTCTATTGTCCGTTCTCCTGTATTGTACACTCTTAATCGAATTTACCATGGTGAATTCTATTGTCTGTTCTCCTGTATTGGACACTTAATCGAATTTATCATGGTAAATTCGATTAAGAGTATCCAATATAGGAGAACTGACAATAGAATTCACCATGGTAAATTCGATTAAGAGTGTCCAATACAGGAGAATGGACAATAGAACATACGCGCGAAAGCTCCTGACATCACGTGAGTGCTTGAACCAATTTTTTTTTCGTAATTTTCTTAAAATTTTCTAGTGGTATGGTCCTCACAAAATTTTACACATGTCCTTATTTCGATATTCTTCAACTAGTTACCATGCTTCAATTCGATCGAGTCTATTTTTTTTTGAGTTATCGTGGAAATAATATTCCAGGTGTGTATAACACCGAAACCGTTAGACTGATTATGCTCAACGCTCACCTACGGATGCGCAACCTACCCTGAAAATTGCAAGTCCCTATCTCCTTTCGTTCGAAAGTTATCGAGGCAACAATCACCCATCCAGCGAATGAACTCACACAAGGCTGCTCGGATCTCCAAGAATATAGATCCGATCGTATTCAAACTTGGAACTTGGTTGTATAGAGTTAGCTTCTGAAGGCTCTCGCAAAATGTCGATGATGTAGGAAGATTAATTTCTGGGATATTGAATATTTTCCATGATTTTCAATAATTTTTTAAAAATTTTCTAGTAATACGATCCTCGCGAAATTTTTCGAGAATTTTAACGTTGGAATTCTACAACTAATAGCCATGTTTGAATTGGATCGGTTTTGAATTTTTCGATTTATTGAGAAAATGACAACTAAATTTCAGATGCGTATATAACTCCACAACCGTTTGGGCGATTATGCCTAAGAACAAACCCAAATGTCACATTCAGATGCACAACCTAACCTGAAAATTACAAGTCAATCCGCCGTATTCACAAAGCATTGTTAAGTGTTTGAATCTCCGTTAAGTCCTAACTGAGGTCCTCAGTTAAGGATAAATTGGAATCGCAACCTCAGTTAACGTATTTAACGGTGGTGAAACAGGCCTGTTTTACCACCTTTATTCCTTATTGTCCCTTATTATCCCCAATTTATCCTTAACTGAGGACCTCATACGGCGGTCTATCTCTTTCCGTTCTCAGGTTATCATGACATATATAATATTGCGCGTATGTTCTGGGGAACATCGCGTTATAGTTTTGCCCAAATGTCTCTAACTTTCGAATTTTTTGACGAAAATGGTCTCAAACGATTAAGTTCGACTCCCCAATGAAGAATTCGAGGTCAAATTTGATTATGTCCGTCCGGCCGTCCGTCCGGCCGTTGCCACGATAACTTGAGAACGAAAAGAGCTAGCGACTTGAAATTTTCAGGGTAGGTGGCGCATCCCAATACGACGGACAAGTTCGTTGAAGGGCATAATCGGCCCAGTGGTTTGCGAGTAATAATTTTGTTTTCAACAAACATAAATCCGATCGAATTTAAACTTTGGGGGTAGTTGTAAAATATGAACCTAAGCACATTTGTGAAATTTTGGGCGAATCGTATGGCTAGAAAATTTTAAAAAAATTATTAAAAAATATGTTTGTTGTCACGATTACTTGAGAACGGAATGAGATGGCGGCTTGAAATTTTCAGGTTAGGATGTGCACCAGAACGCGACATTTCAGTTTGGTTATGAGCATAATCGGCCAAACGGTTTAAGAGTTATAGCCATCTGAAATTTTCTGAAATTTGGTGGTTTTTTGTTCCCCATTAACTCGAAAAATACTGAACCGATTGAATTCAAACATGGTTATTAGTTGTAGAATGCCAACGCGAAAATTCTTGCAAAATTTTGTGAGGATAGCATTTGTAGAAAATTTTTAATAAATCATTGAAAATTGAAAAAAGAAATTCTATATATTAGTAACTATTCGTTTGAAATTGCTGAAATTTTGCAAGAGCCTTCATAACCTAACTCTACTGTCAATTTTCAAGTTTTAATACGATCGGTTAAATATTGTTGGAGATTCGAGCATTCTTGTGCGAGTTCAGTAGATGGGTGACCGTTGCCTCGATAACTTTCGAAGAAAGGAGATAGGGACTTGCAATTTTGAGGGTAGGTTGCGTATCCGAAAGGGAGAATTGATTCCGTTTTTGGGCATAATCTGTCCAACGGTTTCCGAGTTATACCCACCTGGAATATTATTTCCTCGATAACTTAAAAAATATAGACTCGATCGAATTGAAGCTTGCCAATTAGTTGTAGAATATCGACTTGAAGACGTGTGTAGAATTTTGTGTGAACCGTATCGCAAGAAAACTAAAAAAAATATTTTTTATGTCACGATAACCTGAGAAAGGAAAGAGATAGCGATTTGAAATTTTCAGGTTAGGTTGTGCATCTGAATGCGACATTTGAGTTTGTTCATGAGCATAATCGGTCAAACGCTTTTGGAGTTATATTGATCTGAAATTTGATTGTTATTTTCTCAATAACTCGAAAAATATAGAACCAATCCAATTCAAGCTTAGTTATTAGTTGTAGAATGCCAACGCGAAAGTTCTTGCAAAATTTTGTGAGGATCGTATCACTAGAGAATTTTCAAGAAATCATTGAAAAAAAATTCTAGATATCAGAAACTATTCATCCGACATGGCTGACATTTTGCGAGAGCCTTCAGAACATAATTCTACTACCAAGTTCCAAGTTTGAATACGATAGGATCTATACAGGGTGAGTCTTTGACCACTGCATTAATTTTAACCAAAGAATCTTCTCATCAAATGAAACACTTTTTTAATTTACCATTTTTCCAGATTCGGCTCAGGTAAAAAGTTACAAGCGTTTGAAGATTTCACAATGTGCTATAATACACTCCCGCATATAAATTATCTATGACATTGTTGGCGGACGAGAATAAGGCATGGTAACGTGGTTTACAGCTTGATTCGGGATTCCAACGCTCAGGGACGGATCCATAAAAGTAGTGAAATTTCTGGAGTTTTCCATTTTAAAACATTCAATGAAGAATATCTCGAAAACGGTGCGTTTAAGGAGAAATGGTGAAGAATAATATAATGTTCTAAAACGATGGAATATTCTTGAAATGACTCAAGAAAAACTTTATATGCTTTCTTAATGCTAATTTCGTTTAGTTTTATGAATCCACGAGTCCATAACTAGAAAAGCAGTAGAAGTAGAAAATAACTAATATTTGGAAAATATGTATCATAGTTATAGGACACTTTACGCCAACATTCATTTTATTCGAAAAAAGGATGTCAAAGCTACAAAATAAAAACTGATTTTTTTTCAAAATTTCAACAGCCTGTATCTTTTTACCTGAGCTGAATTTGGAGAAATGTTTAATGAAAAAAGTGTTTCATTTGATGAGAGGAATCTTTGGTTAAAATTAATGCAGTGGTCAAAGACTCACCCTGTATATGTATATGAAATTTATTCCATTTTTTTATTAAATATTTAAAACTGTAATTAGTTCTTTGAAATACCATTGAATAAGGAAATTCTTGTAAGTTGACAAAATATCTTTATTTAAACAAAAAAAATTCATCATTTTATCAAAATGATAGTTTGACTATCCAATTGCTTCCTTTTTTGCGCGTATGTTCTATTGTCCATTCTTCTGTATTGGACACCCTTAATTCGAATTACCATGGTAAATTCGAATTAAGTGTCCAATACAGGAGAATGGACAACATAATTTACCATGGTAAATTCGATTAAGGCTGTCCAATACAGAAGAATGGACAATAGAACATACGCGCAAAAGCTTCTGACTTCACGTCAGTGCTTGAACCAATTTGTTTTTTAATAATTTTTGGCGCTCTAGTTCCTGGGAACTGAGTGCTTATCAATTTGCCCAAATGTCTGTAATTTTCGAATTTTTCGATGAAAATGGTCTTAAACGATTTGGTTCGACTCACTGATCAAGAATCCGTGGTCGAAATTCATTCTGTCCGGTCGGTCCGGCCGTCCGTCCATAGGCACGATAACTCTCGAACGGAATGAGCTAGACAGTTGATATTTTCAGAGTAGGTTTGGGGGATAAATATCTCGGCTAAGTTCGTTATTGGACAAAATCGGACAGATGGTATATATATATTCGTATGAACAATTAATCAACACATTGATCAATTCACAATTCACTAAATTAAATATCAAATATTTGGATCACAGCCGCAAGTTACACTGTCGTAGCCATTCTGCTGCATTCGGTGTGAGGTCATGTAGCTCTTGTAGTGTGCCACTGAAGGAGGAAACGGGACATTCCAGGACCAGGTGGGTGATTGTTTGTTCATCAGCGCCGCAGTTGTCGCATCGTGGGCTGTCGGCAGCTCCCCACTGGGTAAGGCTTTTGTTGCAGATTCCGTGACCCGTGCGAATTCTATTGATGATTGTTGGTTCATTTCAATGTGTTCACCAGGAGATCCAAAAGGACGGTCTGGTGGTTCGTTGTTGTAGACTAATTTAGCCGTGATGGTTTCGGAGTAACAAAAAAAAAATTTTTTTTTTACAAAACAAATTCCAAATTAAATTTTTTTCAATAAGCAGTTTTATCATTAAAATCCATTCATATCATTTTTAACTCTAACAAGCTAATACTTTCGGAGATATGATTTTTCAAAATTTCAATGTAAATCGTATTTCTACGTTTTCACAGAATGATAGAATTATTATGTGGGTATTCTATGAATTGTTATAATGTCAACTCATTCTCCTGAGACATTGTTTCATTCGAGCAATCGTATAAATATGAGAATGATAATATAATATCATACTTTTTGTTGGTTGATATATTTTCATGCTGATGGTCAATCCATATGATGATGGGAATGGTAATGGTAAGTTAATAATATTGAGTTCAGAATATCTCCACTAAAAACAAAACTGGAATATTGTAGATTTGAGGAAAGATATACAGGGTGTCTGGTGAGGAATGGGACAACGTTTAGGTGGTGATGAGGGATGTCTCAAGGAGTGAGAAAATGCCATTGGAAATCATCTGAGGTTCATGGTTCCTGATATACAGGGCGTTTTAGAAAAAATAACGAAATTTCAAATTACTATAAATCAGGAAATATTGGAGCTAATCCGATGATTTTTCGTATGAACAATGATAGAGTGAGTGCAAATCTGTTTGGATGGAAAATTCGAGATAAAATCAGATCCGGACTCAGAAATTTTAGTTTTTCTGAAATTAGGAACAAACAACACCCTGTATGCGGTTTTTAATTTTTTTGACTTCAGATTCTGAGAGAGCATGAAAAATACTTTCAAACTCAACTGTCATCCCGAATGGCACAAATTTTCCCTGCTTTCTCTGACCCTTCGAATGTCAATCCAATTCCAATTTTCGCTTCTTCCAAATTTTTTTCACGACATTGCAGAAACATGAGATCTCAGATAGTTACTTATAAGTAAAAGAAAAAGATCATAAACGAATCAAAAATTTCATAAAAATTATCAAAAAAGCGAAAAACAGTTAACATTTGGAAAATTTACGAAGTATTTCTGAAGTACTAATTGATGATTCAGTAGGAACAAAATTTGATTAAATCTTCAAATATTGTTCAAAATGAAAACCGTCAATTTCTTGTCTCTTAGTCGATCTTTCAGATGAGTTTGGATCATTTTTTCCTGTTATATCCAAAGTTTCATTCGTCATGTACATATCTCCATCATTAGTCTTGAATCTAGTTGCCAGTTATGTCAATTCTATGGTTTGCTATCATTCATGATGAGAAAAGATAGAGCATTTAGTTATCTGTCAAACTAGTGATTTTATTGTTGATACAATCTTACTTCAATTTGTTGAAAATCATGCCGCACACATTTTCTAATGAAGAGTATGTTGACATGCTTTTGGTGTATGGTTCATATGATATGAACGGAAGAGCAGCTGAAAGGGAGTATCGGAGACGATTTCCCAATCGTCGGGTTCCAAATCACAAAATTTTTTCGTGGTCGTGGTGGTCAAAGAGCATGGCCACCTCGGTCTCCAGACATGACACCGTTAGATTATTTCCTTTGTGGTCACCTTAAAACTATGGTGTACGAGCAAGAGATAAATACGAGGGAACAATTAATTCAGCGAATAATAGACGCATGTGACGAAATACGAAACAACCCAAATGTGATAAGGAAAGCAGTTTTGAATTTAATGAATAGAGCAGATAAATGTGTAGAAGTTGGTGGTTTTCATTTTGAACAATAATTGAAGAATTAATCATTAATTTTGTTCCCACTGAATCATCAATTAGTACTTCAGAAATACTTCGTGAATTTTCCAAATGTTAACTGTTTTTCGCTTTTTTGATAATTTTTATAAAATTTATGATTCGTTTATGATCTTTTATTTCACTTATAAGTAACTATCTGAGATCTCATGTTTCTGCAATGTCGAGAAAAAAATATGGAAGTATCGAAAATCGGAAGATTGACATTCGAAGGGTCAGAGAAAGCGCGGAAAATTTGTGCCATTCGGGATGACAGTTGAGTTTGAACGTATTTTTCCTGCTCTCTCAGAATCTGAAGTCAAAAAAACTGAAAACCGCATACAGGGTGTTGTTTTTTCCTAATTTCAGAAAAATTAAAATTTTTGAGTCCGGATCTGATTTTATTTCGAATTTTTCATCCAAACAGATTCGTACTTACTCTATCATTGTTCATACCAAAAATGATCGGATTAGCTCTAATATTTCCTGAATTATAATCATTTGAAATTTCGTAATTTTTTCTAAAACACCCTGTATATCAGGAACCATGAACCTCAGATGATTTCAAATGGCATTTTCTCACTCCTTGAGACATCCCTCATCACCACCTATACGTTGTCCCATTCCTCACCAGACACCCTGTATATTATCGTTCATCATAGAATTGAGGAATGAATATCTCGGATGAGTTCGTTGTTGGGTAGAATTCGTCTATTGGTTTTGGGTTGATAATTTTTGGATCTTGTTGAATTTAAATTCTTCTATGATGTTTGAATTCAATTTCTGCTAAGATGAAGTTCTAAATTTCAATAATGAATCGTACTTCTATGTTTTCACTGAATGCTATAATTATTCTATCTAAGCTTTATTATATGATCTGTGTTCATACTCGTACATTTCATCCTGTTTTATAAGAGAGAGTTAAATTCATTTCAGCTATTTTAATTTGGTTTCTTCCATGGTGCAGTTCTCATTCTCAGATTGCTCATTTAATCTAGATAAATGAACTATTATTTGAATTGAATTTCCCTTATGATGCAGTTCTATCATAAGAATAAATTGATATAATTCTCAACTCTGAGAAACCAATACTTTCGGAGATATAATTTGTCTGTTTGAACTAGAGCGCCAGAAAGCTCCTGTCCACAGGGCTTGAACCCATTTTTTTTATTTTCTAGCGATAAGATTCTCACAAAATTTCACATACGTCCTAAGTTTTGTATTCTACAACTAAGGTGTGTGGACCATGGAAGGCTACGCTCCTTTGAAGGCCAACTATAGAAAGTCATATTTATAGTCAGGTGATGACAAATTCTTTCCGCTCACAATAAGCACCAACAAACAAGGATACAGAGGCGGCAGCGAGTCGCTCGCGTTGCTATTTTGTCAGTGTATAGTCCCTCGATTCGTAGACTTCGTTCGGCGACTTTCAAATTGTAATTCACGCGCTCACCTAAAGGTAAGTTTTTATGTGAATTACCTATTATTATTGTATTCTTCTTATTACTGTAAATTATTATGTAAGGATTTTTTGTAGCCGGTGGTTCCTTATAAGGCCAATACAAAATTTGACGGTTGGCCTTGCTAGGGTACATGGGAATTGCTAGGAACATTTACTAATGAAAATTTGAACTTAGTTTTTACTTTGACGAGCCGTTTGTATCTTAAAGCAATGTTCAATGATTATAATTTTATTATTCATAATGATTATACAACTTTTTAACTTAGACTTTTTAGGAACATTTTGGCCTTACAAAGAATGGACCCGTAAGGAGGCCATTATATGTAAACAAGCACTGACGTGAAGTCAGAAGCTTTTGCGCGTATGTTCTATTGTCCATTCTTCTGTATTGGACACCCTTAATCGAATTTACCATGGTAAATTATGTTGTCCATTCTCCTGTATTGGACACTCTTACTTCGAATTTACCACGGTAAATTCGAATTAAGTGTCCAATACAGGAGAATGGACGACATAATTAACCATGGTAAATTCGATTAAGGGTGTCCAATACAGAAGAATGGACAATAGAACATACGCGCAAAAGCTTCTGACTTCACGTCAGTGCTTGAACCAATTTTTTTTTCGTGATTTTTTTTAAATTTTCTGGAGGCGCGGTTCTTAAAATTTTTTTTTTCGTCATTTTTTTCAAATTTTCTAGGAGTACGGTTCTTACAGAATTTTAAACACGTCTTTGTGTTGATTTTCTACTACTAGTTACCAAGCTTCAATTCAATCGAATATTTATTTTTTGAGTTATCAAGGAAACAATATTCCAGGTGGATATAACTCAGAAACCGTTAAACCGATTATGCCCAAAAACGAACTCAACTCTCCCTTTCGGATACGCAACCTACCCTGAAAATTGCAAGTCCCTATCTCCTTTGGTTCAAAAGTTATCGAGGCAACGGTAACCCATCTACTGAACTCACACAAGAATGCTCGAATCTCCAACAATATTCAACCGATCGTATTAAAACTTGAAACTTGGCAGTAGAGTTAGGTAATGAACGCTCTTGCAAAATTTCAGCAATTTCAAACGTATAGTTGCTGATATATAGAATTTTTTTTTTTTATTTTCAATGATTTATTAAAAATTTTCTACAGATGCTATCCTCACCAAATTTTGCAAACATTTTCGCGTTGGCATTCTACATCTAATAACTATGTTTGAATTCAATCGGTTCAGTATTTTTCGAGTTAATGAGGAACAAAAAACCACCAAATTTCAGAAAATTTCAGATGGCTATAACTCTGAAACCGTTCAGTCGATTATGCTCATAAACAAACTCAAATGTGGCATTCATATGCACAACATAACCTGAAACTTTCAAGTCGCTATCTCTTTCCGTTCTCAGGTTATCGTGACAAAAAAAATATTTTTTAATAATTTTTTTAAAATTTTCTAGCCATACGATTCACCCAAAATTTCACAAACGTGCTTAGGTTCATATTATACAACTACTCACCAAGTTTCAATTCGATCGGATTTATATTGGTTGAAAACAAAATTATTACTCGGAAACCACTGGGCCGATTATGCCCATTAACGAACTTGTCCGTCGTATTGCGATGCGCCAAACACCCTGAAAATTTCAAGTCGCTAGCTCTTTTCGTTCTCAAATTATCGTGGCAACGGACGGCCGGACGGCCGGCCGGACAGCCGGACGGACAGAATCAAATTTGACCTCGGATTCTTCATCGGGGAGTCAAACTTGATCGTTTGAGACCAATTTCGTCAAAAAATTCGAAAGTTACAGACATTTGGGCAAAACTATAACGCGATGTTCCCCAGAACATACGCGCAAAAACACTATTTATAATTACATTGTACAACGCATTTAAAACTTATTTCTTATCGATGTAATACTCATTACTATAATTTTCATATAATTTCCATTAATATATCTTTAGTTATAAGTTGGTGTTCAAGAAATGTTCGTTGAGTTTTTAGAAGAAGATTATAATGTGTTAGGCATTAAATTTTTTATTTAAATGAAAGAGCTTTTTCTGTTGTTTTAGTGAAAGCGGATATTTCGATTATTACAATTCTAGTTGTAAGTTGAACGACTCATTTATAATATTGGCCTTGTTTTTAAGCCTTGTTCCTTACAAGGTCGTTTAGAAGAGCTTTATAAAAGTTTAGTTCCAGAAATAGTGATTAAATCTAGAATAAAAAAAAGTAAAGTCGCTATCTCTTTCCGTTCTCAAGTTATCGTGGCAACGGACGGCCGGCCGGACAGTATCGAATTTGACCTCAAATTCTTCATCAGTGAGTTGAACCTAGTCGTTTGAGGCCATTCTCGGCAAAATATTCGAAAATTACAGACATTTGGGCAAAATGATAACGCGATGTTCCCCAGAACATACGCGCAAAAATCAATTATATTTGTTGAGATCTGAGAGGCGCAACAATTTAGTTACCGAAGAAGGAACATCTTTGTATATTTTTTGTTCAAATTCGAATTAGTCAACTATAATAGTATAATAGACGCAGTTTTCTATTCTAGGGTCATATTCACCAACCTCAGGTAAACATAATGAAAAGAACATTTTTCGTAATAGACGAAATCAATTTTATATTTGTTGTAAATGCTTAAATATGCCTTAACGTTTATATGAATGAATTAGTATTGATTAAATTCCTGCCTAACTAGATAAATCACAGATCACAGTATAATAATAATTCGTACTTGGGCAAATCTAGATTGATATTAATATTTGTATGAACGACAGATAATACTAAATATTATGTATACTTTAAAAAATATACCCCTATAAATGAAACTGTGCCAAATAATGTTATTTTATTTTCAAATACCTAAAAACGTATTTAGATACGAATGATTAGTGATAAACATTTTTTAATAATATTTTATTTATTATAATTTCGTTAATGGGCATAATCGGCCCAGTGGTTTCCGAGTAATAATTTTGTTTTCAACCAATATAAATCCGATCGAATTGAAACTTGGTGAGTAGTTGTAGAATATGAATTTAAGTACGTTTGTGAAATCTTTCGTGAATCGTATGGCTAGAAAATTATTAAAAAATTATTAAAAAATATTTTTGTTGTCACGATAACTTGAGAACGGAAAGAGATAGCGGCTTGAAGTTTTCAGGTTAGGATTTGCATCAGAACGCGACATTTCAGTTTGCTTATGAGCATAATCGGACAAACGGTTTAAGAGTTATAGACATATGAAATTAGGTTGTTTTTTGTTCCTCATTAACTCGAAAAATACTAAACCGATTGAATTCAAACATGGTTATTAGTTGTAGAATGCCGACACGAAAATACTAGCAAAATTTCGTGAGGATAGTATTTGTAGAAAATTTTTGAAAAATCATCGAAAATTAAAAAAAAATTCTATATATCAGTAACTATTCGTTTGAAATTGCTGAAATTTTGCAAGAGCCTTCATAACCTAACTCTATTAGCAAGTTCCAAGTTTTAACACGATCGGTTAAATATTGTTAGAGATTCGAGCAGCCTTGTGTGAGTTCAGTAGATGGGTGACCGTTGCCTCGATAACTTTCGAACGAAAGGAGATAGGGACTTGTAATTTGCAGGGTAGGTTGCGTATCCGGATGAGAGAGTTGAGTTCGTTTCTTGGCATAATCGGTCAAAAGGTTTCCGAGTTTTACCCACCTGGAATATTATTTCCTTGATAACTCAAAAAATAAAGATTCGATCGAATTGAAGCTTGGTAACTAGAAGTAGAAAATCAACATAAAGACGTGTTTCAAATTTTGTGAGAACCGTTCCCCCAGGAAATTTGACAAAATTAACGAAAAAAAAATTTTAAGAACCGTACCCCTAGAAAATTTCTAAAAAATCAAGAGAAAAAAATTGGTTCAAGCACTGACGTGAAGTCAGAAGCTCCGGCGCGTATGTTCTATTGTCCATTCTTCTGTTTTGGACACCCTTAATCGAATTCAACATGGTAAATTATGTTGTCCATTCTCCTGTATTGGACACTCTTAATTCGAATTTACCATGGTAAATTCGAATTAAGTGTCCAATACAGGAGAAAGGACAACATAATTTATCATGGTAAATTCGATTAAGGGTGTCCAATACAGAAGAATTAGAACATACGCGCAAAAGCTTCTGACTTCACGTCAGTGCTTGAACCAATTTTTTAAATTATGAAATAAAGGTGCCTCCAAAACTATTCTATTCGCTACTGGATAACTATCAACAGAGTTCTCTGCTACCTGAGACTGATTTAATATCTCCCAACAAAAATTACAGCTCTTCTTTTAGAGCAAAGGAAAATAGCATAGGTAGTAAAATCATAATATTTTGTTTATTCAGGTATATATCCATCCAATATATCATGCCAAATGAATTCATTATAATTAGTTGTTTCATCAAACAATCGAAGTTTTCATTAATAAGCTCTTTAATACTTTCTTATTTGGAAAAATAAAAGGATCTCCTATATAAAGCAATGCTAAATTTGAATCTTTTGTCAGAAGTCACGTGGTCATTTTCTACCCGTCTCAGTTAGACATGAAGTATGGCCTATAACCCTTTCTCTCTTTAATGTTGGAGTCAATGCTATGCACTGCACGATGACGCGATGGCGCATCTATTATTATTATTATTAGATCATTGATGAGCAGACAGGTCATCGAATACAGAATCCATCAAAGGGTATGCACATGCGCAAATTCAAATCTTGATATGCCTAGAACCGTAGGGGTAGGAGGGTCCGAGGGTCAGGATTTCTTGTGACGTACAGTCACAAGACTACAGGGTTCTTTTGTCACCCTTGCACAGGAGGAAAATTTTGGGTTATTGAACTGAAAGAAATTTATGCAATTTCGGGTTCATTGGAGGAGTGAATGTATAAGGGTAGTTTTTCCTAATTCTTCGTTTCGTTTCGCTTAGCGTGAATTGATTTTTTGCCCAATATTCTTATCATTTGGATTCGGAATATCGAAATCTGGTACATTTGGTTAAGAATTATTATCGTGTTCCGGGTACCTACAATATTTTAAGGTATCCATGCGCCGAGAGGATTAATCTGAGCGAAATAAATTGAATATCTCACCACAAGTATGTTTTGCCAGAATTGCAGTAGAGCCATTTCACGGAACGACGAAAGTATTTCTTGTGTCTCTTGTGGTAATAATTACCATCTCAAGTGTGCCAACATTACAACAAACGATCTACAACGCTCTGAAAGATCTTGACAAAGCTTGGTCATGCCATTACTGCACATCGAACAGGAGAAATAGAGTGGATTCATCTGACTCAACTGATGTGAAATCTGTCCAGCGAAGACCGCCAGATGATGGGGCTCCTGTTACATTGAAGGAATTCTACTTGTTAATGGCTAAATTGGATAAGGTAACCACTAGTATTTCCGGTATGCAAAAGGAATAGAGTCCGCATCAAATCTAGTCAACAACGCCTTTCTTCTGAGATAACCAATTGCACTGCTGCTATCGCTGAACATGATCGACTCCTTAATGATCAGTTCAAACTCATGATGGCCAACCTTTATCTTTTATCTATCAATGCTGATATATCATCGATTAAAGCAGATATTTCGAAAGTACGTAACGATGCACCTCGCGTTGAAACAGATCCTCAGCGAATGAGTTGTATGCTGAAATCGAAGATCGTGGGAGGAGATCTACAAATATTATGGTGTACAATCTTCCAGTTCAGAACAACGTTCTGGAAACTGTGAATAATCTTTCTCTGAGATTGATCCAAGTATTAATGCCGTTAGGCTAGTCGGTGGGTAAAAAGAACCAAGGACAAGCTCCTCTGAAAGTAACCTTGAGTAATGCTGAGACAGCCCCATCCTAGTACTGAGAAACCAATACAGGATTTCGAATAAGAATTTAAGAATTCGCTCTGATCTAACACCATTCCAAATTCAGCCTTTAAAAGACAGGAAATAGAAGACCGCAATTCGAATGGAGAAATTCTGACCATAAGATATTTCGACGGTGTCCTGAAAATTATTGTTAAATCCTCAAAAAACTCCCAAGAGGGAGCTCAGTTCCCTCCAACAAAATTGACTTAAATGTATATTACCAGAATGTGCGCAGTGTCCGAGGCCGATCAAAGTTATATGATTTCATTAAGGGTGTAAATCTTTGTATGTATGATGTCATCATGCTAACGGAAACGTGGCTCAATGAGTCGGTTGAAACCTCTGAACTACAGCTACATAACTACGACGTTTACCGTTGTGATCGCTCGGAAAAATCTAGTTCGTAAAAGACGGGAGGTGGAGTTCTCATTGCAGTGAAGAAAATGCTCAAGTCTAAAATTGTTCTAACACCTGACGAAAATGTAGAGGATTTATTTGTGTTTATGGGGGGTTATAAAAGTGTCTTATTTGGTACAGCGTATATACCTACCCTATTTGGTATTGAATATTTCGAGAGTCATTGTTCAAATCTCGAATTTGCTGTTGAGGCAGTTCAACCTGACAATATAGTGGTCGCTGGGGATTATAATCTGGGTGAGTGTGTTTGGATTAATGACGACATAGGGTAGAATAGATGGAGTGAATGATTTGTGTGATCAAGCTTTGGTTAATACCTTAGGTTTTTTTTAATCTACATCAGGTGAATGTAATTAGAAACGTTAATGACAGGATTTTGGATTTGACACGACAGTGCGATACCGTAGTTAAGATCGCTGATGATGTACTTTCCGAACTTGATTTGAATTATCCTGCTCTCTCATTCTCTTTGAAAACTATTATCCATAAACCTAGTGAATATGAATTATACCCACCAAACACACCCGTTCTTGTTACATCTCTGAGGTATATATAAGATATATCTCTGATATGTATGAAAATTAATATACCATTGCTGCATAAGTTTGAGAACATTGCTCTTTTTAAATCCGCCGTAATCACAAAGCATTGTTAAGTGTTTGAATCTCCGTTAAATCCTAACTGAGGTCCTCAGTTAAGGATAAATTAGAATCGCAACCTCAGTTAACGTATTTAACGGTGGTGAAACAGGCCTGTTTTACCACCTTTATTCCTTATTGTCCCTTATTATCCCCAATTTATCCTCAACTGAGGACCTCAGTTAGGACTTAACGGATATTGAATGCTTTGTGAATACGGCGGATATCTGTTACATTGATAGAATAATATAACCTGAGTTATGTATTTGCTACATATTAAAAGCATATAACAATTCTACCATCTGGAAACATATGATATTTATGTAACATATTTATATTCGCAGAAATATCAACCATATGTATAACAACGATGTAACATACATATTATTTTTGTAATGTAACTTTTTTTATATTCTGGATATATTGCTGAAAATGCAAGATTGATATGTTATTACTGTAGTGATGTTCCGGATATCCGTATTATATCCGTATTCGCGGATATCCGAAGCAAAACAAAGATCTGTATCCGTATCTGTATCCGCCATTTTTTTGGCGGATCTCGAACGGATCTGATTAAGTTTTATATGTTATTAAGACTTTCGAAATTGTGAGTGAGGGTGAATATCTAGCAACGAAATACTATTCAAAATATGTTTTATTTTCAAAGAATACTTACTTATATTTTGCACATTTGAATTGTAAAAATCAAATAAATAAACAATCTTTCTACCTTCTCTGGTAGTCATGAGAATATGACTACTTGGAAGTCTTCCTAATTAGATCAAAACTCAAAGCTATCTCTGATATTTTGAATAATAACAAAAATCAAATTCTCTAACTTAACAGCATTCAATCTCCATAGTAAGTTATCGTTATATGGACAAAATATCACACTTACAGCAACTCAAAAATATTATAAACCGTAATCGAAATTGAGCAATGCTAAATTAAACTTTAAAAACAGAGATAGAATGCGTAAGAGAGTCTAGATCCGTATCCGTATTCGTATTCGCGGATCTAGAAACTGGTGTTCCGTATCCGTATCCGCATCCGCGGATTCATACATTCAATGATCCGGCACATCTCTAGTTATTAGCTTGACTTGCAAAACTAACCGCCATATTGGCAGTCTTTGGTTGGCGCTTTTCCGTTCTAAACGACGCCTTGCCTTGTGAATGTTTAATTCCTGATATTCTTATCCCGAATTCAGTCTGTTATGAGAGAGTTCATTATTTGGAATAAATTATATATTGTGCCAGTCTTATCTTTGATTAAATAGTGTAGATTTCATCTAAATTCGCTGAGTAAACTTCCATGAATGTCTTCTGGTGAACAAATTCGGGTATGTTTTATATCGAACTGGAGTGCAGTTTCCAATAATTAATTAGTAATACGTAAGCTATAGTTAAGTCTTGCATTACTCATGAATATGCATTCCAAAGACTGAGAAATATTAAATATTTTTGCAGGTGACGCAGGTGCTATTAAGGATTTGAAGAATCACGTGCTCAAATAAATAAGAGATCTATAAATTGGACAGGGGTAACACCCCTATAACTTGGAGCGGAAATATCAACTCTGGTGAGAATGTAGATATTATACGCACGGTTTATAATGTTTATATAGATAGATAGGTACTGTTTTTATTTAAAACTTTCGAAGTAGGTAGCCAATTATTTATAATGTATAAGAGACGTGAATTTTTTCTAGGATTGTCTACTAGAGAAAAGCGTAGATTGAAATCTTAGGCCTTAAATTATTGTTATTACTGACTACATTTTTTGTAAATTAGTTTTTGGTAATATATTACCAACTGAACTTATATTTTCACTTATTGCTTTTAACCTCATTTCAACCATTGAAAATCGAAATAAGAGTTTTTTGTTAGTTTCCAATTTTAGATCGCATGAGGGGTGGGAGTAGAAAGTTTAATAACTTTAACATATTGAGTATATTTGATGAACAGAATACATTTTCTAAGATCTTGAGAACGAAACTGCCCCTAGGTAAATGCATGAAATGATTGTTTTTCTTTTTTGCGCGTATGTTCTGGGGAACATCGCGTTATCATTTTGCCCGAAAGTCTGCAACTTTCGAATTTTTTGACGAAAATGGTCTCAAACGATTAAGTTCGACTCCCCAATGAAGAATTCGAGGTCAAATTTGATTCTGTCCGTCCGGCCGGCCGTTGCCACGATAACTTGACAACGAAAAGAGCTATAGCGACTTGAAATTTTCAGGGTGGGTGGCGTATCCCAATACGACGGACAAGTTCGTTAATGGGCATAATCGACCCAGTGGTTTCCGAGTAATAATTTTGTTTTCAACCAATATAAATCCGATCGAATTGAAACTTGATGAGTAGTTGTAGTAATATGAACCTAAGCACGTTCGTGAAATTTTATCCGAATCGTATGAATAGAAAATTTTAAAAAAATTATTAAGAAATATTTTTGTTGTCACGATAACTTGAGAACGGAAAGAGATAGCGGCTTCAAGTTTTCAGGTTAGGATGTGCACCAGAACGCAACATTTCAGTTTATTTATGAGCATAATCGGCCAAACGGTTTCAGAGTTATGGCCATCTGAAAATTTCTGAAATTTGGTGGTTTTTTGTTCCTCATTAACTCGAAAAATACTGAACCGATTGAATTCAAACATGGATATTAGTTGTAGAATAGCAACGCAAAAATGTGTGCAAAATTTGGTGAGGATAGCATTTGTAGAAAATTTTTAATAAATCATTGAAAAAAAAAAATCTATATATCAGTAACTATTCGTTTGAAATTGCTGAAATTTTGCAGGAGCCTTCATAACCTAACTCTACTGCCAAGTTTCAAGTTTTAATACGATCGGTTAAATATTGTTGGAGATTCGATCATTCTTGTGTGAGTTCAGTAGATGGGTTACCGTTGCCTCGATAACTTTCGAACGAAAGGAGATAGGGACTTGCAATTTTCAGGGTAGGTGGCGTATCCGAAAGGGAGAGTTGAGTTCGTTTTTGGGCATAATCGGTCTAACGGTTTCCGGGTTATTCCCACCTGGAATATTATTTCCTTGATAACTCAAAAAATAAATATTCGATCGAATTGGTGCTTGGTAACTAGTAGTAGAAAATCAACATAAAGACGTGTTTAAAATTTTGTAAGAACCGTACCCCTAGAAAATTTGAAAAAAATGACGAAAAAAAAAATTTTAGGAACCGTACCCCTAGAAAATTTTAAAAAAATCACGAAAAAAAAAATTGGTTCAAGCACTGACGTGAAGTCAGAAGCTTTTGCGCGTATGTTCTATTGTCCATACTTATGTATTGGACGCCCTTAACCTAATTTAGCATGGTAAATTATGTTGGGTAAATTCGAATTAAGAGTGTCCAATACAGGAGAATGGACAACATAATTTACCATGGTAAATTCGATTAAGGGTGTCCAATACAGAAGTATGGACAATAGAACATACGCGCAAAAGCTTCTGACTTCATGTCAGTGCTTGAGCCAATTTTTTTTTACTAATGTGTATACCAATTTGTAAGTCGGTCTAGAATGATCTCTATTATGATTATGATATTTAATGAACATATTTATCTAATCTGGAAACCTCGTAATTAAATATTCTTGATGATATTTTTTTATTAATCCATATTTTATTTTGATTTATACCAAAATTTATACCAAATACTTGCGTAAGAGAACAAATTTTCCTACCAGCGACTTGAAAAGACTTTTGATGGAGAAGAAAAAACTTCATAAGAAGTACAAATTATCTAAGTCTTGGGATGATTATCTCACCTTTTGTAACTTGAGATCGCAGTGTAGGTCACTCGCTGATACGTGCTATTCCTCATATGTTGAAAAGAAGGAAAATTACATGAAAAGGAAATGTAAATGCTTTTTGGAATTTTGTCGACTCGATTATGGGATTCCTTCTGAGATATCTAACAACGTCTAATCCTTCGACACTGATCAGGATATAGCTGATGGTTTTGCTGATTTTTTCAGATATAACTTCTTTCAACCTCCTGCTTCAACACTCATATTTTCTGAAAACTGCACCGTTCCCGAGTTTGATGTGGCTGGTAGTTTGCAATTTGAGGTATCAGAGGTGGCTGAGAGACTGAACACATTGAATATAAATAAGGGTAGTGGACCCGAACTTGTTCCAACATTATTGTTGAAAAACTGTTCATGTTCTCTTACAGTACCTCTGCAGTATTTATTTAACAAATCCCTCGATTCGGGCGTTTTCCCAAGGCAATGGAAAAATAGTTTCGTGAAACCCGTTCATAAGTCGGCAGCGAGGCGCAATGTTACAAATTATCGACCGATCAGTATCATATGTGCTATACCCAAACTGTTTGAACTCTTAGTTTATGATCGGATCTACGAGAAAAATATGTTGTTTATATCACCGCAACAGCATGGTTTTGTGAGAGGTAGGAGTATTGAAACGAACTTGTTACTTTTTATACAATACTCAATGAATGCTCTTGTATGTGGACGTCAATTGCAGGTAATTTATACCGATTTTTGTAAAGCTTTCGACTCAGTTAATCACACGATTCTTGGATATAAACTTGCTCGATTTGGATTTTGGGGCTCTCTGTTGAAATGGTTTATATCTTATTTTACGGGTAGAACCCAGATTGTCAAGATTAGAAATGCCACCTCTCGCGAGATTCAGGTTACATCGGGAGTTCCCCAAGGAAGCCACTTTTATTAGGTCCACTATTGTTTTTAATTTTTAGAAATGATATCTAATATTTGCTGATGACACCAAGATATTTCTGAGGGTTGATACATTCGAGGATGTTTTTGGCGCTCTAGTTCCTCGGAACTGAGTGCTTATCAATTTGCCCAAATGTCTGTAATTTTCGAATTTCTCGATGAAAATGGTCTTAAACGATTTGGTTCGACTCACTGATCAAGAATCCGTGGTCGAAATTAATTCTGTCCGGCCGTAGGCACGATAACTCTCGAACGGAATGAGCTAGACAGTTGATATTTCAGAGTAGGTTCGGGAGATAAATATCTCGGCTGAGTTCGTGATTGGGCAAAATCGGACAGACGCTTTCGGAGTAACAAAAAAAAAATTTTTTTTTACAAAACAAATTCCAAATTAAATTTTTTTCAATAAGCAGTTTTATCATAAGAACCCAATGATAACATATTTAATCTTTACAAGCCAATACTTTCGGAGATATGATTTTTTAAAATTTCAATAAAAAATCGTATTTTTACGTTTTCACAGAATTATATAATTATTCTATGTATGAATTGTCATAATGTCAACTTATTTTCCTGAGACATGACATTGTCTAATTCCTTGCTAATAGTTGGTTCGAGAAACGTCTAAATCGACTTAGAGAGACAAGGGTAAAAAACCGTCAAATAAACCCCCATGTGGTGATTTTATGTCGAAAAGTGAAAATTAAGAATATATATCCCAGGTAAGTACCGACGTTTTATTCTAATACCGGAGATCGACAAGATCGTACGAGGAGCCCGATAGCCGGTGTGTCTACGCCGTCGGGTTTTCGGTTTCGGAACGAGAGAAGGCGGGCTCAAATCCCGGAAAGGGAATTACATTTTTTGGCGCTCTAGTTCCTCGGAACTGAGTGCTTATCGATTTGCCCAAATGTCTGTAATTTTTATTTAAGATGCAGTTTCACCATTAAAATCCATCGATATCATTGTCAACTCCAACAAGACAACACTTTCGGAAATATGATTTTTCTAAATTTCAATAATGAATCGTACGTACTATGTTTTCACAGAATGCTATAATTATTCTATCTAAGCTTTATTATATGATCTGTGTTCATACTCGTACATTTCATCCTGTTCTATAAGAAAGAGTCAAATTCATTTCAGCTATTTTAATTTGATTTCTTCCATGGTGCAGTTCTCATTCTCAGATTGCTCATTTAATCTTGATAAATAAACTATTATTTGAATTCAATTTCCTTTATGATGCAGTTCTTTCATAAGAATACATTGATTAAATTCCCAACTCTGAGAAACCAATACTTTCGGAGATATAATTTGTCTGTTTGAACTAGAGCGCCAGAAAGCTCCTGTCCACAGGGCTTGAACCCATTTTAATATTCAGAGTGATCTAAATGACTCCTATGCTTGCTGCTTATCCACTAGGCTCTATCTTAATGTTGACAAGTGCAAGCATCTCACTATTTTTTGACACAGTTCCAGGTTGGACTGCACTTTCTCCATTAATAATCATCTCCATAATAATCCCTTGAAAAAGTTGATCGGTTTGAGGATTTGGAAGTATTCTATGATCATAGTATGAGTTTTTAACCTCATATATATAGATCACATCGAAAGTAGAAGTATCAAATTACTTGGTTTTATCTGGAGACACTCCCAAGACTTCCGTTCTATTGATACTTTAAGATATCTGTTCATGTCATTAATCAGGCCGACGTTAGATTTTGGTTCAGTAGTGTGGGCCCCGTACACATATTTTGATTCAGACAGGATTGAGAGGGTGCAGAATAGATTCCTACTGTATATCTCCCACAGATTGGGTGTTGAACGTAAACATTTTTCAGCATCAACCATGAGAACTAGGGTGGACTTGCCTTCTTTATTCCTTAGTCGCAGGCGTGGAGATGTCATATTCTTCTCTAAACTCATCACTGGCTCATTGCTGTGTCCTGATCTTTTAGAACTCTTCAAATTTCATGTTCAACCTAGAGAAATCCGGGGCAGAATGCTTCTACACATACCTACTTATAGGACTAATTATGTCAAGAACTCTCCTACCATATAAATTCTTCACCCCTAATCGATTATATCTATAGGAATCTCGGGAATAGGTGACAAATAAAATCCAGCACTTTATTCTTGAATTTCTACCTACATCAATGCGACGTTTCGGCCAAGGATTCTGGCCATTTTCAAGCCTACAATAAATTTACATTACATCATTTCAAAATCAAATAAAATACCGAAACAAGTAATACTCCACGAACACAAACATTACTCACACGCAAAGGAGATATGTACAGAGTATGCACGTTCGTCTTGTAATATTGAAATAAATGGTCCAGGAATAATAACAGTGTTCAAGGGTGATTCTCCTTTCTCCAGCTTTCGACAAATATCAACGGACCCAAATACCCAGGACATGGCAGAACGTCAACAAATCCAAATGACATCCAACAGACTTCCTCGTTTACCACCATCAACAATTTTTCCTATTGTATTCTTGGTTGCCTCCCTCCGGCCAGTGTAGGATCCTGTATGACCTTGGAATATATAGAACTAAAATTTAAACAATCAGTTATTCTATTCATTGAGTTTTTCTCTTTTTGCGCGTATGTTCTGGGGAACATCGCGTTATAGTTTTGCCCAAATGTGAAATTTAATTCTGTGGTGCCGTACGGCCGTCCGGCCGTTGCCACGATAACTTGAGAACGGAAAGAGCTAGCGACTTGAAATTTTCAGAGTAGGTGGCGCATCCAAATACGACGGACAAGTTCGTTAATGGGTATAATCGGCCCAATGGTTTCCGAGTAATAATTTTGTTTTCAACCAAAATGAATCCGATCGAATTTAAACTTGGTGAATAGTTGTAGAATATAGACCTAAGCACGTTTGTGAAATTTTGTGAGAATCGTATCGCTAGAAAATTATTAAAAAATTATTGAAAAATATTTTTGTTGTCACGATAACCTGAGAACGGAAAGAGATAGCGGCTTGAAAATTTGAGGTTTGGTTGTGCATCAGAATGCGACATTTGATTTCGTTTATGAGCATAATCGTCCAAAAGGTTTTAGAGTTATAGCCATCTGAAATTTTCTGAAATTTGGTTGTTTTTTGTTTCTCATCAACTCGAAGAATACAAAACCGATTGAATTCAAGCATGGTTATTAGTTGTAGAATGCCAACGCGAAAATTCTTGCAGAATTTCGTGAGGATGGTATAACTAGGAAATTACAAAAAAAATAATTAAAAATAATTGAAAAAAATTCCATACATCATAAACTATTCGTCCGGCATGGCTGAAATTTTGAAAGAGCCTTCAGAACCTAAGTCTACTGCAGAATTCCAAGTTTGAACACGATCGGATCTATATTGTTGGAGAACCGCGCAGCCTTTTGTGAGTTCGGTAGCGGATCTCCGAATCGTCGTATGATATGTTGTCTATGGACGTATTTTTGCGAGAACCTTCAAAAATAAAAATATGAATGTCATGATGACATATCTTTTACGCGTATGTTATGTGTGTTATTTCATCACAAATCTATGGGAGATGATAGCCCTACATCGCATGCGCCCCGTTTTAACCTCAACATCGATTCTGAATCTGATCAAAACACAAATACAAAACGTAAACAAAATATTCTCAATCCACGAAGTACGAACGAGTATTCCTTCTGTTGAAAATAATCGAGATTACCTTGTATTTCAAGATTGGAGGAATCTAGAAATGTTGTTTACGTATGTGAAAGAAATTCCAAATTATGGAGAACTGTGGAAAAGTTGTTCAGAAAGAAGATATCTGGTATATGTCCTTCAGGATTTCTGGCTAAAAATCAGCAGTAAGTAATAGAAGTGAATTGAATGAATTACTTTACTCAGAGAAATCCAAGTCTTAATATTTCCTTTCAGGTTGAAATGAATTAAGGTCCAGTTGACGTAGAGCAAAAAAGTAATGCTTTTCGACAAATAGAATGCATGAGTTACTCTTGGAGTTACTGCAGATAGAATTCTTAAAAACAAGGTATATGGAACTTAGTCGATTGAATATTTGTGAAGATTAAGTATACCTCATGAGAAAATTTAATATTGATAAGAGGCAACCAAGATGACATGCTCTTAGCTCTTAGAGCTTATGAGGGGTCTCCTTGTGGAAGACCCAGGAGGATCAGTATAATAATAATAATAATAATATATTATGTATATTGTTTTCCCGTGGAACTTCAGGTATATGTTTCTTAAATGCTTGTTGCTTAGCATGCTTAACAATGAATACCTCTGAAGAACAGATTTTACTAATATTATAATAGAATGGCTTGATAATTCAACGCTAACTTTGAAAATGATGTATCCTAGTGTTGCGGAGGAAAATCCAAGTATATTTTACAACAAGAAGTAGTATATAAGGAAATGGAGAAAGTCAGTTATCATATTTTAATAATAATCTATATACAAGTATTTATCCTCCCTGCAGTGTTTCACGAATCCTCCATGATTATGTGGGCAGCAGTGGTCCAAACTCGAAAAAATGTATTGCATGCTGCTTGATGTAGTATTGAATTCTCAAAATGAATGTTATTCTTGATCTCTCTTGAAGTAAATAATCGAATATGTTAATGGAGTTTTATTCGAAATTATTTCCTTTGTTTGTATTACGGCTTCAGTGAGGTATACAATTTTTTTGTTCACTGAGGGCTGATATATTTTACGACCTGTAAACTGTCAAGTAGCCTTACCGAAAGGAAAGTAATCTGTAAATGTTCACTTTAAAGGGGATCAGTAAATTTAACGAGCACATAGTTGACGAATACTTTACGGAGAGGTTGAATAAATCGGCCCTTAGTAGATAGTATAAAACAATATATAGATTGGTATCTAAATAAATGAATCTTATTTTCACAATAACTCTTTTCCCCTAACCCATGAAAACAAATTTTCACAGAAAATTTACATGAATCATTAGCTTCAAACGTTCATTATCTTGAAATACAAATGAATAAGTGGAAATTTAATTTTAATATTTCAATATTGAATGGAATATTTAGAGTTTATCTATAATTTCAGATATCTCATCTCATCAACGAGTGACAAAAGTATTGAAATTGATTATGCATTAAACGATGTGTTCAAATGTCAAATTATTACCATATTCCATATCGACAGGCATTCTTCTAATGATTATGAATAATTAAAAAGGTTTGATGGCTAATATAAAAATTGGTTCAAGCACTGACGTGAAGTCAGGAGCTCTTGCGCGTATGTTCTATTGTCCAATACAGGAGAATGGACAACATAATTCACCATGGTAAATTCAATTAAAAGTGTCCAATACAGGAGAATGGACAATAGAACATACGCGCAAAAGCTCCTGACTTCACGTCAGTGCTTGAACCAATTTTTTTTATCATAATTTTTTCTGCAAGTTCTCTTTTCTTTTTGTTATTTTCTTCGTAAATAATATTCGTTTCTTCAAAATTCATACAGTGACCACTTCTCAAAACATGATCCGCAAGAGCTGTACTCTCTACTTTATTTGTGCGAATGGTACTCTTGTGTGCACTTATCCTGTTTTTCAATTTTTGTTTAGTTGTGCCTATATACACAAGGTCACAGTCTTTACATGGAACTCTGTATACTAAGTTTGAGTGGTCCCACTTCTCCGTTTTATCTTTCACTCTTGTGTAGATAGTGTTCAGTTTATTACTATTTTTGAATATTACTGTATATCCGTAGTTCTTAAACAGATATCTCAGTTTTTCCCCTGTTTCTTTTATATAAGGCAATACAACTATTTTTTCAAAATCTATCTGTTTTTTTGTTTTTTGTTCTGTGTTATAGTGCAGAAATACTCGGTGTTTCACTACTTTGTTTATTGTGTTTAATGGGTAGCCATTTTCCAAAAGTACCTTCCTTACCAAACAAATCTTTTCTTCTCTATTGTTAGCAGTTGTTAACTTTATTGCTCTATCACTCAAACCAATTGCAACTGTTTCTTTCTGTTTCTTGGGGTGGCAGGATGAATAATGCAAATATCTTCGCGACCATGTCTTCTTTTGATGCCAACTTGTTGAGATTAATCCTTCTCTTCTTGTCAATAATATATCCAAAAATGCAATGGAGTCATTTTCTTCCTCTTCAATGGTAAACTTTATTCCCTGATGGAAATCGTTGAAGATACTCAAAATTTCTTTTTCTTCACCTTTTCTCACAGATAATATTATGTCATCCATGTATCGCTTGTAAAACCCCACATTCAGTTTCAAAGTTTTCTTTATTTCACCCTCTATATACTCCATTACCAGATTTGCTACCGACGGTGCCAATGGATTCCCCATAGCTATTCCTTCTTTTTGAGAATACCATTTTCCCTTATACGAGAAATAGGTATGTTCGAGACAGAATTTGACTCCTGTTAAAAATTCTGTTTTTCCTAAAGATGTAAAACTTTCTATGTCCTCCCATTTTTCTGTTACCACCTGTATTGCGAGGAGAACAGGTATACTCGTATACCAAGACATCACATCCAGCGATAACAAAATGTGATCAGCAGGTATACGAATCTTTTTTATAAACTCCACAAAATCCCAGGAGTCCTTCACATAAGAATCAGTTTTTCCCACTACATTCTTGAGGATGTTATTAAGAAATATTCCCATCTTGTAACAAGTGGAGGTCATACTTGCAACTATTGGCCTCAAAGGTCTTTCCGGCTTATGTATCTTAAATAGCCCATACATTTTGGGGCACACAGAGGTATACGTCATCAATTTATAGTAATCTATCGATGTGACCATCTCCCTGGATTTCCAGCATTTTAGTATCTTGTTGTTTCTTTCTTGCAAGGAATTGGTTGGGTCTTTTTTATTTCTTCATAAGTATTTCTGTCATTGATAAAATTTAACATTTTTTCTTCGTATTCTTTCTTATATATTATAGCTGTAACATTTCCTTTGTCCACATTTGTTACCATTATCTCTGGATGATCAGTTAAGAATTTCTTTGTTTCGCCTATTTTCTTCAGTAATGGATCTGTACACCTTGTCTGATAATACTTGTTCTTTGTATTCTGTAAGATATTTGTGACAGCACCTCTAATTTCATTTTTGACTTGTATAGGTTCCTTCTCTATCCTGTCTTCTACTTCTGTTATCACATCTATAATTGGTAGCTTATCGTTTTGGTAATCGATGTTAAAGTTTTGGCCCAACTGGAGAACTTCTAAAACTTCCGTGGGTACTTCAACATCAGTGAAATTCTTTACCCAATCATGGTTTATATTGTTTTTATTATTTTTTTCCATCAAATTTTTCAATTTTTTTTGGTGATTTTCCTTGCGACCGTTGAAATCCCTCTCTAGCCTTGCCTTTTCAAAATTCATAAAACTTTCCAACATTCTGTCAGGTATGATCCTTTTTAGGTTAAGTCCGACCGTTGTGATGTCCCTATTTGTCTTTTCCAAATTGCGTATTGTGTCCTCGATCTGTAGTGATAAAATGCTGTTATAGAATCTCCCCAAAACAATGTCTAGTTTGTTCTTATTCAATCCCGTAAACTTTGACACATCTACCCTGATGCAAGTGGGTATCACATTTTCCGGCCTACATCTTAACAAAAATATCCTTCTGTTCACACATCGACATCTGAAATCCATCAACCTCGAAAGTGTCTTCAACTCGCAGCATATTCCACGACCATATTGTCCTCTAATCATATCATAAAAACCCATGTTTAATAATACCATATAAATTCTTCACCCCTAATCGATTATATCTATAGGAATCTCGGGAATAGGTGACAATATGACCTATAGATATAATCGATTAGGGGTGAAGAATTTATATGGTATTATTAAACATGGGTTTTTATGATATGATTAGAGGACAATATGGTCGTGGAATATGCTGCGAGTTGAAGACACTTTCGAGGTTGATGGATTTCAGATGTCGATGTGTGAACAGAAGGATATTTTTGTTAAGATGTAGGTCGGAAAATGTGATACCCACTTGCATCAGGGTAGATGTGTCAAAGTTTACGGGATTGAATAAGAACAAACTAGACATTGTTTTAGGGAGATTCTATAACAGGATTTTATCACTATAGATCGAGGACACATTACGCAATTTGGAAAATACAAATAGGGACATCACAACGGTCGGACTTAACCTAAAAAGGATCATACCTGACAGAATGTTGGAAAGTTTTATGAATTTTGAAAAGGCAAGGCTAGAGAGGGATTTCAACGGTCGCAAGGAAAATCACCAAAAAAAATTGAAAAATTTGATGGAAAAAAATAATAAAAACAATATAAACCATGATTGGGTAAAGAATTTCACTGATGTTGAAGTACCCACGGAAGTTTTAGAAGTTCTCCAGTTGGGCCAAAACTTTAACATAGATTACCAAAACGATAAGCTACCAATTATAGATGTGATAACAGAAGTAGAAGACAGGATAGAGAAGGAACCTATACAAGTCAAAAATGAAATTAGAGGTGCTGTCACAAATATCTTACAGAATACAAAGAACAAGTATTATCAGACAAGGTGTACAGATCCATTACTGAAGAAAATAGGCGAAACAAAGAAATTCTTAACTGATCATCCAGAGATAATGGTAACAAATGTGAACAAAGGAAATGTTACAGCTATAATATATAAGAAAGAATACGAAGAAAAAATGTAAAATCTTATCAATGACAGAAATACTTATGAAGAAATAAAAAAAGACCCAACCAATTCCTTGCAAGAAAGAAACAACAAGATACTAAAATGCTGGAAATCCAGGGAGATGGTCACATCGATAGATTACTATAAATTGATAACGTATCCCTCTGTGTGCCCCAAAATGTATGGGCTATTGAAGATACATAAGCCGGAAAGACCTTTGAGGCCAATAGTTGCGAGTATGACCTCCCCTTGTTACAAGATGGGAATATTTCTTAATAACATCCTCAAGAATGTAGTGGGAAAAACTGATTCTTATGTGAAGGACTCCTGGGATTTTGTGGAGTTTATAAAAAAGATTCGTATACCTGCTGATCACATTTTGTTATCGCTGGATGTGGTGTCTTGGTATACGAGTATACCTGTTCTCCTCGCAATACAGGTGGTAACAGAAAAATGGGAGGACATAGAAAGTTTTACATCTTTAGGAAAAACAGAATTTTTAACAGGAGTCAAATTCTGTCTCGAACATACCTATTTCTCGTAGAAGGGAAAATGGTATTCTCAAAAAGAAGGAATAGCTATGGGGAATCCATTGGCACCGTCGGTAGCAAATCTGGTAATGGAGTATATAGAGGGTGAAATAAAGAAAACTTTGAAACTGAATGTGGGGTTTTACAAGCGATACATGGATGACATAATATTATCTGTGAGAAGAGGTGAAGAAAAAGAAATTTTGAGTATCTTCAACGATTTCCATCAGAGAATAATAATAATAATAATAATAATAATAATAGTTTATTTATCCTGTAAGACATAACAAATTATGTATAGGACATGTCAAAACAAAAATCAAGCTTTTAGCCAATTTCAAGATTATCACTAAAATACTCATTAACAGTATAAAAACATTTAGTTAATAACAATTCCTTCACCATTTTCTTAAATCTATTTACATTAAGTGTTTTAATGCGGAGAGGAAGATGATTAAAAATTTTAATGCTTTGATAAACAGGGGATGATTCAAATTTAGAGGTCCTGTGTATGGGAACATTCAAGGTTTCCTTATTTCTCGTATTGTGAGAATGAAAGCTCGAAAGTTTCACAAAATTATTCTCATTCTCCTTGGCATATACAAGGACTCTCAAAATGAATATACAAGCCACAGTAAGAATGGCATTATCCACGAAAACAGGTCTGCAAGAGGACCTTGGAGCGCATTCAAATATTAAGCGAAGAATGCGCTTCTGAATTATGAAAACTCTGCCAACGTCAGAGGAATTACCCCATAGTAGGATATTATACGCTAGATGACTGTATACCAGACTATAATAGACATCAATGAGAGATTTCAAAGGAAGCGAGTTTTTAATTCTGCTCAAAGCATAATATGAACCATTCAGTTTTTTGCAGACAGCATCAATATGTGTATCCCACTTCAGATGTCTATCAATATGAATTCCCAGGAATTTCGTCGTTGCTTTGCATGGAATAATCCTTACTTATATTATTCCTTACTTATATTTCCTTATTCCTTATTCTTTATTCCTTATTCCTTATTCCTTATTCCTTATTCCTTATTCCTTATTCCTTATTCCTTATTCCTTATTCCTTATTCCTTATTCCTTATTCCTTATTCCTTATTCCTTATTCCTTATTCCTTATTCCTTACTTCCTTATCCTTATCCTTATCCTTATCCTTATCCTTATCCTTATCCTTATCCTTATCCTTATCCTTATCCTTATCCTTATCCTTATCCTTATCCTTATCCTTATCCTTATCCTTATCCTTATCCTTATCCTTATCCTTATCCTTATCCTTATCCTTATCCTTATCCTTATCCTTATCCTTATCCTTATCCTTATCCTTATCCTTATCCTTATCCTTATCCTTATCCTTATCCTTATCCTTATCCTTATCCTTATCCTTATCCTTATCCTTATCCTTATCCTTATCCTTATCCTTATCCTTATCCTTATCCTTATCCTTATCCTTATCCTTATCCTTATCCTTATCCTTATCCTTATCCTTATTCTTATCCTTATCCTTATCCTTACTTCCTTATCTACTTTACTAATTGATTTTTTCCCCATGGCAACCGATTTACTTAGGAAAAAAGGTCGCCCGAATGGCGGCCTCACCGAGGCGAAACGTCGACGGCGGGGGGTCGGTGGAGGAGGGGAGGGGAAAGGGGAAAGACGTCCGTATGATATAGGCCAAGGAGACGATTTTTAAAACGATTCCTTATGCGTTAAAAAAATTCCCGAAATCGAAGAATTTTTACGAATTTTTCCTAAGTAAATCGGGAATTTTGGGAATCGTTTTAAAAATTTAGAGGACGAGTTGAGGGGTGGAGAGGGTGGGAAAAGAAAGTTCGGGAGGGAGAAGGAGCGGATCCGAAGACCCCGAGACGATATCTTTCGCCGTTTAAGAGATATCTTCGAAAATGTGTTTTTTCCTTCGAAGAGCTAAAAAAACGAGGTACCGATTTGGTGTAGCGTAAGGCTCCGAAGAAACGATAGCTCGAACCGGACTTTTGCCGTCGAGTCGAAGAAGACGAATCGATTTGTAAGGATCCTGAGTTTCGTTCTTCTAGGTCGAGCCTAAATATACTAAATCGATACAAGTTTCGGAGGATTTGAGTCCGAGGATTTTCCATTCAAAAAGTCGGTCCGAGAAACGTCAGAATTAATTCGAGAGACGGGGTCGGAAATTTTCGAAAGCGGAACTGACGATTTAGGCCTTTTCGAGGCGTGAAACTTGATGAAAATGAAAGATGAGAGCGAAAAACCGTCCTATAAATCGCCGTGTGGCTATTTTCGATCTAGAAATGTGAAAAATGAGCAAATTTAGGTGAGGTAGGTACGGAGACCGAGGTGCCGAGTTGGTTTCGTCTAAAACTTAAAAGGAACCGCCGCTTTACCCCCGAAATCGTTACCGAGTCGAACGAGAAGCGTCAATTCGTCATTTTCCAACTTTTCGTGTACCTACATCAAGTTTAAATATAAGAAATCGATACAAGTTCCGGAAGTTTTGACCTGGAGAATTTTCCTTTGTAAATTCGATCATAGAAACTTCTCAAATTCTACGTAATGAGAGACGAGGTTTGAGATTATTTTGGGCCGAAAGGGCAGTCTTGGGCCGTTTTAGAAGCTGAAACTTGAGGAAAAGCTAATATAAAGATGAAAGATCGCCACATGAACCTTCGTTTGAAAATTTTCGATCAGAAAATGGAAAAATGAGTATGAGAACTCGAGGTAAGTAAATCGAGAATTTTGATAATTTTTTTAAAAATCCACAGTATATGTGGGGGTTTCTAGGAGGTAGATAACGAAAATTTGCTAGAGAAAAAAGGTATACCGAAAATCCCGAATCGATATCTTCAATAATTCATGATTTATGAACATATTTGTATTTTTTCCCAAGTAACCTAGAAAAACGAGGTACCGATTTGACTTAGCGTAGGGCTTCAAAGAAACGGTCGCTCCATCCGGAATTTTACTGTCGAGTTGAAAAAGACATATCGATTTATGATTTTGCCAAGTTTTGTTCGTCTACGGTAAGTCTAAATATTCCAATTCTATACAAGTTTCCAAAGTACCAAGTCCGTTGATTTTCTATCGTTTGTTTGGCTCATAGAGACGTGAGATAATTCGACTGACAGTGAGAAGGGCCCGCATAATCTTACGACACATATTGAAGTTTTCGGGCCTTTCTAGGTCGTTTTAATTACTGAAACTTAAAGAAAATAGAAGATAAGAGTGAAAAGACCTTTTATAAACCACCATGTGTCGACGTTCGATCTGGAAAAGCGAAAAATGAGGAAATTTATGTGAGGTTAGTACAGAGATAGAGGTGCCGAGTTGATTTAGCTTGAAACTTGAAACACAGTAAATGTGGGGGTTTCAAGGAGGTAGAAAACGAAAATTTGCTAGAGAGAAAAGGTAAAACCGAAGACCCCGACTCGATATCTTCAAAACTTTATGATTTATGAACAAATTTGTATTTTTTCCTAAGTAACCTAGAAAAACGAGGTACCAATTTGATTTTGCTTGAAACTCAATTCGAAGGACTTTTTGACCCTTACAGTTGCTTTCGAGATGATGTAGAAGTATCCATTTTTGCTTTTCTGAATTTTCATTCACGTACGATAGGTCTAACTATATCAAATTGATACAAGTTGAGGAGGTTTTTCGACCCCGGGGATATTCCTTGCTAAAAGTTAGTTCGAGAAACGTCAAAATCATCGACGAGATCGTACGTACAGTCCGATAGATAAGTGTCCAGAGGTCGGAGTGTCGGTTTCGGACCTGAAAGGCGGGCTCGAATCTCGGAAAGGGAATTATAATTTTTCATTTTTGTTTTCCAATTTCTATCGGAATATTAACTTCGAATTACGATATATCTGTCGACTTTAAGTAAGGGTGTTTTTCTTTTTTTTTCCGAAGCTCTGATCGTTGAAAATAAACCATTACTATACAGGGTGTTCCTTTTCTATCGGCACAATATTACGCGATTGATTTGATTTTTGACACAAACAAAGCATTATTCAAATAGGAATCTTAGATGGATTCATATAATATAATTAAAAAAAAATTTCTATACAGGGTGATTATCTTTTAACGTCAATCACAACTTACTGCTTTTCACGAAATATCGTACTATTATTACAAAAGATATACTTTCGGGACCTACATGGTTGAAAATAAACCATTACTATACAGGGTGTTCTTTTTCTATCGACACAATATTACGCGATTGATTTGATTTTTGACACAAACAAAGCATTATTCAAATAGGAATCTTAGATGAATTCTTATAATATAATTTAAAAAAAAAATTCTATACAGGGTGATTATCTTTTAACGTCAATCACAACTTGCTGCTTTTCACGAAAAATCGTACTATTATGATAAAAGATATACTTTCGGGACCTACATGGTTGAAAATAAACCATTACTATACAGGGTGTTCTTTTTCTATTGGCACAATATTACGCGATTGATTTGATTTTTGACACAAACAAAGCATTATTCAAATAGGAATCTTAGATGGATTCATATAATATAATTAAAAAAAAATTTCTATACAGGGTGATTATCTTTTAACGTCAATCACAACTTGCTGCTTTTCACGAAAAATCGTACTATTATGAAGAAAGATATACTTTCGGGACCTACATGGTTGAAAATAAACCATTACTATACAGGGTGTTCGTTTTATATCGGCATAATATTACACGATTGATTTGATTTTTGACACAAACAAAGCATTATTCAAATAGGAATCTTAGATGAATTCTTATAATATAATTTAAAAAAAAATTTCTATACAGGGTGATTATCTTTTAACGTCAATCACAACTTGCTGCTTTTCACAAAAAATCGTACTATTATGATAAAAGATATACTTTCGGGACCTACATGGTTGAAAATAAACCATTACTATACAGGGTGTTCTTTTTCTATTGGCACAATATTACGCGATTGATTTGATTTTTGACACAAACAAAGCATTATTCAAATAGGAATCTTAGATGGATTCGTATAATATAATTAAAAAAAAATTTCTATACAGGGTGATTATCTTTTAACGTCAATCACAACTTGCTGCTTTTCACGAAAAATCGTACTATTATGAAGAAAGATATACTTTTGGGACCTACATGATTGAAAATAAACCATTACTATACAGGGTGTTCGTTTTATATCGGCATAATATTACGCGATTGATTCGATTTTTGACACAAACAAAGCGTTATTCAAATGATTAAAAAATTTGTATAGTAAAAATTTTTTAAAAAATAATTTTTTTTTTTCAATTTCGAAATTTTCAAAAAATTTTTTTTTCAATTTTTTTCAAAATTCTTTTTTCTCAAAATTTTAAATCCAAATTTTTATATTAAAAATTTTTTTTATAATTTTTTTTTTTTTTAATTTTGAAATTTTCAAGAACATTTTTTTTTCAATATTTTTTTCTCATGAATTTTTGAAATAATTTTTTTTTTAAATTTTTTTTTTATTAATAAAACTACCGACAAATCGAAGTTTCCAACAATGGACTGCGGGCCACTATATATACTAATTAAATTTCGGCAATATGGCCGATTTTTTCGCCATGGCAACCATTACTTAGGAAAAAAGGTCGCCCGAAGGGCGGCCTTAGACCGGGTAGACGGCGATAGATGGGGGTTATAGATGGACGGGAGGGGAAAGGGGAAAGACGTCTGTAGGGAATAGGCGTCGGAGACGATTTTTAAAACGATTCCTTATGCGTTAAAAAAATTCCCGAAAATGACGTATTTTTCCTAAGTAAATCGGGAATTTTGGGAATTGTTTTAAAAATTTAGAGGACGGATGGAGGTAAGGAAGGGGTGGAAAAAGAAAGTTTGGGTGGGAGAAGGAGCGGATCCGAAGACCCCGAGACGATATCTTTCGCCGTTTAAGAGATATCTTCGAAAACGTGTTTTTCCTTCGAAAAGCTAAAAAACGAGGTACCGATTTGGTGTAGCGTAAGGCTCCGAAGAAATGATCGCTCCACCCGGACTTTTGCCGTCGAGTGGAAGAAGAGATATCGATTTGTTAGGATCCCAAGTTTCGTTCTTCTAGGTTGAGCCTAAATATACTAATTCGATATAAGTTTCGGAGGTTCCGAGTCCGAGGATTTTCCATTCAAAAAGTCAATCCGAGAAACGTCAGAATTAATTCGAGAGACGGGGTCGGAAATTTTCGGAAGCGAAACTGACGATTTAGGCCTTTTTGGGGCGTGAAACTTGAAGAAAATGAAAGATGAGGGCGAAAAACCATCCTATAAATCGCCATGTGGCTATTTTCGATCTAGAAATGTGAAAAATGAGCAAATTTAGGTGAGGTAGGTACGGAGAGCGAGGTGCTGAGTTGATTTCGTCTAAAACTTAAAAGGAACCGCTGCTCTGCCCCCGAAATCGTTACCGAGTCGAACGAGAAGCATCAATTCGTCATTTTCCAACTTTTCATGTACCTACATTAAGTCTTAATATAAGAAATCGATACAAGTTCCGGAAGTTTTGACCTGGAGAATTTTCCTTTGTAAATTCGATCATAGAAACGTCAAAAATTCTACGTAATGAGAGACGAGGTTTGAGATTTTTTTAGGCCTAATTTGGCCGTTCTAGGTGGTTTTGGGACCTGAAACTTGAAGAAAATAGAAGATAACAGTGAACAATCTTCACATAAACATTCGTTAGGCGATTTTCGATGGATAAAACTGAAAAATGAGTATGAGAACTCGAGGTAAGTAAATCGAGAATTTTGAGAATTTTTTAAAAATCCACAGTGAATGTGGGGGTTTCAAGGAGATAGAAAACGAAAATTTGCTAGAGAGAAAAGGTAAAACCGAAGACCCCGAGACGATATCTTCAATAGTTTATGATTTATGAACAAATTTGAATTTTTTCCTAAGCAACCTAGAAAAACGAGGTACCGATTTGATGTAGCGTAAGGCTTCGAAGAAACGGTCGCTCCATCCGGAATTTTACTGTCGAGTTGAAAAAGACATATCGATTTGTGATTTTGCCATGTTTCGTTCGTCTACGGTAAGTCTAAATATTCTAATTCTATACAAGTTTCGGAAGTACCGAGCCCGGTGATTTTCCATCGTTCAGTTTGGCTCATAGAGACGTGAGATAATTCGACTGACAGTGAGACGGGCCCGTTGGCCCGCATATTCTTCGACACATATTGAAGTTTTCGGGCCTTTCTAGGTCGTTTTAAGAACTGAAACTTGAAGAAAATAGAAGATAAGGATGAAAAAACAACCTATAAACCAGCATGTGTCGACATTCGTTCTGGAAAAGCGAAAAATGAGGAAATTTATGTGAGGTTAGTACAGAGATAGAGGTGCCGAGTTGGTTTAGCATGAAGCTTGAAACACAGTAAATGTGGGGGTTTCTAGGAGGTAGAAAACGAAAGTTTGCTAGAGATAAAAGGTAAAACCGAAGACCCCGAGTCGATATTTTCAATTCTTTATGATTTATGAACAAATTTGTATTTTTTCCTAAGTAACCTAGAAAAACGAGGTACCAATTTGATTTTGCCTGAAACTCAATTCGAAGGACTTTTTGTCCCTTACAGTTGCTTTCGAGATGATGTAGAACTATCCATTTTTGCTTTTCTGAATTTTCATTCACGTACGATAAGTCTAACTATATCAAATTGATACAAGTATAGGAGGTTTTTCGACCCCGGGGATTTTCCTTGCTATTAGTTAGTTCGAGAAACGTCAAAATCGACTGAGATAGACGGAGTATGAAAACGGCTGTTCTAGGCATTTTCAGGGCCGGAAAGTTGGCGAAAAGCGAAGTTAATGGTAAGGAACCGTCAAATGAACCCCCATGTGGCGCTTTTATGTCCAAAAAGTGAAAATTAAGAATATAATTTCTCTGGTAATTACCGACGTTATATTCTATTAGCGGAGATCGACGAGATCGTACGAGCAGTCCGATAGATAGATGGTCCAGAGTGTCGGGGTATCGGTTTCGGACCTGAAAGGCGGGCTCGAATCCCGGAAAGGGAATTATAATTTTTCGTTTTTGATTTTCAATTTCTATCGGAATATTAACTTCGAATTACGCTATATCTGTCGACTTTAAGTAAGAGTGTTTTTCTTTTTTTTCCGAAGCTCTGATCGTTGAAAATAAACCATTACTATACAGGGTGTTCTTTTTCTATCGGCACAATATTACGCGATTGATTTGATTTGTTGCACAAACATACCGTTATCTTAAGAGGAATCTTGGAAGGATTCTTATATTGTATTATTTAGAAATCTCTATACAGGGTGTTTCGGTTTTAACGTCAATCGGAACTTGCTGCTTTTCACGAAATATCGTACTATTGTATTTAATTGTGATAAATGATATACTTTCGGGACCTACATCGTTGAAAATAAACCATTACTATACAGGGTGTTCTTTTTCTATCGGCACAATATTACGCGATTGATTTGATTTTTGACACAAACAAACCGTTATCTAAAAAGGAATCTTGGATGGATTCCTATAATGTATTTTTTAGAAATCTCTATACAGGGTGTTTCTGTTTTAACGTCAGTCGCAACTAGCTGCTTTTCACGACAAATCGTGCGACTATAATCAATTGTGTTAAAAGATATACTTTCGGGACCTACATCGTTGAAAATAAACCATTACTATACAGGGTGTTCTATTTCTATCGGCACAATATTACGTGATTGATTTGATTTTTGCCACAAACAATCCGTTATCTAAATGGAAATCTTGGATGGATTCTTATAATGTATTTTTTAAAAATCTCTATACTGGGTGTTTCTGTTTTAACGTCAATCGCAAATAGCTGCTTTTCACGACAAATCGTGCGATTGTAATCAATTGTGTTAAAAGATATACTTTCGGAACCTACATCGTTGAAAACAAACCATTACTATACAGGGTGTTCTTTTTCTATCGGCAGAATATTACGCGATTGATCTGTATACAGGGTGTTTTTTTTTATAATTCCATTTTATTTATAACAAAATTTTTTTTTATAGTAAAAATTTTTCTAATGATGTTTTTTTTCTTCAATTTTGAAATTTTCAAAAATTTTTTTTTCCAATTTTTTTCAAAAAAATTTTTTTTTTCAAGTTTTTTAAAAAAAAAATTTTAATAATTTTTTTTCCTCAAAAAAATTTTTTTCTCCAAAAATTTTTTTTTATCATTTTTTTTTTCCTCAAAATTTTTTTTTCTTCAAATTTTTTTTTTTCATATTTTTCTTTTCTCACAAATTATTTTTTCCAAATTTTTTTTTTTTTTTCTAAATGTAGATCTACCGGAAAAATGTAGATCCACTGGCTAGGTAGATCTACCGGAAAAATGTAGATCTACCGAAAAAATGTAAATCTACCAGAAAAATGTAGATCTACTGGCTAGGTATATCTACTGGCTAGGTAGATCTGCGGGCCACTAGTTTATTTACTTTACTAATTGATTTTTTCACTATGGTAACCGATCGAAATCTATTACTTAGGGAAAAAAGTCGCCCGAAGGGCGGCCTCCCACCGGCTAGACGGTGATAGGGGGGGGTCGGTGGAGGAGGGGAGGGGAAAGGGGAAAGACGTCGGGACTAAATAGGCGTTCGAGAGGATTTTTAAGACGATTCCTTATAATTTAAAAAAATTCCCGAAAATTACGTATTTTCCCTAAATAAATCGGGAATTTCGTTCCATATATACTAATTGAAATTGAGTCATGGCAACCGATTACTTAGGGAAAAATGTGTAAAAACGGGCGGTCTCTGGATGGCTAAACCCTCTTATAAAACCGCTATATTACGACGGGAGGGGAAAGGGGAAAGATTTCTACAACAATGAGCTATCGAGCAGATTTTTCGGAGGGGTCCTTATGCTTTAAAATAATTCGAGAAATCGACGAAATTTTTGCGATTTTTCCTAAGTAAATCGGGAATTTTGGGAATTGTTTTAAAAATCTAGAGGACGGATCGAGGTTCGAAGGGGGTGGATATCGAATCTTAGGGAGGGGGAAAGGGTAGATCCGAAGACCGAAGTCGATATCTATCGCGGTTTTCCCGTAACGAACGAAAATGTATTTTTTATCCTTCGCCCGGCGAAAAAGCGAGACCGACTTTATTTCGCATAAGGCTTCGAAAATACGACTGCTCTGGCTCCGAATTTTTCGTCGAGAAGAAGAAGAAGTATCGGTGCGTCAGGAACCAGCTCAACTTTTACCTACGATAAGTCAAAATATACTAAATCGATACAAGTTCTGGAAGTTTCGCTTCCGGGAATCTTCCTTGCTAGAAGACATTCCGAGAAACGTCAAAATTGACATGAGAGACGGACTAACGGCCTTTTTAGGTCGTTCTCGGGCCTGAAAGTTGTTGAAAAGCGACGATAAGGGTAAAAAACCGTCAAATAAACCGCCATGTGGTGATTTTATTTCGAAAAGTTAAAATTAAGAATATCTATCCCCGGTAAGTACCGACTAATTATTCGAATACCGCAGATCGCTCACAATTTTCGTTGAAGCCGGTGGCGCATGCGTCTGACGATCGGACTTTCGGTGTCAGACCGAGAGAAGGCGGGGTCGAATCCCGGAGAGGGAATCACACTTTTTCGTGTTTTTTAGACCCTGTAGGTGGTGCTACAATCGATGTATAGGAACTCGAAAACGCCCGGACCGATTTTGATGAAACTTTGTGACTTTGTATCGGCGTGCCTCTGATTCACAATAGCATCCTGTAGGGGGCGCCTCGATTGATCTATAGAAGCTCGAAAACGGCTTCACCGATTTCGATGAAACTTCGTGTGCGTACTTGAGTGGGTCTGTGGGTCTCAGAGTCACAATAGGAACCCGGTAGATGGTGCCCTGTTCGGCTTTTATAAACTCAAGAACGATCGGACCGATTTCGATTAAACTTTCTGTGTGTCTGAGGAGGTCTCAGATCCACGATATACCCTCCATAGGTGGCGCTATGATCGGTTCACAGGAACTCGAAAATGGCTATGCCAATTTTCATGAAACTTTGTGATCGTGTTTCGGAAAGCCTAAGGTTGACGATACGATATGGTAGGTGGCGCTACATTCGGTTTCTAGGAACTCAAAAACGCCTCGACATATTTCGATAGGACTTTCACACAACAGGACAGGTTAGATGGCATTGAACTACGGGTTCGATTGATCTACCGATTATATTGATCTACCATTAACAATGCAGATCTACCGGAAAAATGTAGATCTACCGGAAAAATGAGGATCTACCGGAAAAATGTAGACCTACCGGAAAAATGTAGATCTACTGGAAAAATGTAGATCTACCGGAAAATGTATATCTACCGGAAAAATGTAGATCTACCGAAAAAATGTGGATCTACCCGAAAAATGTAGATCTACTGGCTAGGTAGATCTGCAGGCCCACTAGTTGTATCTAAATGGCGAATAATCAATGGATTCTGCTCATCGCCAGACAGCGAAAAGTGAACGCATACCGTTTTATCAATATTCACAATGATTTTATTCATCTGGCACCATTCTTCAAAGCTCTGAACCAACATTTCGCACAATCTCCTCAACTCTTCCAAGGTCTCTGCAGTGATTCCTATGGAAGAATCATCAGCAAACAAGATTATTTTGTCTAATAAGTTGTTAGAGTTTGATACTTTGATAAATAATACCCTCAGATTTATCGGAAGGTCATTAATAAATAACAAAAACAAAAGTGGTCCCAATACAGATCCCTGAGGCACACCTAACTTAAGGTTATGCTCTCTTGAAAGTGAATTTTCTACTTTAACGGATGCGACCCTACCTACAAGATAACTTCGGATCCACTCTAAGAACACCCCTCTGAAACCCATATTATACAGCTTGTCTAATATAAACCGATGATCGAGACTATCAAATGCCCGTGACAAGTCGAAAAATAATCCCGCGACATAAGAGCCATTGTCTAGACATTCATAGACAAACTCAACAAAATGTATAGCACCCGTCTGAGTTGAGCGGCCAGCTCTGAAGCCATGCTGGGCACTATCGAGAATTTGGAACTTGTCCAGGTATCTCATCATTCTACTCAACACTATTTTCTCGAAAACTTTTGAGAAGACACTGAGGATGGATATTGGTCTATAGTTTGAAATAGCGTTTACATCGTCTTTTTTATAGACCGGAACAATAATGGATTTTTTGAGAATCTGAGGAAATACACCAGTGCTGACTGATAAGTTAATAATATGAGCAAAGTGTACACATATTTCCCCATTTAGGCTGGTTTTCCTGTCACGCTGACGGTCGGCGCTGACAGTCAGCGCTGATCGGTCATCTCGGATCCTTTTAGTATCGCGCTGATCACATAGAGAAATAGAAGGATGCTATTGTCTCTGGCTCACTGAATGTGGAGGCTTGTCGGCGCCAGCTAGTCAGCGGCGCCGACGCGCCGGCGCGTACGTGCGCGTATATAGTTCAGCGCTGACGGCCGTCAGCGCTGCGTGACTCGAAAACGCTACCTATAGCTACATACATATTGACCCATCAGCGCCGACCGTCAGCGTGACAGGAAAACCAGCCTTATTGACTTCAGAATACGCGCAGAAATGAAATCAACTCCTGAACTTTTTTTATTTTTGAGTGATCTTATAGTATCAAATACTTCTTGCGGCAAAACCGGGTGAAAGAAAAAAGTGCTATCCAACATAGAAGACGTAGTACATGATGAGGATAAAGAAACTTTATAAAAGTTGTTAAGGGTGGTCTCTGCGACCGAGGTGAAGTATTCAGCAAAAATATCCGCTAAGCCTTTAGGTTCTTCATATAAAACACCATTAACAGCAAGTTTTACAGATCTTTGTTCCTTATTTTTTCGACCCGTCATATCATTCACCAGGTCCCATACTGTCTTATTTTTATTATCGGATTTTTCGATAATTTCCCTATGGAAAAGATATTTCGTACTTCTAATAAGTGAATTGTAAGAACTTTTAGCTTGTTTGTACAGATCATAGGCATATTGACTTTTAAGATTACAATGTAACCAATGGAGATTATTTATGTTACGTTTAGCCTTGACAATCTTTGGAGTAATCCACTTTCTACCATTCTTTTTAACAACAGTATACCTCACTAATGGGCAACAAACTTCAAACATATCACGGATTATATTAATGAATTTCTCACAAGATTAGTCTATATGATTAGAACTATAAATATCTTGAAAATTACTATTTGAAACACAAGAACCAAAATTATCAAGATTATGCTGACTTAAGTTTCTGACTATCCGCGTAACATTCATTGCCATGTGGTTGAATTTAATGGGTAACTCAAGTGAAAGAGCTCGGTGATCACTGATATGAGCTTCAAAAACCTCCACACTACAATCTAATAATTTAGCATTTGTCAAAATGTAATCCACTTTTGAGATAGAGGTATGTCCTGTAATATCCGTGAATACCCTGGTAGGTTCATATGATGAAACATTAAGATTGAAACATTCGAGTAGATCAACAAGTAGTTTATAATTTGTGCACTTGTCCCTCAAGAAATCAATGTTCAAGTCGCCACAAAGAAATATCACATCAGCTGCTGTATAACAAAAATATAAGGCAGCTGATATTCTTTCAAGAAAATCTTCAATTTTACCAGAACCGGGTCGGTAAACACTTAAAATACCCAACCGATTGTTTGGAGCTATCACTAAGGTTCCACTGATCTCACAAACCATTTCTTCGGAAAATCGCGACACATTCAAATTCCTCACCTCCACCCCAGCTCTGACGTAGATCATTGATCCTCTGTGTTCTCTATTCGGGCGACAGAAGAAGTCAGCTTGAAAATATCCAGAGATGGTCATTGTTTTTACATTTTCAAAACTACACCAATGCTCAACAATACTTACAATTTCAGGTTTTCTTTCACTTAAAAGTATTACAAGATTATCCAGCTTATTCGTGAGACACTGAACATTTAATTGTAGAAGTTCAATTTTGTAAGCACTGCTAGCGGGAACTTCAATCACCTCGCAGGTTGATTCACAGGTCTGGACTGAAAAAACCGGTGGACACTAGCTTTATTTGGCCAGTTTGATCCATCGAGAGCCTTTTCATAGTCTGATGTTGAAATCACAACCTTAAATGATGCGTAGTTTTCAGGATATTTGGAAACAAGTTTTTCACATTTCACTGTCGGAAAGTTCCTGCTCAGGAATGATTGCAGTTCTTCGACTGAGGTCTCAGGCTTTAAATTAGACACATGCAATGCCTTGAATTTTTCAACTCCTTGAACGGTTGTGCTGCCAGAATAACTACCCACAACCAGAGCACGATTTCGTTTATTAGTTTTACCCTTGTGGGAAACTACCTTCCACTCAGTTTCTGAACTGGTATTAATTTGGGAAGAAACATTGCCAGTTTTTTTAGATTCAAACAAACTAGCATTTTTCCCATTCCACGCCACTATGCTACGTGTTGGAGTGTTGTTTGAAGGGACTAGTGGGACTACCGCCCCGGCGACCTTTGTACCGGGAGCTCCGGGTATACCTGGACGGTCGGTGACCGTAGTAGCCGCATATGTCGCTCTTTGAACTCCGGACGTTCTCGGGCGATCTAAGGAGACAGTTTCTTTATTATTCGTCACGCTCATTGTTGATATCACATGCGTGGAAGATTTATCAACTCTCTTGTTGGTATTTATATTCGCTTCTTTTTTTTTGGAAAAGTTGTCAATCAACGTATTTTTATTTACTATCTCTGCTTCGAGAGTAGAAATTTTGAATTTCAAAAGCAAATTATTTTCTGCTAAAATAGCACTTTTCGACTCCAACTCGGAAATTATCTTCAGAAGAAGTTCCTGGTGGGTGGACTCATTACTGACCATTTTATGCGTGTTGTCGAACATTGGAGATATGTCAGTAGAATGAACCTCTATGGAAGCTATTTCTTCGTCACAACATTTCTTGACTTTATTTGCACAACCAGGATGGTATAGTTTGTTGCAAATATTACACTTTATACTATTTTTAACGATAGTACGCTTGCAACTACCGCATTCCGGGATAACGATCTGTAAAGATTCGTTGACACCAACTCTTCTATTCGACGACATCTTAGGAAAAACTAAATCGTCTTCCAGTGAATCAGCTCGATCAATCCGGGGTTTTATTCCCGGAGTCGGTGGCTGATTACTGTTTAACAATATATGAATACAGCGGCGATGAAATCAACACGTCTGCATCAGTTGAACACACGACGACAACTGAGTTTACCATTGAAGAGGAAGAAAATGACTCCATTGCATTTTTGGATATATTATTGACAAGAAAAGAAGGATTAATCTCAACAAGTTGGCATCAAAAGAAGACATGGTCGCGAAGATATTTGCATTATTCATCCTGCCACCCCAAGAAACAGAAAGAAACAGTTGCAATTGGTTTGAGTGATAGAGCAATAAAGTTAACAACTGCTAACAATAGAGAAGAAAAGATTTGTTTGGTAAGGAAGGTACTTTTGGAAAATGGCTACCCATTAAACACAATAAACAAAGTAGTGAAACACCGAGTATTTCTGCACGATAACACAGAACAAAAAACAAAAAAAATTGGTTCAAGCCCTGTGGACAGGAGCTTTTGGGCGCATGTTCATCTTCCTTGTGGCCCGTACTGACCAGTAAAGAAAAATACTGACCAGTAAAGAAAAAAAGCAGTATCATGTTGAATACCTTAATATTATTCTGGAACACAAATTTTCCATTACAATAATCTTCATCTAGCTTCTATTTAGTATCAATTCCTGTAGAACGTGATCATAATAAGTGTTTTCCATATAATAAAATGTGTTTGAACTTGGTATGTAGGAAATCTGACATCAATTATTGGAATTAATTGATTTGACAAACAGCCGTCAAATGAGGTACTTTTCAAGTCGATCAACATCGTCCTTGTTTCGACGTCTAAACTATGACTTGATTCTTTATGTTTATGTCTTTGAATTTGTTTTCGGTGGAATTCAAAGAGTTCATAGAATAATCGATGAAAATACTGAGAGAGACCCAGGAAATTTGACACATTTTGTCTTATATCTCCAGAAATTGAAATCGTATAGAGCCAAAATTTTGCACAATGTTGCAAAATACTACAATTGACGTTAGTACAAGTTTTTGTTGCAATTTGATGAATAGTTCACGAAAAAAAAATTTTTTTTTCGAAAAAATTAAAAGAAATATTTTTTTAAAAATTACCAACATTTCGATCATAACAGAATTTTGCCAAAAGTTGCGCGTTTATATCCTCGAACTGACTACCAAGTTTCGATTCAACATCTTCTTTAGTTCCTGAAATATCAGGGAAATAACCTCAAAATTTTAAATGTCTATAACTCCTAAACCATATGGCCGATTTTGCCCGTTAACGAACTTAACCGTCGCATTTTGATCAGAAACCTACCCTGAAAGTTTGAAGTCGATAGGACCTTCGGTGCTCCTGTTATCGTGCACACGGCCGGAAAACCGGCCGGAAAACCGGCCGGCCTGCCGGCCGGCCGGCCGGACGGCACCCTAAGATCTGACACCGGATTCGTGATCAGGGAGTCCGAATTAGTCTATTAGCCAATTTTCAGCTCGAAATTCGAAAATTACAGACATTTGGACGAAATGATAGGACGATGTTCTCCTAGAACATGCGCCCAAAAAATGTATTATTATTCTATTATCAAAGCTAATAACATCCATTCTATATATATTTTTTTTCTACTAAAAACCAATTCATTTGAGAATATTGTAGAACTATAAGTCTTAGTTCTTCCATCAGAGGAATGAAAAGCCAAGAATTTTTGAAGGTTCTATGATACTTACATGATTCAAATTAAATTTATCACTTAATATAGTTATTAACTATTCACGTATATATTATATAAATTATATCACTCAATAACACTTAATAACGCTGGAATTTACAAATTCCAAAAACAATTAAATCAGTAATGTTTATCCAAACCTACTTAGATTCTAGTAATATTTGAAATTCGAAACTCCGAATCAGAACACAAAAATAAATATATTGTCCATAGAGTTCAGTTTAACTTCTCTTTAATCTCTTTCTCTGTCTCACTCTTCTAGGAGTTTGGTGTCTCTCTTGGGTCCCTTCTTATTTAAGGATAAGGGAAATAATGATGCTTATCGATATGTGACAAGTACCCAGTTTCTTTCTTGATTTGCTATTAATGCTATTCTGCTTGTATGCTTTCGTATTGCTTGCGTGCAAGCACAGATTGCAGATACAACTTGTTTCTGTGATCTGTGCATGCAAGTTTGACAGTTGACTGGGTTTGGACTCTAGAATTCTACAACTATAACATACCCTTGTTTACTTTAATGAGATCGACATATTTGATAATTTCGGAGAAAATTTAGAAGTTGGAACAATTGTGTGGCAGTGGTATTATTGGAAAATTATACTTTCATATTGTATTGTTGTCAAATGCAACAGTAAAGCCGCTAAAAGTGACGGAATACGATGTTTCAGGTAACTTATGGTATAGGGTTGAAATGTAAATTTTTTGATTATTTTAATCCTTTTTCAGAATTCCATCTACCAAGTGAAGAAATAATAAGGTTAGTCTAACCTCGCAGAGAATGCTAGCAGACTCAATTCAAGCCATAAAGCAAGGGGACTTGTCTGATAATCTTAGTAAATATAGTAGAGTTCGTGGCAGACATTTCCACTTTGGTGAAGAAATTAAGTTGGATTGATTTAATTTGGTTCATATATTTCAGTGAATGGTTCAATGATGACAATTATATCCTACACATAATCTTATGCTAACACAAAAAAATGCAATGTACATGTGTATAAAGTTATTCAACAATATATTTACTAATAATTTGTCTTCTTTTATTTTGGAATGTGAGCCATACAGTAACAGGGATTTTCTAGAATATTGTAAATTAAAACTCAATTTGTATGTGACACTTTTCTATGTATACAATGAAATGAATAAATATATTTATTCAAATTATTTTCAGTTTACTTTTGATGATAATGACTCTACTATTATAAATGTTTTATTTCCAATAATGATGTATATAATATACAGACATGGGTCAATAAAGTATACCTTTCATTTTCATCAAGAAAGGAGTAGTTTATTTTTGCATTACCAATAACTTATAGATATGAATTTGCTAACTTTTTTCTATAGGTAATAATGACTAAATTATCAGAATTCATTTGTTCTCACACATATCTGTTTCACCCATTCACAACTTGGATGATTGTTTGCTTCCAAAGTCTTGTACAAGTTGTATGCTTTCATTTCCATTATTCTGAAAGCATTCTTCGTTTCCTCGAAGTCATTAAATGTGTCGGGATACATAATTTTCGGAAAAAGAGAAATATCTGTCGATAATTTCTCACCCCTCAGATGATATGGATCGATGTCAAATACTGAAATTTTCTCATCATAGCGTTTTTGACGAATTGAATCTAAAATGGAATAATTCATCAGGTCGATATTTAAAATATTTCACTTGAAATACAAATAAAACAGTAAAAACTCAAAATTTGCTATGAATAAACGTTCTTAACGTAGTGTTAACATGGCAGGAAAACGAAAATATTTCTAATAATATGTTATTATTAAAAAATTTTCCAACTGCCCGATCCCAACAATACTTAGATAATATTATGTCCATAAATGAAACATTTCATTATTGCATTTCTTGAAATAGGTACCTTTTCAAGTCGATCAACATCGTCCTTCTTTCGACGTCTAAACTATGACTTGATTCTTTATGTTTAACAGCCGTATTCACAAAGCATTCAATCTCCGTTAAGTCCTAACTGAGATCCTCAGTTGAGGATAAATAAGAAACGCAACCTCAGTTAACGTATGTAACGATGGTGTAACAGGCCTGTTTCACGCTAATTTTCAAGTTAAGTGAGGTTGCGATTCTTATTTACCCTTATCTGAGGAACTCAGTTAGGACTTAACGGAGTTTGAATGCTTTGTGAATACGGCAGTATGTCTTTGAATTTTTTTTTGGTGGAATTCAAAGAGTTCATAGAATAATCGATGAAAATACTGAGAGAGACCCAGGAAATTTGACACATTTTGTCTTATATCTCCAGAAATTGAAATCGTATAGAGCCAAAATTTCGCACAATGTTGCAAAATACTACAATTGACGTTAGTACAAGTTTTTGTTGCAATCTGATGAATAGTTCACGAAAAAAAAATTTTTTTTTCGAAAAAATTAAAAGAAATATTTTTTTAAAAATTACCAACATTTCGATCATAACAGAATTTTGCCAAAAGTTGCGCGTTTATATCCTCGAACTGACTACCAAGTTTCGATTCAACATCTTCTTTAGTTCCTGAAATATCAGGGAAATAACCTCAAAATTTTAAATGTCTATAACTCCTAAACCGTCCGGCCGATTTTGCCCGTTAACAAACTTAACCGTCGCATTTTGATCAGAAACCTACCCTGAAAGTTTGAAGTCGATAGGACCTTCGGTGCTCCTGTTATCGTGCCTACGGCCGGACAACCGGCCGGACGGCACCCTAAAATCTGACACCGGATTCGTGATCAGGGAGTCCGAATTAGTCTATTAGCCAATTTTCAGCTCGAAATTCGAAAATTACAGACATTTGGACGAAATGATAGGACGATGTTCCCCTAGAACATGCGCCCAAAAAACAGATAGATTTTGAAAAAATAGTTGTATTGCCTTATATAAAAGAAACAGGGGAAAAACTGAGATATCTGTTTAAGACCTACGGATATACAGTAATATTCAAAAATAGTAATAAACTGAACACCATCTACACAAGAGTGAAAGATAAAACGGAAAAGTGGGACCACTCAAACTTAGTATACAGAGTTCCATGTAAAGACTGTGACCTTGTGTATATAGGCACAACTAAGCAAAAATTGAAAAACAGGATAATTGCACACAAGAGTACCATTCGCACAAATAAAGTAGAGAGTACAGCTCTTGCGGATCATGTTTTGAGAAGTGGTCACTGTATGAATTTTGAAGAAACGAATATTATTTACAAAGAAAGTAACAAAAATAAAAGAGAACTTGCAGAAAAAATTATGATAAAAAAATTGGTTCAAGCACTGACGTGAAGTCAGGAGCTTTTGCGCGTATGTTCTATTGTCCATTCTCCTGTATTGGACACTTTTAATTGAATTTACCATGGTAAATTATGTTGTCCATTCTCCTGTATTGGACAATAGAACATACGCGCAAAAGCTCCTGACTTCACGTCAGTGCTTGAACCAATTTTTATATTAGCCATCAAACCTTTTTAATTCTTCATAATCATTACAAGAATGTCTGTCGATATGGAATATGGTAATAATTTGACATTTGAACACATCGTTTAATGCATAATCAATTTCAATACTTTTGTCACTCGTTGATGAGATGAGATATCTGAAATTATAGATAAACTCTAAATATTCCATTCAATATTGAAATATTAAAATTAAATTTCCACTTATTCATTTGTATTTCAAGATAATGAACGTTTGAAGCTAATGATTCATGTAAATTTTCTGTGAAAATTTGTTTTCATGGGTTAACGGGAAAAGAGTTATTGTGAAAATAAGATTCATTCATTTAGATACCAATCTATATATTGTTTTATACTATCTACTAAGGGCCGATTTATTCAACCTCTCCGTAAAGTATTCGTCAACTATGTGCTCGTTGAATTTACTGATCCCCTTTAAAGTGAACATTTACAGATTACTTTCCTTTCGGTAAGGCTACTTGACAGTTTACAGGTCGTAAAATATATCAGCCCTCAGTGAACAAAAAAATTGTATACCTCACTGAAGCCGTAATACAAACAAAGGAAATAATTTCGAATAAAACTCTATTAACATATTCGATTATTTACTTCAAGAGAGATCAAGAATAACATTCATTTTGAGAATTCAATACTACATCAAGCAGCATCCAATACATTTTTTCGAGTTTGGACCACTGCTGCCCACATAATCATGGAGGATTCGTGAAACACTGCAGGGAGGATAAATACTTGTATATAGATTATTATCAAAATATGATAACTGACTTTCTCCATTTCCTTATATACTACTTCTCGTTGTAAAATATACTTGGATTTTCCTCCGCAACACTAGGATACATCATTTTCAAAGTTAGCGTTGAATTATCAAGCCATTCTATTATAATATTAGTAAAATCTGTTCTTCAGAGGTATTCATTGTTAAGCATGCTAAGCAACAAGCATTTAAGAAACATATACCTGAAGTTCCACGGGAAAACAATATACATAATATATTATTATTATTATTATTATTATTATACTGATCCTCCTGGGTCTTCCACAAGGAGACCCCTCATAAGCTCTAAGAGCTAAGAGCGTGTCATCTTGGTTGCCCCTTATCAATATTAAATTTTCTCATGAGGTATACTTAATATTCACAAATATTCAATCGACTAAGTTCCATATACCTTGTTTTTAATAATTCTATCTGCAGTAACTCCAAGAGTAACTCATGCATTCTATTTGTCGAAAAGCATTACTTTTTTGCTCAACTGGACCTTAATTCATTTCAACCTGAAAGGAAATATTAAGACTTGGATTTCTCTGAGTAAAGTAATTCATTCAATTCACTTCTATTACTTACTGCTGATTTTTAGCCAGAAATCCTGAAGGACATATACCAGATATCTTCTTTCTGAACAACTTTTCCACAGTTCTCCATAATTTGGAATTTCTTTCACATACGTAAACAATATTTCTAGATTCCTCCAATCTTCAAATACAAGGTAATCTCGATTATTTTCAACAGAAGGAATACTCGTTCGTACTTCGTGGATTGAGAATATTTTGTTTACGTTTTGTATTTGTGTTTTGATCAGATTCAGATTCGATGTTGAGGTTAAAACGGGGCGCATGCGATGTAGGGCTCTCATCTCCCATAGATTTGTGATGAAATAACACACATAACATACGCGTAAAAGATATTTCATCATGACATTCATATTTTTATTTTTGAAGGTTCTCGCAAAAATACGACCATAGACAACATATCATACGACGATTCGGATCCGCTACCGAACTCACAAAAGGCTGCGCGGTTCTCCAACAATATAGATCCGATCGTGTTCAAACTTGGAATTCTGCAGTAGACTTAGGTTCTGAAGGCTCTTCCAAAATTTCAGCCATGCCGGACGAATAGTTTATGATATATGGAATTTTTTTCAATTATTTTTAATTATTTTTTTCTTAATTTTCTAGTTATACCATCCTCACGAAATTCTGCAAGAATTTTCGCGTTGGCATTCTACAACTAATAACCATGCTTGAATTCAATCGGTTTTGTATTCTTCGAGTTGATGAGGAACAAAAAACAACCAAATTTCAGAAAATTTCAGATGGCTATAACTCTGAAACCTTTTGGACGATTATGCTCATAAACGAACTCAAATGTCGTATTCTGATGCACAACCAAACCTCAAATTTTCAAGCCGCTATCTCTTTCCGTTCTCAGGTTATCGTGACAACAAAAATATTTTTCAATAATTTTTTAATAATTTTCTAGCGATACGATTCTCACAAAATTTCACAAACGTGCTTAGGTCTATATTCTACAACTATTCACCAAGTTTAAATTCGATCGGTTTCATTTTGGTTGAAAACAAAATTATTACTCGGAAACCATTGGGCCGATTATACCCATTAACGAACTTGTCCGTTGTATTTGGATGCGCCACCTACTCTGAAAATTTCAAGTCGCTAGCTCTCTCCGTTCTCAAGTTATCGTGGCAACGGCCGGACGGCCGTACGGCACCACAGAATTAATTTTCACATTTGGGCAAAACTATAACGCGATGTTTCCCAGAACATACGCGCAAAAAAGAGAAAAACTCAATGAATAGAATAACTGATTGTTTAAATTTTAGTTCTATATATTCCAAGGTCATACAGGATCCTACACTGGCCGGAGGGAGGCAACCAAGAATACAATAGGAAATATTGTTGATGGTGGTAAACGAGACGAGCGACTAAATCCCAGGCTCCGTTCCACGATTTGATTGGTTCCATCTATCCGCTGATAATATTGGTTGGAAGTGTGGCGGTATTTTCAAATGAGAGATGCATCGTCTAGGGTGAAAACCTGTATTGCAGTAAACTTTATGGAGATGGGATACCTTTGGTTTTTATAGTAAACGTATTTTATATCACACAGGCTCTCCTGACCTCCCCTTTCCTTGCAAATTTATCACAATGAATATCAGTTGCATTTGAAATATTGTGGAAAAAATAAATCCATATAAGTATGTACCTATTATTATTTTTATCATTAATACTATACTATAAGGAGAGGAGAAAAACAGAACCGTAATAAAAAAAATTGGTTCAAGCACTGACGTGAAGTCAGAAGCTTTTGCGCGTATGTTCTATTGTCCATTCTTCTGTATTGGACACCCTTAATCGAATTTACCATGGTTAATTATGGTAAATTCGATTAAGGGTGTCCAATACAGAAGAATGGACAATAGAACATACGCGCAAAAGCTTCTGACTTCACGTCAGTGCTTGAACCAATTTTTTTTTCATGATTTTTTTTTAATTTTCTGGAGGCGCGGTTCTTAAAATTTTTTTTTTCGTCATTTTTTTCAAATTTTTTAGGAGTACGGTTCTTACAGAATTTTAAACACGTCTTTGTGTTGATTTTCTACTACTAGTTACCAAGCTTCAATTCAATCGAATATTTATTTTTTGAGTTATCAAGGAAACAATATTCCAGGTGGATATAACTCGGAAACCGTTAAACCGATTATGCCCAAAAACGAACTCAACTATCCCTTTCGGATACGCAACCTACTCTGAAAATAGCAAGTCCCTATCTCCTTTGGTTCGAAAGTTATCGAGGCAACGGTCACCCATCTACTGAACTCACACAAGAATGCTCGAATATCCAACAATATTCAACCGATCGTGTTAAAACTTGAAACTTGGCAGTAGAGTTAGGTAATGAACGCTCTTGCAACATTTCAGCAATTTCAAACGTATAGTTACTGATATATGGAATTTTTTTTTTTAATTTTCAATGATTTATTAAAAATTTTCAACAAATGCTATCGTCACCAAATTTCGCAAACATTTTCGCGTTGGCATTCTACAACTAATAACCATGTTTGAATTCAATCGGTTCAGTATTTTTTGAGTTAATGAGGAACAAAATACCACCAAATTTCAGAAAATTTCAGATGGCTATAACTCTGAAACCATTTGGTCGATTATGCTCATAAACAAACTCAAATGTGGCATTCATATGCAGAACATAACCTGAAATTTTCAAGCCTCTATCTCTTTCCGTTCTCAGGTTATCGTGACAAAAAAAATATTTTTTAATAATTTTTTTAAAATTTTCTAGCCATACGATTCGCCCAAAATCTCACAAACGTGCTTAGGTTCATATTCTACAACTACTCACCAAGTTTCAATTCGATCGGATTTATATTGGTTGAAAACAAAATTATTACTCGGAAACCACTGGGCCGATTATGCCCATTAACGAACTTGTCCGTCGTATTGCGATGCGCCACCCACCCTGAAAATTTCAAGTCGCTAGCTCTTTTCGTTCTCAAATTATCGTGGCAACGGACGGCCGGACGGACAGAATCAAATTTGACCTCGGATTCTTCATCGGGGAGTCGAACTTAATCGTTTGAGACCAATTTCGTCAAAAAATTCGAAAGTTACAGACATTTGGGCAAAACTATAACGCGATGTTCCCCAGAACATACGCGCAAAAAGACATTGTATTAAATTACAAAATATACCTCTGCCTATTTCATAATGAAAACTGGTAAAAAAATGGAACGGCATTTATAATGAATATTTATGATCGTCAGAAGGATTGGAGGATACATATAATTGATTGAAATTAATTTTTAAAATCTCACTTATTTCTACCGATTCAGAATGAATTGGCTTTTTGCACTGCTTATTCTTATATTATCTTTCCTTTTTTTTTGAGTTGAAAAATATCTGGTCTGGTGTTTAATTTTTTGTATTTATAGGTTCATTAGGTTGAACAGGAACAAATGATTCAGTTGAACTGCTTGGTAATCGATTAAATTATCAATCAAATTCAAATGCCTTTGGATTTGCAAAAGTACTTCATTATCCGAATTATTCATACGATTTTGGAGCTTGCATGGTACATAAAATTTGCGCAGACACATTTTCTTTTAAATTTTTAGATTTATCGTTCCTTTCTAATGTGGTGTTATCAAGATTGTTATCATCAGTTACTAATTGCTGTATTTCTGGCAATTCATTTTCTTTTTCAAGATTCATAACCAAAAAATGAACATGTTTATAAATTAAGTTTCGGATGGAAAAATCACTGCAGGTACAGAAATATGTGTGATAACAAATTTTACAAATCTCACACATTAAAACGCAACAGCTTTCATTCCGAAGTTTCTCTATACAATAAATTTCACCAGTTTCCTTTTTGTCAGACAGAGTATTGATTAGATATCTGTTTTTATTATCATTGTCAACGTTAATATAATGAAATCAGTTCATAGGAGCAGCTCCTATGCCTCAATAAAATATTTTTTGTATCAATAGTGTGCTTCTATGATCTTTTTCATAATCCTATCAACAGACTTATGTCTAAAATATTTTAGGAGCACATGCAAACTTTTATCTAATCTTTTAACTATTTAAGCCCATTTACATGCAATAATTATTCGAATAATTATTTCGAAAATATATCCCAAAATCATAGGTTTCATCTAAAAAGTAGTTGTGAAATTGTATTTTGCAGACATTCAGCAAATATATCTACGTCAGTACACTGCTGCAAACATTTTACAAATTTATAAACCTCTGATCTTTATTATTTATTTTCGATAATATTTGCTGCCATGCACGGTCAATGTGTCATGAGCAAAATAACTGCTGTTCTACTGGTCCCATTATACTGCACCAAGCGCTGTAAAAGGTGAGAACAATGTCAGTCATAAATACTTTTGGAGAAACTTCTCCTACATTAAATTTAATTATATCAAAAAAAATCATAAATGTATGTGTCCATTCTATTACTAAACATAAAAGAAACCGGTAGTCCTTCACCGAATTCATCCACCACCATGATTGTTGTTAACTCAAAATCATAATTATTCAAGCCATGAGTCCCATCTAATGCCACTATATTGTTACCAAATTTCTCAATTATTTTTTTAGAAAATCTGTCATTATAATTAAACAAAAATCTGTACTATACTTAACTTGCATAAATCATCCTCCACCCCTACTCCCTGTTGTTTATAATACAATATACAATTATTTTCTTCTTGCCTACATTGATTGACCCACAAATTGACTGATATAGCATCATTATCATGCTTAACTCCCTCTGCTATGTTAATATGATATGATGTTTTGATATTCTGAATATCTTTTCTTGATATTAAATCTTCTCGATTTAAATTTTCCTCATTAATTTTACCACGATATGAATCTAGAATCTTGAAAATGAAGAAAAAAAACTAAAATCGGAATCTTTTAGCTGCATTTAGATATTCGATTAAGGTTTCAATGGCTACATGGTTCTCAGTCCTATCACTCCCACTTGATGGTGGGACTCCCAATGTGAGTTTAGATGCTACTATTGATTTATCCATTTGAGGAAGCCATAAATGTTGTGAGTCAAGTGCATGTCCATAGTGTGTTTTAATCACTAAATCAACAAACACGTACGAGTAATATCCCTGATCGACAGCATATATTCCTTGTCTAGGATTAACAGGCGAGTAAAACCGCGGTTTTTGAAAATACCGCCACACTTCCAACCAATAAAACCGGCGCATAGATGGAACCAATCAAATCGTGGAACGGAGCCTGGGATTTAGTCGCTCGTGTAAAACGAGGAAGTCTGTTGGATGTCATTTGCATTTGTTGACGTTCTGTCATGTCCTGGGTATTTGGGTCCGTTGATATTTGTCGAAAGCTGGAGAAAGGAGAATCACCCTTGAACACTGTTATTATTCCTGGACCATTTATTTCAATATTACAAGACGAACGTGCATACTCTGTACATATCTCCTTTGCGTGTGAGTAATGTTTGTGTTCGTGGAGTGTTCCTTGTTTCGGTATTTTATTTGATTTTGAAATGATGTAATGTAAATTTATTGTAGGCTTGAAAATGGCCAGAATCCTTGGCCGAAACGTCGCATTGATGTAGGTAGAAATTCAAGAATATAGTGCTGGATTTTATTTGTCACCTATTCCCGAGATTCCTATAGATAAGAACTCTCCTATTCCTAGAATTTGCAGTAATGTGAATATTTCTTCTTCTGCTGGAATAGATTTCTTTCATTCTTCTCCAACAGCTATCAGGAGGGAGGTATGTACTGCTATGATTGGTTAACTGAACTGATATTCATTTCATATGTATATGATTGTTTAGTTGATTATTTTTAAGTGTGGTTTGTTTTTATTTTTTTCTGGGGATTTGATTCGTTATTTGTTCACACACATTCTTAATTGCATTTTGGCGCGCGTGTTCCGCAAGGAACAGCGTGCTATCATTTCGTCACAATGTCTGTATTTTTCGAATTTTTTTGCGAAAATGGTCTCAAACGATTGGGTTCGACTCCCTGATGAAGAATTCGAGGTCAAATTCAATTCTGTCCGTCCGGCCGGTCCAGCCATTAGCACGATAACTCTCGAACGGAGCGAGTTAGAGCGTTGAAATTTGCAGGGCATGTTTGGAGCGTAAATATCTCTGACAAGTTCGTTAATGGGCAAAATCCATCGAGCCGTTTCGGAGTTACGGCCATTTTTATTCAAAACGTTTTTCAAGAATATTTCCGAAACCGATCACTCGATCTATCTCAAATTCAGCATCAAGTTGTATAATCATGACCTTCATATGTCTGCGAAGTCTCGTATTGATCGGATAGCTGTAAACTAGAAAAAACAAAGGCAAATATTTTAAAATGAAATTGAGATTTTGTTTTCACTCTAACTCGAAAAATACTGATCCGATTGAATTGAAGCTCGGTAGTTAGATGCGAAGTTGTAACGATTATTTATTTCATATATTTTATTTACTTATTTTTCTTCTTATATAGTGTATGAGTCGTCTATCGGTTGGTCAGGCAAGCGTTTGAATTATTTTCCGGTCGTACTCTATAGTTAATTATTGGTCGTTTGAATAAGTTATCCTATTTTTCGCGCCTCAAGTGTAGTCAACCAACAATACAGATTTTCTAGTCCATTTTCAGTGAGTTAGAAAAAAAACTGGTCCCAGATTTCATCTGCGTAAATCTAACGACATGCGTTTCCTGCATTATTTCTGTATTGCTCGAGTATAGAAGATATCAACTGTTTCCGATTAAGATTTCTCTCTTCGACTTATGTGTTGGATAATTTGGAAAATTATTGTTGATGTTGCTGGATTTTGCTGATTATATTTCGTTTCATTTGGAATCAAGCGAAGTCTCCGTCTTGTACGGGATAAAACAATATACTCTGGTAGAAAATTCTAGAAGAGCCGCCCTCCATCTTAGGTGACATTAATAATGTGTTAATTTATATTTTTCTTCATTGGTGTCTATTTCAGGCTTCTTTTCGTTAGTATATCATTTGGAATTGGCGTGTTGGGTTATGCAAACCGTTTTCTGAGACAAAGGCACCCTTATTGCCTTATACTGGGTGTTGGAACATCTTCCGAGTGGAAGCGAACAGAAGTCAATCTAATCATACCAACTGGACTTCTCCCTCTGGATGAGTACAACCTTTGATTTTTCTTTAAATAAGTTCACCGCTATTATTTTCCATTGGATGTGGTTGAAATAATCACATTGGACCATATATAACATTAATCTTGAATTCCGAATAAGAATACAGAGTGCTTTTCTCGTCAAATAATCTTGAACACCTTTTAATAAGATTTTGTTTATATATATGAAATTCTCTGTACATGAAAGCCGGCATTCATTAATTCACCTATTGTTTTTGTTGAAACTGTAGTGCACTCAATTGACACTCATTCACTATATTCAATTATATTTATAGACCATAACCATAACACTTTTCCCATAAGGTGTAACGTTTTTATTTTTATTATAACTAAAGATATAGATCATGTAATATTATATTATGTACAAATGTAATCGTGTGTGAGAGCCTTTATATTCAGATACTACTTCAGCTCTCTCCCATCCGATATTGCAGTTATCTCAATATGTTCATTAACAAATAATCCTATTAGATGTCACCACATTCCATCATTATAAAAGTGGGGAGGCTCGATTGATTGTAATTATGTTCTTTATGAATTACCGACCTTCTTTTACGAATTTTAAGACTGAGAAGAACTCCTTTCGAGGGATATAAGATTCTTACGAGATAAAAAATTTTCTCAATCAGTAGAATTTGTTTGTGTGTTAAACCCTCAAAGAGGTGAGGTTTTTATATTATTTTATATGCTAATTCATTTCTACAAATCAATCGATCTTTCCAGGGTTTAATTTAAGGACGTACAAATTGTTTGGTATTCCATAACTGCGAAGCGAATTTTCCCAAGGCACGTATTTAAATTGCCATTCTTTTCTGTAACATTTATTAATGGGAAAGTCCCGAAATACAACCAAGATAGGACCTGTTCGTTGATTGAGCAGATTACAGTTTTGCTGCATAGTACCACTGTTTGATTTACAACAGGGGGATTGAAGCTGTGTTGTGAATAGTGAGATAATTACTAACCCTTTCTTCGACTTATGTAAAAACAATTATCATTTCTCCACAGTTAATATAGACTATGGAACATTGATTTTTTTATTCTTTGGAAGGTTCAATAAGCATATTTTTGAGTCAATTATTACATTACTAAAACTAGAGTTGGCATATTGGGTTTTACTCATTGATTTTATTTTTCTTGGTTTTTATTAATAACTTATAAACTAAGTGGCGCCCGCAATATAATACAAGAACAATACATTCAAATTCAGATTTAAAAAGCTTAATTTTTACTGTAGGTTGATCTTGAGTAATTTTTCTTGAACCCACAATCCAAATGCATACCGACCAACAGCTGCCGATCGCACAGTGTTAAATTTACGTAGCACAAAAATGGCGCCCAACTTAGGGCTCGAAATTAATTTGTGTCTGAATGAGAGAAAGTTTCTTCTTGTCGATCGTTATATAAAATCATAATCGCATTTTCTTTATATTTCAAAATTAGAACACTTCCAGAGAATAAATCTCTGCATATATATTTCCTATCTTGTGTGTAACATCTGTATTTATTTGTAACACATTTCATTTCAATCGATAAATTGAAATCTCGTCGGTATAATCTCACAAGCCAGCATATTGACGTTAATTTCTTTGCAACTTTGTGTGGATTTCACTTTCATTGTTGACTATTCTGTTGTTTTCATGGAAAATAATATTGCTTCATTGTTGAAGATGAAACCTATTCACTTGCTCTTGTATGAACTTAATTATGAGTTAAGAATTAGAGGAGTAGTATCTAATAGAAGTCAAGATTATAAAAGGAAGATTTTATATCGATTATTAGAAAGACAAAAATTAGGTGATGAGTTTAATTTGGTTGATCCTCAGTTCTCGTTTGAAATCGAACAGGAGGAAATAAATAAAAGTCTTGAATCAATTACGCAATTGATTATAGAGTTTGAGGGGACAACATCGGATTCAGTTTATAAAAGGCTGAACACGAGATTAACTCATGTTTCAAATCGTATTCAACGTATTCCGGCAGGTGATAAAGACGAATATTTAGAATTCAAAAATGAATCATATGCCACTTGCCTTGCTTTAGATGCCGATTTACATGATAAGTTACAAGATCCAATTGTTTTCTCTAGTGTAACTGCAGGTCCATCTAACGTTAATAATAATAATCAAAATCCGAATACTCCTCAATCGAATGCCACGAATCATGTTAAATCAGTACCAGTTTACAAATGGGGTGAAACGTTTAACGGTGATAAAGATCAGTTACTGTCATTTTTAATAAATGTAGAAGAGCTTCGAAAAGCACGTAACGTTACTAGGGTTGAATTATTTGATTCTGCTAGGGACTTATTTGTTGATGATGCAAGGTCATGGTTTCGACAAGTTGTCCACGAAGTAAAAGATTGGGACGCTCTTGTTTTAGCACTGAAACGTGATTTCCAATCACCATTTCATGATGATGACTTGTGGGAAACCATTAAAAATAGAACTCAAGGGGAAAATGAAACAGTTACCATTTATTTTGCGAAGATGAATGAACTTTTCAGTCGTTTAACACGTCCGCCGGCTGACCATACTAAGCTTAAATATCTTAAGAAAAATTTAATTTCCGAGTATCGAAAAGCTCTAGCTTTGAGTCAACCTATTACCGTTTCAGATTTATATAAATTAGTTAAAAAATTAGAAGACGAAGATTTTTTGAATATTAGTCCTTCCAGTAAAAATGCTAGTAAAAATTTTGACCAAGGACGATTTTTAGGAAATAGACATAGGTCTCTTCTTACACCTAATGTAGCCACAGTAGAGAAAAAAGTAGTCCCTACGTTTGATTCAAGTAAATGTAAACATTGCAATAAATCGAATCATCATTTTTCCAAGTGTTGGAATAAAATACATAAATTCTGTTATCGATGTGGTGAACGCGATGTAACTGTTCTTACTTGTAAAAAATGTACAAAAAACTAGTTGATAGGGTTTGTGCAAAGGCTCAACACAAATCCTCAGTCAAAATTGAAAGGGCTGCAAGAGATAATAAAGTTAATCTAAGGGAGGATCAAGATTGGAATTCTTGGAAAAATTATATTTCCAATATTCATGAAAATTGTACCCTTTCAGGAAGACACCAAATTCTACCACTTTTCGTGAATACCCGTGGAGATAATAGACCATATATTAAAATAACCTTGTTGGATATGTTACATATTTAGGATAGTTGTTGTAACTATCACGAGGGGGCGCTTCATATACGCTCCATCCGTCATTAGATAACTCTATGACGTTGAATGTGGCCAGAACATTCATTAGTGAAATCCGGCCAAGATAGACACAACTTGCATATAATAAAAGAGTTGAAATACAAAGTAGTATAATTTCATACCAAACATTACATGGTGTCAGGTGTAAACCACGCAGTAAGTTTAATAATTAAAAAACTGTTTGATGGTAATAAAGTTAGACGTGGAAAAAAAAATTATTCACAAGAAGAAGTTTTGTATAAAACAAAATGTCGGCTAATTTCAAACCGCCAAAAAGCCTCGTGTTCGATACGAACATTGAACAAAACTACCAGAAGTTCAAGAGTAGTTTTGATATATATATGAAAGCATCAGGATTAGACAGCAAAAATGATGATGTCAAAGTTGCAATTTTTTTAAACGTTGCTGGCGAAGAAGCCCAAGATGTATTCAACACTTTGCCAATTTTGGAAGCTGACAAAGGGAAGTACAAAGAAGTAATAAAAGCATTCGATAACTACTGCAAACCCCTTAGAAATGAAGCATATGATGACTTCAAATTCAACACAAGATGTCAACAAGAAGGAGAAGACTTTGATCATTTTCTTAAGGATATCAAGATGTTAGCGAAACAGTGTCAATTTGGGGAAATGACTGACAGATTCGTGAGAAATAGAATCGTAGCAGGAGTAAGAGACAGTGAACTACAAGAAAGGCTTTTAAGGATACAGAATTTTACTTTGCTAGTTACTGAGGAAACATGCAGGGCCTCAGAAGCTAGCAAGAGACAAATGAAAGTAATAAGAGGAAATGAAGTGGACTCAATAAGTCAAAGAAGCAATACCACAAGACAAGCCTTCAACTGTGGCAAGTGCTCGTCCAAACATGAACCAAGGCAATGTCCAGCCTACGGAAAGACATGTAACTCGTGTGGAAAACTGAATCACTATGCCTCATGCTGTAGAAATAACCCAAAAAATGGAAAAAGTCAAAGTTATGGAAAGGAAAATAAGAAGAGAAATGGAAAGGACAAATATAAGAAAAATGGAAGAAAAGTCTATGGAGTTGAATGCAATGAAGAGACAGAGAGCAGTAGTAGTGAACCTGAACCTTACATAAATAACATTGAATTGGACAGCATTGATAATAAGAAAAATTACACTGATATATGGACAGTAGATGTGAACATAGGGGGTGAGTCGATTCGATTCAAAATTGATACAGGGGCCAACTGCAATTGTTTGCCTCTGACCTTTGTAAAAAAACTAAAGTTAGAGAACAATGTTGTAAAGACTAGATTAAGTTTAAATACTTATGGCAACAACAGGGTAACTGCAATGGGATACATAAACCTAGATTGTTATATTAAAAACAAGAACTATAAAATAAGATTTATAGTAGTAGATTGTAATAAAAGCATGCCCATTTTGGGACTGAACACAAGTAATATAACAGGATTAATCAATAAAATTGATACAGTGGAAGTGAGTACAAAGGGAAAAAATGCGTTCATATCCCAAAATGGACATGTTTTTGAAGGTACAGGTAAAATCCCCTTCATGTATAAAATTGTATTGAGCAAAAGTGCACAGCCAGTCAGTAATGGTTGTCGGCGAGTTCCTGAAGCCTTAAAAGCTAAGTTGAAAGAGGCGTTAATTGATCTGGACAATAGAGGTATCATATCTAAAGTTGAGGAGCCCACTGAATGGGTAAATAATGTTGTTATAGTCGAGAAGCCATCAGGGGATTTAAGAATTTGTTTAGACCCTACTCAGTTAAATCGTTTCATATGTCAGGATCAATTTCCAATACCCACTCTAGAGGAGTTATCTTTAAAATTAAAGGATAAAATCATTTACACTGTCCTTGATCTCAAAGAAGGGTTTTACCATGTTCCGTTAGATCCTGAAAGTAGAAAATTATGCACATTCATAACACCTTTTGGAAAATTTTGTTTCAATAGACTTCCATTTGGTATTAAAGTGAGTCCTGAAGTGTTTCAGAGAATGAATGAAAAAATCTTTGGAGATCTACCAGTTGGAATCTATTTTGATGATTTCATAATAAGCGGAAAGTCTGAGGAGGAGCATGATAGGATCCTAAAAGAAGTAGTTAGTAGAGCGGAAAAGTATGGGGTAAAATTTAACAAGTCTAAAGTTCAATATAAAGTAAAGGAAGTTAGATATTTGGGGCAAATATTTTCAGCTGAGGGTGTCAAACCTGATAGTGAGTATGTTAAATCAATTTTATTACTGGAAGAACCTAAAAACAAAAAAGATCTTCTTACTGTACTTGGTATGTTTAACTATTTGTCCAAATACTTGCCTAAACATTCGGAACTGTTATCTCCATTAAGGACTTTAATAAAAAATAATGTAGAATGGAACTGGACAAAAGATCATAGTGAAAATTTCCAGAAAATGAAAAAAATCATCTCAGAAATTCCTATACTAAAAATTTTTGATCCAAATTTGCCAATAGAAATTCAATGTGACGCAAGTCAATCTGGAATAGGGGGTTGTCTTTTGCAAGGAGGGAAACCAGTTGCGTTTTGCTCAAGAAGTTTAACAGACACAGAATGCAGATGGGCACAAATTGAAAAAGAGTATTTGGCTATATCCTTTTCCTTACAAAAATTTCATCATTTTGTTTATAGTAGAAAGGTTCTTGTCAAATCAGACCATAAACCATTGGTGTCGATTCATAAAAAAGATATCTCTAATGTTAGCTCGAGATTACAAAGGTTGAAGCTCAAAATGTTAAAGTACAATTTTGATGTGGAATATTTAGCAGGTAAATTTATGTATATAGCTGACCTTTTATCTAGATTTTATCTCAAAACGCCTGTTAAAGATGACAAGGAAATGAAAGAGATTGTACATTCACTAGATTTAGATTTGCCCATATCAGATGAAAGGTTAGAGGAATTAAGAATGGCTACCCAAGATGATATAGTTTGCTCTAAAGTAATTAAGTATTGTCAAACGGAATGGCCAGATAAAAATCAAATCGAAGACTCAGAAGTTAAAATTTTGTATAAGATAAGAGATTCTCTACATGTAAAAAATAGTTTATTGTTTCATGATTCCAAACTTGTCATACCCAAATCAATGAGACTAAAATTACTCAATAAGTTGCATGTTGGACATTTTGGTATAGAAAAATCAAAAGCCAGAGCAAGAAAAATTTTTTACTGGCACGGCATGACTCGAGACATAACAGATTTTGTTCGTAGTTGTAAAACTTGTTTGGCATTCAGTCGTAGTGTTACTAAAGAACCACTAATCATGCATGAAAGATCTGATACTCCTTTTGAAAAAGTAGCTGCAGATATATTGAGTTTTGCCGGTAAAGATTTTCTGGTTGTGGTAGATTATTATAGCAATTGGATAGAATTAATAAACCTAGAGTATAAAACAGCAAATGAAATTATAAATAAACTCAGAGTTGTGTTCTCCACTCATGGTGTTCCAGTGAGATTCATGTCAGATAATCAACCATTCAATAGTCAGGAATTTAGAAACTTTGCTAAAGACTGGGACATACAATTAATCACATCCAGTCCAAGATATCCACAGTCAAATGGATTATGTGAAAAAGCTGTTGGTATTTGTAAGAATATGTTGAGAAAATGTCAACACTCCAATAATGATATTTATAAAGCTTTATTAGAGTATCGCACATCACCACTGACAGGTTTAAATGTTTCCCCATCAGAATTGCTAAATCGAAGAATACTACGTTCCAGTTTACCTATTTCAAAACAACTGTTGTTGGATAAACCACAGGTAGATAATAATAAAATAAAACAAAAACGATTAAATACCAAAGCATATTATTATTATTATTATTATTATTATTATTATTATTATTATACTGATCCTCCTGGGTCTTCCACAAGGAGACCCCTCATAAGCTCTAAGAGCTTGCCCTGAGTTAGGAGAATCAGTTGTGTTCTGTGTAGGCTTTGTTACTGTGTCCTTACGCCACCTTAGGCACAGCACTGTTAATTTTTTACCCAACAGCGAATGGTGGCGATTACCGTGACTAGAAAATTTCTTTCCTAGCCTCGGAATTGAACTTGGGGCTTCCGCTCCCAAGTCAATTACTCTACCACTGAGCCAACCGCACATGCTAAAATTAGATCAGAATTTTGTGAGGGACAAAATATAATGCTGCAGAAGGGAGAGAAGTGGGTCCCAGGTAAAATTGTGGCTAAACATGAAACACCCAGATCTTATTTAGTGAGGGAAAACCTAGACAGGGTGCTGAGGCGAAACTCTACGTTTATTAGACAAAACCCTAATGAGGTTATTCTTAGGCATAGAAACAGTGATACACCAGAATGTAACAATAATCCTAAGCTTAGTGTGCCAAATTCTAATGAGCCTGTTGCTCATCGTGAGTGCCGTGAAATGAACCAAAAATCAGTTAATCCTGATGAAAAAGTGACCGAGACTCCACCTGCTAGTGCATCTTATATAACCCGTTCTGGACGTAATGTCATTAAACCGATAAGATTCAGATAATAGACTGTCAATATAGTTTTAAGTTTCTTATTGTACTAGTTAGGATGTTTGTTTTGTTTCTCATATAAAAAAGGGAGATGTTACATATTTAGGATAGTTGTTGTAACTATCACGAGGGGGCGCTTCATATACGCTCCATCCGTCATTAGATAACTCTATGACGTTGAATGTGGCCAGAACATTCATTAGTGAAATCCGGCCAAGATAGACACAACTTGCATATAATAAAAGAGTTGAAATACAAAGTAGTATAATTTCATACCAAACATTACAGGATATACCAATCGTTTGTTTGTTGGATTCAGGTTCGAATGCTACTATTGTAGGTCAAACTGGGATAGATATTCTTAAAAGATTAAGTTTGAAAATATTCCCTGAATATTCAAGGTATGTCAATACTGCTGATAAACAAAAACAAAAGGTTATAGGTACTGTCTTTCTACCTATTTTGATACAGCAGTGTTGTCATGTCATAGAAGCTTTAGTTGTTCCCACTTTGAAGCACGGTTTTATTTTTGGTAGCGATTTTTGTCGAAAATTCAACCTCAAAATTGATTATTTGTATAATAGTTGGAATATACAGTGCGGGGAAGATTTGATGAATTTGAGCGTTGCTAGCCCAGAGTCGATAGAGCCTCACTTAATGACTATCGAATCACTTGATCCTCAACAGCAGAGTGCTGTTGAAGAGATAATAAAATCTTTTCGATTAATTAGTGGTGAATCACGTTTAGGTAGGACATAGATGCATAGAATACATGGTGAAGACACTCTTTGACATATTTTCGGCCGATTTGCGGTCCAAATACTGTCAAAATACAAGGATTTTGTTTTACTTCAGTTTTCGCCGATAGATGCCGGCAGTAGAAATTTTATGCACAAAATTATCGACATGCCAAATTAAATTCGAATCTTTGTTTATTCTAGTTTCAACGTTCTTGTTTTCCGTGCCGAATGTATGCCAAATATTTGCTGTGTGAACTCTGAACGAGTATCCAGAACTATTTCAATCAAATACTATTTTCATTCCGAAAATACTTCGTTTTTATGCGAATATAGTTTTTTTAACAATTGTTTATTCTTGCCGCATCAGGGGCAGATTTCTGGTATCAAGATAGGTATTATTTATAATATTAATAATATTGAAAGATCGCTGATACCGTTAATTGTTAATAAATCAACATCGGAGAACGCTAAGACTTGTTGATTTACTATAATCTTGCCGGTTGATAAACATAAACTGTTTTGAAAGTTGAAACATTAAGGTATAACTCTATTAATTAATAATTATATTCATTATACAATTTAGTTATATATTGAGAAGGAATGAAATGGCATGTTATGAAAACTAACAGTATTATTTGTCAACGATGAAAGGACTAGCAGAGAACAAAGTTCAGAGCAACCACACAGTGTATGATTACATCAAAGTTGAATAGCTTTCCTAAAGAGTCATTCTTTTTGTCGCTCTTATACTATAATATTATTTGTTTCAAGGATATTGTTACACGACAAGAATGGCAACTGGCTTCTAATTGAAAATTTGAAGATTTGTTTGTTCAAAATATTTTTCTAGTGAATATATATTGAATAAAAGATTGAAACGTAGTACACTACCCTCTATTTGATTAGTTTATCAATTTAATGAATCATTTTTTGATATTTCATCAGTATACTTAGTTCTGAATAATAGCTATCGAATCAAATATATCTTGCAATCTAATTGCTGAGAATATAAAGAGTTTTCAAGGGGTATTATGGGTAACTGAAAAAATGCTGTATACATGAGAATGTTTTGATGAAGTTTCAAATTATACATCGAAAATAATAAGTAAAATGCTCAATTTAAATGAGCCTTACATGATAAAGGTAATTAATACATTTGAATATATATTCATTTCACAGATTTCTTCATTTACAGTTCCTAAATGTTCCAAAGAAACTTCTTTACTGATAAATCCCTTATTTGACCTCATTATGACTTGGCAAGATGCAATTTCTGTTCCAAACCAATGTGGTTTACATATTATCTCCGAACAGATATCTGATTAATCAAAAAATGGATTGATTTTTCAATAAACTGCTTCATTATATTCTTTTAATTTGAATTTACGAACTAGCAACGGTGAAAAGTGAACTTTGTCGCTTGTCAGTTTTCATTTATTCGCTTGTCAGAATCTTCGAAATCGACCCATCGTTAATAAAGTGAAGTAGTACATAAAGTACGTGATTTGACAGTTCTTGGTCCGTTTTTCGGCCGAAAATTTTAGCAGGAATTAGTAGGGAGTGTCCACACCTTGTTATTCTATGCATCTTGGGTAGGACTAATAAACTTTCCCTAAGTATTAACACAGGTGATGCCAAACCATTTCGTCAAAAACAATACCCATTATCTCCTTATTTATTAAGAATTTTGAACGAAGAACTAGATGAAATGCTTAGATTAGATGTTAAAAACCCGCCGAAGATCAACACACCGGTTAATTCTAGCTGGGTCGGTTCGTATCACAATTACGCTTTTACTGAAACTCAGAATATTCAATAAAACTTTATTTGTCCGTTTTCAACTCGCTGTACAAGCGGAACAAAATTAACAAACTCACGTGTTTCAACAACCTTCGATCAACAACAACCACTACCAACTTAACACTACCAAAAAATCTTGAAAAACCAACTCGATCGATAAGATCGATGATCACATTATTGACAGATAGATACAAAATAAAAAGGAATAATTCATCTACTATCCGCTAGATGGAGCGGCAAAGGGAAACTACAATGAATTATCGCAATCTGCTCTCTTTGTAGGGCGGGAGTTACGACATTCTCCCACCCGAGAAAAAAAATTTAAACAATACATTTCTCGAGAACAATCTTAAAACTAGCATATATTTGAAGGTACAAAAAATAGAACTACACTACAGGTGACATTTCACTCTAAAAGTTTAGTTGGAACCTTAATTCTCCGCCCACTACGTGAGATTCGTTCGACACTTATCACGGTTTCGGGTACTCTGCTCTGTTTCACTTCCGCACTTTTCGAATCACAGAGTACTTCTTCTTCTACAGGATCTGGATGTGAATTGGTGTTGACCTCAAAGCTGCTCTTCGTTGCATTATCCTCTTTCTGGTTGACAACTGCTCCATCGTACTCGAGTGGATACAAACGCCGCACAGGTCTCAACAGCTCGCCAGAAGACGTTCGCACACGTACAAGTCTTACTTGACCATCTCTTCCTGGGATAACCTCGATAACCCGACCTAGTGGCCAATTAATTCGTTTACTCGAGTCGTTTCCGATAAGCACTACCTGATCCAGCCTTATCATTGCACTAGGCTTATGATCATTCATTAGTTGTAACTGTCCCAGGTACTCTAAGCGGAACCGTTGTCGCAGATTCTCTCGGAGTCTCTGCTTGGTTTGCATACTTCGCGATAAACTCGTCTTCTCTACCACATCACAGTCCGGCAAATAAGTTTCAATCTGATCTCTCAAAAACATAGCCGGTGTCAGCGCAGACAGATCATCTGGATCGTTTGAAACATACGTAAGAGGTCTCGCGTTAACCGTTGCCTCGCAATCGCACAGTAGCGTCATTAATTCTTCATAATTGAGGCATGCACAACCCAAGACCCTTCTTAATAAACCCTTCACAACACCAATGAGTCGTTCGAAGAAGCCTCCCCACCATGAAGCTGTCGGAGGATTAAAACGCCACTCTATGCGTTGTATCGAAGTTTCGCGCACTATTTTCTCCCAGTCCAAATCAGCGAATAAATTTTCAGTGCCACGAAAATTCGTTCCATTGTCACTATATATCATCTTCGGTCTTCCCCTTCTTGCGACGAACCGACGAAAAACCTGTATGAAACCATTCGTAGAAAGAGACAACGTTAGCTCTACACGGAAAGAAATCTATTATCAAACCAAGAATCAAGATATTCTTGGAATATTCGAGTTGTTTCGAGTATATATTGGATTGGAACAAGTATAAGGGGAAAATTTGTATACTTGGAATGAATTTATTTTACTTCAAAAACTTATACTTAATTGAAGAATGAACTTCTCTATCCGAGTAAATGATCAATTCATTTCAAACCATTCAGTTCAATCAATTCGAGAGTTCTTCTATATTTCAGGTAACTATATGATATCTTAAATTCGAAAATATAATACTCTTAGTTCGAGAATTGCAGCATTCTTATTCCATATTATATATCCAAGGAGTTGGTTTTCTTGAAATAATAACTTCTACTAAAACATATCATGAAGTTATAAATTGAATTTTGGAATTATCACTTTTATGTATGAGGTATTTTTTAATTCATTATTTTATTTATCCAGCATATTCAGCCAACACAGATTAAATCGACCATGAAATATTGCCAGCAAAACGTTCAGAATGAATACGATAAGTTATTAGTTAATTATATAGCCGATTTAATTCGAATTCCAATCTGAAACAAAAGTTAAAATAGACTTTCTTCTCAGATTTCAATACGAAAATTATCGGCAAATGTTTAATGTCGGTCAAAGTACATACATTGTATGGATTTCAATATAAAGTTAGAACTCAAGAGCTAATTATAAAAATGTAAATAAAACAAATATTTGATTTCTAATGTCAAAATTTTTTCGCGATAACTTTCCTTTTACGTTTTGTAGAGATATTATCCTTAAAAATAAGTCTATGAGAAATCTCTGAATTTTCCATAAAATGAGTGCAAGAGTCTTAGTGAAATACATATACAGGGCATCCCAAGTTCGAGTGCTTATTAGACGTTTCTGGAGAACTGGACGTATTTGATATCTGAAAAGTGGGACTATGATATTGTACGACATGCCCTACTGACCTAAAATATTATTAAAGCCTGAACACTTCCCATTATACAGGGTATGAAAATAAATTTCTCGAAAACTTATTTTTACTGATTTTTTCGTTTCTGATATGACCGATTGTTCAATTCTGAATATATTTCTATTCAAATTGTTTCTAAAATATCGAAAAAAAAACTGAAAAAAATGTACATATGCATTGTTACTATTATGTTCCTTATTCCTCTGCTCAATATCTTACGTTTTAGAAGAAGAAGAATGTGGATATATTATGCATCATATGAAATTCAATAAACTCGTCACAGGGTGTTTCACATATTGTGTCAGAAATGGTGATGAGAATTTGCTATAACTTTTGGATTCAACAATGAAGAATACCGATAGTTCCATGAAGAGATAATGCCATAAAAATCAATATTTTGAAAGTTATTCGAGATTTTGTACTTCACGTTATGCGTAGAGTCAATTTCATTCAATGCACATTGATTCAGGTGTATCTAATCTTATAATTTGAAACTTTTGCAGGACGTAGTTTAATGTTAATTAATTTTTGACACAGTATTTGGAACACCCTGTGACGAGTTTTTCAAAATTCACTATTCACACATTTTTCTACTTCGAAGACGTGAAAACGTTTTATGCTTAAGATATTGAGTGTAGGAATAACGAAGATAATACCGACAACGCAGTTCCAAATTTTCATTCATTTTTATTTCGATATTTCAAAAACTAATTCGAAGAATGCAATGATTCGAATGGAAATATATTCTAAAATGAATATCATATCAGAGAAGACTCGAATTGGGTCCCCAGTTCGTATAAATATCTTTTTCCAAATCGATTTATAATACAATATTATGCCCCAGTGAAGTAAAACTATTAGAGAGAAAAAATCATCGAACGAAGTGACCCAACAAAGATCATCAAATCTGTTACATTCTGGAAAATATTCCTGTTATTTAGGAATTCCGTAATATGGAAAGAGAGAGAGAGAGAGGAAAGTTGTTGAACAATTTGTTGATTATCAAAATTTGAGTGAAACCATTAGCTATCTTAATGAAATTTTCATTCACTTGATTCAAGTGTAATATTTAGCAATATACTAACTCGCCAATTCTTCTTCCAGTAGTTAGCCAATGAAAACTCCCTAATCCACCTGCGATCATTTTTATCGTATTCCAAGTATATGAATTTCTGCATCCACTAGATTCAAGTAAATTATTCAGCAATATACTGAAAAGCGCCCTCTACGAGATCTATGCGGTTCGCGAAAGGGTATATCACTCTTGACTTGATTCGTAACGCGTCTTTTAAGGAGTTAATTTGCTTAGTGTTTCAGAAAAGGTTTTAATATTGTTTGGTTAAATATGTAAAACTTACGGCCGGTTTCATAATAAATTTTAAAGTTCCTTTAAATTAAAAGTATCCTTCAAAGTGACATTTTGGTTCAAAATTTCCAACTAAAGGATGCTTTAAATTTAAAGAGACTTTAAAATTAATTATGAAACCGGCCGTTAATGAGAGAATGTGGATGCTCGGACAGTGTTATAAGGATATTTCAAGGTAAGTCCAGTATTTATTCAAATTTATATTGTGATTCAGAAGAAAAAGATGAATTCTGGTATAATCTTATACGTTTCAAACCACAAATCTATTTTCTCTTGAGTCTTCAAATAATACTCTTAGTAGTCTTGGTGCTCATCTTTTAAATGATTCGTTACCAAAAATACTTATCCTGTTTCATTGAGAATACCGCTTTTTCAGAACACGATTTTTGGCGCTCTTGTTCCTCGGAACAGAGTGCTTATCAATTTGCCCAAATGTCTGTAATTTTCGAATTTTTGGCTGAAAATAGTTTTAAACGATTTGGTTCGTCTCACTGATCAATAATCCGTGGTCGAAATCGATTCTGTCCGGCCGGCTGGCCATTAACACGATAACTCTCGAACGAAAGGAGCAAGAGGATTGAAATTTGCAGGGTAGGTTTGGAGCATAAATATCTCTGACCAGTTCGTCATAGGGTAAAATCTACCAAGCGGTTTCGGAGTTATAGCCGTTTTTGGTGAAAAGATTCTTTATGAATATATCCGAAACTAATATGTCGATCTGTCTGAAATTTAGCATCGAACTGTAGAATAATAACCGTTATATGCGTGCGAAGTTTTGTATTGATCGGGTTGCCGTAAAGTGTAAAAAAAAAAATTTTAATTTTCAAAATTTTGTTTCTACAATAACTCTCAAAACAGAATGAGCTAGGCAGTTGAAATTTTCAGAGTAGGTTTAGGAGATAAATATATCGGTTGAGTTCGTTTTTAGGCAAAACGGGCCCGATGGTTTTGGAGTAACGAAAAAAAAATTTTTTTTTACATTACAAATTTCAAATTCGTTTTTTTAAGATGCAATTTCACCATGAAAATTCATTGATCTTATTTTCAACTCTAATAAGCTAATACTTTCGGAGATATGATTTTTCGAAATTTCAATAATGAATTGTACTTCTATGTTTTTCACAGAATGCTGTACTTAATTATTCTATCTATGAATTATTATATGATCTGTGTTCTTACATGTCATCATATTTTCCTATGAGAAGGTCTGTTTGATTTTAATTCCTCTCATGATGCAGTTCTATCGTAAGAATCCATTTATATCATTCCCAGAGACCAATAATTTCGGAGATATGAATTGTCAAAGTTTGAACAAGAGCGCCAACGCTCCTGTCTACAGGGCTTTCCCACATTTGTTTTAACCTTCATCAATTTTCTTCGATGCTTTTGAGATATACAGGGTGCGGCTTTCAACTTGAGACGGTAAATTATCTCAGAAACTTTGTACTTTAACTTAAATGTTTCAAGTGAAAGTTGTTAGGTCTGAAGGAAAAAAAATTGACATTTTTTTTTAAACTTGACTTCAAGGTTATTTCAAGATCAACTTGATTTTTTTAAATAGAAAGGCATATTCTTAAGAGCAGATTCTCATTATTCATATAGAAGGAGTAACTTTTGTTTGAAACTTATTTCATTTCATTATATATTTGACAAATTATATCTCCGAAAGTATTGATTTCTCAGAGTTGAGAATGATATCAATGGAATCTTATGATAGAGCTGTATCATAAAATAAAATAAATTAAATAAGAATCCATTGTTATCATTCCCAAAGCTCCTGTCCAAAGGGCTTACCCACTTTTTCAATTTGGCTTCTGTGTGTCAATTCTCAAGAATTTTCGTAATTGAATTCAAAACATAGGTCTATGACTCATCTCATGTTGGATTTATATACATCAGGAAATTATAATTAGAGTATTCTGTGAAATCATATAGAATTGAGAATAATTATTGAAATTCTGAAAAAACATATTTCCGAAAGTATTAGTTTGTTAAAGTTTGGAATGACATCAATGGATTTTTACCAATAACGAACTTAACCCAGATGTGTATCTCCTAAACCTACTCTGAAAATTTCAACTGTCTGGCTCATTCCGTTCGAGAGTTATCGTGTTAACGGACGGCCTGCCGGACAGAATCGATTGTGTTACCATGGATTCTTGATCAGTGAGTCCAACCAAATCGTTTAAGACCATTTTCAGCCAAAAATTCGAAAATTAAAGACATTTGGGCAAAGTGATAAGCACTCTGTTCTGAGGAACAAGAGCGCCAAAAATTGATAAATGTATCGAAATCCATCCATCATTTTGAAAATTTACTGATATGATATGAAATTATTAAAAACATAATTATTATTAAAATTATTTTTAATTTTTTCCAACTGTTTAAATAAAATTTAGGTCAATATTTTGAAATCCGATGAAAAAAGGTTGACCAGATCCACAACCTCAAGAGGAAACAAGGAGAAATTCGGCCCATCATGGAAGAATCACATCCAAAAAGTCATTTCATGGAGAACTTATTGGAATTTTGTACATATTGTTTTTTTCATCATTAATATTTTCTGCAGGACCGGAACCGGAAGCGGCCGTCCAACAAACCAGCAAAACCTTCTTCACCTCGTGACGCAACTTCTGGGAAGGGAGGAGTTATACGTTCAGATCCAGGAGTTCCCCACACAACCAAATGCTACCAGAACAGGGACATTCCCACTCTGGCCACTCTGCTGAATGGCATATTTCCATCATACATATATTGAACCCTTTCTTCGTTCTAGTTACTCTAGTTAGTCTTGACATATTCGGGATCGCGAATTCATATACGAATCGTCCGTCACATTTTCGATCCTTTGTAGATAGTAAATAAATGTCAGTAGCTCACTACTAAAACATAATTCGCCTGACTCATTATTTGGTCGTATTAGAAAAATTTGTTATTTGTGGCTCTTCTGATGTTACTTTTTATGTTGATAGTTCAGAATATTAACGAATCTTTATGTGATCAAATCTGTGATAATATACCTATTCTTTTATAGGATTATGATTTTTGTGCATGGAATGGAATGTTCAATTTCTTTACTTTTTTCCCCACCTCAATTATAATAATTGTATTATTATTATTATTAATTATTGATTAATATTATTGTGATTCTTTGTACCTAGTCAGGTTGTTTTATTTGTTGAATAACACAGTAGCATTTTTTTTATATTTGTTCTCATTGATTTGTCTTTTTTATATTTTTGTTTTGTTCATGTTTCTTTTAGTATAATAAATGTGTTTTCGAATAATGTAAACCTCGTTTCATAAATATAATCCTTATTCTAAAATCATAGCAATGGGCAGTCTTCAAATAATTCAAAAGATTGAACTGACTCTCATAGTAAAACCTCAAACTTAATTCTAACGAATGTCCTCAGAACAAGCATAAAATAGATTTTCAATTGATACTATAAATTACTTATTTCAACATACATTCATTCTTCGGTAAGAGAATACTTAGTCTTCGAATTAAGTATAAGATTGATTTTTACAGAGTAGAGTAAAAACTAATATGAAGAAATCCAATTTTTCCTCTTAAGAACATACTAAATTCAAACTGAATATTCAGAATTCTCATTGGTTCAGAGTGAGAATATAAATGGATTGAATGAAACTGGTATTTATTTCTTGCAAGTGGACCGAAAACTAAATCTGAAGTTATAATTTACTTCACAAAAATTGTTTTCTAAAGACGAGTATTAAATAAGATTCGATTTGAAAATATGATATGCTCATTTCAACATTTTCGTAATGTTGGATTAAGTAAATTTATTACGTTCATTCAAGTTTTTGGTATCTTTCCTTCAAACGAAGAATCCACTGATATTAAGATGTACAATAATTCATTTTGAAACAATGTTTCACTTGTACGAAATATTCTAATTACTCATTTCAACAATTTTACTATACTTTCACGGAATATATAAATATTCTTGAATCAATAAAACGTAATTTATTAAATTCAAGTATATGATCTACTCAGACGAAACAATTAGTTTATTTGAATTCTGAGAATAAAGTATATTTGAATCAACTACATCATATTCTTGCTCATATATGACTCTATCGTTTACTTCAATCGAATATTATTCACTTAGTTCGAGAATAGATTTCTTTCCGTGTAAGTGAACTGCGCGATACACAGCACAAGTGAACAGACACGCCCACGCCTTCTCGCCTGTCTTCAAATATAGAGGTCCTGCAAAATCAACCCCCGTTACTTCGAAGCATTGTGCATCCCGAACTCTATCAACAGGTAAGGGTGGCGCCTCCACCAAAAATGGCTTCGCATTGAATCTGCGACAGATTGTGCAACTTCTAACTATTGATCTCACGGCACGTCGACCGCCAATGATCCAATATTTTTCGCGAAGTAGAGATAAAAGTCCCTGAACACCTACATGACAAGTACTTTTATGGGAAAACAATATGAGATTTCTAATCACTTGGTCTTTTGCAGGTAAAATGATAGGAAATCTGAAATCTTTTGTGTCCAGTCTATTTGACACTCTTGTTTTTAACCTCAACAGACCCTCCTCATCATAAAATGGTTTCAACTGTTTTATGCTGTGCAGATCCGGGAAATGTATTTTCTGTATCCACTTAAAAACCAACTTTTCTGCCTCGTTGATTTCTCTAACTGAAATATCACCCCGTCTCCTTTCATTCATCCCACTCTTGGCATTATGTATAAATCTCAATATCCAGGCAACCATCCTTAACATTTTTGGATGGTCACTGAAATGGTCCAGGTGTAAATCCATGTAGCTTGACTGCTGGTGTAGTAGGATCTTCACGGTTTTCTTCTTTTCTTTACGAACCTCAGTTTCATCAACCCTAAACTGTTCACTCACCGGCCAGTCCTCCTCGCCTTTATACAACCAGTTGGGTCCCTCCCACCATTTCGACCTCTCCAAGAATGTCGGCGAACACCCGCGTGAAGGTAAATCCGCCGGATTAAGACTACCTGGTATATGTCGCCAACTTTCCGTGGGCGTTAATTGCCTTATTTCCTCTACCCTATTATGGACAAAGGTACCCCACTCTTCATTCCTTCGTATCCACGAGATGACCGTTGTGGAATCACTCCAAAAATAGGCTTCATACCGGTTCGCCAGATTCTTGGCTATTTGATTATATAGTCTAGATCCTATGGTTGCCGCGAGTAGTTCTAGCCGCGGAATAGTAATGGCTCTGTCAGCCTTCTCCTTAGGAGCCACTCTGGACTTTGCTGCCAACAAATGAACCGAAACCCTATCAAGTTTTTGTATTCTACAGAAAATCACCGCAGCATAGGCGTCTTTCGAGGCATCAACGAACGTGTGCAGACTTACATGCTCAGGTTCGTTACCACCAATATTGGTCCAACGGGATATTTTGATGTGCACCAAACTTGGGACCTCCTGAATCCACTCCTTGAATTGAAGGGCTAGGTCATCCTCTATTACAGCATCCCAACCAATGTTTCTTGACCATAATTTCTGTAGCCATAATTTTGGACGAAGTGTCGCAGGGCAAGTGAAACCAATGGGATCAAAGATCCTCTGTGCCATAGACAATAGCTTCCTCTTCGTCACAACTATATCCTCAGCTACTAAACCGAGTAAGTCTCTGTTGATGGTCAATACATCACTCGTTGGATACCATCTGAGTCCAAGGACTGGTACACCATCTACCTGATTATTCAGGTTGCCTGAAAACTCCCACCCTCTGAGCTCAAAATTCGCCTCTGCCAAAGCTTGCACGGATTCTCTAATGAATTGGTTTAAAACCTCTTCGCTGGGTACACTAGTAACGCAGTTGTCGACATAAAAGCTTTTTTGAAGTCTCTCTATGTTGTTCCTTGAGTAGCCACTTTCTTCACCAGATGATTTTTCCAGACATTTTGACAAATGGTATTCTAATGTTGCTCCAAGCAAAAAAAGGGCTGCAGTTGACTCCAAAGACGACTCGGTTGTGTTGGTACACTATTTCTTTTCCATGTTCATTCACCCACAGGAACCTCAGGAATTTACGGTCTTTGGGATTGACACTAATCTGTAGGAATGCCTTTTTTATATCTGCTGTATCAGCGAACCTGTTTTCTCTGAACCTCGTGAGAAGGGAGGGTATAAGCTCAATGAGATTCTGTCCCTTCTCCAGACATTGATTAAGAGAAGGGTTCCTCTTGTCATGGGCTGAAGCATCAAATACTGGACGCACTGCAGTTGTTGACCCCTCTTTAATAACCGGTCGATGAGGAAGGAAATGACCTTGTCCCCCATCTTTTTCGTTAACTATACTAACTTCTTCGATAACACCCATCGATTTCCATTCCTCGAAGACTTCATTATATCTGGAGGTCAGTTGGCCTATCTCTAGCTTCCTCAAAGTAGTAGAGAGTCTTTTCCTAGCAATTTCGAGGTTACTGGGAAGAACAGGATGATCTTCGAGCCATGGCAGTCTTACTTCATAGCGTCCCTTTTGATCAAACTCCACCGTTTCTTCAAACAGTTTTCTGGCAGCCAATGCCAATTCCTCCCTCGATTTCCTTTCTTTGGGGTCCGCAATTCCTAAAACATCCAATTGCCAAAGTTCTGTTATTGATGGATTGGCAAGCATAGAAACCGTGGTGAGCATACTGAAAGCGTTCGAAGCTGGCACCTTGCCTTCTACTGTCCATCCAAATCGCGTTTCATATGTCACCAGACCATCTTTTAGCATGTTTCGCTTGCCAGTGTACAAAAATCCAGCAATATCTGCGCCAAATAGTATTTCTATAGGTCCTGATTCATACCTGTCCGAGACATCGATACCTGCTATCTGCAATTCCTGCATCCAGGGACCATAAAACACCGTCGTTACATCGTTACAAATGCAGGGTTGATCTAGAACTTCAAATGTTAGCTTATTCTCACCTCTGAAAACCGTTATGTCATAACAACAGTGTTTGTTGTCCACTTGAGTACCTCCGAAAAGACAATGTGTTATCTTCTCGATCCTTTTAGGTTTCAGATTGAGAGCAACTGCTGTAGCTTTCAAGATATAACTTCTCTGCGATCCTGAATCGATCAATCCCCTCACCGATCTGACTCCATGAGCTCCTTTCAACGACATCCGCAAGGTCTCTAAAAAAACATGCGTACTTAAACTTTGGTTGGTCATCGTGTGATTTTTCTCTGGCTCAACAACAACCTCTGATGGTTTACCACCTCGTTGCTTGTTTGACAAATCCTGACACATCAGAGGGACGTGAGATGATCCGCACATAATACATCTTAAACGCGTTCTGCATTTACGAGATTGATGACCAACTTTTAAGCATTTAAAACAAGCTTTTTTGTCAGAAAGGATACGTTTCCGTTCTTCGAAACTCATTTTCTGTGCCTTGAAACAAGATTGGCTTTCATGATTTCCAGAACAAAACATGCATCTATCTACATTTCCATTCAAAAGTACTGCTGCAGTCTTCTTCGTTTCAGAATTCCAACTATTTTTCTTCTCGCTGTTATTTCTATTCTGATTTTCCACCTTCTCTGATAGACCGAAACCTGCACATGCTAAGTCGACTCGAAGTTCGTTTTCAACTTCTGAACGCAGGAACCGCATCAAGTTGTTCAATCGTACTTCTACGGAAAACTCTTCACTTTGTGAAGCTACATCAGAATACGCCTCTTGACTGGTATTATAAGCCGACCTCTGCCAAATTCGCATAAGTTCTAGTGGTAAACAAGACTCAATCAAGGGAAGCAACAGAGCCGCGTACCTGTCACTGTTTATTCCAAGAGTATCCAATGCTCTTAGCTGGGTCTCTATTTGGTCATATAAATGAGCCAGATCATTTTTACCTGGTGAAAGTGTTCTATTAAGTACCAACTTCAGCAATTCACGTACGTATACCTCAATTTGTAGGTCTTCCCGGCCGAATCTGGTTTTCAAACAATCGATGATTTTCCCATAGTTTTCGCCGATAGAAGGAAAACTCTCAACAATTTTCCGAGCACGGCTGCCATCCACAGTAGCCTGAATTAGATATTCTATCTTATCACAAGCTTCAATGTCCGTGTCCTCATGAATTTTCTTAAACTGCGACCAAAACCCGAGCCAATCGCGTATATTTCCAGCGAACAGTTTGAACTGGATAGTAGGTAATTGAAACTTGCGCTTACCTTGGAGATGACTTTTGTCAAACTCACCCCTACATCCATCCCTTGATCTGACCTCCAATACTTCGAGTGGCTGTTCCACCATTTTATCACATTGGAGTTTCAGGTCGACGAATCTTCGTTGGTAGACATCATTCTGATCCATCTCAGCTATTAGTGCCTCCTCGTCAGCATCAATGTCCAGCATATGGTTGTAAATAACCTGGTCCACAGTATTCAGCTCCCCATATTTTGACTTCAAGCATTCCAAGCAAACAGAGATTTGGGAATATGGTAGCGGCACTGCCTTCAACAAGGTTTCCAACTCCTTGGCCATTTTTGTGAAACTACATCGGAGTACTTTACGACTTTTCTTCTTGGCCTCAATCGAATCTGCCATTTCGAACTATTTTCTTAGAACTTAGGGGTTGTTGTAACAATAAAAAATCTACACAGACCGCACTATACAGCAAACGTGAAAACTAGGTCCTGTCACGGTCGCCACATTAGATGTTGTGGAACCTTCCACATCAGCTTATTGCAGTCCAGTACTTTTAATTCAAAAACACAGGATTCCCGGTAAACCCCAAGAATATCGCTTTTGCTTTGATGGAAGAAAGCTCAATGAAATAACCAAGCACGACTCTTATCCGCTTCCTAGAATAGACCGTATTCTAAATAATGTTTCGGGTTCTAATTTCATCTCTAGTATCGATTTGAAAAAAATCGTTTTGGCAAATCCCGTTAGATCCGGAATCTAGAGAGAAGACGGCTTTCAGTGTCGCAGGACGAGGCCTTTATCATTTCAAAGTCGTTCCATTTGGGCTCAGAAACAGTGCACAAGCTCAACAACGATTGGTTGACGTTTTATTTGGGCCTGAGTTTGAACCTAATATTTTTGTATATTTAGACGATATTATTGTTGTGTCATCTACATTTGAAGTTCACCTCTCTCTATTAAAAGAAGTACTGCGACGGCTAAGTGATGCAAACTTGACGGTTAATATAGATAAATGTAAATTTTTCCGAACATCATTAAAATATTTGGGCTATATTATAGATAGACAGGGTATCAGAACTGACCCTGATAAAATTTCATGCATGGTAAATTTTCCTCGTCCTAACACTACCACTGATATTAAGAGATTTTTAGGAACTTGTTCGTGGTACCGTTCTTTTATAAATAATTTTTCAAGTCTTATATCACCTATTAGTGATTTATTGAAAGGTCGAAAAAAGGGCCAACCAATCAAATGGAATTCAGCGGCCGAAGAATCATTTTTAGTAATAAAAGAGGCCTTGGTATCAGCTCCGGTTCTGAGTGCTCCTGATTTTGAACTTCCCTTTTGTATTCAGTGTGATGGATCGTCTACGGGAGTGGGCGGAGTTTTGACTCAGGTTCAGGATGGAGTAGAGAAAGTTATAGCTCACGCTAGTAGAACATTATCTCGTACTGAACGTAATTTTAGTGTGACGGAGCGTGAATTATTGGCTTTACTTTTCTGTTTGGAAAAATTCAGACCCTATGTCGAAGGAACTAGGTTTACCGTCATCACTGACCATTACTCCTTATTGTGGTTAAGTAAGCTATCTAACCCTTCAGGTCGTTTATGTCGGTGGTCAGTTCGGCTGAGGCAGTTTGATTTCGATTTACAACATCGCAGGGGTAGAGACAATATAGTACCGGATTTCTTATCGCGTATTCCTCACGAAAGTTCAGAAGTAAACATTTTAACTATCAACCACGAAATCACGGACGATTGGTACAAGAATTTGAGAACTAAAGTATCTGAAAATCCGGATTTATATCCGCTATGGAAGATTGAGAATGAGGTATTATTGAAGTTAGCACCTAATAATATACCTTTCAACACTAATGTTTCTGAGTGGAAGACAGTAGTTCCTAAAAGTAAAAGAAAAGAAATTATGCGACAATCCCATGATCCCGTAACTTCTGGTCATTTTGGTTTTTATAAAACTTTTTCACGAATAAGTGAATTATATTATTGGCCGAAAATGCGAATAGACATTCTCAACTTCGTTAAGAAATGTAAAATTTGTGGCGCTAATAAGATATTTAATCAGCCCGGTTTAGGCTTAATGGGGGCCGAGAAAAACGTACGTTATCCTTGGCAAATAATCGCCTTAGATTTAATAGGACCTTTGCCTAGATCCAAGAAAGGAAATACATTTTTACTTGTTATTAGTGACTGGTTTACGAAATATACTATCATACATCCATTACGCCAAGCAACTGCACAGAAAATTACAACATTTCTGGAGGATGAGGTTTTCCTTAAATTCGGTGTTCCCCAGTTTATAATAGCTGATAATGGTTCACAATTTGCGGGGCGTACCATGAAGGAATTAGCTAAAACTTATAAAATTCAAAAAATTTGGTTCACTGCTGTTTATTCACCTCAGTGTGATTTTGTTGAACGCACAAATCAAACCATAGGTACGACGATACGTTGTTATATTCAAGGAAATAATCACAGTGAATGGGATAAGGAATTACCTAAAATGTCACATGCTATAATATATATTTTGGGAGAAAAATTCCATTGACTGGAGACTATTACGGCCAAATTGAGACTGCTGACGGCATTGAGTTACTGCCTGAGAACAGGGATTTGTATGTTAGTGGTATAAAAGGCTTGTCAGAAGTTTTCAGTGAAGTTCAAAATAGGCTCCATAAATCATATCAGAGGAATGTTAAGTCATATAATTTACGCAGGAGAGAGTTTCATTTTGATGTTGGGGAAAAAGTCTGGCGTCGTAATAAAGTCCTTTCAGACGCATCTAAAAAATTTTCTTCAAAATTAGCCTCGAGGTATGTTTTGCGAAGAATACATAGTAAAGTTTCTCGTTTATGTTATAATTTAGAGGATTTAAATGGATCTAAAGACGGCAGGTGGCATATAAAGGATTTGAAACCCTATTTTGGTTCGAATTCTGATGTTTCCGTTTCATAGTTTATAATCCCTATTTAAAATACTTTTGAGTACTGGTTTTGTAGAAGTGTATGATGCTTCTCGGATACTCATTCAATTTTTCAATTTGTACTTTATAGATGTTTATCTTCGGAATTGAAATTTTCCTCTTGTCAATCAGTTTGAGTGACTAATAGGTTAGCTCTGTCTGTATAGAGCAGTTACATAATATTGTAAGAATTTTTTCATCTGCTCTGTCAGGATAAAAATGAAGATTAAAAAAAAAAAGGCTTCTAAAAATGTCTGTCAAATGATAGGATTTACCAAGAGATATTTAGGATGTAAGTTTTAGTAAATAAGTTAGTTAAGTTATAGGCTAAGAAAAATTATTTGAAAAATTTTGTTCTATCTGTCTATGCGAATTCCTGATTGTGACTTATGACGAAACCTATTAAGACTTCGTCAAATTGTTCGCACATAGGTGCTCTTTTTCTGTTTTGAATGTTATTATAGTTAAAAAAAAAAAATTACATTTGTGAAATGCAATTTTTTTGATCCGGAAGGGGGCTGTGTAACGTTTTTATTTTTATTTATTCTACTAATGTAAAGATCTCGGGATCACAGAGAGATGTCAAAAAACATTTTTTCCTCGAGGAGGTCGATATTTTCGATTTTTTCGTCGGTTATTCGAGGGGTGAGGGGGGATTCGAGGTGGAATCGAGTACGAGAAAAGATGAAATTTTCTCCGGGTATCCGTCTTTGACGAGAGAAAACGTGGGAAGTATTAAAAAAAAATCGTGAAATCGGGTGAAATCTCCGTTTTCCGCTAAAGGTGCAAATCGGTAACGATAGAAATCTCGCGAGGAGGCGACGCTAGGAAAATTATTTCGTCGGGGGCCGGAAGACGAGATTCGTAGGTAGTTTGTAACGCAGCCCGATTTTTGATAAAACCTACTCTTTTTCCGTAAAAAGATCGCAAACTTTGACATATTTCGAAAACCTCGGTGAAATGTGACATTCAGACCGGTTCGGCTTTGCTCGACCGACTTCGGGTCCTGCTATAGAAGATAAAACGTGGATGATTTACTTCGATCACAGATGATAGAAACTTCTGTCAGTTTGAATTTATCGACGTTTTCTTTGCGAATGAGTTGCGATAAATGTCAAATAGAATTAGAATTTCGAACGGAATTTGTCGAAAATCTTGAATCGTGAAGATACATTGCTAGAAATAAGAAGAAATATGATACAGTCGCCGATTTCGAGCGATCGCATGGCAGAATTTTCGATATTTGAGAAATAATGTATTCTATCAAATTCTATATGTTGAAATGACTTGTAGATACCTATCTTCGAGGACAGATTTTTGATGAAACGGGCCGCAGTTGGAGAACGTGAAATAAGGTAATTATCGATCTATACTTTCGACGATATTACCGATTTTCACTCGCAGGCATTTATATTCGAATTCGAAATCCTATCGAATGTATCCTAAGGAAACATTTTTTAGTTGTTGACAGGTGTATGAAGTATGATGGGATATCGACTGAATTTAATCTTTCTGTCGAATTTTGGAATCTTTTACGAAACGTGAGTATTTTCGAATATCGTTGTAGAAATCGTATCGTATCTTTTCGCGATTCCTTCAACGACATAGTTTTCAGTCCGAATGAGGGTCGAATTGTCAAAAGAATTCGAGCTTCCAACGGAATTGGTCAAAAATCTTGGAATCGTGGGTACAGATCCCTAATTCTCTGATAGGCAAATTGGCCCAGTTGGGGGAGTTGTGGATGTAGGCTCTGGGCCACGTGAGCCTACAGCGACCTCGGTACGATTCTTTCCAATTTTATTCATTTCTACCGAATGAAATACTTCAAGGAGCGTTACTTCCATAGACGTATCTTTTGATATGGTTCTTTTCGTCAAATTACGAAATCTATAATGAAATTCCGTTCAATTTTTTCCATTAAAATTACTCAAAGCAGAAGATTAACTATAGGAAATGAAAAACCATTGCTATACAGGGTGTTTTTAATGAAATGCCACCTCATGATAACAATTTAACATGAACAGTATTTTCAACATTGTAAAATTGTTGCGAAAGAATAACCGCTGTTACACTGGCTGTCTTCCGAAAAATGTCAACTCCGAAACGGCTTGACCGATATTGAAAAAACTTTGTTTGTGTGTGTTTCGGTGAATAATTGCTTCACAATAGCATCCGATAGGTGAAATGGCTCGACCGATTTTAATGAAAATTTGTGTGTGTATCTGGGTAGGTGTGTCAGGTCTGCTATATACCCCGGTAGGTGGCGCTGCAATCGGTCTATAGAAACTCAGAAATGGCTAGGCCGATTTTAATGAAACATTGTGTGCGTATTTGAGTGTGTCTCAGGGTCACAATAGGTGACCGGTAGGTGGCGCTGTATTCGGTTAAAAGAAAATCAAGAAAGGCTGCACCGATTTCGATGAAACTTGGTGTGCATATGTGAGTATGTGTCAGGTCCGCAATATACCCCGGTAGGTGGCGTTGCAGTCGGTCTATAGAAACTCAGATATGGCTTGACCGATTTTGATGAAACATTTTGTGCGTAATTGAGTGGCTCTCAGGGTTACAATAGGAACCCGTTAGGTGGCACTGCATTCGGTTTATAACAACTCAAGAACGACTGGACCGATTTTGATGAAACTTTGTGTGTATCTGAGCAGGTTTCACACAATATTCCCCGGTAGGTGGCACTACATTCGGTTTACAGGAACTCAAAAATGGCTATACTGATTTTGATTAATCTTTGTGATTGTGTTTCGGAAGGCACAATACGATTCAGTGGGTGGCGCTATATTCGGTTTTTAGTAACTCAAAAAATCCTGACATATTTCGATGGGACTTTCGTGTGTGAATGATTCTCAGAATCACAACAGAACCCGTTAGATGATATTGAACTACTGGTTCAATTGATCTGCCGATTCTATTTATCAACCGATTATATTGATCTACTGAAAAAATATGGATCTACTGGAAAAATGCAGATCTACCGGAATAATGTAGATCTACCGGAAAAATGTAGATCTACCGGCAAAATGTAGATCTACCGGAAAAATGTAGATCTACTTAAAAAATGTAGATCTACTAGGTAGATCTGCGGGCCAACTAGTTTATTCTACTAATGTAAAGATCTCGGGATCACAGAGAGAGATCAAAAAAGTTTTTTCCTCTAGGAGGTCGATATATTCGATTTTTTCGTCGGTTATTCGAGGGGCGAGGGGGGATTCGAGGTGTAAACGGGAAAGAGAAAAGACGAAATTTTCTCCGGGTATCCGTCTTTGACGAGAGAAAACGTGGTGAGTATTTAAAAAAAAATCGTGAAATCGAGTGGAAACTCCGTTTTCCGCTAAAGGCGCAAATTGGAGGCGATAGAAATCTCGCGAGGAGGCGACGCTCGGAAAGTTATTTCGTCGGGGGCCGGAAGACGAGATTCGTAGGTAGTTTGTAACGCAGCCCGATTTTCGATAAAACCTACTCTTTTTCCGGAAAAAGATCGCAAACTTTGACATATTTTGAAAACCTCGGTGAAATGTGACGTTTAGACCGGTTCGGCTTCGCTCGACCGACTTCGGGTCCTGCTATAGAAGATAATACTTGGATGATTTACTTCGATCACAGATGATAGAAACTTCTGTCAGTTTGAATTTATCGACGTTTTCTTTGCGAATGAGTGGCGATAAATGTCAAATAAAATTAGAATTTCGGACGGAATTTGTCGAAAATCTTGAATCGTGAAGATACATTGCTAGAAATAAGAAGAAATATGATACAGTCGCCGATTTCGAGCGATCGCATGGCAGAATTTTTGATATTTGAGAAATAATGTATTCCATCAAATTCTAAGTTGAAATGACTGGTAGATACCTATCTTCGAGGAAAGATTTTTGATGAAACGGGCCGGAGGTGGAGAACGTAAAGGTAATTATCGATCTATACTTTCGACGATATTACCGATTTTCACTTGCAGGCATTTATATACGAATTCGAAATCCTATCGAATGTATTCTAAGGAAACATTTTTTAGTTGTTGACAGTTGGTTGTATGAAGTATGATGGGATATCGACTGAATTTAATCTTTCTGTCGAATTTTGGAATCTTTTACGAAACGTGAGTATTTTCGAATGTTATCGTTGTAGAAATCGTATCGTATTTCTGTACGAAATCTTTTCGCGATTCCTTCAACGTCATGGTTTTCAGTCCGAATGAGGGTCGAATTGTCAAATAGAATTCGAGCTTCCAACGGAAGCGTGGGGAGAGTTCCATAATTCTCTGATAGGCAAATTGGCCCAGTTGCCACCTCAATATAACAATTTAACATGAACAGTATTTTCAACATTGTAAAATTGTTGCGAAAGGATAACCGCTGTTATACAGGCTGTTTTCCGAAACGGCTTCACAATAGCATCCGGTAGGTGAAATGGCTGGACCGATTTTGATGAAAGTTTGTGTGTGTATCTGAGTAGGTGTGTCAGGTCTGCTATATACCCCGGCAGGTGGCGCTGCAATCGGTCTATAGAATCTCAGAAATGGCTTGGCCGATTTTAATGAAACATTATGTGCGTGTTTGAGTGTGTCTCAGGGTGACAATAGGTGACCGGTAGGTGGCGCTGTATTCGGTTTATAGAAACTCAAGAACGGCTGCACCGATTTCGATGAAACTTGGTGTGTATATGTGAATATGTGTCAGGTTGCACTAGGTCTATAGAAATTCAGATATGGCTCAAACGATTCCGATGTAGATCTACCGGAAAAATGTAGATCTGCCGGAAAAATGTAGATCTACTGGCTAGGTAGATCTGCGGGCCAACTAGTCACTATTACTAAAATGAAGATGGGTTTCATAGAAAAGGAACAAAAAATCTTTTTTGAAAATGTTACTATAAACGTGACGATTTTTTGGACGTTAGGAGGGGGGGAGGGGGGAAATTTCCGAGGGGTTTCGCGAGGAAAAAGACGGAAGTTTCGTAGGGTTTCGCGTTTTCGGAGCGAAAAGAAGGGGGTGTATTTTTAAAAAAATCGCAAAAACGCCGATTTTGGCGAAAGGTGCGAAATGAAGGAAACGAGATCGGAGGACCGGTGGCGTTCGGAACGCCGGTATTTGCGGGAACGCGAAGACGAGATTCGAAATTAGTCCGTAACACGGCCCTTTTTTCGATCCTCTCTTTCGTTTCCCCGGAAGAAGGATAGGAAAATGTGACTTTTTCGCGAAAATCGACAAAATTCTGACGTTTCACGTATTTCTGTGACGAATTTTAACGCGGCTCCTTCGAGTTCGACGTTTTCGGACCGAACGAACCACGATAAATGTCAAATCGAATTTGAATTTCGAACGGAATCACTCGAAAATCTTGGAATCGTCTAGAAAAACCGTGAGAAATATGAACGAGTAACCGATTTCGATCGATCGCGTGACAGGATTGACGATATTGTGAAAAACGAAAGACGGAAATCGTCCCAGTACTATAAAATCCTTATGTGCCAGATAATCGGAAACGATTCACCACGCTGGCATGGCCGAGCAGACTAAGGCATCGGAATTATAGCTCCCGAGCCTCGCGGAGCGGCGGGATCGAATCTCCGAGCGTCCGAGATAGCTTTTTCTTGGTTTTTTTTTCATTTTTACCCAATGAAAAACTTAAAGGAGCGTACTCCAGTAAACGTATCTTGGGATTTGGATATTTTCGTTAAGTTACGAAATCTATAATGAATATCCGTTCGATCGGACGGATTTTTGCGTTAAAATTACTCAAAATATTCAAACATTAAGCAGAAAATTAACTATACAGGGTGTTTCAAGTAAAATGTCATCGCTAGAGATGTATCGTAAAGAGAATTCTCAACACTGTAAAACTGCTACGAAAAGATAACCGCTGCTATACGGGGTGTTTAAAAAAAAATGTCAACTCCGAAACGCCTTGACCGATTTTGATGAAAATTTGTGTGTGTGTTTCGGTGTGTCCTTGCTTCACAATAGCATCCGGTAGGTGGCGCTGATAATGCTCTATAGGAACTCAGAAATGGCTCGACCGATTTTGGTAGAACATTGTGTGCGTGTTTGAGTGTATCTCAGGGTCACAATAGGTAACCGGTAGGTGGCGCTGTATTCGGTTTATCGAAACTCAAGAACGGCTGAACCGATTTCGATGAAACTTTGTGTGTGTATCTGAGTATGTGTCAGGTCCATAATATACCCCGGTAGGTGGCGCTGCTATCGGTCTGTAGAAACTCAGAAATGCCTCGACAGATTAGGTCCCGTTAGATGGCATTGAACTACCGGTTCAATTGATCTACCGATTCAATTTATCTACCGATTATATTGATCTACCAAAAAAATTTCGATCTACTGGAAAAATGCAGATCTACCGGAAAAATGTGGATCTACCGGAAAAATGTAGTTCTACCGAAAAAATGTAGATCTGCTGGAAAAATGTAGATCTACCGAAAAAATGTAGATCTACCGGAAAAATGCAGATCTACCGGAACAATGTAGAACTACCGTAAAAATGTAGATCTCCCAGAAAAATGTGGATCTATTGCTAGGTAGATCTGCTGGCTCATCTGAATCCCAAAATATGGACTGCTGGCCACTAGTCAATACATATACTAAAGTGAAGACTTGGACCATCGAAGTAGATCAAGGGAAACTTTTTGAGAAGGTCGTTGTAAACGTGGTGTTTTCTTCGACGTTAGGAGGGGAATTGGGGGGGATCTTGAGGGGGTTTAGCGAGAGAAAACACGGAAGTTTCGTAGAGTTTCGCGTTTTTGGATCGAAAAGGTGGGGATGTATTTTTAAAAAATTCACGAAAATGCGAAAAAACGCCAATTTTGACAAAAGGTGCAAAATGAAGGAAACGAGATCGAACGAACGGCGACGTTAGAAACGACGAGTCCGCTGGGAAGCGAAGAAGAGATTCGAAATTACCGGATAGGCTATATCTGCTTTCGATCTTTTCTTTCGTTTTCCCGGAAGAACGATAAGAAAATGTAACTTTTTGCGAAAATCGAAAACATTCTGACGTTTCACGTATTTCTGTGCTGAATTTTAGCGCGGCTGCTGCAAGATCGACTCTTTCGGTCCGAACGAGCGGCGCGAAATGTCAAATCGAATTTGAATTTCGAACGGAATTAGTCGAAAATCTCGAAATCGTCAGGAAAAATTGCGAGAAATTTGAACGAGTCGCCAATTTCGATCGATCGCTTGACAGAATTGACGATATTCTGGAAATCGAAGGACGGAAGTCATCCCAGTGCTATAACACCTTTAAGTAGAGCATAATTCCTACTCTTACCTATAGCGAAAGTGGCCGGGAGGGACGCGTCCCAGGGTCAACGGTCTACATCGCGGGGCAGCCGGTTCGAATCTCGGAGAGGCCGGCAATCGTTGACGTTATAATTTTTTTCATTTTTATGGAATGAAACCTTCAGAGTGTGTTATTCCCGTGTAAACTCATCATGGGCTATCGATCTTTTCGTCAAATTACGAAATCTATATTGAATTTCCGTTTGTTTATAAATTCTTCTTTTAATTTAATCGAAATATTCAAACTTTAAGCAGATAATTAACTGTCGAAAATGGGATTTGGATCTTTTCGTCAAGTTACGACATCTATAATAATCAATGGTTCCATCACACGGATTTTTGTATGTATTTGAATAGGAACCTACGCCACCGCGTTCATTGCATTGTTTATTTTTGATCCAACTGTGAGTGTATGTATTTGAACAAGGACCTTACTTAACCAAAGACACAGCATTGAATATTTTTGATCCAATTGTGAACGATGTATTTGAATATGAACCTACGCCACCGCGTTCAATGCATTGTTTATTTTTTATCCAACCGTGAATGTATGTATATTACGCAAACACAGACACAGGATTGATTATTTTTGATCCAAAAATGAACGTATAGTTTTGAATGTTTTGTATTGAAATTACACAAAATATTCAACCATTTAAGTAGTAAATTAACGGTCGAAAATGAAAAATCATTGCTACACAGTGTCTTAAGTGAAATGTCACCGCAAGAGATTTATCGTGAAGAGAATTCTCATCATTGTAAAACCGTTGCGAAACGATCACCGCTGCTATACAGGATGTTTTTAAATAAATGTCAACTCCGAAACGGCTTTACCCATTTCAATGAAACTTTGTGTGCACCCGTTAGGTGGCGCTGAATTCGGTTTATAACAACACAAAAACGACTGGAACGATTTCGATGAAACTTTGTGTGTGTATCTGAGAGTAGGTTTCAATCCACAATATTCCCCGGTAGGTGACTATAAAGGAGCATACTCCAGTAAACGTATCTTGGGATTTGGATCTTTTCGTTAAGTTACGAATGTAAAATGAATATCCGTTCGATCGGACGGAGTTTTGCATTAAAATTACTCAAAATATTCAAATATTAAGCAGAAAATTAACTATACAGGGTGTTTCAAGTAAAATGTCACCCCTAGAGATGTATCGTAAAGAGAATTTCAACACTGTAAAACCGCTACGAAAAGATAACCGCTGCTATACGGGGTGCTTAAAAAAAATGTCCACTCCGAAACGACTTGACCGATTTTGATGAAACTTTGTTTGTGTGTTTCGGTGTGTCCTTGCTTCACAATAGCATCCGGTAGGTGGCGCTGGTAATGCTCTATAGGAACTCAGAAATGGCTCGACCGATTTTGATAGAACATTGTGTGCGTGTTTGAGTATGTCTCAGGGTTCAATAAGTAACCGGTAGGTGGCGCTGTATTCGGTTTATAGAAACTCAAGAACGGCTGAACTGATTTCGATGAAACTTTGTATGTGTATCTGAGAATGTGTCAGGTCCGCAATATACCCCGGTAGGTGGCGCTGCTTTCGGTCTATAGAAACTCAGAAATGCCTCGACCGATTTTGATGAAACATTGTGTACGTGTTTGAGTGGCTCTCAGTGTCACAATAGAAACCCGTTAGGTGGCGCTGCATTCGGTTTATAACAACTCAAGAATGACTGGACCGATTTCGATTAAACTTTGTGTCTAAGTTCCAGATCCACAATATTCCCCGGTAGGTGGCACTATAATCGGTTTACAGGAACTCAAAAATGGCTATACCGATTTTGATGAATCCTTGTGATTGTGTTTCGGAAGGCCTTAGGTTCACAATATGATTCGGTAGGAAGCGCTATATTCGGTTTTTAGCAACTCAAAAACTCCTGACATATTTCGATGGGACTTTCGTGTGTGAATGATTCTCAGAATCACAACAGGACCCGTTAGATGGCATTGAACTACGGGTTCAATTGATCTACCGATTCAATTTATCTGCCGATTATATTGATCTACCAAAAAAATGTAGATCTACTGGAAAAATGCAGATCTACCGGAAAATGTAGATCTACCGGAAAAATGTATATCTACCGAAAAAATGTAGATCTACCGGAAAAATGTAGATCTACCGGAAAAATGTAGATCTACCAGAAAAATGTGGATCTATTGCTAGGTAGATCTGCTGGCTCATCTGAATCCCAAAATATGGACTGCTGGTCTCTATTACTAAAATGAAGATGGGTTCTATAGAAAAGGATCAAAAAAACTTTTTTGAAAATTTTACTATAAACGTGACGATTTTTTGGACGTTAGGAGGAGGGGAGGGGGGAAATTTCCGAGGGGTTTCGCGAGGAAAAAGACGGAAGTTTCGTAGGGTTTCGCGTTTTCTGAGCGAAAATACGGGGGTGTATTTTAAAATAAATCGCAAAAACGCCGATTTTAGCAAAAGGTGCAAAACTGTGTGGAGGCATCAGGAGAAACGGTGGCGTTCGGAACGCCGGTTTTTGCGGGAACGCGAAGACGAGATTCGAAATTAGTCCGTAACACGGCCCTTTTTTCGATCCTCTCTTTCGTTTTCCCGGAAGAAAGATAGGAAAATGTGACTTTTTCGCGAAAATCGACAAAATTCTGACGTTTCACGTATTTCTGTGACGAATTTTAACGCGGCTCCTTCAAGTTCGACGTTTTCGGACCGAACGAACCACGATAAATGTCAAATCGAATTTGAATTTCGAACGGAATCACTCGAAAATCTTGGAATCGAATAGAAAAATGTGAGAAATATGAACGAGTAACCGATTTCGATCGATTGCTTTACAGGATTGACGATATTGTGAAAATCGAAAGACGGAAATCGTCCCAGTACTATCAAATCCTTATGTGCCAGATAATCGGAACTAACTCACGACGCTGGCATAGCCGAGCAGGCTAAGGCATCGGAATTATAGCTCCCGAGCCTCGCGGAGCGGCGGGATCGAATCTCCGAGCGTCCGAGATAGCTTTTTCTTGGTTTTTTTTCATTTTTACCCAATGAAAAACTTAAAGGGGCGTAGTCCACTAAACGTATCTTGGGATTTGGATCTTTTCGTTAAGTTACGAAATCTATAATGAATATCCGTTCGATCAGACGGATTTTTGCATTAAAATTACTCAAAATATTCAAATATTAAGCAGAAAATTGACTATATCAATTATTAAAAATGAACTATATCAAGTAAAATGTCCCCCCTAGAGATGTATCGTATAGAGAATACTCAAAACTGTAAAACCGCTACGAAAAGATAACCGCTGCTATACGGGGTGTTTGAAAAAAAATGTCAACTCCGAAACGACTTGACCGATTTTGATGATCTTTGTTTGTGTGTTTCGGTGTGTCCTTGCTTCACAATAGCATCCGGTAGGTGGCGCTGATAATGCTCTATAGGAACTCGGAAATGGCTCGACCGATTTTGATAGAACATTGTGTGCGTGTTTGAGTGTGTCTCAGGGTCACAATAAGTAACCGGTAGGTGGCGCTGTATTCGGTTTATAGGAACTCAAGAACGGCTGAACTGATTTCGATGAAACTTTGTATGTGTATCTGAGTATGTGTCAGGTCCGCAATATACCCCGGTAGGTGGCGCTGCTATCGATCTGTAGAAACTCAGAAATGCCTCGACAGATTAGGTCCCGTTAGATGTCATTGAACTACCGGTTCAATTGATCTACCGCTTCAATTGATCTACCGCTTCAATTTATCTATCGATTATATTGATCTATCAAAAAAATGTCGATCTACTGGAAAAATGCGGATCTACCGGAAAAATGTAGATCTACCGGAAAAATGTAGATCTACTGGAAAAATGTAGATCTACCGGAAAAATGTAGATCTACTGGAAAATGTAGATCTACTGGAAAAATGTAGATCTACTGGCTAGGTAGATCTGCTGGCTATGTAGATCTGCTGGCCACTAGTTATAACTAAAGATATAGATCATGTAATATTATATTATGTACAAATGTAATCGTGTGTGAGAGCCTTTATATTCAGATACTACTTCAGCTCTCTCCCATCCGATATTGCAGTTATCTCAATATGTTCATTAACAAATAATCCTATTAGATGTCACCACATTCCATCATTATAAAAGTGGGGAGGCTCGACTGATTGTAATTATGTTCTTTATGAATTACCGACCTTCTTTTACGAATTTTAAGACTGAGAAGAACTCCTTTCGAGGGATATAAGATTCTTACGAGATAAAAAATTTTCTCAATCAGTAGAATTTGTTTGTGTGTTAAACCCTCAAAGAGGTGAGGTTTTTATATTATTTTATATGCTAATTCATTTCTACAAATCAATCGATCTTTCCAGGGTTTAATTTAAGGACGTACAAATTGTTTGGTATTCCATAACTGCGAAGCGAATTTTCCCAAGGCACGTATTTAAATTGCCATTCTTTTCTGTAACATTTATTAATGGGAAAGTCCCGAAATACAACCAAGATAGGACCTGTTCGTTGATTGAGCAGATTACAGTTTTGCTGCATAGTACCACTGTTTGATTTACAACAGGGGGATTGAAGCTGTGTTGTGAATAGTGAGATAATTACTAACCCTTTCTTTGACTTATGTAAAAACAATTATCATTTCTCCACAGTTAATATAGACTATGGAACATTGATTTTTTTATTCTTTGGAAGGTTCAAATAAGCATATTTTTGAGTCAATTATTACATTACTAAAACTAGAGTTGGCATATTGGGTTTTACTCATTGATTTTATTTTTCTTGGTTTTTATTAATAACTTATAAACTAAGTGGCGCCCGCAATATAATACAAGAACAATACATTCAAATTCAGATTTAAAAAGCTTAATTTTTACTGTAGGTTGATCTTGAGTAATTTTTCTTGAACCCACAATCCAAATGCATACCGACCAACAGCTGCCGATCGCACAGTGTTAAATTTACGTAGCAAAGGAAACCTGAATAAATTTAGTAGTTTTGGAAATTATATAGAAAAGTAGAAAATGTTAATTGTATATGCTTAATTTTATTAAAACTATCTGGCGCCCCTCCTATGCTATTGAGTTCATGATTTCAGTTCAAAAGGGTAAATTAGTAAAGAACCCACCCCTTCTCCACTAGAGCTGAGCTGCGAGTTTTCTATCTTTAATTTATGTTACATCTTGAGAATTTTAGAGAATATTTAATTTGTGTAGAAAATTAACGTAACAAAGTACCATCGAAAACACTTGTGCAAAATTTCGTGGGGATAGCATGAGTAGAAAAAATTAAAAAAATGTTTAAATATTAGCGGAATATTTTGCTTGAAATTCTGAAACCAAATATCGGATGGAGTTCAGTTTTGGCACTTCGGTGACAAATGATGACCTCTTGGGGTGTGCAAAATTTCACTGCGAACAGACCACTAGTAGCGTAAAAAAAAATTAATAATTTTGAACTTCTAAAATGGACAAATTATTTCATTTCGAATTCCTACATGGAATATCTGTAACATCTGGTGATCAGATTTCGTTCCGACGTATTTTTTGCGCGTTTATCTGAATCAATGCGATATGTACGAGGGTAACTGATTAAACTATGGACTACTTTACTAGCATGGCAATTGAATTAATGCGTAAACGATGTGTGGAGTTTTAAATTGGTTTTCAAAATTTGTCTGAACGGTTAACGACTGGGGGTGTAACTGCCTCTTTTAGGCATTTTTGCGCGTATGTGTCATTTTGCCCAAATGTGAAATTTAATTCTGTGGTGCCGTCCAGCCGTTGCCACGATAACTTGAGAACGGAAAGAGCTAGCGACTTGAAATTTTCAGGGTAGGTGGCGCATCCCAATACGACAGACAAGTTCGGTACGACAGACAAGTTGGTTTCCGAGCAATAATTTTGTTTTCAACCAAAATAAATCCGATCGAATTTAAAATTGGTGAATAGGTGTAGAATATAAACCTAAGCACGTTTATCAAATTTTGTGAGAATCGTGTCACTAGAAAATTTTGAAAAAATTATTAAAAAATATTATTTATGACACGATAACCTGAGAACGGAAGGAGATAGCGGCTCGAAATTTTCAGATTAGGTTGTGCATCTGAATGCGATATTTGAATTTGTCTATAGGTATAATCGGCCAAACGGTTTTGGAATTATACCCATCTGAATTTGGTTGTTATTTCCTCAATAACTCGAAAAATACGAAACCGATATAATTCAAACATGGTTGTTGTAGAATGCCAACGCGAAAATTCTTGCGGAATTTCGTGAGGATGGTATAACTAGAAAATTTCAAAAAAATTAATGAAAATAATTGAAAAAAATTCTATATATCATAAACTATTCGTCCGGCATGGCTGAAATTTTGGAAGAACCTTCAGAACCTAACTCTACTGCAGAGTTCCAAGTTTGAACACGATCGGATCCATATTGTTGGAGAACCGAGCAGCCTTTTGTGAGTTCGGTAGCTGGATGCGAATCGTCGTATTATGTTGTCTATGATCGTATTTTTGCGAGAACCTTCAAAAACATGAATGTCATGATGACATATTTTTGTGCGTATGGTCCTGGGAAAATCGTGTTATTTCATCACAAATCTATGGGAGATCATAGCCCTAAATTAGCGGTCAGACCTGGTTTTGAAAGAGATCCTCCTTAGGAGGAGGCAACTAAATATTGAAGGGATTTCTATGAACAAGAGTGAATATCTTTGAGAAATAGAGAAGGCGATTTTTCTTCAAGAGATCCATGTACCTGCAGACAAGGGCGTAGCCAGGAATTAATTTCGAGGGGGGTTTTGAAATAGGAATTAATTTCGGGGGGGGGTTTGGGAGTGTAAGGGTCACTTTCTGAAGCAAACATTTTTTTCAAGAGAAAAATAACATTTCGGGTGTGTTTGAACCCCCAAAACCCCCCCTGGCTACGCCCTTGCCTGCAGAGGAGTATATTTGTGAGAGGGGACTTTTGAAAGGTTATGTATTATTTTTAATATGATATCGCTGAAATTTTGCTGAAGGCTTCTAAACTTAACTTTAAATTAACCACAGTTTCTGATCTTGTAAGTTGAGAGGCTCATTTGTGGATATTAAATCTCGTGACGTGTAGAGAGGAATTTTGGGCCAGGTTTTCTATCACTAATGAGAATATATCTTTAAGTTTCACCTCATCACCTTTAGATCTATCGATCAATGGGCATTTATTGGTTAAGAATAAGTAATTGAATATTACTGGAATTCAATTGAATTTCATTCAATATGTTAGTAACTAAACTTATAATTTTCTTTACTTTGATTATTTAAATATGACATTAATTCCAGTAATATTTTTCAAGAATAATTATGTATTCTTCTCCTAAAGAAGAATTGAAGGTAGACAATGTGTTAATTTTTTCATCATTGCCTTCTATCTTGACTTCACGAAAAAAAAATTGGTTCAGACACTGACGTGAAGTCAGGAGCTTTCGCGCGTATGTTTTATTGTCCATTCTCCTGTATTGGACACTTTTAATCGAATTTACCATGGTGAATTCTATTGTCTATTCTCCTGTATCGGACAGCCTTAATCGAATTCACCATGGTAAATTCGATTAAGAGTGTCCAATACAGGAGAACAGACAATAGAATTCACCATGCTAAATTCGAGTGTTCAATACAGGAGAATGGACTACTGACTACTGACTTCACGTCAGTGCTTGAACCAATTTTTTTATTCAATGATTCGGAAATTTAACGATTCTTGGAACTGCATCAGATTTCGAATATTTTCCTTCCAAAAATGATCACAATGAAAATGTTCCTAACACAATTTGGCATAAACCCAAGGAATAACATTTTCCATTCTCATAACGACAAACCATTTCTTCAAAATTATTTTTGGGAAAGCTGATGAATTAAGAATTTTTTATTTATTTCAATTACATCAATGTTACATCCTATATCACAATATAATAATTAAAAATTGAAATAGAGAAAAGGAATCATCATACCACATGTTATCTTCAACCTCTATGCTTTTGCTGGTATCGAGGCACTTTCTTAATTCAATTGATATGATACAAATTTGGGCTACAAGACGCAAAACTTCCTGACTTCACGAAAAAAAATTGGTCCAAGCACTGACGTGAAGTCAGGAGCTTTTGCGCGTATGTTCTATTGTCCATTCTTTCTCCTGTATTGAACACTCTTAATCGAATTTACCATGGTGAATTCTATTGTCTGTTCTCCTGTATTGGACACTCTTAATCGAATTTACCATGGTGAATTGGATTAAGGCGAGGAAATAGCGTTGTTTTCGAGTTGATATGTCTGTGTCGTGGCCCTGGGGCAGATTTATAAATAACTATATTTGGATGATCAATTTTAAATTACTTCCGGATTTGGAGAATGAGCGAAGAAATTGCGTTCCTAATTCGAAATTCATGTAACCCCTTTCGAAGATTTTCCGTTTCACGCATGAGCAGACAAGAAGTGATTAAACTGCTGGAGTTTTCGTCTGAGAGGATTGTAGTTTTCACGTGCTGGATGCTATTCCTCCATAGAATCCCCTTGGAAGTGTCTGCGCATGCGTGGATTGGAGCAGTGATATCTCCTGAACCAATGCGGTTGAAGAATCAGAATTTTGTGTGAAGTGTTGTTTTCAGGGGACTTTAAGCCACGAATAGATTGCGTATGCGCAGAGGACACGTTTGGATTGTATGGCTCATGTTGGGAGTGGTTTGCGTCTAGCGGATTTGGTGCTGAGCCGTCATTTTAAGGTTTTAAGAGAAATTTCAAGGCCATTCAATGCACGGACAAGTCAGTTTCGGGGAAATAGCATTGTTTCCGAGTTGATATGTCTGTATCGTGGCCCATAGTACAGTCATTTGGTCGAAAAAATAGAGGTTACCTGGAAAGTTTTCCGGGAGTTTTGAAAATTGGCAATTTTAGAGATTTTGATATGCTCTTCCTAAATTTCAACTTTGCCACCTCGTATGTTTGCCGCTCGCGCCACCATATTGAAAAAATGGCGCCCAAAAGCAGTTTTTTGATAATAACTGCTTTCCGGCGCATTTTATAGGAATAGTTATTTTCCTAACAAGTGCGGAAAGTGATACTTCCCGCACGCGACTGCCGTTGACCCGAACGACGCGAAGCGGAGTTCGGGCAAGCAGTCAAGTGCGGGAAAGACACTTTCCGCACGAGTTAGGAACAATATTTTTTCTACGACCAACATTTTGCTTTTTCAGGAACGATGTCAATTTATGAAACTGGCTTATGTCCAGGTTTTGTTTTATTTTAACTTAACGTTTCACCATCGAGTAACGCGACCATAGGGTATTGGATTTCAGTACCTTACTCAGCTCGGAAAAATACGCCAAAAAAACCTCTCCTCTGAAGCTATTCACTCCTTTTTCCTTACACCAGTTTAAAAAGTGGTTGTATTGCTGTTCGTATCTTTCTCGTGATTTACTTGGTAACAGGTCTGAATTTACCTCATCTGCGGCCTTTAATATTGCTTCTGGGAGCTCTTCGTCTGACGAATCCATTAAAATATGGCTTTTATTGAAAGTAATTTGAAAATGCCAGAATCGGACACTTCGACAACGCTTCGATTTGAAACTTTGACGTCTTGATGACAACTTGGTTGCCATAATAAATCTTTGGTTACCACACCAAACCATTTGATTCAGCTTATGGCGATTTCCAATGGTCGCGTTCAGCAGAAAGATCGGTAGCATGCACCGCTACACTACCGATAGGTAGCGGCATCGTCTTCTGCCGAACGGACAGCTCCTTTTTTCAGGAAATCACAGATGTTTGAAGTTCAGAGACAATTCCTCAATATATGGGTGATTTATTCAGAGACCATTTTAGAATGTCCCGAAATGCAGGTAATTCTTTCCGTCGAAAATATATGTCCAGTATCCATTTTTTCGCTCCTTATTTTCAAAATAAATGTCACAACTGTCAAACTCACAACATGTTACCGATACTGAGCAGAAAAAATCTACGATCCTTAAAATGACAACCGCTACTCAACATGTTCCAAAGTGAGCGTACCGTTCGGCAGAAAAATCATCGAAATGTGACAACTGTTGGTTCTGCTGAACGCGACCATTGACACGCTCAGATCACTCGGAGTCATATTTGACAGATATTTTCGGTTCAATTGGACAGATGCATGACAGATGAGATCGATTTCGAGTGCTCCGAGCGTGTCAATGGAAATCGCCATTAGTTTGATTGTTATGAAATAAGGATAGAGTATAAGGATAGAGTAACAAAGTTGAAAAAGAACAGAACTGACTCTCGTTAGTCGCACAAGCTACTAGAAGATGCTGAGGGATCTCCTTAGGAAAGACTTGGAGGGGTCGGTATAATCATAATCATGTTTATATATAGTACGCGCGCCAAATTCAGATTGACTTAACAATGAAAGAAAAATTGTAAAAAAGCATAGACGTGGGGTCAATCTGCTTTGGCGCGAGTGCTATAAACATGATTATGATTATACTGACCCCTCCAAGTCTTTCCTAAGGAGATCCCTCAGAATCTTCGAGTAGCTTGTGCGACTAACGAGAGTCAGTTGTGTTCTTTTTCAACTTTGTTACTCCATCCTTATGGCAGCTTAGATACAGCACTGTTAAGTTTTGAACCAACAGTGAATGGTGTCCACTATCCTTTTGGTAGATCTCCGGCTCGCTCTATCCACTGAGCTTGAAATACTCATCATTCAATTCAATTTAGCCACCATGAACACGCGCGCCAAAGAGTACTGACTTCACGTCAGTGCTTTTTTTGGGCGCATGTTCTAGGGGAACATCGTCCTATCATTTCGTCCAAATGTCTGTAATTTTCGAATTTCGAGCTGAAAATTGGCTAATAGACTAATTCGGACTCCCTGATCACGAATCCGGTGTCAGATTTTTGGGTGCCGTCCGGCCGGCCGGCCGGCCGTACTTCCGGCCGTAGGCACGATAACAGGAGCACCGAAGGTCCTATCGACTTCATACTTTCAGGGTAGGCTTCTGATCAGAATGCGACGGTTAAGTTCGTTAACGGGCAAAATCGGCCAGACGGTTTAGGAGTTTAAAATTTTGAGGTTATTTCCCTGATATTTCAGGAACTAAAGGAGATGTTGAATCGAAACTTGGTAGTCAGTTCGAGGATATAAACGCGCAACTTTTGGCAAAATTCTGTTATGATCGAAATGTTGGTAATTTTTAAAAAAATATTTTTTTAATTTTTTCGAAAAAAAATTTTTTTTTCGTGAACTATTCATCAGATTGCAACAAAAACTTGTACTAACGTCAATTGTAGTATTTTGCAACATTGTGCAAAATTTTGGCTCTATACGATTTCAATTTCTGGAGATATAAGACAAAATGTGTCAAATTTCCTGGGTCTCTCTCAGTATTTTCATCGATTATTCTATGAACTCTTTGAATTCCACCGAAAACAAATTCAAAGACATAAACATAAAGAATCAAGTCATAGTTTAGACGTCGAAAGAAGGACGATGTTGATCGACTTGAAAAATAAGTACCTCATCATTTGACGGCTGTTTGTCAAATCAATTAATTCCAATAATTGATGTCAGATTTCCTACATACCAAGTTCAAACACATTTTATTATATGGAAAACACTTATTATGATCACGTTCTACAGGAATTGATACTAAATAGAAGCTAGATGAAGATTATTGTAATGGAAAATTTGTGTTCCAGAATAATATTAAATTAAGGTATTCAACATGATACTGCTTTTTTTCTTTACTGGTCAGTACGGGCCATAAGGAAGATGAACATGCGCCCAAAAGCCCCCGTCATCGGTGCTTTTTTAACTAGTTTATTTTTTCTTTATGTTATTTTTCCGCAAATCAAAAGGAAATTTTGACATTCCTGTCAAAATTTCTTGAAGAAAAAGTCAGGACTTCCTTACTGTAAGGAAATGTCATTTCCTTACTGTAAGGAAATGATATTTCCGTACAGTTGTTAGTGTTCTACATAAATGATAGAAAACACATTGCTTATAAATGAGCTTGCCGTTTCAATAAAGAACGAAGTTTTGAGTATGTAGATATATCTACATTGTGTTTAAGTGCAAGGGTTGACTTCAGCATTGAATAATTGGCCCATAATGTTGAAGATTTCATCTTGAAACAAAGGTCTAGGAAGTATCCCATTACAACATTTTCTGAGAAAGAACTCGTATTTTTACTCATGCTATAATCCATAAAACGTCTGTATGCATTTTCGTACTTTTCTCTTGATTTCTTTGGCAATAATTCTAACGAAGCAGTATTCACTGCCTCAACTAGCTCTGGAGGAGTCCCAGGAATGGAAATTTCATCATCACTTATCATTTTACTTTCGAGAACACCAGCAATTAAATTTATAAGCGTCAAGTTTGACAATTCAACCTCAATACGTTTCCATAGTAACCCAAGTAATTTTATTAGGAATTTCAAAGCACCATTTATTTGGGAATAAAATTATCGCGTTTTTTTTTTAAATCAATCAATATCTGTCGAATTTTAAACGATTTGCGGAAAAATAGTATGTTTACCTCGTAGGAAAAGCCACATTCCTGGACTCTGTGTTGCTAAGTCTCGGCTTGCGCCTCGACTTAGCAATCTTCACAGTCGTCCAGGAATGTTAAGCTTTTCCTACCCGGTAAACAATGTACTATTATTGTATAAAAAGGGAGTAACCCGTTTATGTTGAATAAATAAATAAATGCTGTTTCTGTTGGTAAAAGCTCGCCAAAACGAAGTTTTAATGCAAAAAAAATAAAAAGTCACGCTTGAATTAAATGAGGAGAGCTTCCAGCTCAGTTCATAGAGCGTTTGTGTCGGAAGCGGAGTTCAATAACAAAGCCTACACAGAACACAACTGATCCCCCTAACTCGCGCACAAGCTCCTGGAAGCTTCTATTGGGGAAGACCCAGGAGGGTCAGTATAGCATATAATAATCATGTCATTAACACTCGTGCCAAAACAGATTGACTACACTATGAAAAAGTAAAAAAAAGCACTAACGTGCTTGCTAATGACATGATTATAATTATAAGCTTTACTGACACACCTATGGGTCTTTCCCAAGGAGACCCCTCAGAAACTCCTAGAGCATGTGCTAGTTTATAGGAGAATCAGGTTTGTTCTGTGTAAGCTTTGTTACTGTGTCCTTACGCCATCTTTTTTTACCCAACAGTGAATGGTGGCCACTACCGTCTGACTAGAAAATTTATTTCCTAGCCACGGGATTGGACTCACGTCAATGTGCTTTTAAATTTTTTCAGTCTTAATTATCGCTTCGAAAAAAACCTTTTCATCAAAAGCTAAAAATAGCTTCTCATAAGGAATTTTTCGCCGTTTTCTAAACCCTACTTCGTTTTCCTGTAAAGCCATTATTTCCTGAATTATTGATTATCAAGTTCAAATCGGACTTGTTTGCTTTATAATAGACGAATCCTTGAACAGACTTTTTAGTTAAGTCAAATTAAAAGCATTCAATTTAGTAAAAGAGATTTATAGTGGAATTCTGAAAAAAAATTTCCCAACCCCGGACATTTTTTTAAGAGAATTAAAAATTTATAAAATTTTCCGTACATGATAACATATTTTATGGCCGTATCTGAAAATTACGCACTTGGAGCAACAATTCGCAAATTTTTTTTGTAGGTGTATTATCATTTCCTTCCAAGTTACATTTTGTTGAAAATAACCCAAAAATTTCGAGTTTTATATCCCTTAATTTTTGTGCCAAGTGTTTTTAAGTACATATTAATGCCTAAACTTCTATTTCCGAGAATCAACTTTATCTTTTAGAAAAGAATGTTATGTTCGGTTAAACAAAACCTTCAAAGGTATATTATAAGATTTTGACGGTGCTATATTGAGGAAAAGTGATAGAAATTATGTCCAATGACTCGACCTACTAAGTAAAGTACAAAATTCTTAATGTTCTTGAGTAACTTGACCAAAATAAAGCAGATCAGATTAATAGGAATAATTGTCAATACCTCTCTCAAATAAATTACCATAAATCATATACACCTCCAAACCTAGCAGGACTGGATAATTAAGAAATAAAACATAATAATCTACTTTTTACTTTTGATCAATTTAAGTTGAGGTATGGCTGTCTGTTTTCTTAAAGTTTCTTGTCCATACATATATTTATGAAGAACATCAGGTATTTGAACAACTCCTTTTTCCATTTGTCCAGTTTCAGCAAGAGCAATCAATAACCTGGGAATTGCTGAGGCTGTACCATTCAAAGTATGTACGAACTTTATTTCACCATTTTTATTTTTATATTTAATTTGTAATCTTCTCGACTGATAATCAGTACAATTGCTACAACTGGAAATTTCTCCAAAATTCCCTCTTGCTGGAAGCCACGCCTCTATATCATACTTTCTATACGCAGGAGCTCCCAGTTCATGAGGAGGCATATCGAGGACTTGCATGTGCAGATTCAAAGTACTGAAATGTTTTTCCTGGATATTCCTAATATATTCTAATGTTGCATCAGATTGTTCAGGTGTTACTATCATAAACATTTCAACTTTTGTGAACCCATGTACTCTAGAAAAGAACTTTAATTGTATATTCAGTTCTTAATCTCAATACCAGTAAAACCAGAAATTATATGTATACTCCATTATTTCTTTAGTGCCGATTGTACCCCATGACTATCTACAAACAACTCAAGAATATGGAGTAATCATTTAATTGGTGGAAACGCCTGGTCATCCAGCAAATCATAGGACAAATTTTCCAACTATGTAATTATAGATTTAAAGAGCGTTAAACATTCAATGATTTCAATGTAGATCGTTTTAATCGTTGAAAAAAAAGAAACTTAGTATCTAAGTGTCATGTGATGAAGGTGTTCAGTTAGCTACAAGGATCAATGCAACAGTCGATAAATCCATTCCAGTAGTGTCATTTGAGCACATAAGTGATGACCTTATTTTTTCATGTGACTTTGATCGTGAGTCGAATAGTATTTTGTGGACCTGACATACCAATTTCATTATCTAGATTTCGAGGATGTACTTCTATAAAAAAATGAGATAAAACTTTTGGCTATAACCGCTCGCGCTGTAAGGGGAAAAGTTTTTAAATTATTATTAGATCTGTAACCAATGATCAAAATCCAACAAAATATCTCTGGAAAACAGATTATTAATTTTTATACTTAAAATCAAGACAGGTCTATCTTTTGATGGCACTTAATTTTCTTATGTATATACAACATGTATTTCTAGATTCACTAACACAGAAAACAAAAAAAATATATTTTCTGGCCTAGTAAAAGAGATTATGTAAGAAACTATGCCACTAACACAATCATTTACAGTATATTTCATTGATCTTGTGCCGTACTTTGACGATATAATTATTCATATACAGGGTGTCCCAGAAATCAACGATAAGCCGGTAACGGGCGATAGGCCAAGTCATAACAGTTTTCAGAAAAATATAGAAAAAAATCTTTGTCATGTACTTTTCAAATTATAGGTATCAGAAAAAAAAAAAGGAAAAACTGACAACCTGTGATGATCTTTCAAGTCCTGTGTCTACAAATATTAATTTTTTGTCAGTCTTTTTTCTGTAATGTAATCATGAATAATCCTTCTGTAAATATTTATATATATTATATATATAAGAAAATAGGATAACGCGGATAAGTTTATTAAAATGGAAAAGTATAACGGGTAATTCCGCAAAAAGAGCAGAGATAATCATTCTGCTGGTACCTGCCGACACGTGTTTCTGCTAGTTGGCTTCTTCAGGACAGGGCAACCAAGAAACCAAAAAAAAGGTGGAAAGATAACTGAAAACAGGCGACACCACAACAGGAGCGAGCAACCAATTTGTGCCTTCAGCTCTAGGACCTCCAATTCGGAGGTAAACTATGGCATCGGCACGAAGGAAACATAAGCTACCTGTGCGATGCGACCTAAACCCGAGGATATGTAATAAGAAAATAGGATAACGCGGATAAGTTTATTAAAATGGAAAAGTATAACGGGTAATTCCGCAAAAAGAGCAGAGATAATCATTCTGCTGGTACCTGCCGACACGTGTTTCTGCTAGTTGGCTTCTTCAGGACAGGGCAACCAAGAAACCAAAAAAAAGGTGGAAAGATAACTGAAAACAGGCGACACCACAACAGGAGCGAGCAACCAATTTGTGCCTTCAGCTCTAGGACCTCCAATTCGGAGGTAAACTATGGCATCGGCACGAAGGAAACATAAGCTACCTGTGCGATGCGACCTAAACCCGAGGATATGTAATAAGAAAATAGGATAACGCGGATAAGTTTATTAAAATGGAAAAGTATAACGGGTAATTCCGCAAAAAGAGCAGAGATAATCATTCTGCTGGTACCTGCCGACACGTGTTTCTGCTAGTTGGCTTCTTCAGGACAGGGCAACCAAGAAACCAAAAAAAAGGTGGAAAGATAACTGAAAACAGGCGACACCACAACAGGAGCGAGCAACCAATTTGTGCCTTCAGCTCTAGGACCTCCAATTCGGAGGTAAACTATGGCATCGGCACGAAGGAAACATAAGCTACCTGTGCGATGCGACCTAAACCCGAGGATATGTAATAAGAAAATAGGATAACGCGGATAAGTTTATTAAAATGGAAAAGTATAACGGGTAATTCCGCAAAAAGAGCAGAGATAATCATTCTGCTGGTACCTGCCGACACGTGTTTCTGCTAGTTGGCTTCTTCAGGACAGGGCAACCAAGAAACCAAAAAAAAGGTGGAAAGATAACTGAAAACAGGCGACACCACAACAGGAGCGAGCAACCAATTTGTGCCTTCAGCTCTAGGACCTCCAATTCGGAGGTAAACTATGGCATCGGCACGAAGGAAACATAAGCTACCTGTGCGATGCGACCTAAACCCGAGGATATGTAATAAGAAAATAGGATAACGCGGATAAGTTTATTAAAATGGAAAAGTATAACGGGTAATTCCGCAAAAAGAGCAGAGATAATCATTCTGCTGGTACCTGCCGACACGTGTTTCTGCTAGTTGGCTTCTTCAGGACAGGGCAACCAAGAAACCAAAAAAAAGGTGGAAAGATAACTGAAAACAGGCGACACCACAACAGGAGCGAGCAACCAATTTGTGCCTTCAGCTCTAGGACCTCCAATTCGGAGGTAAACTATGGCATCGGCACGAAGGAAACATAAGCTACCTGTGCGATGCGATGGTTGCCCTGTCCTGAAGAAGCCAACTAGCAGAAACACGTGTCGGCAGGTACCAGCAGAATGATTATCTCTGCTCTTTTTGCGGAATTACCCGTTATACTTTTCCATTTTAATAAACTTATCCGCGTTATCCTATTTTCTTATTACATATCCTCGGGTTTAGGTCGCATCGCACAGGTAGCTTATGTTTCCTTCGTGCCGATGCCATAGTTTACCTCCGAATTGGAGGTCCTAGAGCTGAAGGCACAAATTGGTTGCTCGCTCCTGTTGTGGTGTCGCCTGTTTTCAGTTATCTTTCCACCTTTTTTTTGGTTTCTTGGTTGCCCTGTCCTGAAGAAGCCAACTAGCAGAAACACGTGTCGGCAGGTACCAGCAGAATGATTATCTCTGCTCTTTTTGCGGAATTACCCGTTATACTTTTCCATTTTAATAAACTTATCCGCGTTATCCTATTTTCTTATTACATATCCTCGGGTTTAGGTCGCATCGCACAGGTAGCTTATGTTTCCTTCGTGCCGATGCCATAGTTTACCTCCGAATTGGAGGTCCTAGAGCTGAAGGCACAAATTGGTTGCTCGCTCCTGTTGTGGTGTCGCCTGTTTTCAGTTATCTTTCCACCTTTTTTTTGGTTTCTTGGTTGCCCTGTCCTGAAGAAGCCAACTAGCAGAAACACGTGTCGGCAGGTACCAGCAGAATGATTATCTCTGCTCTTTTTGCGGAATTACCCGTTATACTTTTCCATTTTAATAAACTTATCCGCGTTATCCTATTTTCTTATTACATATCCTCGGGTTTAGGTCGCATCGCACAGGTAGCTTATGTTTCCTTCGTGCCGATGCCATAGTTTACCTCCGAATTGGAGGTCCTAGAGCTGAAGGCACAAATTGGTTGCTCGCTCCTGTTGTGGTGTCGCCTGTTTTCAGTTATCTTTCCACCTTTTTTTTGGTTTCTTGGTTGCCCTGTCCTGAAGAAGCCAACTAGCAGAAACACGTGTCGGCAGGTACCAGCAGAATGATTATCTCTGCTCTTTTTGCGGAATTACCCGTTATACTTTTCCATTTTAATAAACTTATCCGCGTTATCCTATTTTCTTATTACATATCCTCGGGTTTAGGTCGCATCGCACAGGTAGCTTATGTTTCCTTCGTGCCGATGCCATAGTTTACCTCCGAATTGGAGGTCCTAGAGCTGAAGGCACAAATTGGTTGCTCGCTCCTGTTGTGGTGTCGCCTGTTTTCAGTTATCTTTCCACCTTTTTTTTGGTTTCTTGGTTGCCCTGTCCTGAAGAAGCCAACTAGCAGAAACACGTGTCGGCAGGTACCAGCAGAATGATTATCTCTGCTCTTTTTGCGGAATTACCCGTTATACTATTATATATATATATATATTTAGCCAGGCTGATTTTAAGCACAGGCACTTCTTATGAGAAAGAGACAAAAATATCAAGAATTGGTTGATTTGCAGGCCGTCTAAAGGGTAGTTCACACTTGCCGACTTATCGAAAAATCCCGAAATGAACCCCTCAAAATTATTTAGCCAGGCTGATATTTGGCACAGGCACTTCCTACAGGTATGAGAAAATCGTGTCAAGAGCTGGTTGATTTGTAAGCCTTCTAAGGAGTAGTTCTCCCTTGTCGATTTCCCGAAAAATCCCAAATTGGACCCCTTGAAAATATTTAGCCAGGCTGATATTAAGCACAGGCACATGCTTATGGGTAAGAGACGAAAATATTAAGAATTGGTTGATTTGCAGGCCGTCTAAGGGATAGTTCACACTTGCCGACTTATTGAAAAATCCCGAAATGTACCCCCAAAATTATTTAGCCAGGCTGATATTTGGCACAGGCACTTCCTACAGGTAAGAGAAAATCGTGTCAAGAGCTGGTTGATTTGCATGCCGTCTAAGGGGTAGTTCTCCCTTGTCGATTTCCTGAAAAATCCCAAAATGGACCCCTTAAAAATATTTAGCCAGGCTGATATTTGGCACAGGCACTTCATATAGGTAAGAGAAAAACATGTCAAGAGCTGGTTGATTTGCAAGCCGTCTAAGGGGTAGTTCTCCCTTGTCGATTTCCCGAAAAATCACAAAATGGACCCCTTACAAATATTCAGCCAGGCTAATATTAAGCACAGGCACTTCTTATAGGTAAGAGAAAAACATATCAAGAGTTGGTTGATTTGCAAGCCGTCTAAGGGGTAGCTCTCCCTTGTCGATCTCCCGAAAAATCCCAAAATGGACTAGATTCTTCTATTCTTTGTACATCATGTTTGGTCACAAAGCTCGTGATAATTAAGTGCCTGATGAAGAAGTGTCTGTGCTAAATATCAGCCTGGCTAAATATTTTTGAGGGGTCCTTTTTGAAATTTTTCGGGTAATCGAAAAGGGAGAACCACTCCTTAGACGGCTTGCAAATCAACCAGCTCTTGACAGGTTTTTCTCTTACCTATAGGAAGTGCCCGTGCCATATATCAGCCTGGCTAAATATTTTTAAGCGGTCCATTTTGGGATTTTTCGGGAAATCGACGAGGGAGAACTACCCCTTAGACGGCTTGCAAATCAACCAGCTCTTGACAGGTTTTTCTCTTACCCATAGGAAGTGCCCGTGCCAAATATCAGCCTGGCTAAATATTTTTAAGCGGTCCATTTTGTGATTTTTCGGGAAATCGACAAGGGAGAACTACCCCTTAGACGGCTTGCAAATCAACCAGCTCTTGACAGGTTTTGTCTTACCTATAGGAAGTGCCCGTGCCAAATATCAGCCTGGCTAAATATTTTTGAGCGGTCCATTTCGGGATTTTTCGGTAAATCGACAAGAGAGAACTACCCCTTAGACGGCTTGCAAATCAATGAGCTCTTGACAGGTTTTTCTCTCACCTATAGGAAGTGCCCGTGCGAAATATCAGCCTGGCTAAATATTTTTAAGCGGTCCATTTTAGGATTTTTCGGGAAATCAACGAGGGAGAACTACCCCTTAGACGGCTTGCAAATCAACCAGCTCTTGACAGGTTTTTCTCTTACCTATAGGAAGCGCCCGTGCCAAATATCAGCCTGGCTAAATATTTTTGAGCGGTCCATTTTGTGATTTTTCGGGAAATCGACAAGGGAGAACTACCCCTTGGACGGCTTGCAAATCAACCAGCTCTTGACATGTTTTTCTCTTACCTATATGAAGTGCCTGTGCCAAATATCAGCCTGGCTAAATATTTTTAAGCGGTCCATTTTGGGATTTTTCGGGAAATCGACAAGGGAGAACTACCCCTTAGACGACTTGCAAATCAATGAGCTCTTGACAGGTTTTTCTCTTACCTATAGGAAGTGCCCGTGCCAAATATCAGCCTGGCTAAATATTTTTGAGCGGTCCATTTCGGGATTTTTCGGGAAATCGACAAGGGAGAACTACCCCTTAGACGGCTTGCAAATCAATGAGCTCTTGACAGGTTTTTCTCTTACCTATAGGAAGTGCCCGTGCCAAATATCAGCCTGGCTAAATAATTTTGAGCGGTCCATTTTGTGATTTTTCGGGAAATCAACAAGGGAGAACTACCCCTTAGACGGCTTGCAAATCAACCAGCTCTTGACATGTTTTTCTCTTACCTATATGAAGTGCCCGTGCCAAATATCAGCCTGGCTAAATATTTTTAAGCGGTCCATTTTGGGATTTTTCAGGAAATCGACGAGGGAGAACTACCCCTTAGACGGCTTGCGAATCAACCAGCTCTTGACAGGTTTTTCTCTTACCTATAGCAAGTGCCCGTGCCAAATATCAGCCTGGCTAGATATTTTTAAGCGGTCCACTTTGGGATTTTTCGGTAAATCGACAAGGGAGAACTACCCCTTAGACGGCTTGCAAATCAACCAGCTCTTGACATGTTTTTCTCTTACCTATATGAAGTGCCCGTGCCAAATATCAGCCTGGCTAAATATTTTTAAGCGGTCCATTTTGGGATTTTTCAGGAAATCGACGAGGGAGAACTACCCCTTAGACGGCTTGCAAATCAATGAGCTCTTGACAGTATTTTCTCTTACCTATAGGAAGTGCCCGTGCCAAATATCAGCCTGGCTAAATATTTTTAAGCAGTCCACTTTGGGATTTTTCGGTAAATCGACAAGGGAGAACTACCCCTTAGACGGCTTGCAAATCAACCAGCTCTTGACATGTTTTTCTCTTACCTATATGAAGTGCCCGTGCCAAATATCAGCCTGGCTAAATATTTTTAAGCGGTCCATTTTGGGATTTTTCAGGAAATCGACGAGGGAGAACTACCCCTTAGACGGCTTGCGAATCAACCAGCTCTTGACAGGTTTTTCTCTTACCTATAGGAAGTGCCCGTGCTAAATATCAGCCTGGCTAAATATTTTTGAGCGGTCCATTTTGTGATTTTTCGGGAAATCGACAAGGGAGAACTACCCCTTAGACGGCTTGCAAATCAACCAGCTCTTGACATGTTTTTCTCTTACCTATATGAAGTGCCCGTGCCAAATATCAGCCTGGCTAAATATTTTTAAGCGGTCCATTTTGGGATTTTTCGGGAAATCGACAAGGGAGAACTACCCCTTAGACGACTTGCAAATCAATGAGCTCTTGACAGGTTTTTCTCTTACCTATGGAAGTGCCCGTGCCAAATATCAGCCTGGCTAAATAATTTTGAGCGGTCCATTTTGTGATTTTTCGGGAAATCGACAAGGGAGAACTACCCCTTAGACGGCTTGCAAATCAACCAGCTCTTGACATGTTTTTCTCTCACTTATAGGAAGTGCCCGTGCCAAATATCAGCCTGGCTAAATATTTTTAAGCGGTCCATTTCGGGATTTTTCGGGAAATCGACAAGGGAGAACTACCCCTTATACAGCTTGCAAATCAATGAGCTCTTGACAGGTTTTTCTCTTACCTATAGGAAGTGCCTGTGCCAAATATCAGCCTGGCTCAATATTCTTAAGCGGTCCACTTTGGGATTTTTCGGGAAATCGACAAGGGAGAACTACCCCTTGGACGGCTTGCAAATCAACCAGCTCTTGACATGTTTTTCTCTTACCTATATGAAGTGCCCGTGCCAAATATCAGCCTGGCTAAATATTTTTAAGCGGACCATTTTGGGATTTTTCGGGAAATCGACAAGGGAGAACTACCCCTTAGACGGCTTGCAAATCAATGAGCTCTCGACAGGTTTTTCTCTTACCTATAGGAAGTGCCCGTGCCAAATATCAGCCTGGCTAAATATTTTTAAGCGGTCCATTTTGGGATTTTTCGGGAAATCGACAAGGGAGAACTACCCCTTAGACGGCTTGCAAATCAATGAGCTCTTGACAGGTTTTTCTCTTACCTATAGGAAGTGCCCGTGCCAAATATCAGCCTGGCTAAATATTTCTAAGCGGTCCACTTTGGGATTTTTCGGGAAATCGACAAGTGAGAACTACCCCTTAGACGGTTTGCAAATCAACCAGCTCTTGACATGTTTTTCTCTTACCTATATGAAGTGCCCGTGCCAAATATCAGCCTGGCTAAATATTTTTAAGCGGTCCATTTTGGGATTTTTCGGGAAATCGACTAGGGAGAACTACCCCTTAGACGGCTTGCAAATCAATGAGCTCTTGACAGGTTTTTCTCTTACCTATAGGAAGTGCCCGTGCCAAATATCAACCTGGCTAAATATTTTTAAGCGGTCCATTTCGGGATTTTTCGGGAAGTCGACAAGGGAGAACTACCACTTAGACGGCTTGCAAATCAACCAGCTCTTGACATGTTTTTCTCTCACCTATAGGAAGTGCCCGTGCCAAATATCAGCCTGGCTAAATATTTTTAAGCGGTCCATTTTGGGATTTTTCGGGAAATCGACAAGGGAGAACTACCCCTTAGACGGCTTGCAAATCAACCAGCTCTTGACAGGTTTTTCTCTTAGCTATAGGGAGTGCCCGTGCCAAATATCAGCCTGCCTAAATATTTTTAACGGGTCCATTTTGGGATTTTTCGGGAAATCGACTAGGGAGAACTACTTCTTAGACGGCCTGCAAATCAACAAACTCTTGACAGGTTTTTCTGTTTCCTATCAGAAGTGCTTGTGCCAAGTATCAGCCTGGCTAAACATTTCTGAAGTGCATTCATGAGAATATTTCCTTCTTTGTGTGATGGTTTCATTATCATACGTATATACATATTGGTATAATGTCGTGTAATTTGGAGTCTATATGCTGTGAGTGGTCCATTGTGTTGAATAAAATGGGTTCAAGCCCTGTGGACAGGAGCTTTCTGGCGCTCTAGTTCAAACAGACAAATTATATCTCCGAAAGTATTGGTTTCTCAGAGTTGAGAATTATATCAATGTATTCTTATGATAGAACTGCATCATAAAGGAAATTCAATTCAAATAATAGTTCATTTTTCAAGATTAAATGAGCAATCTGAGAATGAGAACTGCACCATGGAAGAACCCAAATTAAAATAGCTGAAATGAATTTGACTCTCTCTTATAGAACAGGATGAAATGTACGAGTATGAACACAGATCATATAATAAAGCTTAGATAGAATATTTATAGCATTCTGTGAAAACATAGAAGTACGATTCATTATTGAAATTTAGTACTTCATCTTAGCAGAAATTGAATTCAAACATCATAGAAGAATTTAAATTCAACAAGAGTGCCAAAAATTATCAATCCAAAACCAATAGACGAATTCTACCCAACAATGAACTCATCCGAGATATTCATTCCTCAATTCCAGTTTTGTTTTTAGTGGAGATATTCTGAACTCAATATTATTAACTTACCATTACCGTTCCCATCATCATATGGATTGACCATCGGCATGAAAATATCAACCAACAAAAACTATGATATTATATTATAATTCTCATATTTATACGATTGCTGGAATGAATGACAATGTTATTAACTTACCATTACCATTCCCATCATCATATGGATTGACCATCGGCATGAAAATATCAACCAACAAAAAGTATGATAATATTATAATTCTCATATTGATACCATTACTGGAATGAATGACAATGAGACAACGTCAAAGTTGACGTTATAACAATTCATAGAATAGCCACAGAATAATTCTATCATTGAAATTTTGAAAAATCATATCTCCGAAAGTATTAGTTTGTTAGAGTTAAAAATGATATGAATGGATTCTTATGGTAAAACTCCTTATTGAAAAAAAAATTCAATTTGGAATTTGTTCTGTAAAAAAAAAAATTTTTTTTTGTTACTCCGAAACCATCTGTCCGATTTTGCCCAATAACGAACTTAGCCGAGATATTTATCCCCCAAACCTACTCTGAAAATTTCAACTGTCTAGCTCATTCCGTTCGAGAGTTATCGTGCCTACGGCCGGACGGCCGGACCGGCCGGACGGCCGGACAGAATGAATTTCAACCACGGATTCTTGATCAGTGAGTCGAACCAAATCGTTTAAGACCATTTTCATCGAAAAATTCGAAAATTACAGACATTTGGGCAAATTGATAAGCACTCAGTTCCGAGGAACTAGAGCGCCAAAAAGTACCCATCAATCAATACATTGCATATCCTAACGAAAACGAATTATTCATTTATTTGGAAATATTACCGACGCCACTGGTCATTTGGCTGCTATAAAGAATTTGGCTGCTAGAAAAAGGCTGCTAGATTCACACCGGTCTGTAAATTACAGTTTAAAATTAGAACATAACTGCCTCAGTTTTAAATAAAATGTTGGATTTTTGCCCAACATTAAGTTCAAAATAATTACATCATCCAACTTCAACCGACTGTACTGTAAAAAAAATGTACTACACTGTTTTGGCAAGTAACATCAAAAGATGGCGCATTTAGTCTGGATTCCAAAATGGTATGATACTTGCTAGATGACTTCTTAAGGCGAAAATTCATGAGACGATTTTGTCGTCGAAAACCATTCGAAATCCATTCATCTCTATTGGACAAATTCAAATGAAAGTAGATAATATTATCCTATCTAATATGTCTCAGACCAGAAATGACTATATTGTTGTGTGCCTAAATGCAATTCATGGGCGAAAAAAATGCCAAAATGTATAGGTTTTATTCTGTACTGGTTTTATTCTGTCCAACTCCCTGTGAAATTTACTAGTATAGGTTTGTGTTTTCACTTCTTACCTCCGGAAAACCAAATATAAATATAATTATTGAAACTGCGTTAGCAGGATAACTATTAGACCGAGAGTACTCAACTTGGAACTACATCATCTTCAAACAGATTACAAGGAGGTACCTCGAAAGAGAACTGAGGAAGGATGTGTCGATGACTTGCTGTGCTGAAAAACCTCATTCAGAAGAAGAAATAAGCATCACCCAAGCACCCTTGAGTTAGTTGAACAGCAATAATAATTTTAGTAGTATACTTGGTTGTGTACATTGTTACCAGACTACTTAACATTTGTGCCATTGATATATCCCGGTTATCTACAAAGAGTGATATCTTGAACATTGACAGTGCTTTGAAAAGTTTAACAGGCATAAACAATTTTGATATTTTCAATTGAATAGAAGAGATGGTCATCAAAACTCTTGAAAACAAAACAAAAAAAGCAACTTTATTATACCTCAAACATTACACTTATTGTTAATAATTATTTTCACATAATAAATATGTATCATATCTTGAAAAAATAATTTTAAGATTATGGATAATGAATTAAAACATCATTAATATGTTCACACCTGCTCCATGCTCCGACTTTACAAGAATATACCATACTTTTTTTTTAAGTTCACCATTCTCCACATTAATATGGGCCATCAATTTTATGTGGTTCTGAATTAAGGGCACTACTTGGTAAACATAAGGAACAAATGTCTATAAAAATGGGACCACAATTTGTTTTGTCATACATGATTACATGATCTACATTTAGAACCTCTTCTCCTTCAGGCCGATTTACATCAGACGAGCGAATGCTCATTCTATTCCCTCTCTATCAAATTATTTTAGTGGAAACAGATGTAGAGCATTCTTTCTTTGTTCTTTCTGCGCTCGCAAAGATTCTATGGAATATTCTAAGATTGCTCGATCCAGACAGTAGAACGTGTGAACAGTTGCTTAGAGCATTCTTGCGATGAGTGAATGCTCATTCTATCCCCTATCTATCAAATTCTTTTAGTGTAAACAGATGCAGAGCATTCTTTCGTTTTTCATTCTGCGTTCGCAAAGATTCTATGGAATATTCTATCTTTGCTCGATCGCTTGATATAAACGGCACTAGAGCGTGTGAACAGTTCCATAGAGCATTCTTCCGTGTTCAGAAGCGCTCGCTCCGCAGAGCGATCTCTTCAAAGCGTTCTTGTGCTCTAGCGATTTGTTTGTAATCGGATTAATTATGGATTGGTCTACAGAAAAATGTCATTTTATGATTGGAGCCTACCAAAATTCCAGATGTCTGTGGGATCCGACGTATGAACAAAATAAAAATACAACCCGCAAACACGATGCTTGCCACAAAATTTCAAATTTACTTGAATGTACTGTAGCCGAATAAAAAAATGGTTCAAGCTCTGTGGACAGGAGCTTTTTGGCGCTCTTGTTCAAACAAACAAATTATATCTCCCAAAGTATTGCTTTCTCAGAGTTGGGAATTATATCAATGGATTCTTATGATAGAACTGCATCATGAAAGAAATAAAATTTAAAAAAAGTGTCGTTTAAAAAAAAATGTTTCAAAAATTATCATTTAAACAAGGGCGACAAAAAAAGAGCAATCTACAATGCTTCAAAAATTGTCATGAAATTTATTTATCAAGATTAAAAGAGCAATCTGCAATGATTCATCCTCGTGGAATGGGTAGTTGCAACTTACACTCGGTGCATAGTTTTCACAACTCGAAATACCTAAGGAAAGTATCATCGAAATGTCTAAAGCAAGGCTGGAGACAATCTCAGCAGATTGTCCGTTTATTCCTGATATTTGAGTAGGTAGAGGCTTACGAACAAATTATTTTAATAGTTCAAAATATATTAACTAGCAACATTATGAAAATACTGTATATAGGAACATGTCTTACTACTTAAGGAAGTAAAATGTGATATTAACCTCAGTGGTCAACGAACAGTAATTTCTTTTGATGATTCCATTATGTTCTTCTTTCCTATTGCCTTCATGAACTACCTACATCAAAACAGTCTTGTATATATTCACAAATTCAAGAATCGAATACTTGCTTTCCAAGAGAAAATATACGAATTGACAATCCAATTCCAAATCTTCTGAAACATCATCCCGAATGTATACGTAAATTATTCAATATGCAACCAGTCAATATTATCTTCGGTTACAAAACAGTCTTGTATATATTCACAACTTCAAGAATCGGATACTTATTTCAAACTACGAATTGACATGACTCTAATAGCTAGATAAGATGACATTTATGAACAGTGAACACAGACAGTGAATACATAGAACTACGATGTATTTGAAATTTTGTAGAATCATATCTCCGAAAGTATTAGTTTCTTAAAGTTGAAAATTATATCAAAGGATTCTTATGATGAAACTGCATCTTAAAAAAAATTGAATTTGAAACTTGTAATGTAAAAAAAAAATTATTTTTCCGTTACTCCAAAACCATCATGCCGATTTTGCCCAGTAACGAACTCAGCCAAGATATTTATCTCCCAAACCTACTGTGAAAATTTCAACTGTCTAGCTGATTCTGTTCGAGAGTTATCGTGTTAACGGACGGACGGACGGACATAATCGATTTCGGCCACGGATTCTTGATCAGTGAGTCGAACCAAATCGTTTGAGACCATTTTCAGCCAAAAATTCGAAAATTACAGACATTTGGGCAAATTGATAAGCACTCTGTTACCAGTAACAAGAGCTCCAAAAATGGTCAAAATCCTCTAACGCCATTCTACACAAATTTTGAAATCGACCACATTCTTCTTGTTCTTGCATATCCGTCATCATTTCACCTACATTATTCAGTATCGTTCGCTGCATTAAATTTATTACCCACGAACCTTCCTTCTTTTCTTTTTGCGTGTTGATACAAAATAACAAATGCAGCACTTGCAAATTATAATATTGCTCTCAGAGTCGGACATAACGAAGCACCGCCAGTCACAAAATTGAGATGAATGAGCATTCGTTCGGCTGATCTAAACATCTATCTATCCTGAGCAAGAATTCTAGTGCTTTGTTCTCGTTCTTGCTCGTCGATATATTTGTGTAAACGCTTTCGTTTACACTAAAAGATCAAGAAAGAATGTTCTTGTTCTAGCTCTTGCTCTTTGTTCGTTTGGTTTAAACCCACCTTTCTACAAGGATTCTAGAATTAGAAGTTGAAGCTCCTATGTACTCCAGAAATTGCATCGTCTTGGAAGTTTCCATTTGTTTAGCTTTTGCGATTTAATACATTTATATAATTATTAGAGATAACTGTAGTACTTTAGGAACTCATTTTGTACCTAAATATGTATTTAGTTGTAATATTTAAATTCAATTAGGTTATGTTTCTGTCAGTTCAAAATAATCTGTCGTCCGATTTTGTCGTTCCATGAAATATAGGGGAAGGGAAATTTTGAACGACAGTCGTTGCTTTTGAACGACAATATCGTTGGTTTTCGACGACAAAATCGTCTCATGAATTTTCGCCTTTAGTTGAGGAAAATAATAATGTTTTTTTAAATGCAACCGGATTTCAGGCCAATTCTGTTTAATTATCGGAAATGGAGCCTAGGCATCTTTAAGTCCACAATTTACAAGTAAAGTTTGATTTAAACGGTAGACGGAGAGTGACGTTATTTTGCCTAGTAAGAGTGAGACGCTAGGTGTGAGCGAGAAAGATAGAGACACTACTTTTATGCGAGAGTGAGACGAAATAAAAGGTGCAAGTTTGAAATAAAATTCAGATATTGGATTTTTTCAGTTGACTTTAATTTAATTAGATTTACAAGAAATCATAGCAAATGTTCAAATTGTTGGCCTTCAGCTGCAATGCAAGCTCTACATCTTCTTAAAAATGATCGCGTAATAAGACGGGTGTAACTTCTTGAGTTATTGGTCCATTTGAGCTGCCGGAGATCTTGATGCCCAGGTTTATTTGGACTTCTTACAGAACCAATTAACAGATTTATTGGAAGAAGTGCCACTGAACATTTACGGCAGCATGTGGTACCAACAAGATGGCTACCCAGCGCATTATGCTCGCACAGTACGAGAGTTCCTCGACCGAGAATACCCGATAGGTGGATTGGGCGGGGTGGTACAATTTCGTAGCCTGCCCTTTCACCCGATTTAAACCCCATAGATTTCTTTTACTGGGGAACGATAAAGGAAAAAGTGTACTTTAAACCCATTCAAGATTTAGCCGAGCTGCGCCAAAGAATTACAGAAGCCGCTGAATACATTAACTCAAGAAGTTACACCCGTGTTATTACGCGATCATTTTTAAGAAGATGTAGAGCTTGCATTGCAGCTGAAGGCCAACAATTTGAACATTTGCTGAACTTGTAAATCTAATTAAATTAAAGTCAACTGAAAAAATCCAATGTATGAATTTTATTTCAAACTTGCACCTTTTATTTCGTCTCATTCTCGCATAAAAGTAGCGTCACTACCTATCTCGCTCACACTTAGCGTCACCATCTGTCTCACTCTTACTAGGCAAAATAACGTCACTCTCCATCTAGCGTTTAAATCAAGCTTTTCTTGTAAATTGTGGACTTAAAGATGCCTAGGCTCCATTTCCAATAATTAAACAGAATTGGCCTGAAATCCGGTTCCATTTAAAAAAACATTATTATTTTACTCAACTAAGAAGTAATCTAGCAAGTATCATACCATTTTGGAATCCAGACTAGATGCGCCATCTTTTGATGTTACTTGCCAAAATAGTGTAGTACATTTCTTTTACAGTACAGTCGGTTAAAGTTGGATGATGCAATTATTTTGAATTTAATGTTGGGCAAAAATGAGGCTGTAATGTTTTAATTTTGAACTGTAATTTACAGAAGGGTTAATCATGATTACATTACAGAAAAAAGACTGACGAAAAATTAATATTTGTAGACACAGGACTTGAAAGATCATAACAGGATGTCAGTTTTTCCTTTTTTTTTCTAATACCTATAATTTGAAAAGTACATGACAAAGATTTTTTTTTATATTTTTCTGATAACTGTTATGACTTGGCCTATCGCCCGTTACCGGATTATCGTTGATTTCTGGGACACCCTGTATATGCTGTGTACTAGTAAACTTGCAAAAACCTATTTTTGGAGTAGTAAAATAGAATTAAATGTATTTTGACAAGTTCATACCTTTATTTGATATTTTAAATGATATTAATAAATAACAATATTCAAATGTAGTTTAATATTAGTTTGTCTTCCGCTCTTCTACATTTTCCGCATGGTTACTTCTGAATACATTTTCACCTTTTTTGTTTGAAAACCACTTTTTTAATAATTAAAACGTTTGAAAGTTTTCATAATTTATAATTACTATAGACAAGATATAATTCTTATAATTAATAACTAATAATTACTTTGTATGGCGATCAGTACAAAATTATATTTCTCTCACATAATAAATGCTAAATTTCGCCACTATGAGCGCTAGTGTCGAATCTCAAGGTCACGCAGGTTCACTTTAGAAGTCGTCGTAATTTCGCATTTTCACAATATGAATTTAACTCGGAAAAATATTAAATTTGAGAAGATTTTGTGAATTCAATAATTCCACAGTCCTGGTGACTGTGGAAAAAAATTTGTCCTCTGTTGTTACTGGAAATATTTCATGTATATGAACTGGTTGAAATATTCAATTATGCTATTTTCTTGTATGGAAATCAAGAATCAAGTGTTGGAATTTTATTGAAAAATAATGGATGGAGTAGTTCGTTACTTTGTGATAGTTTATTTGAAAAAAGAATAAAAGTTCCTGAATAACCCGGCAGGAAAACTTCTAAACGAACAGACGTACCTATGGAATTCCCCACTTTTCTCTAGAAGACATTTAAATACCTTGTTGCACAACTTGAAATACACCAGTTTCGAAATGTAGTAGTACTAGGAAACCCGAGTCATTCTTATACCTCAATAGAATATAATGATAGGAAACTTTCATTCGAGAGTTCAACATGTCAGAATGAAGTTTTCCTATTGCAGATTTTGGTTTTGTACAACACTTTCTTATACCTTGTCTCTGCTTCTTCAAAACTACTTTTGGCATTCTCAATTTCAAAGGCGAAGAGTTCTTTATTATTCGAAGATAATGGTCAGCTATAATATCTTGTCTAAGATTATGTTGAGAGTAGAAATTGGCCACGTCTTGGCGAATTATTTTGACCTTGACGATACTTAAGCAGTGCCAACCAGCCTCTGTTTTAGTTACAAAAATGTGATAGCCCTAAATCATGGCTAACCGAGAGACTTTATAAAAGTGAATGGAGTATATGTAGTATTTGATGGTCAGTTTCTATTGTACAAGCTAAATTAATGTTGCTGCAACTTCATAGTTTGAATTTCACTACTTTTTCTGTTATCCAAATTGTGCAAACTGCATAACAAAATTTCTTCCGATTAGGTGTACGATTTGCATTGACGGTGAAACCACTATTCGCCATAGAATATCAATGATAAGTACATAAAGAAATGGAACTTGGACATAACATAATGAATCTGCAATCATTTCATAGGAAACTAAATATTTCGATCCAGAATTTAAAATGAGACAAAAAGAATCGCATCAAATGAACATGGCAATTAAAAATATTTTTAGCAACTTCTTTCTGGTGTCAAATCTCGGAAAATACTAACTTCTAAAGAACCAAGGATTTTTTCAGACACTTTCCCTTTTCTTACCTATAAAGTCCTCTTTCTTCAGCTAAATTCGAAGTTTCAGCTCTATAACATCGGCTTACAGCTACTAACTTAATGGGAAGTTCAGCTTCTTCAAATATGCAATCTTTATAAAGGCCAGCAAGGGACATTTCTGAAGTGCCTGATAGACACAGTCCTCTTTTATGCAATTTCTCATTTAAAAAGAAAACCTGAAAAACTAAAATGAAAATATTTCATCAGTTAAATTTTGCTTTGCCCACCTGATTTCTAACACCTGAAGTAAGAAGACCACATCTTTCAATTAGTTCTTTAGGAATGATATCAGGAACTGAGATGAGCTCAAAATTATCATCAAACAATGTTTTTAAAGCATACTGTGTTAGAGCTCTTTCTAAACTTGCCATAGCACCTAAGAGATAGTAACTTTTACTGCCAGTATAGTTACCCAGCTGTTCTGTTCTAACAAGATTAAATAGTTTTACTATGTCTTGGAATTCCAAGGGCTTATATGTAAATTGTTTCTTTTCTCCAATTGACTTGATTACTCTTGGACGTCCATCTACAGAATATCTTTCTACTTCAGGATGTGTCCTATTTGGAAGCTTCAGAATTTCTGATATTAATTCATTTTCAATGTCGAGTTTGTTCCCATTTCTTAACGATTTATATTTATCATACAATTCACATACGAGTTTGATATTTCCGACTCCTTTTCTACGCCCAACATTTAGCTCCGTTAGTTTAATATTTTGGGGAGTACAAGTATATTCTAAATCAAAATTACTCAATCGAGAATGAAATCGCTGAAAATATCTTGAACTTTTTGGACACTGCATGTTAGACACAGAACATATAATATAAGAAGTGCTGTGCTACATAGAGAAATACAGAACACATAAAAATGAAATGAAAATTGAAATTCATAGGTTACGTGCAGTTCTGATCACAGAACCATAGACAAATACACTGTCATTGGCCGGCTCCGGAGTCCGGTGGCTATTAGGCAATCTAGACCACGTGACTTCTCAACTGCCAATATGGCGTCTGGTTGGCAAACAAAGGTAAATACTGCTCTTGGAGCTAAGATTTTGAGTCACTCTTCATGGTATTTGCACTATTTGCTGAGCATTTTAATCATTATTCTTACGTCTGCTTACATCTTACGTGTCAAATCGAGTATTTACGGTGTTACAACATGCAAAGTACATATTTAAAGAAGTTATTGCACGAAAACCCAGACGTTGGTCAAAGGTAAATATGAAATATTTATTGTAATTGCAATTTTTGTTGCCGAGTTAACTTTACATAAATCCTAATTTGTTCGCAGGTATATGATGAAGTTGGCAATGATTAACAATTTGGACCCCTTTACATTTACCACTGCTGATATAGATTACAGTATTAATGGCATTCCAGCAGTAGATTATGGGGATATATTTGCTTACCTTGTGTTAACTCACAGTTTCTACACATATGAACAGATGAAGGCCTACAAAGCCCTTGATGCCCATAAGTATTTTGCAGCAGGTTTTGTCTTGAAAGTAGGAACAAAGATTGTGAATGATTTTCATGTCATGGTTGGAAAGGTAATATTATAACTTCAGAATGATCTATTTCAGGGTTTCTCAAACTTTTGGCTCCATGAACCCCTGTTAAAGTTTCCAGACGATAGCGAACCCCTGAGTAAATAATTAGCCACCATATTATGTTCCGTATGTGCCTGCCAGTCATCAACCCAGCCTTATGTAAATTTTGTTGCTAAACCTCTAGGGGTTTGCATACCCTTCTTTGAGAATCCCCGATCTATTTCACATATTAAATCAGAGTGATTATAACTATATCATGTTTATAATCATATACAAGTTTTAATGATGTGTTTTCTATATATCATACCGAAGATGTCTATATCCTAAACATTCTATTTTTTTTAGGTAAAACACTCACAAAGAGCCAATGTTAAACCACTTGAGGTTTGGTGTATTATCACCAAAGATGGTTCAATTTCCAATGGCCACTGTACATGTATGGCAGGAAATAGTGAAGTGTGTAGTCACGTTGGTGCTTTACTCTTTGCTGCTGACTATGCAAACCGCAATAAAGTTATCGTTTCATGTACTGATGTAGCTGCTTTATGGCCTATGCCATCACTTTCCACGGTTGTTCCCATTGTCCCAATAGCAGAAATGAACTTTGGTACAGTGGCTGGTCCAATGCAAAATAATATTTCTATCTCCCCAATGTCCAAAGAAGGCGTCATAAATTTATTGAGGCGAATTGAGAGTTTGGAACGGACTGCGAGTATAATGAGGATTGTGCAACCATTTGCAAGCGAACTACAGGTAGCCTCAAATGTCAGTTTACCAACTGTATTTAATGTTTTTGAAGAAAGGTATATTGCCAAAAATCATGTACAACTGATGGAAATATCGAAAACCATCGATATATCTCTGACTACAGAGCAGATATCATTAATTGAGCAGCATACCAGAAGACAACATGCTTCTAATAATTGGTATGTACAAAGAGCAGGACGCATAACTGCTTCGAAATTTAAATCTGTTTGCAGAACCAACAAAGAATCACCCTCTATAACGCTCATTAAAAGCATATGCTACCCAGCAAATGCTTTATTTCATTCAAAAGCCACAGACTGGGGATTACAGAAAGAATCTGTTGCTGTTGAAGAATATATGAAAGTCATGGAAGAAATACATGAAGAGTTTGTTATTAATGATGTGGGAATATTTGTAAGTGCAAAGTGGCCACAATTGGGAGCTTCTCCAGACAGGATAGTGTATTGTCAATGTTGTTTGAAAGGAGCGTTGGAGGTAAAGTGTCCTTACCTTCTGTATACGAATGGCACTAAAGACATTAAGGAGTATTGTAAAAGTAAAAACTCTTGTGTAGTCTCAATAGACGATAAAATTACTTTAAAAAAAGATCATTCGTACTATTACCAAGTGCAGATGCAAATGTTTGTTTGTAATTTGCAATATTGCGATTTTGTAATTTGGTCTCCATACATTTTGTTCAAAGAGCGGATATTTCCAGAT